>CM052813.1:49768190-49854587 GCA_028533885.1 Nasua narica | reverse complement strand
CCCCCCCCCCCCCCCCCCCGTCTGGAAGGTCACCTCAGAGGAACTCTGATTTCTTTGTATTTCATTAGTTCATTCCGTTTTCCATTTAGCGATCATCTTGGGGTTTTTTATTTTGTTCTGTTTTTCGTTTGAGAGAGAGAGAGAGAGAGAGAGAACATGTGACCAGGGGCGGGGAGGGGCAGAGGAGAGGGAGAGGGAGAATCTTAAAGCAGGCTCCTTGCCAAGAGCAGAGCCCGACGTGGGACTTGATCTCATGACCCTGAGATCATGACCTGAGCCAAAATCAAGAGTCAGACGCTCAACTGACTGAGCCACCCAGGTGCCCTGCAATCATCTTAGTTTACATAGAATCCAACTCTCAGGAAGACAGACTTTCCCAACTGTTAGAATTGGAAAGTGTGTTCCGCATTAGCAACCCGGGGGTGGGGGAACGTGATAAGATTGCTGTTAGCCCTGAATCGGGAGCGTGTGTGGTGGGGAGGACGGGGACACCTCCAAGTTTCAGTCCAGCCATGGGACTCCATGATACTGAAACGTTAGGAGGCCGACACACATTTTCAGTATTCTCTGGCAAGCGTGGGTGGGCGCACACCGTAACCAGGAATGGCCGCACGGTGGGTCTCCCCATCAGCAAGCTAATCTCCTGGCGGTCTTTTCTGTTACCCCACACTGTACAAGGGTTCTCCAGGGACCCATCCTGGACTGAAATGGACAATTGGGCTTTTCTCCATCTGCTCCGTCTGATTATATAGGTCTCAAGCCAACTTTCAAAACACTTGTTTGTCACATCAGTTGCTCAGGTACGAGACGCACATAGTCACCCTGGAGGGATAAGCTCACCCTCCCCCAGCGACAGCACCCAGCTTCACCTCTGTGGGCTGGCCGCCCTGCTGAGCCTCGCCTCATACGGCGGCAAAGCCCCTCCAGCTCTGTAAGCAGGCAGTTCGCCCTTCTACTGAGCACCCCACACTGCTGCGGTTCAGACTTTATGTCTGATTAAATTGTCTTCCTGTCTCTCTCCTTACTACTCACCTGTCACCTGTCACTTCTCCTAATGTCAGTTTGCCTGGCTCTAAAAGTCTCTCTCCCTCTTTTTATTCTGCTGTTTTTAGTCTGCTGGGGGCTGGGAAACCAAGCCACTGAGCTCTTTGGAACTGTGTGCCAATGAGGATTAGACCTTCTAGAGCTGGTGTCCACAGGGACTCAAGGGACAGGCTTCGTGCCCACCTTCCGGCTACTCACAGCCAGATGGTCAGGGCTGACGCTGACGGCACGTTTCTGTGTGGCAGGGTATTGTAGTATTTCCTGTCTGTGTGAGGGCTGGATGCCAGCCTGAGGGGACCCTGAGCTCTGAATAAGTGACTTGGCCAAGGTGCTTTTGCCATCGTGATGCTGTCCTCAAATGGAAGACGTTCCTTCCGAGGGAGCGCTAGCCTGAGACCTGTTGAGGTGGGAGCAGAGGACGGCGAGGAATTGTGCCCTTTGTGCGTCTCGGATTCATTATTCTCTCTCCTTGGAGACCGTGAGTGGGCCCCTGGGGCGCAGACAGTGTCTGGTTCTTAAGAAAAAGTTAATTTTAAATCAAAAAGTTAATTTCAAATAAAAAGTAATACACGGGTGCAGTTAAATATTCAAACCATACAGAAAAATAGGAAATGAAAACTCTCTTTTCCCCAGCCTCAGTCCCCCCGTTCGTAGCCCCTCACCCCAAAGTTAAGTGCCTTGTGTATACTTTCAGTAACGTTTTTATGCATCTGGCAGCATAAAGCTTTTGTTTGCTTTTACTGGCACAAATGGAATCATACTATACACCGTGTTCTTCTGTACTTCGTTTTATACACACATTCTTGGGGCTCTTTTCCTCGAGCCACACATTCACGTCTACCTCATTTTTCAAAACTCTGTAAAAGTTTTTTACAGAGGGAAGGCATCATAATGTAACCCACCCAGTATGGTAGACGTTTGTTTTGTGCCTCTCCATCCCCCAACCCCAATCTCCCTTCCTTCCACTAAATGCAAATCTTGGTGTACTTTTCTGCATATTTCCATCAGTAAAGTTCCAGAAGTAGACTTGCCGGTCAAAGGAGAGATGTGTTTTGTATTTTTTTTAAGATTTTATTTACTTATTTGAGATAGAGCAAGAGCAACAGCGAGAGAGTGCATAAGCAGGGGGAGGAGCAGCAGAGGAAGAGGTGAAAGGAGGCTCTCCGCTGAGCAGGGAGCCCACCGCGGGGCTCCATCCCAGAATCCTGGGATCATGACCTGAGCGGAAGGCAGATGCGTAACCGACTGAGCCACCCAGGCGCCCCATGTGTTCGGTATTCTGTAATCCGAATTGTATTGAAGGAGAATAGCGTGGGGAGGAGGCGGTACAGGTACAGGACTGTAGCATCAGGTGGCCTCAGTTTGTGTTCCGCTCCGCCTCTTTCTGGCTAGGTGTTTTACCTGCAAAGTGGGGATTTTGAAGGTTTGTATCTCCAAGGGTGGCTGTGATGGTTAAATGAGATAATACATACAAAGCCCTTAGAGTGGTGCCTGGTGCATGATAAGACCTGAATAAACGGTAGCTGTTACTGTTGTGGATATTCTCATTATTTTTAGTATGCTCTCCAGGGTCCTCTGGAGCATTCGGGAACGTGCTTCGAAGTTAGCGGGTGTCACGTAACGCATGCGTGAATGAGTGAACAAATGGATAAATGAAGACCTGAGCTGGCCTGCAGTTGCCCTCCCCATCCTCTCGCTGTACCTCTTGGCTTCCGTGGATCCCCGAGCGGTGCCTATCCTGGGAGGGAGGCCGGGGGCCAGGAGCGTGGCAGAGCTCTTTTGCAGCCTTTGTAGGTTTGTTACGTTGCAGCAATAGTTGCTAGTTCAAGGCAGAGGGTGTCACGAATGTCCATGGGAGTATTGGCTGAGCCCCCCTGTCTGTTCTAGAATGCCAGGCCGATGAAATTCAAGCACTCTCTCAAAACTGCAACACAGCGTTGGGAGTCTGGAAGTTCCCAGGGATTCCAGGGAAGTAGATGAGGTTCAAACGAAGGAATGAGGGCGTTGAGATTGCAGAAGGAAGCCGCACGCTGGTCGGCGAATTCTCAGCATTGCCTTCCCTGCTGTACAAAGCCAGATTTGATCTGGAGCCAGGGTGATTAGAGGAAGGCCGGTCAGAATTAGTGAAAAGGGGGCGATTAAGTAATTTTGGGCAAAGAAATTTGGGTTATTACCTCTAAGTAAGTGACATCACCTAAACCAACGGCTAATGAGCCTGCTCCTAAGAGCTGGCCGGGGCTGCTCTAAGGACGGGATGCGGCTTGGCTTAGCTGCGATTAGCTTGAGCATCGTCTGCAGGCGGTTTGGGCTGTAAGCTCGGCCGCCTTTCCCCCCGAGGTGAAACACTCCCCCTCTGCACCGCCCGGCTCCATGCACCCTGGACTCCTGGCAGGTCCGAACAAAGGGGGACTTCAGAGCAGCCCTGCTCAGACTGTCACGCATTTCAAATGCCAGCTGGAGCAAACGGGCCCGGTGGCGTGCGCACCGCGTGTACGCATCCGGTGGGGTTCACGGAGCAGGGCCCGTCCCCTCCCCATCCCCTATGTCCCGGGCGGGCGTGGGGCTCATTCTCTCCCCCTCCCCTTCGGTGGCAGTTGTTCACCCTCATCTGTTTTGATATTGGTTGAAAATCTTCAGCTCATGTCGCTCAGGCATGGTGGGCTTTTTTCCTATAACAAGGGTCAAGGTATAATTTTTCAAAAAAGTTACGAAGATAGCTCAGGTACAAATATAGATTTTATTCCACTCATAAATTAACAAGGGAACCTATAAAAAGTAAGAGTGGTTCCAAGAGCTTTGGGGGGCCAGGTGTTTATATCATCTATCAGGCCAGCATTTTTTTTTTTAAATGCTGGAATAAAATTGCTAGATTAGATACAAAATTGGTTAATGTTCTAAGGGACAAAAAAAATCCCCCAACCCGTTGGGTTTATCTTTTCTACTGGATAGAAATCTACACGTTAACACGTACCTTCCCCGTGTCTGTGCTCTATTCAAATAGTAAAGAATCACCGAACAGGGGTGTATTCTCTTACCGCTATGATCCTTGGGTGCACCTGTTCAGAAGGGCCCTGTGACATCGAAAGGCTAGGCTTCCCCCTCTACGACCTTTTTTAAAAGAAGGTTTTAAATAATGCTTGAAGAATATTTCTTAATACACAAAATGGTTTCTCATGGTTCTGTGACTGGGAAAATGTCGAAGAAGTAGAAGTGTCTGTAAGTTTTGGTTTAATGATTGAACTGAGACAGGATCAGAAGCGTTGGCTTCGGCGCCCTCATGGAGCCCCTAGATCATGCCAGGTTGTCCTTCAGGGTGGGCTGGGTGGTTCCACGGCTGGGCCGACAGGAGCAGCAGGGCCGAGGCATGGGGCCTGGGAGGAGGTTGCCCAGAAACAGGGGAAAGGGAAGGCCCATCCGACTTGGGTGGGTCAGGGCCGTGGAGAGTCAGGAGGGGCTTGGGGCCTGACTGGGCATGAGGGAGGAGGGGTTTATCCTTGAAGTCGGCAGGGCGGGAGGCCGAGGCTGTCCCCAGAGAAACAAGGAAGACCGCAGTGGGTTCAGGCAGCCCCGGGGGCTCAGGCCCCGGTTTCCCAGAAATCGCCTTGGGCAGTGCTCCTACTCTGTGCCCTGGCGTGTTCCACCCTGCAGGGTGGTCCCGTCTTTGGCAGTTACCTGGACAGATGCCCCGCACAGGCCTGGCAGCTGGTAAAGCCGGTCAAGGTGGAGACGGTAGGCAGCGGGCGTCAGACAGGGCCCCAGGGCTGGAGGCTGGGTAAAGTGGAAAATTGGCAGCGTGGGGGCTAACCACGACCCTTGGGCAGGTCTATTTTAAAAACTGGATGAATGTCAACATCCAAACAGGCAGGAGATTTCCAAATGAAGTGAAACCGGAATTCCAGCTTCTTTTGAAAATGAACCAGAGCCCTGAGAGGAGGCGGAACTTACCTGAGGTCACCCAGCAAGTCACCATTGCCCCCATCTGGGACGTGCAGGTTTCCTGGGCATTAAGAGTCCCCAGTTGATAGGATGGCCGATTTGGGACTTTGCCTTTCCCAGCCAGCTCCACCATACCCCTCATAGCTTGGGTCTTGTGTGTGGAGATCCCTCTCCTCTGAGCAGAACCTCCAGCCCAGGGGCGGGCAGACACACTGTGGCCGTCGAGCCCTCGGCTGCATGCTGTCCCCACCTCCCGTCAGTTCGCGATAATTCATGCTTCTCCGTGGCGTTCTTTCTCTCACTCTCACGGTCAGGTGGGTAGAGGGGGTGCTCGATGGGTGCCCTGTGGTATTCAAAGTGAAGGGTTTTCATACTGTCAGGGTAACGAATTCTGTAAGGGTTTGAAGCAAGGGGCTGGGAGGATCTCCGTGTCATGTGTCTGGGAGTGACAACCCCCAGTGGTTAATTACTGCTGCACGATGAGAACCGAGCTGCTAGCAAAATGAGATAAGTTCATTATGAGCTAAATTTGAAGTTAATTGGATTCACATTTTCCCCCATTAGTGTACATAGAGCCTACCTAGAAATGGGCTGTATAAAAAAGAAAAAGTTGCATCCAAGCAAAAAAAAAAAAAGGATAAATCAGGCCTGGTTATTTCATGGAGTTCATGAGGCAAGGCTTTCCGAGATGTTGGTGAGCCTGGAACCGAAGTTTCTTTGAGATGGTAGAACCCGTGCCACCTGACTCACTTCATCTTGGCAGACATTTTCTGATCCCCCGCTTTGTGTTAGACCAGTACAGTGGAGGGAGGGACTCGAGTAGCTCTTGCTACCTGGGGACCTGCAGTCCAGAGGCAGGCAGAGGCCAAGTGCCCCGTATGTTGGGGAAATGTGAGGGAATCTGGTGCCAGAATGCCTGGCTGTGGATACGGTTTCATTTCTTACTGGCAGTGGGACCTTGATCAGGTACCTCTCCTCTCTGTGTTTTAATTGCCACGTCAGTAAAATGGGGATGACAGAATTTACCTTACCAAGTTTTTAATGATTAAATGAGTCAGTATCTATAAAACACAGTGACTAGCATTCGGAAAACTGCCTTGTGTTAGACCAGCGCCTGGTTGATAGTAAGTGCTACAAAAATGTTAGCTCACGTGACTGTCAGCTGTGGGACCTTGGGGGCCACGTCGACTGCTTGGAGGCTTTGTTTCCTCATCTGTAAAGCGGAGATAATCACAGCACCCATCTTCCGGGGTTGTTGACTGAGATGAGGCACAGGAAGTGCCTAGGGCCTGACTCATAGGAACCTCTCAGGAAGCTTCTGCTCTGCTGGTTGGCCAGTCACCAAAATGGCCCCGACTCAAGGCAAGGGAACAGAGACCCCATCGCCGCATGAGAAGGGTAGCAGAGAATTTGCAGACACAGCAAGCACCATTCTTTCACTCCCAATAGATACCCTCTTTTCCCAATTATAAAAGGAAGACGGAGATTCGAGTGATTGTATCACTTGCCCAAGGTCACACGTTGAGGAAGTGGTGGTGCAAAGATTTGAACCTCGGCCTGCGTGACTCCAAATTCCACCCCCCTTTCCTTCCCTGCCTCCCTCTGCCTCTGGTCTCAGGAGTCCGGGTTTGGCTCTGGAGGCAGCTGGGGGTAGAGCGGGTCCAGGTGGCTTCATGTCTCCTCAAGCCTGACACAGCCTCGGTGCTGGCTTGAGCCTCTCTGGAGGTCACCTCCTCCACAGTGTCAGCCGTGGCTCGCCTCAGCCCACCCTCTCCCCAGATGCACCCCGAGAACTCACACCTTCCCTGTGCTGCTTTGTATCTTGAGCATTCCCAAGTCATGCACCTCCAGGATCAGTAATCTGCTTTTGTCCCTTCCCTACCACTGTCCCCCCACGGCTTTCCATTGGTCATTTAGAACCTGAACCTGAACTTCCCTAAGGGCTCTGCCCTGTGTGCAGTTCTGCAACCTACTGCAGGGGCTTGGGGAGGCCAGGGTGCAGCTCCTGGGCTAAACCTGGGCCAGAGGGAGGCCCACCAGCTCCTCATTCTTCTGTGCAGCCGCATGGAGCCCCACTGTGTGTAGGCACCACAGTTTATTCACCCATTTCTCTACCTTTGCACCTTGCTATATGGTTTCTAGGATTTTGTAGTTACAGATAATATCGCGATGATTAACCTGCCTATATGCGTTTGTGTATTGCTGAAGGTGTGTGTAGGTTCAAGGTAAATCCCTAGAAGTAGGATTGCTTGTTGAAAAGGTAAATGCACATATAGTTGTTTTAGATGTACAGCCTCTATATGGAGTTGTAGCATTTTGCGTTTAATTTGCATTTCTAGTATTATGAGTGAACTTGAACATCTCTTTAGTTTCAGTGTCTCTCTCCCCCCTATATGTTCTGGTGAGTTTTCTGTTCATGAACTTTGCTTATTTTTCTATGGGACTTTTGGTCTTTTTCCTTTACTTCTTACAAGTTCTTGATATATAGGGATAGTAGCTATTGATTCTACCTTTTGGCTATTATGAATAATAGGCCTTTGAGCATTTGGGTATACATTTTTGTGTGGACACAAGTTTTCATGTTTTTAGGGCAGATACCTAGGAGTAGAATTGCTGGGTCACATGGTGACTCTACATTTACCTTTCTGAGGAACTTCTAGGCTTTCCCAAGTGGTTGCACAATTTACATTCTCCCCAGCAGTGTGTAAGGGTTGCAGTTTTCCACATCTTTGGTCAATGCTTGTCATAACCTTTTTTGATTATATTCAACCTAGTGGGTATGATGTGGTGTCTTCTGGTGGTTTTGAGCTGCATTTCCTTGATAGCTAATGATGTTGGATGTCTTTTCATGGACTTATTGTCCATTTGTACATCTTTTCTATTCAGATGCTTTGCCCATTTTTTAAAAATTTTATTTATTTGACAGAGAGGGATCACAAGTAGGCAGAGAGGCAGGCAGAGAGAGAGGAGGAAGCAGGTTCCCCGCCGAGCAGAGAGCCCGATGCGGGACTCAATCTCAGGACCCTGAGACCATGACCCGGGCCGAAGGCAGAGGCCTTAACCCACTGAGCCACCCAGGCGCCCTGCTTTGCCCATTTTTAAATTGGGTTATTTGTCTTTTTATTATTGAGCTGTAAGAGTGCTTTATATATTCTAGATACAAACCATGTATCAGATGTGTGACTTGTAAATATTTTTTCCCATTCTCTGGGTCATTGTTGTACCTTCCTGATGATGTCCTTTGAAGCTCAGAAAGTTTTTCAATTTTTATAAAGTTCAATTGATCTAATTTTTCTTTTGTTGTTTGTATCTAAGGATGTATTGCCTAATCCGAGGTCATGAAGATTTATGCCTGTGTTTTCTCCTGTGAGTTTTATAGTTTTAGCTCTTACACTTTGGTCTTTGACCCATTTTGAGCTGATTTTTGTAGGTGGTTTGTGCATCTATCCGGTTTTGAGTCATGGTTAGAAAGCCTCTCCCTGCAAATGAGAGAGGAATTCACTTGTGTTTTCTACTGGTATTTGCATAGTTTATTTTTTACATTTAGATTTCAGATTCACTTGGAGTTTATTCTGGTATATATTGTGAAGAATCCATCTATTTTTTAAAGATTTTATTTATGTATTTGACAGAGAGAGAGAGACAGTGAGAGCAGGAACACAAACAGGGGAAGTGGGAGAGGGAGAAGCAGGCTTCCCACCAAGCAGGGAGCCCGATGGAAGGCTCGATCCCAGGACCCTGGGATCATGACCTGAGCTGAGGGCAGACGCTTAATGACTGAGCCAACCAGGCGCCCTAAGAATCCATCTATTTTTTTTGAAGATTTTATTTATTTATTTGACAGAGAGAGAGATCACAAGTAGGCAGAGAGGGAGGGGGAAGCAGGCTCCCTGCTGAGCAGAGAGCCCAATGCGGGCCTCGAACCCAGGACCCTGAGATCATGACCTGAGGCCGAAGGCAGAGGCTTTGACCCACTGAACAACCCAGGTGCCCCAAATCCATCTATTTTATCTTTTTTTTAAAAAAATGGCTCTCCAATAGTCCTAACACCATTTAATAGAAAGTCCATATTTGCTCAAGTGATTTGAGCTCCTACCTTTGTCATATGTTATATTTTCATATATAGTTGGGTTCTAGACTTTCTATTCTGTCCCATTGGTTTTCTGTCTATTCATGTGCTGGCATCACACTTATAATTATGAAGACTTTGTAGAATGTTTTAACATCTGGGAGGGCTTGTCCCCTTGAGGAGGACATTTTGAGTAACCCTTCAAGAATAGCATCTAACCAGAAGTCATGTGTCATGAGTTGAAGTCCTTTTTCTACCACTTACTCTGTGACCTTAGGTCAGTCAAAACTCATCTCTGAGCCTCAGTTTCCTCATTCATATAACGGGGTTAGGTTCCTACCTCTCGGGGTTAAAAAGAACGAGTTATTTTGAACTAAGTCTATCTCTTCTGGAGAGCAGTCTTTGTCTTGGCGAAAGTTCTGTATGAACTCATTGCTAATAGTGACCAAGGCCAAGTCTTGTTTATTCTCTCCGGAAAGAGGGAGCAACACATAAATTGTCCAGGATGTGCCATTAATAGGAGTAATTATGTCAAGAACCTAAATCACTTCTATACAAATACATCGTATGCCATCAATAGCATTCAGCGCCATTACAAATGATATAAATCATTTCTTTCTTGGCAAAAAAAAAATGATATAAGTATGTGTTTTGAAGTCATATTGAATTCAGAAGCATCCGTTTGGGTGTCCCTATGAGTCTAGAGGCCTGAATTAGAACTAAGAGGAGCAGTAGCCTCTTAGCTGTCTTGTGCTGACCGGTCATTAAAACCCCCAGACCTGGAGACTCGCCTGGAATGTGCTGGGGCGGGGACTGGGAAGGGGGAAGTGCCCATATACTCCAGAGTCACGGCATCCCCAGCTCCATGCCAGGAGAGTCCTTTTTTAGGCATCAAAGCAATTGTGAGGGTTCAGTTTTCTCTGTGGGTTCCCACCAGATGGTGTCCATCGTCTGCTCAGATTTGGACAGGTGCCCTTAGAAAGTCCCAGGCAGAGGATTCTCAAGCAGAGAATAATGATGAAAACAAGACATTATTAACATTTATGAAGTCTCGTATCCATCAGCTATTGCCACAATATTGCTGCCTAGCAAAACACCCCAAAGTTCAGGGCTTAAAACAACAGTCGTGTCTTCTTGTTCACATACCTGGGGTTGGCTGGGGGTTGGCTAATCCAAGCTGGGCATAGCTCCATTTGTAGTCTGGGTCCATCTCTGCTCCACGTATCTCCTCGCTCTTGGCAGCAGGCTCCCCGGAGCCCATTCTCACTTGGATGGCGGAAGTGCCAAGGGGCTCTCCAGCCACACCTGCGTATCATAGCTTCTGCTAACATCCCACTGGCCAAAGCAAGGCACGTGGCTGAGCCCAAACCAAAGGGGCAGAGAAGCACTCTGTGCCTCTAGGAGGAGGAGGAGGTTTCTTTTTATTTTTTCATATAATGAAATTTACCTGGTCTAAAGAAGGTTACTATCTTGGGTGCCCTACATTTTTGGTGTTGGATATCCATTCCTTTTCCAAGATGGTGGTTACCACTGTGGGGCCCATGCTTCAATCTTGGGCAGGTGTTCACTGTGGGCTGACACAATGCCGCACGGGTTGAGGGGGCACGCATCTTCTTGCTCACTCCTCACAGCGCCCTCGGAAGACGCGTGTTCCTCTTACCGGGGCAGGTGGCCCAGGGTGAGGGAGGGGAGTGCAGACTGGCCAGCGCTCTGGCTGGGTTTCATACCTGGCTTCCTTCCTTTCTAACTGTGGGACTGTGGCAAGATGCTTCGACTTTCTGTGCCTTGGTTTCCCACTCAGTAAAATAGGGATAATAGGTAGCTTTGGAATAGGGTTATTGTGGGAATAAATGAGTTTAGGTGTATCTGGCTCTCTGAGTGTTAGCTTCTGTTTGCTCTAAATAAGTGCTGGCCACTATTATCCTCATTCTACAGATGAGGAAACAGACTCAGATGGTTTAAGAAATTCTCTCAAGGACACACAACCAGTAAGTGGTAAAGCAAGGATCCAAGCCTGAGCAGACTGGATACTTGTTTTTTCTTTTTTTTTTTTAGATTTTATTTTTTTATTTGAGAGAGAGAGAAAGAGTGAGTATGAGTGGGGATGGGGAGGGGCAGAGGGAGAGGGAGAAACAGACTCCTTGCTGAGCAGGGAACCTGACAAGGGGCTCGATCCCAGGACCCTGAGATCATGATCTGAGCCGAAGTCAGATGCTTAACCGACTGAGCCCCCCAGGTGCCCCCAGACTGGATGCTCTCCATTGCTGTGTTCTGCTACCTTCCTATCTATATCGAGTCTCCCTGTGACTTCCCCCACAAGATCTCACCACGTTTATTGGGACTTCTGTACATTGTGAGGATTAAGGAATAACGTTCCGGAGCCCGCCCCAGTGCCTGGCACAGGGTAGGGAGGGCTCAGGAGGCTGGAGGTGTCACAGATGTGGCCCATCTTTCCCTTTGTCGCCCACCACAAGTGATTACTCAGACTATCTGCTTTTGTGGCCCGTCCCAGGAAGGTAAATGCAGCCACAGGCCTTTGATTATAGGGACATTTACTAGATGAAATTGGAGCCATGAACAATAGAAAGGAATCCTCCAGCAACAGGAAACTCCAAGGCAGGATTATTTGTTTTGGTTTTGGTTTTTTTTCCCCCCAAATACATTTATTTTATTTTTTCAGTGTTACAAGATTAATGATTCATGCACCTGGCCCCGTGCTCCATGCAATACGTGCCCTTCTCAGTACCCACCACCGGGCTCACCCAACCCCCCACTCCCTCCCCTCCTAAACCCTCAGTTTGTTGCTCAGAGTCCACAGTCTCTCATGGTTCATCGCCCCCTCCGATTTCCTCCCATTCACCCTTCCCTTCCTTCTCACAATGCCCTCCATGTTTTTCCTTATGCTCCACACATAAGTGAGACCATAAGATAATTGACTTTCTAAGGCAGGATTATTTGTAAGATAAATGTAGCCATTTGTCAGCTCCTCGCCATGCATGCGGCCATCCCCGTGGGCTGGGAAGGGGGGACTGGGGATGACATGAACCCATGGTGTGACAGCCCAGTCCTGAACCCTTGCTGAACCCTTGGGAGCTGACCCAAGTCCCCACTGAGGCTAGAAACTCAGAGAACTCCCTGCCGTTGTCCCAAGGAGGACACATTAGCACTCCAGGCAGCAGCTCACTTTGTAGGGTTGATTGTGGAGATTCTCGAGCTGCGGGTGCGGTTGGACCTTAGGATAGAACAGTCTACTCAGAGCTAAATTATCCTTCATGTATATGCACACAGAGACCGCTGTGAGCTCTGGGGACTCTGGGAGATCACTGAGCTAAGAGCTCTCTTTTCAATTTGAGAAAGACTGAGGCTCAGGGTGGAGTGGCTTGACCAGAGGTCCACAGCAGTTCAGTAAGTAGCAAAACCCGTAGATGGGGCTTGGATGGCCTTTGCGACCTGTTCCCCGCACCGAGGGCTCTGAGGGCTGGCTACCTGCCAGGCACTGTGGAGCCCCACCCCCACGGAGCCTGTAGTCCAGGTGGTCTGGACTAAGATTGGCCATTTTCTTCCCAAACGGGCACTGACAGCCATTTTCTGTCCTGACTTCTGGCAGCCCATCTTGGGCCCCCACTCTCTCTCCCTTGCCCCGACCTGCTCACCCCTTCCAGCTCAAACCTGAGTAACTGACCCTCCTAGTTCTCCATCCTCCCGTCCTTCGTGGCTCATTCTCTCCCACCTACCCACCCTCTACCGCCACCAAAGAAGCTCAGACTGGAGCCCAGGCTCCTGGGTTCAAATCCCAGCTCTGTTTCCTCCTCGCCGTGTGACTTTAGGCAAATTATTTAACCTCTTCGTTCCTCAGTTCCTTGGGCATGACGGATATTTGAACCTCATGGAGTTGTCAGGAGGAGAAAATGAGTTAACGTATGTAAAAGCGTGTGGCACAAAGTAAGTGCTATCTTATCCTGAGTGACGTCTCCCCCAGCATCTCTGTTCCCCTGACCTGAGGTTCCCTTTGCACAGGGACAGGGTGGAGAGAAGTGGGACCTGCAGAAGAGGCCAGTGCCACAAAGACTTGAAGGGCCTGGAAAACGCTTCGCCGAGGAACAGGCTCTGAGGGCAGAGGTTGGAGATTGGATGCAGTGTTGAATTGATAGGAATGGGAGAAGGGCAGTTGGAAAGGGAACAGCTTGGGCAAAGATGTGGGGGTGGGAAAGGGCAGGGCAGGTTTGGGGAATGGCCCCGGGGGAGTCAGGGTTGATGAGGCTGGAAAGGTCACAGGTTGGGGGTACAGACTGAGGAGAGTGTTAGAAGCCAACCTGAAAAACCTGTACTTGATGGGAGAGGCGGTGGGGAGCTACTGAATCTAGAAAGATACTGATTCTAGACACCCGTCACCCGGCTGTCTCACAGAACCTTTTCACTGGTTCTGGAGGATGAGCTGATTTCCTAGGGTCACCGTATACCCAGCTCACCGACAACCTTGGTGCTTTCCCCCACTCCCAGCATTTATCCCTCTTGGGTCTCTATCTTTTCTTCTGGAACTGACTTGAATTTTCAGAACAATTTTCAGTGATAACAGGTTTCCTTGACATGTTTTTTTATTTTAATAATGTTTCAAGCATTTCACCAATTAAGTATGATGTTGACTCAAGATTTAAGATCAACACCAGATCGAAGAAGTACATTTCAATTCTTACTTACCAAGAGGTATTGTAAGGAATTAGTATTGAATTTTATCCAATGCCTTTTCCACATCTTTGGTATAATCATATGGTTTTCAACTTTTGATAGATTACTATGATTTCCCAACCAGTGTTTTAAAACTGAATCATCCTTGCAAAGCTGAAATCAACCTTATTTGTTCATGGTATATTATTCTTTCTAATATTGTTTGATCAACAAGACTGTAGTTTTTTTTTGCATGGCTATGAATATACTGTGACAGTAACCTTTAATTTTCATTTTGGTACACCTTTGTTAAGGTTTCATATCAGGATTATGCTAGCTTGGAAAAAAATGAATTGGGAAGATTTTCTTTAGTTTTATAGATCCTGGAACAGTTTAATAACAAAAGTGTGTGTCCTTTGAAGGCTTAAAAGAACTTGCCCTAAACAAAAAGAAACGAAACTTGCCTGAAAGCTAAATGAACATCTTAAATTAAAAAATAATTTTAAAAAAGGACCTTTTCTATTTATGCCAAAGTGATTGAGCTGTTTGTGTTTTTTCCTTCTTGAGTTAATTTTAGTAATTCCTGTTTTCCTAGAAAATTGTACCTTTCGCTAAGAGGTCCATATGTATTAGTGTACAGGATCTTTGCTTTTTTTAATATCATCTTTTCCATGTGTCTGGTTGTATCTTCTCCTCATTCCTTGTCTTGATATTTGTATCTTCCTTTTTGGATCTTGCCCTAGGTTTGTCTGTCTTATTGGTCTTTTCCAATAATTCTTGGGTGTATTTATTGTTGTGTCTGCTTTTCTCTGTTTCCTAATTCTTTATCTTCTGCCTTTTCTTTATCAATTCCTTCCTCCTCCTTTCCTTAGATTCATTTTATTACATTTTTCTTCTTTTTCTTTTAGAGGGGGAGGGGCAAAGGGAGAGAATCTTAAGCAAGCTCCACGGCCAGCATGGGACCCAATGTGGAGCTCGATCTCGAGACCCTGAGATTATGACCTGAGCCAAAATCAAGAGTCGGACGCTTAACTGACTGAGCCACCCAGATGCCCATTTTATTACTTTTTTTTATCTGGCTTCTTGAGTTGGGTGCTTTGGCGAGGCACTGTATTTTTCTGCTTTAGGGGTCAAGGTTTTAAAGCATCTATAAGACTGGGAGAAACTGTTGGGGTTCTGACCAAAGGCACAGCCTCTTGTTGAAGAAAGAACCCAGTCCCAGGAGGCAGGAAGTGTCCCTGGGGAAGCCCCTTCTCTTCACATGACCCTCTTTCTCATCTCAGACAACCAGGTAGATGAGAGTCCTGGACTGATGTTAGGAAACGTGGGCTGATGCTCCTGCTTTGCCCCCTGAGGGACTGAGCCCGTTGCACCCCACCTACCACAGGTCTCAGCTTTGCCATCTGCAGAATGGTGAGAGGGTTGGCCTGGAAAAGCTTCAGGGGCCCTCCCTTCACTTATTCTTGACCACAAGTGGAGGGACTTTTATGGGCTCCAGAGAGCTCTTGCTGCTCCCAACAGGGCAACTGCTTTCATTCACTTAACAAGTATCTGCTGGCCTCTGCCATTTTGACCTTGGGCACAAAGACGTGACCCTGGAGCTTATGCACTGGAGACGGAAGCTGCCCTCGAGGGCAGTGAGCGCTGGGTCAGAGGAGGATAAGGGGGAGGCATACAAGGGCTGGCGAGCAAATCTTAAATCACCTTTATTAGAAGTGGTCAGTTCTGTCAATTCTGGTTTTGTTTAATGTCAGCTCCTGTGGGGGAGTCAAAGGTAGTTCATTTGCTGCCCTTCCAGTGCCTCCTATGACGAGACACGAGCAATGCTTGTCACAAGCTGGAATGCCCAGTCCAAAGCCAGGGAGGTGGTGAGCAGAGGGCAGGGGAGGCCACATGCTTTGCTGTTCCATAAGGTTCTGGAAGGTAAGCAGACCCAGTGAAATGAGGCAGCCTCTGGCTGTTGGCTGGACAGTCTTGGAAGGACTGGCACTAGAAAGGCTGTTGGTTTATCATTCTGTGATATGATAAACCAATACTGTGTGCCGGCTTGGATTCTTTGGGGAGTGTTGATCAGAGGTGGTCTCTCTCCTCGGGCCACCTGCTCGTGGGCCTGAGCTCAGCATCATCTACCTGTGGGAGTGCCAGCACCAACTCACTGGGCCCCAGGAGACGTTCCCGGGACCTGGCCCGGTTCTTCATGGTCAGGAGCTGCCCCCACCCAGTCTCCAGGGTCCACATTCAGATGAGGTCAAGGTTCGCTTTCCCTCCCTTGTCCCGAGGCCACCTCATTTCCCACCTGCTTCTCAGGAGGGCTGAAACAGGTGCATCTCCTTCTTTCAGAAGCAATTGGCAACTCCACCCAGAGGGTGGGGTCTTGTCCTCAGGGCCCAACACCCAATCACAGAAGAGTCCTGCCTGACACACGAGCACCTTGCTACTCACGCGCCACCGGCAGCGCTTGAACCGGCCGTAGCTCTGCTTCATCCCTAAGAGGCGGCCAGACCTGGGTGCCGGCTCCCTTACAGAGCTCTGCTCCGTGGGGTTTCTTCCACACAGCACGAGACCCAGCGCACCTGGACACCCCATTCGTTCTGCATTTGCTTGGGACCTGCCAGGTGCCAAGCGCTAAGGTGGGTGAATGAGGTGTCCCCCCTGCCCTCCAGGAGCCGGCAGCCTGCAAAGAGGTGAACGTATTCCCCGCCCCAAATGTCTGTCCCCAGTGGCTGAGGCCTTAATCTCCGTGTCCCAGCGCCCAGAACCGTGTGTGGTGGGAGGAGGTACGCTCCCTGCACCTTTGCCGAGTGAATGCCTAGCTCTGGGGCAAAGGAGGAAGAACTCAGTAAGGACCGACACACAGCTGTCGGGTGTGAGGCGGCGGAGGGGGGGGTTTGCGCTCTGCAGGTGCGTGCTGTCGGCCGGAGGAGAGGGGGCTCCGCGCCCAGGCGCGCGAAGGAGAGGTGTAGGGGGAGCCCGAGTCCTCCTCCAGCTCTCGCGAGGTGAGCCGGCCTGACAGGGCTGTCGTGGGTCCTGCTGAGTGGAGCCAGGGCGGCTGAAGGTGTGCGTGGGCGCGCTCACGTGTTCGCACGCGTGAGTGACGGGAGGGGGTGGGCGCCCAGACGTGACAAATGTGCAGATGTCCCGGGAGCTGTGGACAGGAGCGGCTGGCCACGGAGACACTCACCCCGTGATTTGTTGCTTTGATTCCTCAGGCCGTGACTTGGCGAGCACGACCCTCCCCGGGTACCCTCCGCACGTCCCCCCCGCCGGACAGGGCAGCTACTCAGCACCGACGCTGACAGGGATGGTGCCTGGTGAGTTTGCACTGTCGGCGTCTCCGCAGCGGGCAGCAGGCGGGGTTTCGGGGGGGGGCATCCCCTCAAACAGCCCTGGTGACCTCTATGCTTCTGAGAAGTGGACCTGAATAAATCAGGCAGAGGTCTGCGCTCTCAGCCTCTCTGTCTGCAGCTGGGCCTTCAGTGGGGCCGGCAGTGAACTTGGGAAGTCGGCGGGGGGGCGGGGGGGGGGACTGTCACTCAAACAGCGCCTTGGTGGCCACACAGATAGTCTGAACACAGAGGGGTGCGGGACCTGGCCAAAGGTTGCCCAGCCAGTGCTCAGTAGGGGTCCTCCTTCGTCCCCCACCTGATGTGTGTGATGGGAACAGCAGGAGGCGCCCCCACCCCCAGGTGCTCTCAATCGCCTTACTCCCTGGGCTTCAGGACCTTGTGCTCAGGACAGAGAGGCTGTTGAATGGTGGGTTTGTCCCTTGATTCCAAGCCGAATACCCCGTGGCCGTGGAAACCTTATCCCCTCGGGCCACCCATGTGTCCGCTTCCCTAAAGACATTTAGAAAGC
Organism: Nasua narica; assembly: GCA_028533885.1. Lineage (NCBI taxonomy): Eukaryota > Metazoa > Chordata > Mammalia > Carnivora > Procyonidae > Nasua > Nasua narica. The sequence continues at coordinate 49,837,018 of CM052813.1, read as the reverse complement.
AGCCGCCATGTTCCTTCCGCTGGAGGATGGAGTGGGAAATCCTCCACTCCATCCTCCATCCTGGTGCTGGCTGGCTGTGTCCTCGGGGCATGAGCACGGCAGGGAAACCCGAAGTATCATTTCTTGAAAGGTGTTTAAAAAAAATCAGGGGGAAAATCAGGACTGGGTTGGATGTGGTTGCACTTCTTTTACTCTTTTAAGGGTTAGTATTGTTTCTTGTTCTGAGTCCCTTACCTGATGCCCGCGAGCCCTCCTTACAGTCGGCCCTCGGGGTCCTGCCCAAGTAAGCCCATGCCCCTGGCAGCCTCCTCCCCAGCCCGTGTCTGGGGCGAGTGCACCCCGGGCCCGAGGACAGGTGGAGGATGGACAGAACGGAACGTGACACAGGGCGTTGGCACCTGTGTGCGAGGCCCCACGGGGTGATGAGCGAAGCCAGGGGCGGGAAGGGAGGCAGGGTCAGTCCTAGCCTGGTTGGGCTTTCCCCACGCAGCCGGGTCCCGGCACAGGTGCCAACGAGTCCCAGAACTCTAAGCTCACTCCTCGCCTTCCCGGTTGTTACAAAGATGTATTTAATAAGGTAGGAGGACAAAGCATATTTCGTTTAACGGTTTGTTAGCTTGATTTATGACTTTTAAATACGAGACATACGGGAAATGGCCTCTGTGTGTACTCGTGCCCTGGGCCTCGCCAGGGCCAGGGAGGCCTGCCAGCTTCACCTGCAAAGAACCTTTGCCTTTCTGCTGGGGGGATGGGCGGATGGCGGGGCGCTGGGAAACACCGCGCACAAGGCCCGGGGGTGGGGACACCCAGACTCCTTCCCACCCCTACTCTCAGGAGATGGAGCCCAAGTCCTACCCCCGGCCCCTAATTACGAGGCTCAAGATGCAAATGGCTGTGGGCCTGGCAGAGCCCCCCGTGGGAACCGATGGCGGTTCCTCACCCATTCACGGCAGCGGCAGGAATCACAGGCCTGACCAAATGTCCAGTCCAGCCAAGCCAGCAGCGGGACCGGTGCTACCACAGGGCGTGATTCGTCCCCTGGCACGGAGGGCGGGCGCGCGATGTGGAGGGAGGAACACAAGCATCTTGGCGGGGAGCCCCAGGTCTGCCTCCTACTCTCTCCCTTTCTCCTCCGTTTGCTTTCTCTTCTCATCCACCCCTGCGACTCATTCCCTTCCACACCCAGTGTCAGGGCTGGGACCCTGTGCTCAGGGGGCACGGACCTTCGTTCTTGTTCCTCTGTGTCCAAACTCTGTCACACCTTTGGGATTCTGTTTCCAACACGATCATCAAAGCTGTTTTTGGAATGGCTTCCTGGGGTAGCGCTGGCCGGCATGCGTGGTCTTTGCTGATGGGCCCGCAGGGCCGGCACATGGCCCAGAGGGCCCACCTTACAGCAGAGCAGGCCTTAGGCCTGCCATTCGGGCCTCCCATGATCTGGCCTCAACTTGCCTTTCTGATCAACTGTCCCAGCTTGTCCCTGCCTCCTACCGGCCACTGGTTTCTGGTACACCTCACACTCTCATCGGCCATTGTCACTTTTTCACCTGTGCCCTTGGTTTCTACTCCTTCCTGCCTCCGCCTGCCGGGATCCAGCTTTACCCTTCGGCCTACCTGGAAAGGTCCCGTGCCCCGTGAAGCCTTCCGGTTTGGCCCTCCCCCGGCTGGTACTTGATCTCACCCATAGCATGTGTGTGGCCCAGTTAGTGGTGCCATTGGCCAGTGGATCCTAAAGGCCAGGCCCTCTGCTCTGTCTTCTGTACCCCTCACAGGTCCCAGCACATAGTAGGCCCGTCTGTGTGCGGTGGCTAAGGGAGGGAGGCAGGGAAAATTAATAGGAAACCATGTGTTCCCGTGACTGTCTCCCAGTCCTGGGGCCCCAGGCAGTGCTCCCTCTGGGGGCTCCATGGGAAGACCCATTCCTGCGGGTCCTGGTGTTCCCTCCAAGTCTCTGTTCTACCCTCACAGCACAGAGAGGGGCACGCCTCCTTCTCGCTTGCAAGGGTACACAGGACTGCATTGAGGGCCCGCCTGGTTAGTCCACGATACTCTCCCCATTTTAAAATCCTTAATCACAAGGGAACCCCTCCACACACACACCCCCTTCTTCCCTTTTTTTTTTTTTTTGGTCCATAGACATACACGGGTTCCAAGGAATGGGGCATGGATATACCACAACCTGTTGGAGGATTTCCACTTTGTTCAGATTTCTGACTCATAATCTCTCGGGCTTTTGAGTCTGGGAGGTGTTCATTCGATTGTGGCCGTGCTGGAGGTGCCATTTCACAGACCTCGCAGGGGCACATGGGTACGGTTTGGAGAAGCAAACCGAGGGAGGCTGTCGGAGGTGGTGTATCCCGCTTTTGTGTGATGCCTGAGGCTGTGACGTGGCCACGGTGTTTCACTATATGGAACAGTCCACCTGCTCCCCTAGCGGTGAATCCAGAGGGAAACTGAGATCTTCTGAGTTGTTTTCCCCAAGGTTTGTTTTGGGAAACTTGGTCGCCCTTTTTTTAAGGGCAAGACTTTCTTTTAAGGGAAGACTTTCAGGGGTAAGGTTTGCTTATAGGACATTGAGGAAGGACTGCCCAAGTGTAGTCGAACTTTCAGTTGAACTGAAAAAAAAATAGGCATTCCGGTTTTCCATATTAAATTCCAGCGTGTTGGCTCCGACTCTGTATTTTCCGTCCCGATTCTGCCCTCAGGGTGCTGTCTGATGTTTCCGGCTCTGGGCGTTCCCAGGTCTGCAAAACAGGGCTTCTTGATCATCTCTGGTGTCGGTAGATTCCATTCCGGCCTCCGTGCATCTCCGAGAGCCCTTCGTCCATCTCTCAAGCTGAATAAAGCAGAGAGGGCACCTACTCAGCTTAGAGTGGAAACAGCTGAGTTTGTTTGCATCGCGTCCTAGCAAATGCCAAAAGCTTTGCACCAAAGATTCCGCGGTGTCCTGACGGGTGTAACTAGTTGATTGCTGCCTGGATATGTTTATACAACCTAACAGATATCGACATGGCATTTGAAACTCTTGAAATTTCCAGGCTGGGCGAGAGGGAAGGGTGTTCGCTGCCCTTTGGCTTCAGTGAGTCTAAGCAGCCAGGAAACTGTCTTTGAGACAACCCAGCAAGGGGTGTGCCCACGTGCCCTCCACGAGCTGCCCCTCTGGGAGCGAAGTCCCGACCGTGACCTGTTGGCCCTCCTGGGGCTGCAGCCGATGGGAAGCTTGCTGGAGGGCCTAGGAGGAGTGCAGCACGTTCCTCCTGCCCTGGGCGCTCTGCTTGCCATGGGTTGGTGTTCATTATTTCTGGGTGCTTTTCAGTTAAATTGCTCAGTTAACTGGCAGCTTTTATTTTCATAAAGAAGGTAGTGAGGGGTGGATGGAGTGGGAACCTAAGGCCAGCAAGGAGAGATGGAATGACAGCAGGAGATGGGCAGGCACGTGCCCGCGGGACTCTGGCGGGAGGAATGAGAGGCAGGTGCGGCTTCTCCTCAGCCCCTCTCTGCTGCTCTTATGGGCCTAGCCCTCTCCTCCCTGTGGGGTGCACCCCAGAGGGGTCTGCCCGCTAACCAAATGTGTATTAACTTTCTATTGCCAGTGTCATGAGTTACCACAAACAAGTGACCTAAAATGTAAATTCGCCGTCTTATAGTTCCAGAGGTCAGAAGTCCACAATGGGTCTCAGTGGGCTAACGTCAAGGTGCCGACAGAGCTGTGTTCCTCCTGGAGGCTCCAGGGGAGAATCGTTTCCTTGCCTTTTCCAGCACGTAGATACTCCCTGCATTCCTTGGTTGGTGGCCCCAGGGCTTTATCTTCAAAGCTAGCCATGTTGGGCTGAATCTTTATTGTGGAACTATCTTTTTACTTGTCTCTCTGGTCTCCCTCTTCCACTTCCAAGGACTCGTGGGATTTTATTGGCCCCACCTGAGTAATCCCGGGTAACCTCCTTGGCTTCCAGCTAATTAGCAATTCCCCTTTGCTGTACCACCCACCACAATCACAGGTTCCAGGAATGAGGATGCAGGCGTCTTGGTTGAGGGCCATCATTCTGCCTCCCACACCATCCAAACCAGGAACCCCCATCGCCCCGTCTCACAGAGCATCCTGTTCTTCTCAGGCATGATACTAAGCACGGGTGAAGGACTTTCCTTAGTGGTTTACCCCACCTTCATCTGCTCTCCCATCAGGTCTATGCAATCTACAAGGGTTGTGCATATACAAAGCTAGGTCTGTTTTGTTCCCTGCCGTGTCCCGGTTCCCAGCCACACAGTGAAGCCTGGGACACTGGAGCCAGATTGCCTGGCTTTGAATCCCCATTCTGTGTCTCACTAGCTGTGTGACTCGGGGCAAGAGACAGGACTGCTTTGTGCCCTCGTTTCCTCCTCGTCTGTAAAATGGGGGTGATGGGAATAAGGGTGAGCATTTAATGATGTAATTTGTGTGATACTCTTACAATTTTACCTAGCACGTAGTAAGGGGCTTGCAAGTGTTGACGATGACGATGATGAATGTTGTTTGTTCAGGGGTCTCACCTGGGTGTGGTGGTGAAAAGAGACGCCTAGCGGGTGTGCTTCTTAAGGTGGCCTGACCTAGGCTGGCGTCAGATCAACGACTCTCCAGCAGAGTTCATGGCCCGTGGGACCCATGCATCGGTGGGAGAAATAGTTAGAAAAGAATCCAGTCACAAGCAAGAGTGTTGCCCAGCAGGAGTGGGGGCGGGGTGCCAGGCAGGGAGGCAAGAGCCCGGACTGTGGCCAGATTGAGCCAGGAGTCACTGTGTGATCTGAGAATGCCATTTCCACTTTCTGGGCTTTATTTAGCATGTGGACCACGGGGAGAATATACTCTGCACAATTCTGAAAGGCATGGCCAGGACCAGAGAATGGGAGCCAGAGGGATCCCTTTGCAGCCTTGGGTAAAGCCCCTCCCGCAGAATTAGAGCTGAGGATAGGCACATGGGCAGGTTGGAGAGGGGAAGGGCTGACAGACGAGGAAGGACCTGGTGGAGGGACTGAAGCATGGGGTGTGGAGATTGGACCGGTGCTCCCCAAGTGCCTCCCAGGCTCAGAGAGTGTTTGCTCAGAGAATGATTGGCCTTTGGTTTTAGCTCTTTCTTCTTCCTCGCTGGGGCTTCTGGTGGTCCTGTGGCCTGGATACTTTGAAAACTCCCTCCCCATCTTTCAAAGCTCACCCTGGGCTCCCCGGAGGCCACCTGTTGCTCGTTCCTGACTCTTTGCTGCCCTCTAGTGGCCTCTGGTCGCTCTGCCACACCCGGAACAGAACCGATGGGGGGGCGGGGAGTGAATGCCAGGCTCAACCAGGGGGAAAAAGCAGGTGGCTAGCAGGTTGTTCATTCTTCCGCACATTTCCTGGAAGTGCCAGTTCTAGGCTAGGCGTGGTGTTGCAGACACAGTCCCTGCCCTCAGGCAGCTCACAGAGCGATTGGGGAGACGGATATAAAAAGTCATCCTGCTTGCTGCGTTAAGAGTGAAAATGTAGGAATGTGCTAAGCAAATGCGAAGGAGGGGGCTGCTGAATTTGCTGGGGCCGTGGGGTGAGGAGGGGGGAACCAGGGAAGGCTTCCCAGAGGAGGTCACTTGGGTGGGACCTTGAAAGGTGAGTTGGCAGTCTGAGAAATTGGAGGGGTGATGTGGGGTGAGAAGACCCAAGGACCAGAGAGCCTGGGCATCCAGCCGGGGTTTTGGGGTGCAGGCAGGGAGGGCAGGCGGGGCTGAGTGAAGAAGGGCCTCTCCCAGCACTCAAACATCAACCCCTGGAAACCTGGGGTTTGAGGTTGTCCAACCAGCAGCCGTGACAGCCGGCAGGCTCTGCCCAGGCAGATTGGAGTGTGAGTCCAGGTGAGGCAGCTGCGCCCTCGCGGAACGGAGTCTGAGAACTGGTCTGATCTGGACAGCTCACGCAGCTGGCTCCTGGGGCCCCTGTGTTGAAGTGATGCTGGGGTGGGGGAGAAGCCGATACCCGCAGTGAGCTTAACGATCTCTTTGCTTTGTGGGGAGAGAAAGGAATTGCCAGTTGGGGCGCCTGGGTGGCGCCGTCAGTGAAGCCTCCGACTCTGGGTCTCAGCTCATGTTTTGATGTCAGGGTGGTGAGTTGAAGCCCCGTGTTGGGCTCTACACTAGGCATGGAGCCTACCTAAAAAAAAAGAATTGCAAAATCCAAGACTCAGAGATGGAAAATACACTGGACGCAGGAAGATCCTACTGAAATTCAGAGATCTGGATGCTGATTCCAGCTGCCAGATACTCGTAGTGTGACCTTGGGACATGGCCTTGGGGCTCCCTGCTCTCTCTTAAAATAGAGGAGGTGGGGAGATTGGATAAGATGCTCCCTAAGGGGCTTTCTGGTCCTGCCCTTCAAGGGCTCCTATGCCTGTGACATCTCTGCCTTGTGGTATCACCTTCCACGTTGACTGGAAGGTTCCCTGAGCCCTGCTACATCTGTGCTGAGTGGGCAGCAAATGCTTCTAAGTTTCCTCCAGGTCTGGGTCTGCCATAAGGCAATGGCCCTCGGCTGTCCTGTGTGATTTGACAGTGACTTCCACGAGGTAGAGCTGAAGGCAGGGGGCCTCAGGATATGTTCACCCTGTAGACCCATTGCCGAGGCAAAGACTAGCTTTCAGGGCCTCCACACCTGGGGTGGGCTCCTACAGACTTTGGACTCTAGAATTTTAGGGCAAATTTTAGAAGCAGCAAAGGTCACCATGATTAGTTCCATCTAAATGCTATTTTTAAAAAAGATTTATTTATTTGAGAAAAAGAGCACGTGCCTCCGTGCGCACCTGCACATGAGTGGGGGGAGGGGCAGAGGGAGAGAATCTCAAGCAGACTCCCCGCTGACGATGATGATGAGGGGCTCAAACTCAGGACCCGTGAGATCATGAGATCAAGAGTCGGACACTCAGCTGACTGAGCCACCCAGGTGCCCCAAGTTTTCAGTTAGTGATAGTTGGGTCTCAGACAAACCTCACTGGCTATGACGCTGCCACCTGCAAAGCTAGTTCCATCTAAACAGAATGTCCTTTTAGGAGCGTGAGGGGAGGAGGGAGGGAGCGCATCACAGAACTTTCGCACACAGCCATGGCAGGAACAGGTGAGAAGCAGGATCCTAGTTGGGGAGGACTGACCTGCCCAGAGCCAGGAGCCCACCAGCTGCCCAGGAAGCATCCGGCACTGGGGAGCTTGGAGCAGGAGTTGGGGACGTCTCGCGTCCTCCGGGATGCTGTGTCTAGCTGTCCCCATCTCCGCCCCTTCCGGTGGCGGTTACTGAACCAGTCACGACATAGGGAGACCCTATGTCCTGACTTTTCGTTCCCCCCTGATGTGCCTCTGCAAGTGGTATTTTTAAAAAACAAACAAATTGGGGATTGTGATGCCTTTTTAGGAAATTGGGCGATACAGTCAGGATTTGCTTTAGAAGAGACCGAAGTGTGTGGAGAGCAGCTGAGCCCTGGGGGAAATGAAGCGGGGCAGGTTGGCCTGGTGGCTCTTAACGGCGCTTCTGGCCCCAAGAGGTTGGGTCCCCGGCTTGGTCCAGAGAGGGGTGCAGGGGCACAGCCCTCGAGTGGGGGTGTCCTGAGGAGAATGGGTGGCCTCACTGGGCCTGGGGTCCTCGTCCTCCCAAGTCCTGAGGGCTGAGTCAGGTTCTGGGACACACGCCCGCAGGGGACAAGGGCAGACCTCGCAGAGCGCCCCAGGGGGTCCTCCTCAGCACTTGGCCACATGGTAAGCAGCCCGGCTCGCAGGCCCCTTGGAGGGTAAGCCACTCTGTTGCTTTGCCTCCCAGTACCACTTCCTGCCCGGAGGTCCGCCACTGGGCTGGGAGGCTGTTCTCTCCGTTATGGGGTCCAGTCCTGTTTAGGGGCAAACAAGGAAAAGGTGCTCTGGGCCTGGCTCAGCTGGGTGGGCAGGGAAGGGAAAGACTGAGAGGAGTCGTCCTGGGAGGAAGGGGTCCCCATGCAGGAGCCAGTGCCCCACAGTGTCCAAGGTTCAGACCAGTCCCATAGCCATCTACCCACTGGGCTCGGGGCCCAGCCTGCTTTTTCCGGCTGACTTTCCTCTTAGTTTTTATGACATTATCTGTCAGTGTCTCTTTGCCCCTACCAGACAGGCTCCTGAAGGAGGTTGACACCCTAGCCAGGACTTCCTACGGGATAGCATTAGGGAATGCGAGGTCCCTGAGAGGTCCTGGGATAAGGACCTAAAAGCTTTTCAGGAATTTACAACAACTTGAGGCCTAACCCAAACTGGTTTTGCCTCAAAAATTCAAAAAGGAAGCTGGAAAACTGGCATTAATAAATGTTAAATTTAGGCTCTACAAATTGTAACAGAATGTTAACTTCATTATTAAATTTAGTGCTCATAAAAATTACATTTGAAAACAATTTTTAAGTTGGATTTTCTCATTTGGCAAGAATTCCCTCATCTGTATCTTAATTGCTGAGAAATCGTAGCCAACCATAGGTTAGATAAATTGCATGTGGCTAAATAATTTCAGAAGCAAAATTATAAAAATCAGTCTTTTGTATTTTTAGAGTGAGAAGTATTACTGTGGTAACCTTCTGTGTGAACCACTGAAAGGTGGGTTGGAGAGGTGCCCCCATAGGAAGGCACTTGGGGGTCTGGGAAGAAGCCACGTGGGAGACACCCTGATGTCCTATTGAACGTAAAAAATAACGGGAGGACCTTGAGCTGATTGGGTTTCTGCAGCCAGCCCGCCTGCCATCCATCCGTCCGTCCATCCATCCATCAGGTTTTCTCTCCTTTTCTCCTCCCTCCTTTCCAACATTTATCAACTATTTGCATGTGCCAAGCATGAACCTAGGCATATAAAGGTGAAAGCCGTGCCCTTGTCCATGAAAAGATCTTAGTCTGTAGTGCAGATGGGCAAGTCGGTAAGGATCTAGCGGGACGAATGTGGTAAGAGGTAAACCCAGGGACTCTGGGAGCACAGAGAAGGAGGGGTGCAGCCTCTACTAGGGATGTCTGGCATAGAGGGCTCCAGAATTTCTCTCTAGGAGACTTGGAGTGGGGAGGGCATGTCTGAAGCTGACTTTGCAGAGTTTTGCTAAAACTGTGAAATGCTGTCCACACCGAAGAACGTAAGAGGTTGGGGTGTAGCTAACCCTGGGTCAGGGGAGGAATCTAGGAAGAGATGAGTCTCCGGCTTGGCTTGTCACTGGGGATGAAGGAGCCCTCTCTGTTACCCCAGGGCACGGCTTTGAAAGCACCGGGGAGGGTGGAGGGTCTGTGGCCGCTTCAGGGGCAGGCTAGCTGAGTTCAGAGAGGTTCCACGCCTTGCCAGGGGTACCCAGCCAAGAGGGGGGCAGCCGGGCCTGGCACCTGGCGCTCACGCTCCAATACACCCAGTCTCAGCTGCCCGTGGAGAGAGGGAATGGGCTCTGGGCCCAGGAGACGGTCTTGGTTTCCTTGGTGAGCCGGCAGGGCTTCGATGGCCTTCCTGACCCAGAGACCTGGTCATGGCCTGGAAGAGGCCCTTCCCAGCTGGGACACCAGAGAACCACACTTCGGATTCCAGTACTTTCCCTTCTACTCCCCCATCTTCCCCTCTCCGTGCTTGAGCCGTCCTTCTAGGCGCCAAATCAGATGCTCTGTCTTATAGGAATCCTGCTTCTGTGCGCCTCCCCCTCCGCCCCGGGACCTCTTCTCTCCCGGGAGCACAACCCAGGCCGTGGCCCCGGTCTCCCTCGTCGGAGCAGTTGGTGGAGTGCTCCCATCTCCTGATTGCACCTCCTGGAATCCTCCACCTGCTCTGTCCCTGAATACAGTAGGCGCTCACTCATTTGCATCAGGCACGCGCCCCTCCCCACCTTGTCTAGTGCAGAGTCAGGGCTGTAGGGCCGACTGGGTAATTAAACAGAGCTCTAGCCCAGCTTCTGTGCCCCCGCTCTTTCTTCCAATATTTGCTCTGGCTCCTGGCTGCACGACACTGAGACAAGGGCCCTTGTTACCCTCTGTTTGAGTTATTTATTTTTTTCACTTTTCCCTCCTTCCCCTCTCAGGGGACTCGCCTCTCGCCCTCATCCCTCATGTTTTCCCTTTCACTTGACTGTCACTCTCATTGTCCTCCCGGGGCCAGGAACGCGGGGTGACAGGCAAGGGGAGCCCAACCGGGCCGGGGAGGCTGGAAATATAGTCATTAATGGGACCCGCGAAGCCCAGATGTCCTCCCTGAATGCGGGTAATTTGTTTTTAATGAAAAACCACGCGGTGACCCTGAACAAATGAATTTTCTTTATAAGGAGTCTATGTGCAACGGCACAAATAAAGGACCCAAATCAGGGAGACGTAGGTCCAGGGTTGAAAGAGAGAGAAAGAGGGAAGGAGTGAAAAGAGAGCGCGAGAGAGAAAAGCGCGGAAGGGAAATTTTAAACTGACAACTGTGTCATCATGTCCTTTTGTCTAAAGAGGGATCCCAGGTCACGAATGCCTTGGGCATTGTCCCGCCAGCTCAGGATCGTGACAGTTGTGGCCATTTGGAGGTCTTGTTCACAACAACGTGAAGAATACAAAGCACCTCTGGACAGATCTTTACAGTTTACAAGCCTCTTTTGTGCGTCATCTCAGAGGAGCCACGCCGTAGTGTGCGGAGGACACCGTCCGTAGCCCCATTTCACAGAGATGCAAACTGAGGCTTAGGAAAAGTGGTCCGCGTCAGGTCACACAGCTAGCGGTGGCAAGGGAAGGACTTTGCACTTTGGTGTTTGACTCTTAGAAACACTAGATTAACATCTAGAAATCACTTTCTAGAGGAGGGCACTTTCTAGAGGAGCAGACTAGGTAAGGGGGCGTGCTGGGTCTGTACCCGGGAGTCTTGGATTGAAGCAAATCCCCACAGCCCCTGGGACTTGCTTTCCATCGGGACTTTGTCAACATGCAGACTTTCTGAGAGCACTCTGAGTGGGGGTTTCTGGAAACGGGACTCCCCAGGAAGAAGCCGGAGACACTTGGGAAAATGGCCACAAGGGAATCGAACCTGGAGACCAGCCGTGTATCCGCTGCCATGACCCAGGACTTTGTGGTGGGGGTGTGGGGCAGGGAACGGGAAGGGGGGCGGCAGCAAAGGCACTGACTCGGTGGGGGCCCCAGCTGCAGGCCCCACCCCTGGCTTTGGAGGAATCTGCCCGGAGGAAAAGCACTGGGGGCAGTGGGCCCGCGTCTAGCCTGGGGCACGTCTCTGCGGTCTGGGGAGGGTTCTGTGCTAACACGTTCCCCACGGAGGCCTGGAGGCCCCCCTCACATGTTCTGTAGCTGCAGCTCCGGGCCGGGCTGAACCTGAGAGATCAGCCTGCAGGGGTGCAGATGAGGTCAAGGAAAGCACTTGCTCAGGGTCACACAGCCAATCAGAGGAAGAGCCAGGCCGGCCTTCTTGCGGTGGCAGCCCTGTTGTTCCTGCGGGGAAATGCCAATGCCCCCCACCCCTGCCTCCCTCACTCTGTTTTTCCCTGAAGCAATGAAAAGAAGGCATTTTGTCTCCTGACCTCAGGCAGGCCTGGTATTCCTGGGGTGGGCCCTGGGTGAGCTGGCTTCTAGAACAACCCGAAGCAGGACTCCCACCCCACCTACCCCCACCTTGGCATGTTCTTCCTGAGCCCACATCTCTCCCCCAGGCTCTGGCCAGCTGCCAGAGCATCTCCTGGGATGGGGACAGTTCCCGTCCCCGGGCCCATGAGAGCTTCCGCGGGGGGGGGGGGGCTGTGGGCCAGGCCAAGGCCCCAGCTCCTCCCTCTCTCTGCTTTTCCCCCAGAGCCAGGCAGCTAGACAAAAAGAAATGATTGTTTTATTTTCCTGAGTTCGGTTTCCCTCTGGAAGTTGTGACCCAATTAGAAAATCAGACAAATAGAAAAATCTGGCCACAACCCCAGCTGAGGTTATAAAGTCTCTGCTCGCATTTAGGTCTCTGCCTCCCGCGCTCTCCTGCGGGTCCCGGCCAGCTCAGGCTTCCTTGGCCACCCGGAGCAGAACCTTCTGCGGTGCCCTGCTCCTCCGTAATTGATGATTTATTCCCCACTGACTTCCACAATAGGTTTGAGACAGCTTCTTGACCTTTCAGGAACATCAGCCCAAACCTGAAATCTCTGTTCTAAAGTGGGAGGACGGCTGGTGGGTCCCACGTGGCGGGGGGGGGGGAGCCGCGGCTGCGAGGCCCCCTCAGAGAGTGGGCTCGCTTTTGATGGGATGCCGCCGTCAGGCCCGCGCTCTGTGCCCAGCTCTGCACCTGCAGCTGCCCAGCTCCCCAGCTGGGAGCAGGGAGCTCACTTTCCTGGAAACAGTGTCTGGATGCATTCCAGCACGTGCTTCCAAAAACATAGTTTTAATCAAGAAGAAGATCACCAGAAAAACTGGGACAAATTGTGATTTTGACAGTGGACAATTATAAATGCCGGGAGGGGTTGCCGGGTGCCAGTTGGCAAGTAAACTCCTCTGATGGGGTCTTAGATTAATTACAGCACCGGAGAGCGGACCAGGGCTGGGGTCTCGTAAGTGTCCTCAGTGGTGGGATAAGTTCTGGTTTTCCTTGCCTACCTCCCTCCTTCCTTTCCTTCCTTTCCTTCCTTTCTTCATGAAACAATCCCTCAGCTCTTTCCTGGGTGCTGAGCTTAGTTCACAGAGAGAGCACAGAAATAATTGCATTTCTCGAGTCCTGGGGGCATCTGTGGGGGGAATCACCCACATTACCTACTCAGAATGGAAAGAAACCCGCTCGATTGTGGCCGTTTTGCGGGATTGCTGGGCCCAGGGACTAAGCAGCAACTCCGGGGGACAAGAAGGTGAGGTCTGGGGGAGCGGGAGCCAAGGGCTTGCCTGCTGACAGGAAGGGAGGCTCTGGCCTGCGGCCAGCCTCCCCGGGAGGGCTCCGAGGGGTGCCCGGCCCCTGGAAAGCTCCGTGCCTGAAGTGGGTGCCAGGCCCATGTGTACAAACAGGGGGCTCAGTATTTAGGACTGGGGAGGAGCAGGGAGCTGCCCTGAATGGCTGCCCGCTTTGGAAATTTCTATGCATTTGTAATAACAAAATTACCATAATTTGCTCGTTAACGCAGCTAGATCAGTCAAGCATTGTTCCATCGCGGGCAGGGAGGCCGTGGCGTCTCTCTCGGCGCACTCTACACACCCCAGCCAGCCTGCCAGCCCGTTAGAGCGCTGGAAATTAGCATGCAAATGGTCCTAATTCGGTGGGCGAGCTGTCAGGCAGCGCCTCTCCGGCCTCGTCTCTGTGAAGGCCCTGACAGCCCGGCTCCGGCGCCGGCCCACCCTCCTCGCTCCAGCCGGGAGCGGCTCCGAGGGGCACCTCCAGAATGACAGCTTGGCGGCCTCCCCCCTCCGTCAGCGCCATCAGGCCTGGCGGCGCGCTCCCCCGGGAGCAGGCAGGGCCGGCCACCGTGCCGGCTGGCCGGAGGAGGCAAGCAGGCAGGTGGGTCGGTGGGGGAGGCCGGCTAGGGCTCAGGTCCACCAGCCGTGGCTGGCCCGGGGCCATGGGAGGGAGTCAGGGTGGAGCTGCGGCACCCTCCCCCCCAACTCGGGGTCTCGTGGGACACAGGGCCCCTCACTGCGGGTGGGTTCTGAGAGCGGGGACCCTGGGCACCTCCTCCCACATGCACCTCTGTGAGGGGCAAATTCAAATCCTGCCTCGCTCTCCCTTCTTTGTCTTTGACTTAACACAAGACCCGCCCTCCCTCGTACCTGGAACCTCTCTGTGCAAATGGTGTGTGGGATTCCTTCAGCCGTAATGGAGAACTGGGGGAGGCTAGAAGGTGTGTGCTGTGGGCAGGACGCCCCAGACCAAGATCCTGCACCCCTGGGCCTCTGCCTCTGGCCCAGAGTTTGCCAGCCTTTGGGGGGAATCTCCTTCCCCTGTCCGGACCTGACGACTCAGGTCTTTGTGGCAGGGCATCTTGACGATTTTCCTCGCAGGGCTGTAGGGAGGCTAGGAGAGGGAGAGGGCCCTGCTTTATAACAGTAGTGCCGTGTAGTGGGAGCCTCTGTGTGCTGGTCCTTCCCCGACCCGCGTGCCCTTCACAATGACCCCACCAGGTTGCCGTTCATCTCCCCGTCTCACGGAGAAGGAGGAGGCTCAGGCCTCAGCTCACACAGTCACTCGCCCAAGTTGCAGGGCCAGGGTGGCGTCCCATCTCGCTTGCTCCGGAGCCCTTTTAACGGGAAGGTGCGGGGCCCTGTGAGGCAGCTCCGCTTCTGAGAGAAGCACCATGGCACCACCTTGCAGGGGACTGGCGCTCTTACCGTGCTTGGCACCTTCTCGGGGCTGAGTAAGCGTGGGCTGAAGGAAGAGAAGCTGGGTGGGCCCAGGTAGGACTGTCTTTGGGGATCCTCTGTATCCCTCCTTATATTCCCCTCCTGATCTGTGACAGCAGCATGAAGGTGCTGCTGCAGGAGAAAGGGTGGGGGGAGCCACAAGGCTCGCGGGGAAATACCAGGTTCCCCTGCTGTTTCTCAGGAGCTTGCCCCTTCCTCCCTACGAGCCAGAGGCAGCCCCATGCCAAGACGCAGGGCGGCTTTCAGAGGGATTTCAGTCCCCACTCGGCTGATCAGGGGCTGGCCCTGACACAGTGAATAGCCCACTCGTTCCTACATGGTGGCCCTGCCCCTTCATCTGTTTGAAGGAACTCTCATTGGGCCCCTTGAGCTTTCAGATGAACGCAGAGGTGAGAGAGACCCTGAGAAATCCCAGACCCCAGCTGGCTCCTGGCTGGCTGGGGGGCGGAAGACGGCTCGTGAGCCTGAGTCCCTGCTGCGCTGCAGCCCCATCCATGGCTTGGCACAGAGCCGGGCACAGAGTGGGTGCTCAGGGAAGGGTTAGAAGTCACGTTTAATAATGTGGACGAAGAGCGGAAACAAACGTGCAGGTGTGTGCCTGGGTGAGCTGAAAGTCATCTAGCTTGTGGGCCTCAGGCCGCACACTTTCAGCTTTCTGTGGCTTTGCCTTTCCACCTAGTCTTTGGTTTGTTTATTTGGGGTCTGGGGCACCAGCCCCATGGAACGCTAGGGGTCTGTGTACCCATGTCTCAGGAGCTGCTCTTGGAATCTTGAGGAGAAGATCCCAGACACGATGAGGACAGCTCAGGGGCATGTTCATTCCCACCCTAGAAGGCCATCCTGGGGACGTCTGAAATTCCCTGGGTGAGACCGAATGGATGCCTGCAAACTTCACTTCTGCTCCAGGAAGAATTGCCCAGGCTCCCCCTAGTGGAGAATTGGGGTGCAGCACCCCGCCGTGTTCCCGGTCTGTGACAGTACATGGCCGAGTGCATCCTGCCACCAACCCCTCTCTGTTTACCCACCGTTGGTACTTGGTACGTGCATACCTTCCTGGAGTCCTCATCACAGTCCTGCGGGGACCCTTGGTTATCACTTCTGTCAGAGACTCAGTGAGAGGAAGGGGCTGGCCCGGTGTCCTAGAGAGCCAGGTACTTTCCCTTCCACTCAACGGCCCACATCTAGCCTCCTTCCGCAGGTGTCCTTGGCTGTGGCCAGCTGACCGTCTGCTTGCGTGGCCACACAGCCTGGCCCCTCTCAACCTCGTGCCGTTAGACTCCAAATGACCGGAGGGGACCACTCTATAGATAGGTCAGTCTTTCAGTACATTTGCAAAGAGCCCCCTTACTGGCCTCTCCACTGCCATTCTCAGCACAGTCCATTCTCAACATAGTGGCCGGCACAAGTCATTAAAATGTGAGTCAAGACATGTCCCCATTTTGCTCACTTAGGGTAGAGGCCAAAGCCCTATATCATCTCTCCTTCCCCTTCCCTCCTTGACCTCATCTTCTGCCTGCTCCCCTTCGCTCTCCTCTGCATCCATACAGACCTTCTCGCTGCTTTTCCAACACACTGCCTACACTCGTGTCTCAGGGCCTTTGCACTTGTCCTTCTGCTTGGAGAGCTCTTCCCACAGATCGTCACATAGCTAATTCTCACTTCCTTCAGCTTGTTATTCAAAAGTCACCTTTTTGGCGAAGCCATCTATGCTCTATCTCACCACTTTACCTTTTTTCCTTAATGTATGATATATGCTGTATTATTATTTTTTTATATGCTATATTATTGTTTTGTTTATTGTCTGTACCACTAGAATACAAGCTCTGTGAGGGCAAGGTCTTTTGTCTGTTTTGTTCATGGTTGTATCCTTAGTGCCTAGAACAGTGCCAGGTACTTAGGCCCTCAGTCAATATCTGGCAAATAAATGAGGGGATAGGGTATCTGCTGTGTGCCTCACATCAAGGTAGACACGGGCCAGCCCCCTCCCCCCAGCACACCCGTGGTGCTCCCCCACCTAGCCCCGCATTTGCTGTCTTAGGAGGCTTTTCCACTCTTCCTTCCTGGGCCCCCAAAGACCTCTCTCCTCCTCCCCCATAGCCCCAGGTTGTTCCCCCCAAAGCTGCCTCTCAGCAGGTCTGTGGGCTGGTCACAGAGGATACGGATGAACATGTCAGCTGAATTTAAGAAAGAAGAGATCTCCATCAGCACAGCTAATTTCAGGGCTG
Organism: Nasua narica; assembly: GCA_028533885.1. Classification (NCBI taxonomy): domain Eukaryota; kingdom Metazoa; phylum Chordata; class Mammalia; order Carnivora; family Procyonidae; genus Nasua; species Nasua narica. The sequence goes on along the minus strand of CM052813.1, from coordinate 49,820,489 downwards.
ACCGAGTCACCGCACTCCTGGGGAAACTGAGGCCTGTACTGAGGCAGGGCCTCGCTGCAGTGAGTTTGCGGTAGAGACGAGACTACCTCCTGGTCCTTGGAGTTGTGAGGATTGGTCTGAGGGGAGGTCCTGATTCAGCTCCCTGCACACAGCGAGTGCCTGATCGAGCTTGCCGAGGCACGACGGCAGCTACTCGTGACCCACGTGGAGTTCATCCACACCAGTGGCCCTTCTTCGGGTTCTTAGAGGTTGGCCTCCTTAGGACCCCGGGACCAGACACATCTCTGAGGATGCTGGGAAACTCCTTTGCGTGTTGGCAGGGCCTCTCAAACTTCCCTGCAGACAAGCCACCCAGGGATCATCTTCTAGAGTAGATGGTGGTTCAGGAAGCCCGGAGTGGGGCCCAGGACGCTGCATTGTTAACAAGCTCCCCAGTGATGCTGACGTGGCTACACTCGAGTAGCTACCACTGGTTCTCGACTGCGCACTGTAGTCACCTCTCAAGCGTGGACACATACTGATATCTGGCCTCACTCCAGAGATTCCAGTATGGGTGTCAGACCCACGCAACCAGCATGGGGTACGTCCTGGTCTTCTGGGTTTCTCAGAACTCCCCAGAGGATGCTAGTAGGCAGCAAGGTTTGAGAACTCCCGCCCTGGGTCACTGCCCATTATTCCTGCACCGAGGGCAGCTCCACTCTGGGAAAGCAACGCAACTTAGAGAGAAAGGCGTATGTTGACCCAGTGAGGAAGGGTGAGGTGCTGGGAGGCTGCCTCTCACTACGAGGCAGAGGAAAGCCTGGGAGGGGGGCGCAGGTCCTGGAAGAGGGGGCTGCGGAGTCTGGAGGCCAGCACGAGGGAGAGAGAAGAGCCAGCCCGGGGAACCCTTCCCAGCGGAGGAGCAACTGGGAAAGAGGAAGCAGCTGAATGGCCCCTCGGAGCCCCTGGCTTTGGCTTCGTTCTTCGCCCTCGCTCTGAGAGAGAAAGAACTCCCTTCCCCTTCTTCAGCCTCACCTGTATCCCCGCACGGGTCCCCAGCCACCCAGGATCCGTGTAATTTATGTGCGCGTTGCCCCCTCCCGCGGACTGCAGGCTCTCTGATTCATCTCTGCCGCCCCAGGCCCCACGTGGTGGGGGTAGGAAAGGTGCACGGAATTGAGCGGATCCTCCGGGCGCGCTGGTGCTCCGTGCCTCTGGGCTGCTGGGTTCGAGCGCACAGCAAAGCCTGTGCATCGTGCCAGTAATTGTGGAGGTAAATCTGGTCTGGTGTCGTCGCAAACACTTGGTGAGGCATTCCATAAATATGTCAGAGGCAGCATTAAAATTTGATGGCAGGCGGCTCAGGTCGGGACTAGCTCTGTGACTTCCCAGCAAGGTATGACACCATCACCTCCCTCTCATTAGTCAGCCGCAGGCCGCTGCACCGAGCTGGGCCCCGGCAGGGGGAGGCGATTTCTTCCGAGGAGGACCCCTGGCTGCTCTCAGGGACGGGCCAAGGTCTAGGCCGCAGAAAAGTAAGTCCGCTTCGGGCTGAAGCTAGGCTGAGAGGTGGAGTCTCTGACGGCTCTGGGAATGTGCTCAGAGGCTAGAGGGCTCCCCGCCCCCCTGGGCTGGAGGAGGCTGGAGCCACTTTTTGAGTCTGGGAGACAAAAAAAAAAAAAAAAAGGGCTTTACAGCCAGCCTGGTGGAAATGGTTCATCTGCCCCCAAAAAGGCCTCCTAGAATGCTTTAAAGGGGCAGGGCATTGACTCACAATTCAAGCAAGCAAAGGGTCCTTTGGACAGGAGTCCGGCCTGAAAAAGTATTTAGCGGCAGAAAAACTGGAACCTAATCTTATCTACTTCCCACCCCATCATTGTCCATCTGGGGAAACTGAGGTTCTGTGAACCTGAAAGAAACATGTTGAAGGTCACACTGTCACACTGTGGTGGAGACAGAATGAGATCAGGGGCCTAACTCCTAGCTTAAAGCTTTCTTTACAACTAAGCATTTGGGACACTTGTTGAAATATGAGGAAATTACCTAGAAATACAGTTTTCATTAAAAATCCCGAGTGCCTCCACTTTTTCAGCAATCGCACAGAGCACATGCTGTGTGCCAAGGACTGAGTCAAGCACTGAGTAGCCCATGTTTGTAGAGCCCTATGTTTGTAGAGCACTTTCTCATTTACACAGGACTTCGATATCATTGAGTTCTGAGAGTGTTGTAATACCACGTTGTACTCAAGGAACTCAGGTTCCGAGAGGTAAAGTGACTTCTCTGAGGCCGCTCGGCTACGTGGCTGAGGGGCTTAGACAGGGAGTGACTGGCCACGGCCCCTGGGCTCCCCATGGCCTCGGTTACCATCGCCGCAGTCGCTGCCCACATAGAGCCTCAGGCCCGCCGCTTCACAATTACTTGCAAAAATCACGATGTGGTTCCGAGCTGTTAGAGAGTTTCTGGGTTTATTGGGCAGTGTGCTATGTTGTTGCGTCGTCGGGCTCTGTGACCCCTCCCAGCCGGGACATACCGCGTGCTGCTACACTGGCCTCCTGTTTCCGATGGGCCGGAGACCTTGTCCCCAGGCTCCCTTCCCTGGTGACAGGGGCACACGCTCGGACTCTTCTGAACGCAGCCAGGGCTGGCAGGAGGGGCACAGGGACAGGCTTCAGGAACCCGCTCAATGATGAAGCTTGAATGTTCACTGAGGCCCCCGGCTCAGCCTCTTCCGACAAGAAGTCCTCCTAGATATCCCAGCTAGAATAAATTCTAACTTTCTCTCTGCTTCCAAACCTGCCTCACCCTTTTCTTGTATCCAAATCTCTAGTTCTGGGTCTAAGAACCCCTTAGATGCAGGGAGTTCCTGGAGATCTGGAGCCTGAGACCCTCTCGGGAGGCCTAGCACAGAGCTCTGAATGGAGTGGGGCCCCTGTGAATGCTGAATTGAGTAGATTTACCAAAATCCTGGTGCATTTATTAGACGCCCATCACAGGTGTGTAAGCCAGATTCCCTGGGAATACAGTTTGATGTTATTCCAACTGAACTATGTGGGATAAAGGAGCCTAGCATTTTAGGTCCTGAATGGGGGCTCTGGCAAGGTCACTCAAGGAGAACCTTCAGGTTTCCAGACTGAGCATCTTCTGATGGCCACGTGGATGATAAGGAAAATCCAACCCTTCCCATTTCTCCGTCCCTGCTGCGGCCCCAAGGAACGCAGTTGGGTAGTGCTCTCTTCTGAGCTGTAACTATCAGTGGGTTTTGCTGGCACCTTTTAAGAACACAAAAGCAAAACCGCAATGACGAAACTTCTCTCAAACTCCTTTGCGGTGAGCCAGGCTTGGTGCCGTCATTGTGTGTCAGAGAGGCCTGGCAAGGCCTGGAGGGGACCCCGCCACTCAGGAGAGTGCCTATGCCGGCTTCCTTGCCCCACGCGCGACCCACACTTTAGCCCTTGCCACAGACGCAGCCCTCCCCATTTCAGTGTGCTTTGCTGCCTTTCTCTGTCTCTGTCTCATGCTTCTTCCAAAGATCAAGAACCAGTTTCAGAAATGCTTTTCCAGTATGGTGTCGTGAGCAGTTTCGGTCTGACACCCGAAGGGGCCGGCTGAGTTGGGCTAGCTGTCGGTCACACATGGTGACCGGTCTTGGTTCCCGCCCTCGAGGAGGAGACTCAGCAACAGAGGGATGGAGAGAGAGGTCACAACTAGCCACCCCGAGTCTGAGCAGGAGGCGCTCTGGGCCATCGGGCTGAGGGCTCAGGGGAAGGTGAGGGAATGCTCTCGGCAGGGACAAGCAGTCCAGAAAGCAGTGTTTGAGCTGGGTCTTGACACGTCAGGAGATTGGGCATGAGGAGGAGGTGGCATTTCAGATGAAGGGCACAACACCAATGGCTGGAGTGGGGCCCCATGGAGCACGCGGGCAATGGCTGTTGGTCTTTGGGGCTGCGGGGCCATGGGAGGTGCGACTCAGAACTCGCCGGGACCCTGGTGCTCGGATGGCACAGCGGGGCTCCTGGCGCCCCCCTCGCGGGCTTGTTTCTCGGCCGTGCTGCGCGCGGGCACTCCCGGGGGAGGCGCACCAGAGCTGGAACCGCAGCAGAGAGCGCCGACCGGGCTTGTCTCGCGCCCCAGTGAGGCTGCGAGAGCCATCTGGACATTGCACGTTGTCTTGTTCGTCGAGTGCGTAGACGAGGGCATCGGAACGGGACTTTGGGATAATACCACAGCAGGAGAGCAGATTAAAAGGGAACCAGAACTGCTCAGAATGCACCACAGCATAGCCGGGGGTCTCCAACAGAAATCTCTCCAGGGGCCAGACTGGTACAGAAAAACGGGAAGCTTCAGGGCACAATAATCGCAACTCGCTTGTGGCTGATGACACCCTTGCCCCTTGAAAACACTGGGTTGACCATTAATATATTTTGATCAGCCCCAGGCGGCTCAAGACAGCCAGCTGGTGGGGTCCGGCATGGGCCCCGGAGCCCACAGTGGACGTGCCATAGATGCGATGGTGGGGTTGTTTCCTTTGGGTTCCCTACAGGGTCCTTACATTCCGGTCCCATGGTTGGAGACAGCAGGAATTGGGTAAAGGCCCAACAGGCTCCTGTCTACAGGGGACCAAGTTGAGGCCCCAGTGGTTATGCAGCCGCCTCGTGTCCGGACAGCGGCAGGGCCTGGGGTCCCAGGGCCCACCCAGCACCGCCGTCCAGCTGCGAAGCCCACGGCTCTCCCGAGAAGCAGAAAGGAGACACATTCTGCATTCGCTCCCTCACTCTTGCCCTCTCTCTCGGTTTTTCTCGTCTCTGTTTTTCTGAAGGCCTTCGTGGCTGGCTTGAGCTGGTGGGAGAAGAGGTTTTTCCCAGGAAGGGATCGATGCTGTTGGCCAGGCCGTCCGGACTGACAGGGCTGACCTTTACGGAGTTTGTTCGGGTTTTCCTCTCCCTGTTGAGAGCCCACGAAGGTCTTCCTCTAGAGAGAGGGAGGCTGAGATGCATTGGCCTTCCAGGGGCCCATTTGCGGGGTGGGCGCATCGAGGGTCAGTGCTGGGAGCCGCTTGAGGCTGCTGGTTCGAATCTCTGCCGTACACACTTTACAGGTGAGAAAACGGAGTCTTGGTGAGGGGAAGGGGCTTGATCGAAGTCACTCAGAGAGGCTCTGACAGAACCCCAGAACCCGGTGTGTGGGCACCCCCACGCACACCCATGTATACACGTGTGTATATATGTATATGTCTGTCTACATGTATGCATGTGGAACACCTCTAATAGTGATAAAATATATATACGGCTGTACCTACTAACTCTGCATTTGAAAGCTAGGTCCTGTGTGGGGTGCCCTAGTCGTCTCTCTGGCTGTAGATGGCCATGCCCAGTGCCGGCCGGCCCCGAGCTGTGGCACAGCACGCGGTTCTCCGGCGCCACGGGGAGGAGCTGGAGAAATCTCACGGGCCTTTTCACACCTTTCTTTCCTCCTGCTCCGCAAAGCTTTTCTCTCCAAGCCCAGCTTCAATCCTTCAGAAATAGAACTTGGCTGCGAAGTCACTTTGAAAGACTTTCCGTATGTTAATTACAGCCGGCCAAGGTCTCGAGCAGAGGTGGGAGCCCACCATCTGCAGATGGGGTCGGCCCCCGGCGAGCGCTGCAAATCCCCATCATCTGGCAGGTGTCGTTTTGGGTTAATTAAGAGCTACACTGAGCCGGTTTACCTGTCACTTCTGAGAATTTTAGGAAACTTCGACTTTCTTGCGATCTCTGAGCTTTTAGCAAAGGAGAAACAAAACAGCTCTGATTTCTGACAATTTTCCTGGCCCTGGAATCTCCAGGAAACCTGCCTTAAAATAAAAAGAAAAAAAAAAAACTTTTCATTTTAATCAGTCCTTTCTAGTGACCTCAATCTTTACCGCTCGTTCCTGTGTATTTGGAAGACAGCACTGATCTGGGGAAACCCACCATTTATCCTAAATTTTTTAAGCGTCTGCTTTCTTCCTGAGTCTTTGAGGACAGAACACACATTCCTCAGCTTGATTCTGTTTATGGCTTTGGAAGGACCTTCAAGTTGTGGGTCGGGAGCCTCTCGCAGTAGTCAGGGCTGTGGTTGGTCGGAGGGTCTGGGCTGGGAGCAGGAATGATGGCGTTTTTTCTGCCATCAGTGGTGAGAAGGCACCAAATCCTCCCCACACGAGGGCTCGCAAAGATCTGTAACTATTAAATCCTGTGATCTTCACGAGTTTCAGAAGTAGAGGTTTTCCTTTCCCTCCACTTTACAGACAAGAAAACCGAGGCTCAAGAGGGAAATTCATGCGCCCAAGGCCACCCAGCCTACGAGTGGCAGAGCCTGGCTGGGACCGCGGGTCTGACTCCAAGGGCTATTTTTTGCTGTCTCCCAGCAGACAGGTCTGGGCAGGAGTGAAGGGTGGAGCTCCCCCATGGCTGCGGCCCCGGAACGAGCCTGCAAGGGGCCAGCCCTCTGCTCTTGGGCCTGCTGCCAGCCGCCGAGAGAGGGGGGGGGAGTCTGTCCTATGTGCCCCAGAGTCCCATCATGTCCCATCTGCCTGTCCCACCGCCTGGCTTTGCACAAAGCTCACGCACTTGCCCCTGTGGCCCCAGTACTCCACCCAGGGCAGAGTACCCGCCGCAGCCAGCTGGGACCTTCTGGCACCTTTATCAAGTAAGCCGGACTCAAACCCTTGTTCCCTGCCTCATGGAAAAGTCCTATGTTCTCCCCAAGATTTCTGCTACGTTGCCAGGGAGGCTCTCTTTGCTCTTGGACCACACGTGTACATCTCAGCCCCGCTGGCAGCCCGGACCCCACACTCGGCCACCGCCTGTCCTTCCCTCGTAGGAAGAAAACACCAACCGTCGGCTTTACCAGATGTATCTGGGGTGGTGGTTGGGAGGGGGTGGTTACAGCCCCCAGGAGGGACAACTTAAAATGGGAATCCAGACTCCCACTTAAATGTTCCTCACCGCCCCCCCGCCCCCCGCCCCCGGCCTGCTCACAGTTCCTTCGGCTGTCCCTTTCTCCTCCCCAGAACAGAACCCAGGATCCAGGGCCTTTCCTATGCACAGCACTGTGGCCTCTAAACTGCACCGCTAAACTCAGTATGGGCTTTCTTCTGCATATCCAAGAACTCAGTGAAAGGGGAACAATTCCTTGTGGGGCCTTCACAGTTTTTAGAAGAGGCGGTTCCTCCTCCCTCTCCCTCCTGGTTCCTTGGCGTCCTGGGTATGGGGAGAGGGGAGTTCTCTTCTCCTCCCTCGCCAACCCTATGACGTAGGTCCGTATTCAAGATGAAGAGACTCTGCCCAGAGAGGTTCAATCACTTACCCAAGACGACACAGCCAGTATGGCAGAGGGCTGAGTGTGGAGCCCTTGCCTTGCCCTTCCACAGGAATGCCCGCACCCATCTGTGGGTGCACCTTCCCTGACCCCTCGCTGCCTTCTGCTCCCACGGCATCATATGGGGTGGGGGGGGGCACCGGCAGTGCTGACTCCCAAGTCTGGTCTTACTGCCGTCCTGGTTTCCCCTCGGGACTACTCCCTCCCAGGAGGCTGGGGATGGAGACGATGATGACAGGTTCTGTTGGTGACAGTCCTTAGGGGCCTGTATGTGGCCAACTCCAAACAGCCTGGAAGCTGTCTCTGAGGAGGGCCCCATGTGCCGTGCCTTCCAGATGACGGCCTCACTGTCCACTGAGTGACAGTCGCCTGGGCTAGGCTGGCACCCCAGTCTGCCTCACAGAAACTTTTCTATTAATGCACAAAGCAAAGCTTGCCCAGCTTAAGGGGTTGGTATCTTCGAGAGATGCCAAAAGTATGAGTCCGTTAGTGGACAGAAACAAGGGGCCCGTGTTGTCCTTTTTGCTGGGCAGTCGTAAGAGAAGGTGTTTACTTATTTTTGTTTTTCATCTTCATCTGTGAGCGCCGCCGACACGATGTTCCATTAGTTCCACGTGTGTGCCAGAGCGAGCCCACAAGTTGATGCATTACAGCTGTGCTCTCCTCGAGTGTGGCTCCCGTCTGAGGGGTTTCCTGTGTGATCGCTGTGTCGGGCCAGTTAGCAGTACTTCAGGGGGTCCTAACAATGAGCCTGAAGAGGGGACTTCCATTTTCTTTCCTGGAGAGCATTGCCTTGCAGCCACATTGTCTCCCAGGCCCCTCTCCCCTCTTGCTTGGACTGTAGCAGCAGTCACCTGGCTGGTTTTCCTCACCATGGGCTGACCTTCTCCAGCCTGTCCTCCAGATCCTGGCACTCCCTAGGCTCCCCTGGGTCCCAGCTCTACTGGGAGAAAAGTGTAATGTTCTTGCCCCCCCCCCAGTTATTCTCTGGGGCTCGCCTCTGCCAGGCCTCACGATGACCTGGGCATGCAGGGGGTTGCACTCTGACCAGTCCCACCCCAGCCCTTTGCTTGTGCCTGGGAGAGCCTGCCTCCCTCTGCACATCAAAGTCTGTCTCTCCTGGCTCACATGCTCCCCGGTGCCCCTGAAAGTGCCCCCAGTGCTTTCCCCAGACCTTCTCTTGGTTGGACAGGATTCATTTTTCTAAGCAGCTATTGTAAGGTTTGAAGGAAAGAAGGTGAACGTTCCTTGGGTGTCATGAGCGTGGTGAATGTAAGCAGGGGAGATGAAGCAGAGATTGGAGTCTCTGGACCCGGAGAAGCCAGCAGCAGGTGGGACCCACTGAGCCCTCAAGGACAGGGCTTCCTTCCCTGCCAGAGGCATCACAGCCCCTGAGAAGTGAAATTCAAGCTCAGCTGACAAGAAGGCACTTTAAAAAGAAGGAGATGGAGGCCCAAGATAGGAAGGCAGGGGCACATAGGCAGAGGGTTCTGAGTTGGAAGGCAGGGGGCCAGCCTCAGAGTCCCCCCAGCCTTCCGAGCCTCTATTTCTGCACATAGAAAATGCAGATGGCTGCACCCATCTTGTGAGCGTCACAGGACTGTCAGGAGGGTTAGATGAGATTCTGGATGCCAGGGAGGCTTTGGTGAGCAGGATCGGGTCGTGGTCATGGCCAGCATTTGCTCAGAGTTCACCGTGTGCCGGGCACTCTGTGTATCATCATCCATCCAGCCTTTACAGTGACCACATGCAGTGGGATCTGTGAATTGCTCCTGCTTCACTGAAGAGGATACTGAGGCCTGGAGAGGCTGAATGATCCGCCCAAGGTCACAGAGTTAGGAAGCAGCCCCCTCAGGACTGAAATCCAGGCAGTCTGGCTCCGGGGACCTTGTGCCAAACTGCCTGAGGACCGCAGGGTTCAATGGTAGCTTGTGGACTTGAACCTAGGCAGTCTGCGGCTTCCCAGCCACCTTTGGGGTCAGGCTAGGCCCGGTCTCTAGACAGTCTAGGCAGCTTTCTTGGTATTTGAGGACCTGGCCTCCCCACATCCGTGTCCAGCAGGCCCCCGCAGGTCAGCCTCAGGCCCCGAGCTGGCGAAGTTCCCCTCACCCCGAGCGCTCACTCTCCCAGGGCCTCTCACGGGACAGGCTGGGCTGAGGAGGCCCCCACTCAGCTCCCCGGGCGGGGGGTCCCTGGGAGCTCTCATCGTCCGCCGAGGAGCAGGGTGGTGTTGTGAGTGGAAGCTACTGTGGGTCGGATACACTGGTTTGAATCCTGGCCTGCAGCAGCTGCTCACCACAGCCCCGGCTCTCAGCACTCGAAGCAGAAGAAGCGGCAGCCATCGCGTGTCCCTGGTGGACTGAGACCTGTTCGTTCATTCAACAAAGAGTTCTCGGCGCCTGCTAGACGCCAGGCCACGGACTAGATAGTGGGAAGGAGGCGTGAATTTGACAGATGGAACTCCCTGCCCCCACGGAGCTTCCGTCCTACTGGAGGACGCAGAACTCACAGGATAAGCACGAAAGAGATGTCGGGTCATGATCAGTTCTATGGAAGAAAATGAAGCAGGAAAGAGGGATGGGGTGGAAGGGGTTCCATTTAAATCCGGCGGTCTGGAGATGAAACTGGAGCAAAGCCTAGAAGGAGGCGAGGGGGAGAGCCATGCAGACGAGTGTGCAGAAGTGTCGCGTATCGGGGAGAGGCAGGGGAGCTACTGGCCCTCCCCGGACACCGACCGTCTTCTGTGGATGGGCGTCATTACAGGGGGAGCGCGGGGGGTGGGGGGCGCAGACCCAGACCCGCAGGGCAGACACTCCCACGTCACAGGAGACTCCCATGTAGGTGCTGTGGGATGCTGCGGGAAACGGGGTGCGCCTAAAGAGGGGGCTTCCCAGAGAAAGAGGTGCCAGCCCGTTTGGGGACCAAGTGGTGGAGGGTGCAGGGTGGATACAGACACAGTTAACTCCCCTGAATGGGCCCAAGACCTGCACTTCTGGGGGGCTGGAGATCAAGGGGGCTTCCTGGAAGAGGTGGCCTTGGAGCTGAGCCTGGCAGACAGGCATGATGTTGCTAGAAGGAGAAGCAGAGATGGCCTTTGCCAGCAAGCCTGGTGCCGTGGGCCCAGGCACAGTGCTGTCAGGAAGTGCCTCTGATGGGGCAGCCCGGAGCCCGGAGGGAAGGCGGCTGTCCCCCTTCCCCAGGCTGCTCGGTCTCTCTGATCCCCCACCCTGGCCCCTAGGAGGAGGCGGGCGGCACTGATGGATATGCGGAGGCTGGGCTGCTGCGGCTCAGCTCTGTCACTGTACTCTCCCTTCCTCCGCCGGAACCTGACACCCTGACCACTGAGGCATAAAAAACAGAGAATTGGAAGGCTCAGCCTGTCAGGCTGGGAGTGGCCCCCAGAGAGGCCTGAGGAGGAGCACGCGTGCGTATGCGCGTGTGTGCGTGTGTGTGTGTGCGCGCGTGCGCGTGCATGGGCTCCGCCTGTGGTTGCCTATAGAAATGGGGCGGGGGCACATGGGACAAGGGGGCGGGAGCAGCTGGCCCCTCCAGGCTTCCCTTATTGCTCCTCCCCTACCTGGTGGAGCCCCAGGGACCCTCCATCTGGGCCTGGATGCTGAGCAAAGAGCAGCGCTCCAGGTCCTGCCTTCTGGTTGGTCCTGCGCTTTGGCATCTTTGAGAAGAATCCGTGGAAGCATGTCTGGGCTGAGGGTGGTCTGAGGCTGTGTCACTCCCGTCACCACTGCCAGGGAGGGGCCCACATGCTCTGTAACCAGTGGCTTACAAAGCCTCTCACCAGCCAGCCACCGGCACAACCGGGCCAGGCACTGCGGTCTCTGCTCTAAGTCCGGCCCGAGCCAGGCACTCTGGGAATCCCAGGCACAGGGAGGAAACCGGTAGAGCCAAAGCAGCAAGGTACCCCTTTCCTATGACTGGCTGGTGGTAAATAGGCTCTCTGGGGGCTGAAGAGAGAGCACAGGGAAGTGCCAGATGCGAGGAGCAGGGCCGGGTGAGCGGCTGGGCCAGAGTTAGTCCTACTGTGCCACCTCTCCCCAACGCCATCCCTACCCTGACACAGCTCGTAGTTTCTGCCTGAGCACCCCGAGCAGCAAACAGCGGCCCATTTCCCAGTGCCTGGAAGGCCCCGACCCACTCCCTCTGCTGTGCTCCCCAGCCCTCTGGCCTGGCCCTTCATCTCAGCAAAGTGCCACCTACCTTCTCCCGGCATGGACCCGAGCATCTGTCTCATCCTCCCCAGTAGACCAGGGCCCCGGGAGCAGCCCCCTCTGGATTCACAACACAGAGGGCCAGACTAGAGCTGAGGTCACCTGCGGCTTCTCAGTCCAGAGGCACTCAGGAAACACACGGGCAGTGGAACTGAAACTGCACTGGGGTACCTCACTCGGGCCTCAGTCAGGGCTGAGAGCTTTGAACTTCGGTCAAGGTTATTTCGTGAGTGATCCTGGGCATCAGTTTTCTCACCTGTAAAGTGGCCTGATAACCCCAGGGAACACCGGGCACACGGCAGTGTCATGGCACGCATGCTGGAGGCTGGGATTCACTCCCTCTGCTGAGGAAAATGTTACGGGGGGAACCGCAAGGCCAGTGTTAGCCGTCCACTTGATAAGAACATGGGCCAGAATTGCCTTTATTGGTTATGAGAAGTACCTGCAGTTTCTGTAAGAGACCAATGCCACTGGCATTTTCCAAACCTGACCTGACATTGGCTCCTGTTTCTCTCCCGCCCACCACATGCAGGCAGTGAGTTTTCCGGGAGCCCCTACAGCCACCCTCAGTATCCCTCGTACAACGACTCCTGGAGGTTCCCCAACCCGGGGCTGCTCGGTGAGTACTGGTGGGAGCCTGTGGGGCCCTGGGGCCATCAGCTGCCCCGTTAGGACCCTTCTTTCGGCCAGGGTCCCTTGACAGCCTGCGGTCTGGTCCCTTCGTGGGGGTGGGCAGCTTGCCTCAGGTATGTGCTACCCAGGAGCTGTGACGGAGCTTCGGGCAGTAAACACTCCAGCTATGCTCGGGCCCTCATCCCTCCCCCAGGTGTTTTGGTGGGTAAGGGAAAATGGCAGAGAAGGGAAACAGGAAAAGAGGCGTTGAAGGAAGGGGGGAAGTGTAGGAAAAGTGCCTGCTCGGGAGTAACAGATTTCTTAAGAATCATTGAATCTTCTGGTGAGAAATCTCTAAGAGGCAGCAAGGAGGCCAACTTGGATTGATTGGTAGTGGCTACCTATCTTGATAAGGACTCTGAAGCTTAGTGATTGATTAGTGATGTCTGCATGGACATCAGCGAAGCCAGTTCCATTGGGAGATAGATTGCCTTGTGCCTGAAGGCCTTCCGCAGCCTGCCATTCCGAGCTCAGCTGGTGCCCAACCTCTACCCAGGCCTTAGGCTGGCAGGTCATCCATTGCTGGGGCCAGCCTGATCTGCGTACATCATTGGAGATATTTGGGCCCCTCCAAAGACCAAGCAGGGCTAACTCAGCCCTCCAAAGGCCAAGGAGAGCCGACATGAAACCAGCTGGTGAGTGATAACGGGAGCTGAAGGTTCTGGAGCATGTAGCAGGGGCCCAGGGCTCACAGATGTCACTCACCACCTGGGGCCAGAGCTAACCAATGAGCCTCAAGAAGCAGCTCGGATCCTGCCCCAGCAGTCAGCTGAGGACTTCCCACACAGGTCAGGACGCACCTCAGAGACCACCCAGGCTTGTCCATCCAGCTTTGCAAGGTCAGGTTAAGTAAGAACCTGTTAGTTCCTGGATCCTGAGTTATTTTAGGACTGGGAAACAGACTTCACCAAAAAAGCAAGAACCTGGTCCCTTCAGACTCAAATTGCCAGGTCACGGGTCTGTGATTAGGTGACTAGGGCAGCCACGTGACGGAGACCCCATCCCTTCCTGGCTACCACCCATCGGTGTACTTGGGCCTCCAGCTGCCCAGAGCCTTCTGGCGGGCATGCAAACCATGCAGGTATAATAAAGAATGATGCCAGTTAGTACTCCTGGTCCCTAAGCCTAGAGATTACATTTTCTAGAAGATTAGGATCTCATGACTTTGGCCTCTTGGATGGGTTGATCTGTGGATTTCTTTTATGGTTTTGGTAAAAAATCAATTCTAAGTATTGCCCTGTGCCATGACTCCACTTAGCTAACGCTTTTCCTGAAACAACCCCTTGGAGAGGCCCTGGTCTGTGAGTTAGCTCGGCTGTCAGTCTTAGGAGGCAAAGGCTAACCACAGTCTCCTTGGACCAGAGTCTCTCAGAGGGGTAAGGGCAGAGGGCTGGGTCTGGAGCCCAAGCGGACGGCAAGGGGAGGCTGGGGCTGGGCGGCACCTGAGGCCTTTGCTGCTCGCGCTGGAGGGCAGGCGGTTCACATCCCCGGGTGTTAGGGGCTGTGTGTGCCTGGTATGGAAAGATGCGGACTTTGTCTCAGGGAGCCTCCGGCAGGGGTGTCTGTGCAGGGAGGTGCTCAGTGCCTTAAGAGGGCCAGAGCCGCTAGGGAGAGGAGAAAGAACCAAAACCATCCATCTAAATGAGTACCAACTCACTGTGTGGGCGTGGGGCAAAACTCTTCATGTGGGTTACCTTATTTCAACAGCCCAAGGGAGTGCATGCTATTATGTCTATTATACAGATCAAGACAATGAGGCTCAGAAAGGGTAATTAATTTATCTGAGGTCACACAGCCTGCAGGTGGCAGAATGAGGACTCAAACTCAGACCCCTGACCCCAGAGCCTATACTCATAACCAGGGTATGATGTGGTACTTATTCTCCCCGACCAGTAAGTTTGAACGGCACGACGGCCCGGAAAAGAGGCCTCATCCCTCCATAGGAGGCCTTGAGGGGCCTGAATACTCAGACCGTGTATGTGATGAGAACAGCTCTGATGAATTTTGAAAGCCAGGTTATTTTATTTATTTACCTGTTAGACTTCCAGTTGCAAACTACAGAATCCACTCGGGCTGGTTGAAGCAGAAAACCAATTTATTAAGGGGTACTGTGGGCTTCCAGAATCTCCAGGAGGACCAAAGAGGCAGGCGGGGAACATCACCCAGCCACACCACCAGGGCTGGGGAGCCCTCCTGCTGTGGCCAGTTGGACCGCTGCTGCTGCTCTGGCCAGGGTGTGGGAGAGCGCGGCCCCGTCGCCGCTCGGAGCTGGGTGCCTCCACCATCCGCTCCTAGCAGGTGGAATCTCGGCCCACCCACTTCCTCCTGGTGCTCCCTTCCCGATAGAAGTCACATGCAAGAGGCTCTAATAGGCAGAGCCCAGGGGACACACTGGTGCCCCAGCAGCAAGCGGAATGGGAGAATGAGTGCAAAGAGGCGGGCCTCATACCACAGGACACCCTGCAAACCTAGAAGTTGACACAAAACACAACGCCGGGCAGTTACAAACATGAGAAATGGCCCCTGTACTTCCCAAGTCGGTAACCTGGGGAATCATGGTCGGGTCATCCCCCCAGGCTGGGCCTCAGTTGCCTCAGCTATAACAGGATAATTGCCACTGGCGGCTTCGTTCAGGCAGGAGCTGAACGCGGCGCTCTCCTGAGGCCCACAGCCCTGAATGAGCAGTGATCCCACTTTCCTGAAGATGAGTGAGACACCGGGCTCACTGTACCATAGTCTTGCAAATAAGTTGCAGGCCCGTCACATCTGCCAGACTGCCCTTTACCCAGCGTGTCTTCAGGCCTTTAGCCGAAAGCATCCCACTGGGCCAGAGAGGTGGACCGATTATTTCTGGGGAAGGTATCAGTGTGGGGTGTGGAAAACCTCTGAGGCTCCTTGGTGCTCCTGCTAGAGCAGCGGGAGCTGCAGAAACAGGTGAGACCCTCCACATACACGCGCACACAGACTCCCACGGGCTCACGCCCTCACATGCACCCCGTGCATGCTGGCCTGGTTGACGTCCCCGTCACAGAAACACCCCAAAGCCAGAGTGGGTGGTGCCACCCTAGTAAGGCTGTGCGCTGACTTCTCAGGACTCCCCCCCCGCCCCCCCGAGCCCCTCTGCAGGAGTGGCTGGCATGGTGCCCACGAGGCCCGGCCAGGGCGGGGAAGAAAGCAGGGGTCACTTAGGATTGGGTGGGTGTGCCTGGGGCCCGCTCTAAGGGGATGAGGGAGTGAGCAGGAGCCTGGAATGACTGTCAGGAACACATTGCTAAAACTGTGAATTAGGAAGAATGACAGAGGAAAAGGACAAGTTTTTTCTAGATGGCGGTCTAATGGGCACCAGAAAGACACAGTGCTTCGTAAGGTGGTGTTTTCATTTCTCATGGTAAATGCAGGTATATTTGATTTTTCGGGACCAGCTGGCCAAGAGATTAGGCTTGGGGAGGGGAGGGGTGAGAGGGGCAGGTGGGGAGTGCGGAGGGCTGAGCCGGGATCCTCCCAGGAGGCTTCCTTCCCTCTGCTGCCCCTGAAGGCCCCCTGGTGAGGGCAGCCCCTGCGGTTTTCCCACTCCTGTGCCCTGCCCAGGCCTCCTGCAGGGCCTCCCACACACACATTCCTAGGGCAGGATACGGGGAACCGTCCTAATGCTGTCCCCAAGCCCAAAGAGAGGGCACAGGAGGCTGGCTGACAGGTGTCTCTGAGCCAGGGCTCCACCTAGGAAGGTGACAGGAGGCAGAAGAGCCATGGGATAGGTGTGTCTGCCTTCTGGAACAGCACAGAGAGGCGGTTCCTGGTCCTCCTCCGCTGTCATTGCTGCCTGAGCCACACTCCCTCCCTGGGGGCAAAGGGCGGAAGCAGTGTGTCTGTTCACTGGGACTGGGTTTGGAGGGCCAGGGGCACGTGCTTAAGTGCCTCCCCATCCTGCCCTCTAGACTGCGTACCAGCTGTGTGATCTTGGGGAAGCTATGCATTCTGTGCCTCAGCTGCTGCATCTGCTACATGGGGACATTAGTTCCTACCTGATGGAATTGTTTTGGAAATGGAAAGAGTGAATGGCTATAAGTGGCTTAGAAGAGTGTCAGTTTCCAAAACACTTGCATATTCTTGTCTCACGGTGCCCTCATATGGCCCCATTATGATCCCCTTTTACAGATGAGAAAACTGAGACTCAAGAGTGTTAAGCCACTTGTTCAGGGTCATTCAGCCAAGAGTGAGAGAATCCACGCCTTGATGCTCAGTTAGGCTATCTGGGAGACTAACCAGAATTGGTTTGGATTTGGCTGAGAACCACCCCCCCCGGGAATTAAGCAGCTCACCATTCCCACCCCAAGAGATGTATGGTCTAGGGGCTACCAGGGCCCCCAGCACTGGGTAGACAGGCTGTGGACTGTACTATGGTGGGAAGAGTCCTGAATGCAGGCCAGGCTCTGGCCCTCAGAGGCCCTGTAGCTTTGGGCGTGTGGTTTTGTTGAGCCTCATGTCCTCGCCTGTAAAATGAGGCAATGGCCTGGCATCTCTAAGCTTTGTGGTTCTGAGAATCTGCTGGCCTCCCTGAGCCCCCAAGACCCTTTCATCCCTGGGGAGGAGTTCGAGCGCAGCATAGGCCTCTGGGAGACCTTATCGGAAGCAGGTAGTCCCAGCATGAAGCCTGGAGACAGCAGGAGGAACCCAGCCTAGCCCTCACCCTGGCTCTGGCTGAAGGTCGCAGGCACGAGGGGTCCACCTTGCCCTTCTCCACCTGTCTGTCTCCTCCTGTCCTCTAAACTCAGCCCAACCCACATCCTCCAGGAAACCTGACTCTGCCAGAATCATCCTGCATTCCCCAGAGCTCTCTTCCGCCTACTGACTGAACACTGGTGGGTGTTCTGTGATTACTGCCCCTTACTGTCCCCAGCAGAGCCAGCAAAGACTGAGTGAGATGAGCAGGGGTCTCTGCTATTGTCTGTTACTCGGGGCTGTGAGCACAGGCTGCGTGCCTGGCTCGGCCCGGGGACCGAAGACAGACACCGAGAAGAGCAGAGCCTTCTCGTGGGGGGCTCTCCGGCCAGGGGCCGGGGGAAGCAGCAGTAACAGAGATGCCTGGGGCCCCAGCCCCAGGCCGCGGAGGTGGCTGAGCTCAGGGCAGGGGCTTCAGGAAGGAGCACAGGAAGAGGCAACAGGAGGCTAAAATGGGCTAACTCACCTGTCCTGGAGGCTCAGATGAGACAACACGTGGGAAAGACAGAGTGGTGTGGGGCCGAGGAAATGCTTCTGGGCAGGTAGTTGCTATTGGGGGGAGCCGGAGCTCGCAGGGCGTGGTCTGTGCGCGGTGCGGGGCAGGAAGCAGCGGTTGTGGGGGGAAGCCCGAGAGGCGGGCAGAGCCAGGTCACCAAGGAGCCACAGGGCGAACTAGGAACTTCTAGGCCAGAAGTTGGCAAACTCGTTCTGTCGAGGCCTGGACAGTCACTATTTGGGGCTTGGCAGGCCATGTGGTCTCAGCTGCAGTCATCAGCTCTGCTGTGGTGGCAAGACAGCAGCCACGGACGGCAGAATCCAACGGGCAAGGCTGAGTTCCAATAAACTGTTATTTACTGAAACAGGCAGCAGGGAGGACTGGACCTGAGGCCCCCAGTCTGCCTCCCCAGCTCTAGGTGGGGAGGAGGCCTTGGAATCTCATGAGAGGAAGCAACCCTGATTAGGCTTGCAATTTGGGGAACAGAGTGGGACAGAGATCTTGGTGGCCTGGGCAGACGGGGAGGGGGAGGGAGACGCTGGTGGAGAGGGAGCCCCAGGTATGGGGTTGCAGGCACAAGGTCACCCTCGAACCTCCGTGCCCTCTTCTGTCTCCCCCAGGCTCCCCGTACTATTACAGCGCCGCGGCCCGAGGAGCTGCCCCACCCGCGGCCGCCACTGCCTACGACCGTCACTGACCCTCGGAGCCAGGCGGGCGCCAAGCACTTATAACACATATCACTGAGGGCGATAGCCTCTCCACCCCTCCGAAGACAGCCAGAGGGGCCCCGTGAGACCATCCCCCCGCAATCCCCTCTCGCCTGAAACTCCCTCCCAACCTTTTCCTGCCAGGAAGCTGGGGTTCTGTGGTAAGGCCATTGGACTTCTAGACACACGTCCATTTCTGAGTCAATCAGTGAGCTTCTCCCAACAGCAGCTGGGTCTCTGCAAAGCCACAGACTATTTTGCAGACAACTGTAGCCCCAGCCTAGCCTGCCAGTCCCCAGCTTCTGACCATCCACCTATCTGCCCCGGGCCTGGGAAGGAGAGCTTGCTTTTGTCACTCCAACAGCACCCGTGTAAATACCTTCTTGCTTTTTTGTGGGCCTGAGGGTCCAACTGAGCACACTGCCCACCCATTAGGCATCCAGTCCTCCCGATGTGTCACAGGACATCTTAGACCTGTGTGCAGAGCGTCCGCTCCATCCTGGCTTCCCTCCACAGGTGGGCTTGGGGTCGTCCTTGAGACGAAGGATGCCCACCTGGGGGCCCAGCCTCCTGCTCACTGCTACTTCTTTAACGTCTGGACTACGAGGCTCATCGGGCTGGTTATGCTTCGAGCTTCCCCCCGAGATCCCTCCTCAGGAGAAACACGCTGGAGAGATTCCCTGCCTTCCTGACTCCATTTTTTTGGGCCCAGTGCAGTGTGAGCAGCTCTTTTCCCTATCAAACGACTCACAGAGAAAGAACTGTCTGGGAGATTCCTCAGCTACCGAGTCTAAAGATGCTGTCTGAGGTGCTGACTGCATCGTGGACGCTGGACGCTGGGGCTGGACAGGACCCAGAAGACCACAGTCCAAGGCAGGGACTCCCAAGCCCCTTAAACCACTGAACTGAACTGGGATGTGTTTTCTGAGGCGTGCCCCGGCTCCTATCACATTGTACCCACCACTGGAACCCACCATGGACATTTCTCCCATCCTCCAGGATGCCAGAAAGTGGATTCTGGGCAAGCCTATCCCTGCCATGTAGACAATAATTAACAAAAAGGACATTATTGCACAGAGGACCACAAACACCTACAGCAGTCAGCCAGAACTTCCCGATGAGCCCCTCCCTGTCCTCGTGGAGCCTGGTATGCAGCTGGGGTGGGTGGGAGCAGATGCCTAACTTTGCACAGTGGGTATGTACCTATTGATGCAAGGGGTGGTGACGGTCAGGGCCATGGCCAAGGGCTCCGGGAGCTCGGAGACCTCATTGGAGGCTGGAGTGGTCAGAAAAAAACACTTGGGAAGATGTGGGGGACAGAGGAAGGCCTTTTGGGAGAGGAGCATGATAAGCAGTGAGGAACTGGGAGTGGTTTTGAAATAGGGGTGCCAGGGGCCACCATCTCTTTGCCCGGGGCCTCAGTTCCTTCAGTAGTCTCTCTTGCCAAGTCAACAGCAAGGTGAAGGCTCTGTCCCAACCTGGGCTTAATTATAGAGATGAAAATGGACTTTGCCGTCTTGTGTGACAGTATCCCTGATGTTGGCAAAGAGCTGGGGCAGAGCAGAGCCTGAAGTCACGGGGCCTGGAAGGTCTTGTCCTGGCCACACCACTTCTTTGCTGTGCAACCTTGGACAAGACCTTCCCCTCTCTGAGCCTCGGCTGCCTTGGTACAGCTGGGTCACCTGCAGGGTCCTCCTCCAGCTATCTCCTTGCCTTCCTCTCTCCCAGGATGCTGCAGCTGTAACTGGGTCACCCGGGGGCAGGCCCACTACTTCTGAGCAAGCATAGGGGGTGGGCACCTAAGTCCTACTAATATTTGGACCAAAGGGGAAATAAGAACAGCCAGAGGGATGGGAATCTGCCGTGAGCAGATCTAGTCCAGCTTCCCCCAGGGGAAACTGAGTCCCAGTTTGGTGAAGCCCGGGACAATGCGGGGAAACAGAATAGACCTCCTTTGGCCAACACGTGTTTTCTCCCCAACGTCCTACAAGGCGGTGGGAGAGAAGAGGAAATGGGGCTCAACAAGGTGGAGTCCCCAGGCAGTGGGGCTGGGATTCAGCCTCCCACCCCCTGGAGGTGATCCTGCCATCCCTGGAGAGGGAAGCTGACAGCGAGGGCACTGGGAAATCGTTCTGGGCTGTTAGTGACAAGGAAGCCCAGCCACCCAGGGCAGAAGTGGAGCCAGGGAGCTCCCTGCAGGCACACCCACCACCTTGAAACCTACTGGGCAAAGTAAGGAGGTAGCTGCGGGCCGAGTCCAGCCCCAAGAACAGGATGAACCAGCTTCAGCCTCCACGTGCCAGGCAAGGCAGGAGAAGGCGCAGTAGCTGGCCTCTCCTTTCCTCCTTCCCTCCCTCCTTCCCTTCTGCAGGAAGTGGTGGGCTCAGGGGTCTGCAGATCAGGCCTTTGGCCTCTTACAACCACACCTTTGGTCCTCGTCCCTCCTTGTGGTCTCAGGCTATCGGGAGGTCGGCCTTCCCTGAACCAACTGCCTAAAGCACACACTGTCTTTCCTCATCAAGCCCAGCTGGCCCCATTCTGTTCCTTCTCGTGCCCTGTGATAAGCTCCCTCCATGCCTTTCCTCTCTCCCCTGAGGCTCTGCTGGTCTTCAGATCGCATTTGTATTTATAAGACAACCCCTTGACTCCGGGGCTGCCAGGCAGAAGCACAAGAGCACACGGATATACACTCACGTTCTCACACAAGTACCTGCTCTCCCCAGCTCAGAGTCCGCGCGCTGCCTGGTGGAACTGCCTGGGAGCTTGGAGAGAAAGGTTCCAAAGGACACAAGCCGTTGAGTAAATGCCAGAGAATTCTGAATGGAAAACGAGGCCAGGGCTTTCACCAGCACTGTTGCTGGAGGCCTGGGATGCTCCTCTACAGGCCTTCAGCCTTATGTTCCGGCTCTGACTTTCGGAAAAGACCCTGTGGATTTTATGAAGAAGTTTCATACCATTAGTCTAGCTCCAGCCTTGAAAAATCTGATGACATATCAGATCCAGCCTCCCTTTCCCAAGGCGCCTTAGTTAGGGTTAGCCCTTTCATTAACTCACATTTGTATGGTGCTTTGCAATCCTTGACCATTCCCTGGGGCAAAGATCACAATACCCATTCTAGAGATGGGAAAACTGAGATTTGGGGCTTGCATGGCAAGACAGAGGTGAGGTGAATTCTCAGATCTCTGGGTCCCATTCTCTCTCCCCAGAATTGTGCTCTTGTCATGGGAGCATATGGCTTAGACACACCCTCCAATCCCTAGAAACCCCCAAGACCCACAATGGGGAAAGAACAGGGACCTCGAGGCTGGCCTGACCAAATGGCCTGAAGCTTGGTGGCTTTGCTGGTCTACCATGGTTCCCATTAACACCAAACATGCAATGTCTTTGCCCAGATTTGTTCACATCAGTGCTTCTGAGGTTCCATTCATGCTTCGTCCCCGCTGGGTCCTGTGACTCCAAGGGGATCAGAGCACGTCCGAGACCACACCATCAGCCCTGGTGGGGCCTGGACGTGGGCCCGCCTCTGACTCCCAGGGTCTGTTTCCGGGGGTTACGAGATGTCCCCTCACCACGGCTCAGACTTCAGTCTGTGACAACATGTAGGCATCCCCCAGCCAGGCCCTGAGGGCGGCCCCAGGTCTGGGAAGCACAGATTGCAATCTCCAGGGCCCTGAACTGCTGCTTCCCCGGTCAGGCAGGTTGGGGGGGGGGGGAGGAGGGGACCCGAGACAACCAGAGGGCTGGCCCCATCCAGTAGCATTCAGATGTGGAAGCTTTTAAGTGCTCTTCCAGCCAAAAGAATATGTTTGTGGGCCACATTTGACCCACTGGCTCCTAGCTCGTGACCCCCAATTTTTGTCCAGTGCTCCCTTTTTTCTTCACCTCCTTGCCCTTCAATGAAGACGGGAACCCAG
The DNA here is from genome assembly GCA_028533885.1 of Nasua narica. Classification (NCBI taxonomy): domain Eukaryota; kingdom Metazoa; phylum Chordata; class Mammalia; order Carnivora; family Procyonidae; genus Nasua; species Nasua narica. Next base: position 49,798,438 of record CM052813.1, on the reverse strand, counting down.
CAAGATGGGAGACGAGCTTCAGGTCGTCAGGCCAATCACTGTCAGGGACAGGCCTCCCCAGTCCCTACCCCCTCCCCCTCCTCACCTGGGGCTCTTGCAGACCATTTGGGCTTTGAAGGTGGGTTGGACAGAAAGGTTGGGGGTGGTGGGGGTGGAGGGACTGTTGGCTTTGAGAGGAGGTCAGTGCCGCTGGGGTCTTTCCTGTGTTGGGGGGTAGTGGCCCAGATGTGGCCACGGGGCACTGAGGGGTAAAATCCCTTTATGAGAAGTCATAGCCCAGAGCAACTGCCCTACCTTTGGGAGCCTCTGGTACCAGCTTCCCCCCTTCTGGATGACATTTCAGCTGGATTTTAGCTCCAAGCCTTGGGGAGCAAATCTTAAAAACAAACCAAGCACTCCTGACGAACACCTAGAAACAGAAACAAGATATGTCTGAGACACAGCTGCCCGGAGGGTAGAGGGAAAGCCAGGCCCCTGAATCGGCCAGGCCCAGGCTGGAGCGAGGGGGCCCCCACGGCGCTCTGGGCTGGACCAGCTCCTGGGAGGCCCCGCTAAGAAGCTGGCTCTGCGGCCGTGGCCCTGTCACCCATCTAGGAGCCTGCCGCTGATGGTTTCCAGGCACGCACATCAGTGCTCCTGGAGGATTTATTCCTTTAGTTCTTTTGGCCTCGGAGAGGTCCAAGGCAAGTGCATTTCTTAAAAGGTAACAAAACATTATCGGAAAGTTGGACAGTCAGGCCATGACTCCTAGCCTGCAGTCCGCCCCACCTCCCAGCAGCCCCTTCAGCCCCTGGTCCCCTGCCGACCCCTTTACCTCAGGATTCCCTCTTGCATATTCATGGTGGAGCCACCGGGTTGATCCGCACTTCCCCACTGTCAGCTCACGGCTGCGTCTCTGGAGTGGCGGCCAGGACCCGAGGGGCTGCCGCGGAGGACTGGAAGCAAGTCCCTGGCCTGCCCCCTCCCCTGAGGAGGGGTCTGCAGCTGCTGGGACATGGGCTGCTTGCCAGGAGCAGCCAGGCACCAGACTTTCTTTCCTTCGCTGTGACTTCTCAACACAGGGGTCCTGTTCCTGGACAACCCCCACCCCAGGATCCAAGGAGAACTCAGGATCATGTCCCTGCCAATCTAGAGCTTCAGTCCATGTGTTCCCAGGGGTCCCATTTAGCCCAAGCCTGAGCTGGGGGTAAATGTAACCACCATGCAGTAAGTCTAGATACACTCCTTCCCACATCTTAGACCCCTGCAACTATGGCCACGGGGCCACCCTCATCCCCAAAATCACCACGCATAACATAAGGCCACATCCCTCATCTTCTCGAAAAGCACCATTAAGAACAAGTGATTTTGGATGATGGATTTTTGATTTACAAACGGTGCATTTCCCTTGGAGTGGAACAGAAAGGAAACTACTTAATGGCTCCCTTATTTTCAAGCATGAATACATTTTAATGAAACTGTTTTATTGTATTTGAGGAAATGGAGAGTTGAACATTCCAACCAATCAATAGCCAATTAATTGCTATAAAGCTAAGAATAAATAAGTCCTGAGTCTTTTTGAAATGCCCTGTGAACCTCAGAGCCTCCTGATCAGGCCCCCCCCCCATATGTGTGCACGTGAGTGCGCACACACACACGCACACCCCTGCATCTCAGACGTACTTGAACCTCAGACCTAGTGCTGAGTCTCCTCATGCCAATTCTTGCCTGCTCTCCTCGCCTTTGGTCAGAGATGGTGAGCAGACCTGGCAGCAGCCCATCCTGGGGCTCGGGAAGAGGCAGGCCCATCCCCCAGCCCCGCACCACCAGCTCAGGGGGGCTAGAGTGGGCAGTGGGGGCCCCCTCCACTGCCCCCCGATGCTGGGCCCCCAGGTCTGGGCCGAGGGTGGGTTTTGCCCTGACTCTTGCTGACAGATGCTGCCCTGGTTGTTCACCCTCTAGTGGCCTTTGGACATTGAGTATTTATAGAAATAAATGCAGATTACATTGCAAGTGGAACTCTTTGCCAGGAAGACACATGGATTTAGCTTCTCATTCTTTGAGACAGTTGACTTTGTCTTAGGGACTGACCTTCCAGCATCAAAGAAATACATATCTACTGTATCCGCCAAAGTTTGTGATGCCTGCATAGACGCTTGTTAAAAAAAAAAAAGTACAAAAAAAAAAAAAGTACAAAAAAAAAAAAACCCCACAATTGAATTGCCTTTGAAAGTGGGAGACGATCTGTCTCCAACAGATTGAAAAAAAAATGCTTCTTAAAAATGTGTATGTTTTGTATTCTTTTTTTCTAGTAGAAAATAACTGACTTGAAATATTGGTGGTTTTTTTTCTTAGTGACGTGTGTTGCTTTTGTGCGTAATACTATTTGAATGTAATTACAGCAGTGCCAATTTGCCAAAGATGTCGGACATATTTTTCTTTTGTTGGGAGGAGGGCAGGGGCTGGGGGTGGGACTTGGGAGAAAACAGGGGTGGGGTTTTGGTTTAATTTTTTACTTTTTTCTCGTCAAACCTGAAATTTGTGGTTTTATTATAAGTTAAATGATTGATTGCAACACTTTTATTTTAGATTAGTTGGAGAAACTTGCAATAAGATTGGCGTAGTTTTAATATCTGTGTGTCTTTTCATGAGTGACTGTTACTTGTGAAGAATTGATTTTATGTAACCTTTATGTGAGATAATTATTTGTAAATATTTGCCATAATTTTATTGGTTCCTAAAATAAAAGTAATTTTTTAAGTTCAGAAAAGGAATTTGATTTCGTTTGTCTTTACAACTTCATAGCCGTCTTTGACAACTCTGCCAGAGCCACACGGGGCCGCGGGGGTTATCGGCTCTCCAGTCACACAAACCCACGCAGCTACGGCAGCGCGGAGTGGGACCGGGCCTTGCCTCGGCAGGGCAGCAAGGGTCCCGGGCGGGCAGGCTGTGGGGCCGGCTAGAGCCCCGGCCTGGAGGGGACGCCTTGCTCTGACAGCAGCTGGAGAAACTTGGCGAGTTCGGTCACTCCACTTCGTTAGCTCCAAACCCGTCAGTGACACCCACCTCATTTATTTAGTCAACAAATAATGTCTGAGAAGCTCCTCTGTCCCCAGCACTGGGGACACAGCAGTGAACAGGGCTACCAAGGACCCTAGTGACACGAAACCCACTCTAGTGGGTTCTTGTGAGCGTACCGTTACCACATACTGAATGTGTGCTCGGTGATGGTGTCTGCATACACACGTGCTCTTAACCTGGATCTTAAAACCGCCTGGAATCAAAAGTGTCTGGGTGTTACCCACACACCTCTAACATGTAGACAGAGCTTAGGAGCCCATCACGCCAGGAGACCTTGCCTTGGGCTCCAAAGCCACAGGCCCGACCCAGCGAGGGCTCGGAGCCCAAGAATTCACACTCTTTCCATGGAAGGCGCCCTGTCCCTACACCTGCAGATCAGAGCCGTTCTGACTGCACGGGCGCCCAGGAGTGGCTTTCCATCAGGGGCGGCCGCAGAGCCCTGCCCCTGCTGGGCGGTGTCAGTCTGCAAGGGCAGGCAGGGACCGCTGCGCCCCTTGGCACAGTGTGTGCGACGCAGTAATTGCCAGAGATGGAGTGGGTGAGTGACCGCGTGGGGGCCGTGGGCTGCGACTCATTCATATTTAATAAAGCCGGCCATGCAGCCTCCATTCATTTTGGCAATGGATGGTGACGAAGGTGATTCCTGAGGGAGAGAGGTGTGCTGGTGCAGCGGAGCGCTGGCCCAGCGCCTGTCTCCCCCAGGCTCACGGCTTAGAGGCACGAACTTCAGCGAGAAGTGGCAGCATTTTGGAACTGAAAAGGGGACCCTCTGGTGAGGCAGAGCAGACACCGCCGTCCCTGATGCCACAGCCCTCGTTCCCCGCTCCCCAGGCCAGAGGCCCCAAGCCTGCCGTCCTCCGGTGCAGGCCACCAGTGACTGCCATAGCCTGCGCATGAATGGAGGCAGAATGGAGGCCGTCACAAGGCCTCCAGCAAGGAGGGTGGAAATGCCAGCCTGGAATATGCTCAAGCCGCCTCCGCCAACACCTACAACCTCAGTGAGCATCACAAAGAGGACGAGAGGGACATACCCAAGGTCTCCCACGGGAGACTTCCGCCTTAGGCCCATCCATCACTCAGACGTCTGCTGGAGCCAGGCCCCGTGAAAAAGGCAGAAGGACAAAGATTCCTAAGAGCCTGGGCTGGGTCCGTTTGCTGATGTAAAGCAGTCTCTTAACTTCTAGGAGCCTTGGTTTTTTTCATCCGTACAATGGGTATAAACCTCATAACATTTATTTTGAAGATCTTGTGAGGAATACACGCATTGTAGAAATTTTTTCCAAATGACCAACGTGAGTTTTGCCAAGATATCTTCTCAGCTATAAAGAAGCCAAAATTTTACATCCAAAGGTCAAACTCTAGTTGGAACCTTCTCTGAGCCAGGCTGAGTACTGAATGCAGGACGAGGGTTGCCACACACTAAATATGTCCCAGCAAAATTCATATATGGAAACATAATCCCCAATGTGATGGTATAGTAGGAAAGACCTTCGGGAGGTGATTAACTCATGAGGGTGGAGCGCTCACAAATGGCATTAGTGCCCTTATAAACGAGACCCTGGGGAGTTTCCTAACCCTTTCCACCATAGGAGGACATAGGAGACAGGCCTTTGGTAGAAACCAAACCCGCCGATGCCCTGACCTTGGACCCCAGCCTCCAGAACTGTGAGAAATAAACGTTTGTTGTTTAAGCCACCTAATCTGTGGTATTTTTGTTAGAACTGCTGGAAAGGAATGAGACAAAGATAGAATGCAGAAATGAACCATCAAGGAGCCTACTAAAGCCCCAGGAAGCTCTTTACCTTACGTCTTCCACTCAGATAAGCCCCTGGCGGATTAAAGAGTTATTTAATTTTTTCTTTTAAGTAGGTGCCATGCCCAATGTGGGGCTTGAACTCATAACCCTGAGATCAAGAATCGCATGCTCTACCAACTAAGCTAGGGAGGCGCCCCTAAGCAGTTAATTTTTAAATTTTTAATGAAACTAGTGGTGTTTATAGATGAATATATCTCATACCTCAATATGGAATGTGACTTTGTAAGCTTAAAAAGATGGAAAAGCCTCAAGGAAAGATAGAATTTTGACCACTTAATTTTTTTAAGCTTTAAATGTGCAAAAAAAATTAACAACAAAAAAAGGACAAATAATGTGGAAAAATACGCCTGTGAACCATGAAGAGGTGCATTGGCCTTAATATATGAAGATTTTGAATGCAATGATAGGAAAACTACAACTGTCCCCAATAGAGAAATGGATAAAGAACGTGCAGAGACCACTCACACACAAAGACAAACGAAATACAAGTGCAACTTGAGATTAAACACAACATGATTCAGTTCCACAAAGATCTCTTGTTAAAATACCCCATTCTGGTGAGGGCATGCTGCTGCCGGCTGGGCCATCTGACAGTCTGGGGCCCCAGGCCCGTGCTGGCCCCAGGGACACCCGGAGGAGCACGTACTCCAAAGCAATGGTTCAGGGATCCTGCACCCACCCCTGCCCACGCCCAGGTTTGTGGTTTTCCCACGGGGCCGGCTGCCCGCAGGCATCGACAGCCCAGGTCAAGTGAGAAACATGGCGTCTCGAGCCCGGCAGTGTCATCAGGAAGGGCACGCAAGCGGCAGAGTTTCCCACATTATCCACAAACATGTGTAAATATCACGACAGCTCGTAATGTAACCAAGAAAATCACTTCCCATTGTTTCCCCTTCAGTGATATTTTCTGCTTGGCTGAGTTTGCTTAGCACACTGGAAAGGCCAACTCATCAGTTCTTGTTGTTAATCAAGAGCAGTAATTGTCCGAGTTCAAAGCCTCCTGACTTAGAGTCTGCTGAATAGGATAACAAGTTCCAAAAATGCTAAGTAGTAGTTTCTATAAATGGGACTTTTTAATAGGAAAGGCCCCTGAAGAGGGTTTGGAAAGAAAACCTTTCTGTGAAGTGGAATTAAAACATTGTGCAGACTTTATAGAGCATGGCAGATAAATGCCTGAAACTCCTAGAAGTTCTAAAAGCAGGGACAATGTGGACACAGACTAATTTCCTCATTTCCTCTGAGAACTCGTGTATTGGTTAAGGCAATGCCAGCTGATGTAACAAACATACCCCATAACTTAAATGTCTAAACACAAAAGAATATGTCTTTTGCTCACATAATTGTTAAATGTGACCATTCCTGGTCGGCAGGCAGCCTTCTACAAAGTGACTCAGGGATCCACGTCCCTTTTATCATTTGGCTCTGCCAGCTTCAACATGAAGCCTCCAAAGTTATCTAAGAACACAGAGGATCATGCCTTGGAAGGTTTTCATGGGCAAGGCTGGAAATGGCAGACATCATTTCCACTCACATGCTATTAGCCAGAACTCAATGTTGTGGCCACAGCCAACTGCAAGAGAGGCTGAGAAATGCAGTCTACCTGTACGCTGAAGAGAAAGAGGAAATGGGAATAGCTAGCCAGGCCGGATCGTTATAACACCATGAATGGCGGAGAATTTCAGTCTCAGCTTTATTCAGTTCTTTCCTACCAACTCTGGGGCCGTGAAGGACAAACAGGCTGGCATGAGTCCTGCCCTCCCTGCTCCTCACTTCTGCCCTACCCTCAGTTGAACCTGACCTGATACCAGGCTGGTGAACAAGTGCATTCCTGGCCTGGAGGAGCTGAAGGAGTCCCACAGCTTGTCATCTGCAGCTTGGCTCATGGTCCACTCTGATCTTCTGCCCTGCTTCTAAACATAAGACTCTTTGGGTTGACTTTTGATCTATAATACCTCTTAGCATTTATTGAGCACTGTTTACCAGCTGCTGAGATTTGGTGGAATTTTCCCTGTTGTCCCAGAATTGCACCACCAAGACGCAAAGTCAAAACCAACAGTTCTCAGAGTCTCTAAGAGTTGGGTCCAGTCACCCACCTTCTGCAGTGCTACCTGAGAGACGACAATCCAGAGAGTGGACCTGACCATCCAGTAACTCTCCCTGCCTTCACCCTCCACCCTAAATATAAGAAGACAGAGAGAAAGAGGTGGTCAGCTCGGGCAAAATGCAGGTTCAGGAGTCCTGAGGGCAGAGCTGCCACTTCTTGTCTCCAAAGCCAAGGGAAGGTGGCTTTAAGAGCATCGCTTAGAGGTCTGGAGGTATTTTCAAGAACAGGAGACTGGAATTTCACTCCTGTATGGCCTGCAGATTTGGTGACCTATCCTTGTGTTTATTGAAGCAGGGAAAAGGAGACCAGGCAGAAATAGGGGTAAGCCCTATAGGTTGTGGGGCACCAGAGTTGCGTGCCACCTTTACGCTGCCCTACTAGAACCCTGCCCCAAAGACCCTCCCCCCTGCTGAGGGGACATCTGAAAGCTGGAGGCAATATGGTGAGTCTTCGGTGGGGCTGCGGACAGAGAAGAAGCAGAGTCAGATTTCCCATATCCAGAAACAGCGTGCCGGAGTTGGGGAGGGGAGGCACGTGGGATTACCACACTACGGTAAAGGTGAAGAGACCTTGCAGATGTTATAAAAGTCCCTAAGCAGCTGACTTTAAGTTAATCAAAGGGGAGATTATCCTGGTGAGCCTGACACAAGCAGATGATTTCCTCAAGACTATCTAGAGGTCAGAGAAGCAGATGCCCTACTTTTTTTTTTTTTAAAGATTTTATTTATTTATTTATTAGGAAAGATTGAGAGTGAGAGAGAGCACGAGAAGGGAGAAGGTCAGAGTGAGAAGCAGACTCCCCATGGAGCTGGGAACCCGATGTGGGACTCGATCCCGGGACTCCAAGATCATGACCTGAGCCAAAGGCAGTTGCTTAACCAACTGAGCCACCCAGGCGCCCGATGCCCTACTTTTTTGGCCTTGAAGAGGCAGAGTGTCATGTTGTAGAGAGGGCCATGTGGCACGGAATGGTGGGCAGCCTCTAGGGCCTGAGGGAGTCAGTTATATAACCACAAGGAATCAAATTCTGCCCACAATCAGTGAACTTGGAAGAGGACCCCAAGCCTTAAATGAAATTGAAGCCCCAGCCAATATTGGATTTCAGTCTTGGGAGACCTCAAGGAGAGGACCGAGCTAAGTAATGCCAAACTCCTGAGCCACAGAAACTGTGAGATAATAAGATTCTGTGGTTTTAAGCCACTGCGTTTGTGGTAATTTGTTATGCAGCAATAGAAAACTAATACAGTCTCTCTACAGGCTATGGGAACCAGAGAAAGATCTAGTCTACTCAGAGGGATGAGGGTAGACTATCAGCTTTGAGCTATGTTTGAGGCTAATGTTTCAAAAAGAACAGAACTGAGTATTAAGTTCCAGAATGAAACAGCTTTGATTTATGAGAAATCATTTGTATTATCTAGTAAATGATGGTATTTACTAGAAAGTTCTAAAATATGACCGTGAGGTCAATAAAGATCCTGCTGCCCTACCAGAAAAGGGAGAGGGGATAGTTTATATAACACGGCTGGCGGATCTGGGGAAGAGTTAAATTATGTTTATAACTCATAGAGTTGTGGCTCCTTAATAAATTGATTTCACATGCATTACACTTCATGAACTCCTTACAACATTAACCCAGCGAGGTAAGTACACTTATTATCAACCTTTTACAGGTGAGGAAGCTAAGCCAGGAGAGCTCAGACACCTTGCCCCAGCTCACACAGCTGGTGAACAGTGAGGTCAAGATGTGAAGGCGGGCTGTGTGACGCCAGAGTGGAGTCTCTAGAATCCCTGCACTCCAGCAGCGGGCTGAGCTCGTGTGTGCTTTGTGCCCTGGCCCGGAAACGGACAGAGACGTCCTCATGGAGATGCCAAGAGGATTTTCTTCTTCCTCTTAAGAGAAGCACTCACTGGGTGGTACCTTCGGGGACAGTTCCCAGGGTTCCCTTCCCCTATCATGCCTCACCTTGACACTCCCTGGTTCAACTGAATGTTGAATACAGGAAAAACTAAACATCCAGTAAAAATCATCAATCAACTGGAGTTTCTGGGAACTGTCAGGATCTGCATTTTCAAATGAATTACCAGTTGTTTTCTCCTTCCTTCAGGCAGTAAATGCTCCTTGATCTCTGCTCCAGGTCAGGGTCTGGTCTGGGCACAGGGGTTGGGAACAGAGATGAATGGAATATGATCCCCGCCCTGGGGGAGCTCCCCCTCTCGGGGTGAGGGAGGCCAGCCACAGCAGGACAACTGTTGTAGGAGCGAGCAGTGTCTACGAGGCACTGAGGGACACACAGGAACGCCAAGCTGGCATGGGGTGTGGTGCCAGTCATCGGCATCTTTGCTGAGTAGTTAGGGTGCGCCTGCTCCCCGGGTATAGTCGCCACAGCCCTGCAAGGAGGGCCGATCTCTTCCCCAGATGCAGAAACAGGTTCAGAGGGTGGCACGTTTGTAGCTCTTCTCCCTCTCCACAGAGAGATTAAGCTATTTGGGGAGGAGGTAGGCACCCCACCACCGAGATGCTGAACGAGGAGCTGGATGTCCATTTGGCAACACTGACAACAGTCCTCTGATAGTGATGAGACTGGGGGCCTCTACGGTATAAAATGGTATTTATTCATTTTTAGATTTTTGTATTAGAGAAAGATAACACACACATGATCTCTCTGATATGAAGAATTTGAGAGGCAAGGCAGGGGGTCGTGGGGGGCGTGGGGGAGAGAAATGAAACAAGATGGGATGGGGAAGGAGGCAAACCATAAGAGGCTCCTAAACTCACAAAACAAACTGCGGGTGGCTGGGAGGTGGGGGTGTAGGGATAGGGTGGCGGGTTATGGACTTGGGGAGGGTATGTGCTATGGTAAGTGCTGTGAAATGTGTAAGCCTGATGATTCACAGACCTGTACCCCTGGGGCAAATAATACATTATATGTTAATTAAAATTAATTAATTAAAAAAGAAAAAGATAACACACACGTGTAAAAAAATTCAGAGCAAGAAAGTAGGCAGTAAGTCTCATTCCCGCCCCAACCCTGAAGCTCCTAGTTCTTTCCCATGACTACAGTCTCTTCTAATTCTTCCAGATAATTTATGCATATAGAATATGTGTATATGTGGATATACAAAAGCTTTTTATTTCTCTTTATTTATTTTTAGCTAGAGAATCTAGTTTCTTAATAAAATTTCCTTTTGAAAAAGTCCAATGTTTTCTTGGCAAAGCTACAAAGAATAGAAAAAAATTTAAAAGCCCTTAAGTATTTATTTTACTACCCACCATGGAACAAATGAGCTCTGAATGCCTGAAAACCCCGGAATAACAGTGGGTTAAATAAGCAAAAGATTACCCTCTCTCACATATGGAGTCTGGAGGCTGCTGATTAGGGCTGATAGGGCGACTTGGCTGCAGGAGACCCACAGGGACCTCCATTTAGTCCCTCAGCCCCAAGGTCCAAGACGGCAGTATCAGGATTCCAGGGAGAGAATAAAGGGCAGAAAGAAAAGAGAACCAGCTGTCTCTTAAGTGAAGTTCCAGGAAGCTGGTACCTGGCACTTCTGCCCATATCCCGTTGGCCACAGCTAAACCACACAGCCACATCTAGCTGCACCGGAAACTAGAGAATGTGATCTTTATACTGAGCGGCCCTATTTGTCCAGCTACAAATTCTATTACCTTGAGCATAGGAGAGAGTGGATACTGGAACATAAGCAGCCATTTCTGCCACACTACCTTATCTCCATCGCCTACAGCACTCTGCCTGGTTCAGAGTAGAGATTCCTTCCTTCATTCAACTAGTTCATATTGAACAAGTGTTTGTTGAACTGAAGGAAGACGGAAGACACAGCCAACTTGTATGAGGATAGCAGAGGACCCAGAGTTTCTGCTTCAGAAACTCAAGAGGGACCAGCTGAGACCCTGAGAGAACTGTCATCTTCCTGCCTGACGGCTGTCACACCCGTGTCAGAAGGTCCTTACCTGGGGCTCAGCCTCTCCCTCTGCACAGTGCTGGAGGGGACATAAGGTTTAACCACATGCTCTCCAGCCCTTTCATCTCAAAGTCTCCATGATTCTAAGTGAATCAAAGGCAAGGGACCAAGTACTGACCATGAGGACTCAGGGTCAAAGATGAGAGATCAGAGAGACTTAGGGATCCTTGGGTCTGGCCTCACCTGGGGTGATCTTTATCTCTCAAAAGGTCTGAAGTCCTCAGTCACTTGATCCTGTGTAGCCAATGGGCTGGATCTCAATCAACACTGACACCCACCCAAGGACTGGGAAGAAAGTGGAGAATGACACTGCAGAACTCTGGCCACAATGAGGTACCCGTCATTGGGAATTACCCCAAGCCAAAGAAGCTTCAGGCTGCCACGGAAGCAGACTGCCCATCAACAGAAGGTGTCTAGGGGAAACTATCGAAAATAGTGGCTCAGGAAGGTCTGTGGACGACAAACCAGGGGGAGGGGGGAGGGCTTCTGCAAAGGGAAACCTGTCTGATCCAGGAAGCTTTTTTGAGGAAGAAGGATGCAGGATGAGAACGAACCAAAGGATGTCATTATTTTGTCTTCAAATGGTTTCGGGACATTCCACAGCAAACACACTAAAAATAACAAGATTTTCAAGGAATTTTGAGACATTTCCTCATCAGTAAAAAACTGGCTTAAGGAAAGGGAAACCCAAGGTGAGGATAAACACTTTTTTGAACAGAATATAGTAACATTATATAATTCTCTAGGGCCTGGGGTTAACTGGCTTTAGTTAATATTTGAGAGTCACCGGGGAGAATTCCCCGAAAGGAAAATGTTAAGCCATTTGGAACCAAAGCATGGGAAGAGCTTCTGGACTACTTAGAGGTTTAAGATGAATCAAGTGAACTTCAGTGGGGGGAAAGGACAGACCACAGATTTGGGGGAGTAGAAGGCACATCCCAGGAGCTACGTGCAGATTACAGCTGCTGGGAGACTCCCAGGAATTGAACCTATTGAGGAATCTTTTAAGTGGAGACTATGCATATGGAATGTCTGGCCAATCACAGCTCTGGGTGTGTGAACACACTTGTAGCAGCTCCAAAATGAAGAGGAAGGGAGGCCAGCTGAGCTTTGCTGTCCGTGGTCCTGAAGCATCCTTCAGCCAACAGTTGCTTCCCCTTTCACCAGGACACTAGGCTTTCTCTCTAACTTCCCCAAGCAATTCTAAACCTGGTGAGGATTTTAATTTTCTATCTTATTGAAAAATGTGTGGTTTATACACTGTCGCAGAACAAATAGAATTGGGATTTATGTTTCACAACTTACATGGTTTGTTTGAGCTTTTTCTATATGTCTTCGGCAGTCCTATCACATTTCTGACAGTTACATTTTTTTTTTCTTTCTGGGAAGTTGGGCAGAGCAGAGAACATGTTTTTCCTCTTTCTTCACTGACCTTTACTTGGGAGTATTTGTGTGTAATCTATGGATTTACCCATGTGTGGATTTTGTGAGAGAATATTTGCATATAAGCGCCCAGAGAGTGGGATTGTATGTCTGAAGGTGATGTGCTGGGCTCCAGTGTGTGTACATGTATGTATTAAATGTAGTCACATGTGTTTGGTTGTGTTTTTGTGACGTGGCCGTGGCAGTGGTGGTGTACAATAGAAACAATTAGCCAATTAATTAGATGTTATTCCAATTCAGATGTCATTAGTAACCAAACCTTTCTCTTCACAGTGTCATGCACTGATGTGTACTGGGCCTGCCAGCAATTGGGAGGAGTTGAATTATTCTCCATGTCCCAAATTCCATGTGTTTTTAATTAATTTCACATTATGTGTTTGCAAGGGCAGCACTTTAATTAAATAGGTAAAGAAAATACTCTCAGTTATTAATTGAGATACATTTCTTCACTTTGTGCTGCAGAGTCTTCACCGGGAAGTGCTGTTAAACAGGACATTAATTTCAATACTTTAACTAATTCCTTTTCCATTATTCAAGCAGATTTACAACTTTGGAGTCAGGACATTGGTGTGAGTTTTTTGTTTATTTGTTTTTCCTAGAAAATTCATCTGTATCCTAGAATCGGCTTGCAGCTGATGTAAATTCAGTGTGGAATTTAGTCAGTTATTAAGTGGATTTAAGTGGCTGAACCCTGGTGTAATCTGACCAGCAATGCATGAAGGAAAGAGTTGGAGGTGTAAAAAATGTCAAATAGCTTTCTCAAATGCATTAAACTATTAATAAAGATAAAACGATCTTTATGTTTGGGGTTTAGAACATCTCTTTTATGATATCGAGAAGCCACTTTGATTCACGACTCGTTGGCTTCAAGGTCTGCTGTCATTATTCAGAAGGTGTCAGGAAGAAAACAGAGACAAGCCGCTCAGCAGAGGAAGAGGTGAGAAGAGAAACCGTTTAGGACTGCCCAGGCCCGGCTGGGCCGAGCAGGGAGAGGTGCCAGGGAAGGGGATGATGTACAAGGCAGCTGGCACTCATATTCCTACCCTGGGGAGCCCTCTCCACTTTACCCAGAGGCTGGTTTGCTTGTGGCCCTTCTGGGGAAGTCCTAGTCTCTCTGTAGAGGGGCCGGCCTCTGGCAATGTTGGGGAGTTTGGGGGGTGTTCTCCATCTGTCACATACAACCTGACTCCTACCAGGTCATCCCCCCACCTTTTTTTTCCCTCTTCCTGCTCTGTATCCCAGGAGGTGAATCTCTGGGGACAATATGCAGACCCCCGGGCCCTCTGGGGGGCCCCAGTCAGACACTAGAGGGAGAGAAGAGGAGGAGGCCAGAGGATTCATCCCCAGTCCTTCCTTGCCTCACCCCCACTCTGTGGTGACTGCTTTCTATTTACATCTTCCTTCACCCCCTCTTCAATGGGCTCCTGCTTTCTCCAGGTTCTGGCAACAACGTTCCTCCCCTTGCCCTTCAGGCCTTAGGGTGCAATGGCTCCCCATCGATGCCTCACCATCCCATGCTGGTCTCCCTAGCTCTGCTCACAGCTCCACAGAGTTCCGTCAGTAAATCCTCCTCAGCTGAACCCTCTGAATGGGCTAACCATTTTCTCCTGGATCCTGACTGATTCGGGAATTCCTCCCAAAGAACCAGACTCTGGCCCTTCTGGAGCTGGGCACAGTCAGCAGGATAGGGGAGGGGGAGTCGGAAAGGAGGAGCCTTGGCATAATGCATCTGCTGCTCCAGGAATGCCGGTGCGCCGCGGCCTCCATGCAAGGCGGCTCAGGCACAGCGCTGCCTGTGCTCCCCCTCCTCTTTCAGTGAACACTGGCTGGGCAGCTGCCAGGACCAGGTCCAGTGCTAGGCAGGCCCTGCCCTCCTGGAGTGTGCTGTCCAGTGGGGGACGCGAGCAAGCCGACCGTTCGCTCAAGGGCCTGAAGTGCTAGTGCAGGCGGGTTCAGGGCTCTGAGGTACGCACAGGACAGACACTGGCAGAAGGGCCCAGGGAGGGCAGATTTCCTGGAGGAAGGAACATCTAAATTAAGAATTAGAAGGATGAGAACAATGTCTGAGAGAAGGAGCTGGGGGAGAGGGCACAGAGAGAATGGTATTTCTGCAGGGAAGACAGGATGCACCAAACCCTGGGGCTGAGAGAGGGCTCCAGGCACTCGACAAGAGCCAGGCACCCCGGGAGCTGCAACGCGTAAACAAAGGAGGGGCAGCCGGGAGGGAGAGCTGGAGGGTGGGCAGTGGCAGGTCGGGGAGTCTTTCTTTTCCCTGGCCTCGCCCCAAGCCCTAGTACAGGCTTCTGCCTTCATTCTGAGGGTCACAAGAGCCTTCAGAGCAGGCAGAAGAGCCAGGTTTACCTTTTGAAAGTGGCCCTCAGTCTACTGGATAAAGAACAGAAATGACTGGACACTGGGGGATCCCATCAAAGGAACCAAGGGGGGAGGGGTCTTGGCGGGGGAATCGAGTAAAGTGGGCCCACCTGATTCAATCGGAAACCCCCCTTTCCAGAGGAGGACACAAGGCCCAGAGACGGCCAGACCTTGCTCAGGTCACACAGGGAGACACTAGCCGAGAGTGACAAAATCAGAGCTGGCGGGAACAGCCAGTCTGAAAGCCACCTTGTCCTGGAGGAAGACCACTTGGGGAACGGTTTCAGGGGCAGACTCGGGGGCCCTGGCCACCCACATGTTTCCTTGCAGGGTGGGTAGTCTCTGAACCAGAGGAACCCCACCCTGGCAGGACCTGGCCCCTCACCTAGGTACAACCTGGGCACCTCGGCCTGGCGCCAGGGGCTTGGCACAGGTGACTGGCGCTTCCCACCGAAATCATGTGAATATTAAGCTAATCAAAGCCTTGCCTGGAAAGGGATGGGGCTGGAAAGGCGGCCCTAACGAGCTGCGTGTCACTCCCTCCACCCTGCGCGTCTTGCGCTGTCCCATTTGTCTGGCTGTAATCTACATTTCAAATGATTACATGGGAAGCTGAAGTGGTAGTGACAAGGATAAACGAAGCTTGTTAAACTAATAGCTGCACTAATGCCCAAATATGTGAACTTCCCGACGCAGGCCGCATCCCAGCCTGGCGGAGCTGTCAGCCCCGCTCCCCCGGGCTCCGCCGCCAGCCGTGGCCACATGATGAATGGCCCTGTCGACCAAACTCATCCGGGGCCCAATTAAACAGGCAGAAATGAACTGGAGCCGTCAGGCAGCCGGGGAGGGGGGAGGCAGGGAGGGGGTAGGCTGAGCAAGACGAGGGGGTGGGGGGTAGTTAAACCTTACACAGACTGGGAGAAATGGAGAGGGGGCAGTGGAGTGGGCAGGGACTGGGGGGTGGGGGAGAAGAGAGGGCCAGAGACCTGAGAAAGAGAAAGGCAGCCACAAAGAGAAGAGATGCCCCAGTGGGAGGGGATGAAAGAGAGACACACAGCGATAGAGAGAGACAGGGACACGGAGAGACACAGAGACACACGTACATAGAGGCAGAGACAGATCGAGAGAGACCAGGGACAGTGGCACAGCAGGGAGGGCAGAGTCGTGGGGGGGAGGGGGGCGTGGGGGAGGGGAGCGGCGCAGCGGGGAGGGCCAGAAGAGAAAATATGTCCTGGCAAGCGGGGAAGTCGTTCTGTCAGAAAATGGTCATTTAATGGTTTGCCGAGCCCACGACAGATATGTCATCTGAGGCGGCTCGGCAGCAGTCCCAGGGCATTTCATTTATTAATTACCAGCTTCTAGCCAGCTCCTCCATCCCCTACCTCATGCCCATCATCAGCCCAGCCCCCTGGCTGGAGGCCCCACAGGCGCCTCGCCCCATTTTCCAGAGGAAGCGACCAAGGCCAGAGGGGGGCAGGGGGCCAGAGCCTGGCGCCACAGGGAGTGTGGCCTTCCCAACCCTGCCTGCCCCCCAGCCTTCTTCCCCACCCACACTGGACTGACCCTCCAGGACCAAGGGTGTGGAACCCAGCCCCCCACACAACCACCAGGAGCAAAGCAGGGAGGGCAGGAAGGACAGTCTCTCCTTTTCTTCAATACATATCACACCTCCTATTTCATAAATATAATCACATTTATCACTTGTACAGCCACTTTTTCCCTTTTTTTCTTTTATTTAAACTCATTTTTATAGCCCTCTGATTTGATCTTTCCCCCTTTCAGCAGTTCCTAGGCCTTTTAAATGGCTTTGACACTTGGGTCTTTAATTTAGACCCAAGGAACTAGTCCCCATTCTTAATCGGAGGCAAGTGCTAATATCCTCTAGAGTGGCCCCTTGCAGATGAGAACTACTTCACCAGGAATGTTTAGTAAAACAAGAACGCACACTCACATATCGTGTTAGTGCGAGCCCTGGACCCCCGCCGCGGCAGCTGCACACTTGTGCACCTGTCTGCCTTTCCTCCCCTACAGCCTCCACGCTCCTTCCACACTGGCCTGGGTCTCCTTGTACCCAGAGAGTTGGGAGCCCCTCAGGACCCTGTGACCAAGAATCTTCCCAAAGAAAGAAAGGTACTAAAATCCCTGTTCGGAAATGATGGCTCCAGCTAGAATCGAATCACCTGTCTCTGTCACATGTCCGGGGTTAGTAAGGCATTACCACAGCCTCCAGGCTGGCATGGACCTGGGAAGCCGGTCTGAACCTCCCACCTCCACTACCATCCCTGAAATTTCCAGAGGGCGAGGCAGAAATTTCAGATGCCCTATGCCTACCAATGCACTCAGAGCTTCCCCAGAGTTGCCTCTCTGGGTACCCATCCCAGCCAGTGGCACTGGCAGCCTCCGTCCTCTGGTTTGGGCACCATTCTCCAGCTCCTGGGTCACCAAATGCCACTTGGTCAGCCTTACCGCCTTTCTCCACCAACCCCACAGCATGGACATCTATCACCTCCCTCAGGTTTCGGCACCAGCTTGGCCCCGCTGTCCTCCATGCCACAGTTTGGGGACCTTTCTGATGGGCCAACTTTCTCTCTCACCTAATAGCCTTCAGAAGTATCGCTTAGCCCTCACGGCACAATTCAGACTCCATTTCGGTCTTTAAGCCCTGCCTTCTTTTGCCCCTCATCTCCTGCTCCCGCCGCTTCCCTGCTCAGTGCTCGGGCCATCCTGAGCTTTTTGTTCCCTATATCTGTGACGGGGAGACTCTCCTCTGCCGCTGGACTTGTAGCAAGCTGTCAGGGCAAACCATACTCTGGAGGGGTCCAAAGATGGACGTGTGCCTGTGTCAGGGGCGGTGTGCAGCAGGGGCTGGAGAAGTCCTCTCTAGGCTGCCGGGGAGGGGCCTCCAGCATAGGATGGCAGACTTGGCGCAGGGACCTCTCAGGATCTTCTACCCTAGGGTCTCTGGGACTCTGTGTATCTGCTTCTTAGAAACCATATTTGGGTAAATGCCCTCTGTGAGCCCCCATGGGGGGAGGGCAGGGCCAGGTGCTTCAGGAACACGGAACTTTCGTTCATTTTTAACCCCAGCCCAAGCCTCTCTCAGTCCTCAGAGAGAAGCGTGTGGGGGCAGAAGCCACGTGCTCCCTGTTGAGGTGTCCTGTGCTTGTGGGGCCCAGCGGGTCTCCCCTGCAGTGTCTAAGTACGAGAGGACTGACAGCGCAGGAGTGGGCTGTGGTCCATGAGCTCGACCAGTAGACATCATGCCTCTCGTTGTAAAGATGGGTAAACTGAGGTCCAGAGAAAGGAAAGGCCTTGTCCAAATCACAGAGTGAGCTGTGAGCAGGCCCAGAGCCAGAGTTCAGGTGACCTGACCTCCCTCCGAGGCTCCTTCCCCCAAAATAACAGCGCCACCTAACCCTCGATACCAAAACCCCTTGTAGGAACAACTAAACCCCTACTGAATGTAACTCCACAACTTTAATTAATCTTGTCATATGGAAACTACTGACCATACCTGTTTTCCAAATCTCATTTAAATATGTACAATTAGTATTAAGCTCTCCTTAAATGATCCAGCCTCCCAGATTTCTAGGAAGAATATAAACACTCTCCTATGAGTGACTTGCCCTGTGGTGGACAACCTAAGAAAAGAACCGTATGGCTCTGGGTGATTTTTGCCAGCTCAGCTTTGCTGTCACTGGGGCTGTGCTCTCCTCCAGTGTGCGTGATTTGGCTGGGGCTGCCTGTCTATCTGAGGACAGTACCCTCTCTGTGGCAACAGTGACTGGGCCAAGAGATGTGCACGTGACCCTTCAGGGCCAATCAGAGTGCTTCCCTGGGATTTATGTACTGACACAGAAACTCCCTCTCTCCACTACGATGGAAGACTAGGACTTTCAACATTTCTCTTCTTCACCTGCATAAAGGAAGCCCAACTGCAATGATAGATGGAAACATACCCAAGAGATGGAAAGAGAGAGAGAGAGAGAGAGAGAGAGAATCCTGATGACTTAGTTTAAGTCCTGGATTCAGCCATACTTGAAGCCACTACAATCCCCTGAAGGTCCCCAGTTCCATGACTCAATTACTTCTGTTTAGTCTTTATTTTAGGTTGAATTGGGATTCTTTTCCTTGCATATTAAAGAGCCCTAAAACTAATACAAGGCCCTTTCTCATGTCAGCCTGTTTCACAACAGTTGGCACACACACAGCACTCTGCTCTGAGCCACTTTGGATATAGTGCTCACGCACATGTTCTCTTGCCACTAGGGACCTCCCAGCTTCAGGACCCTGTGGCCCCCATGCCCCTGCTCTCCTGCACCATCTCAAGACCTTGGAGGTTTCTCCTTGTGGGCAGAGGAGAACTGACCACTGAAACCCCTATCTGGGCTTCAGGGAGATTAGAGGATCTGATATCCTTTTGGGTTACAGGCAAAGTTGTCTCCAGGGGGACAAAGGAGCCTCTCTTACTCAAGTTGTCTGAACTCATCGCTATCCTGTTCTAACACCTTCAGTGACTCCCCCCAGTGAGGGAGGTCCAAACTCCTTAGCCTTATTCAGGACTCTTCACAGACTGCCCTAGATTTTTCACCCAGTACCCTGTTACCTCTGGGTCTTTGCTTATACTTTTTTTCCTCCTTCCACCCATGAGAGTCCATCCTTCCTGTCTTTCCAGGCCCAGCTCAAGCACCATCTCTTGTAGGCAGCCTCTCTCATTCCCCTAGTAATAATGAGACTTGTTCTGGGACCTCCTATTGCATGTTATCTGTCTCTCTTTTGGAGCCCATCATATAGCCTGTCTTGTATTAAATGTACTGTTTCTTTTGCCTGTTGTTTCCCCGGCCCCACCAGAACCCAGACTGGATAACTGTTAATTCATCCTTTAGGTCTCAACTCAAAGGTCACTTACTCAAAGAAGTCTTCCTTGGCTGCTCCTCCTTGACAAAGTCTATTCCTCTTGTTTTCTTGTCCTCATGGCACTCCAAAGTCGTCTTCAGCAGTACCTATCAGAGAATACAATAAATTATCTACGACTGTAATTATTGGGTAAATGTATCCCATTAGAATATATGCTTCTATGACAGCTGAGACTTCGTTCTGTAGCTAGAATGGTACCTGGAATATCAAGCAATATGAGTGGAATTAGTGCTAGCAGAATCAATGACTGAACAGGGGAATGAATGGATGGATGGGTGAATGTCTTCCTTAGCCCCTTACAACTGGAAGCTCACTGGGATGGGGGACTATGTCGATAATCTTTACATCCTTCATAGTTCCTAGCATGTGGTCTACAATAGGTGGTCAGTGAACATGAATTTAACCATCAGCAGGTGTTTATTTTATGGCAACTCCTGGACTCTACCCATGGTGCTCTAACATGAACCAGGAAGCTAGGGTCTCAATCCAAGCTGGGTCAACAATGAACAAAATTTAATAACCACAGAGACCATTTCCCTAATTCAGGCACACTAAGGCTGCAGAAGTGACTTGAAACAAGCTCCCCTACCCTTGGGGAGCACACAGCACAGCTGTCTTGGGTGAGCTGTTCTAACCCATCTCCTCTCCAATGGACTATGACATTGTCCTCAAGTTTTATTGCTACAAGACAGGCGTACTCGACTCTCAGTAAACAGCTTTACACAAACGCCATGCACACACATGCAAATCCAGAGTGGACGATAACCCTAGGCGTGTTAGAGTGTTTGATGGGATGGGCACTGGAAAGCAAGCCAGGAGCCAGCTTTAAAAACAATATTTATTTATTACAATTGGCAGAGCAATGGAGAAAATTGCTACTTAGATGGGATCTTACGTTTTGCAAAGCGTTTTGTAATCAGCACAATTTTTCCCAACAATTTCATGAGGACAAGTTGTTTTTGCCGTTCCTGTATGCAGGCAAGAAAGTAGTATAGGAAAAGAAAGGTAGGAAGGAAAATGCCATGTTTCTACTTTACCAAGCACAAGTTAAAGGGAGAACCCTGGCTTAACTGAATGCAAGCAAGCACCTTTTTTAAATGTATGGCAGGTGCTGGGCACCGGGGATCTGGTTGTATGTAAGATCTACATAAGATTCTGGGCTTCAGCTCACTGCTGGTTTCTCTAGGGGTATTATGTCCTTTATCTCACTGAAAGAAAATAAAACAATATATTTTCTTACATTGCCTCCACCTATCAGTTTGTTTAGACATCTCTCTTTTAAATGTCATGCAAGTTTTATCAGTCAGAATAGGCTAGGTAATGCTCCTGTAACAAAAAATGTCAGTGCCTTAAAACAATAAAACTTTATTTCTACCTCAAGCCATATATCCATTGTGGGTCAGTGGGAGTGAAGGGAAGGGGAAGGGGGAGGAGTGGGGAGGCTCTGCTCATTGCAGACATTCAGAGCTCTAGGCAGACGGAGTACCTTTCACCTGAAACATCACTGGTTAATGTGCTAGAGAAAAAATACAGTTCTGGAGACTCTTGCATTAGTAGTAACTCAATGGCCTTGTGTAGAAGTGACACGTATCATTTCAGCACTCACACATGGGCTGAAACTAGTCACACAGCCCCACCGAAACACGAGGTATCAAAGAAGTACAGTGCTACCTTATGTCCAGACAGTGGAAAGACTAGGAGCACTTAGCAAACAGCACTAAAAACTGCAATGCAAATTAAATTTCATCCCACAATAAGAAGAAAAAGGACAGCCAAATTATCGAGTTTGTTCTTAAGTCTAGAAAAATACCAACCCTGTGAGTAGAATGGACTTTTGCAACTGATTATTTGTGGGGTTTTTTGTGGGTTTTTTTTGGAAGGCAAAAAACACTGACACCTGTGCAAAGACTGACTTTTACCAAAATCAAGAGGTTTGAAGATGCATTAAAGGGAAGTGTCTAGCTTACGCAATAAGACAAGAAAAATTAATAAAGGGCATAGAGATTGCAAATTTATCTCTATTTGCCAATGACATGACTATGTACATAGGAGATTCTAAGGAATCTACAAAGAAAAAAACTATTAGAACCAATAAGTGAATTTAAGATATCAGTCTATAAAACTAATATAAAAACCAACTGCACATCTGTATATTAGGAATGAAAAATTAGAAAATTATATTAAAAATACCATTTATAGTAGCATTCAAAAGCATCAATTTAACAAAAGATGTGAAATTTTTCTACACTGAAACTATAAAACATTACCAAAATCAAAAAGACCTAAATAAATTATGTATATTAAAAACTGAATGAAAAAATCATGGATTGGAAGACTCAATGTTATTATAATGTCAAATTTCCTCAAACTGATGTAAGGATCCATTGTAATCAACTGATTACAGCAAGATGATTTTAAAATTTATTTGGAAAGGCAAAGGACCAATAATAGAAAAACAACCATGAAAATGAATTATAAAATGAGAAGACTTAGCCTACCAGATTTTAAGATTTACTATAAAGCTATAAAAATCAAAACTGTGTGGTTTTGGTGAAAGGATAGACAGACAAATCCATGGAACAGAAGAGAAGATTCAGAGATAGGTTCACACATATATTGTCACTTGCTTTTTAACAAAGATGCCAAAGCAATAAAATGGGGAAGGGAAAAGTCTCTGACAAATGGTGCTGAAACAAATGAATATCCGTATGTAAAACAAAGAATCTTGACCCTGTGTCACACTTTACATAAAATACATTTAAGATGGACTACAGACCTAAAAGTAAAAGTGAAAACAGAAAACATAGGAGAATATCTTTGTGAATTAAAGAGTTCTTTGAAAGGACAGAGAGTATAAATCATAGGGGAAAAAATAAGATGGACTTGATCAAAATTAAAACATCTGCTCATCAAAAAACACCATCCAGAAAATAAAGAGGGAAGCCAAAAAATATTCACAACAGAGAAGATATTCACAACAAATTTATCTGACCAAAGATTTGTGCCCAGAATACACAAAACCCTGCAACTCAATAACAAAGACAAGAAGCACATTAAAAAAAAAAAAAAAAAAAGGGACAAAAGGTTTAAATGCGCACTTGACAAAAGAAGATGTACAAATGGCTAATAACTACATTAAAAAAGTTTAAACCCCATCCATCATCAGGAACACACAAATCACAACTGCAGCGAGATACCACTGCACAGCTGGAACAGCGGAGAGGATCAAGGCTGACAGCAGCACATGTCGGAGAGGAAACACAGCAGCCATAACACGCACACACGGCGGTGTGGAAGTGCAATGTGGTACAACCACTTCTGAAAAGTGTTCTCTGATTTCTTGAAAAGCTAAACAGGTATCTATCCAATGACTCAGCAAGAGCTGATTACAAATTTCTGAATATCACAGGGAAAGGGGACCAGAGTTCTTCTGGCTGGCTCCAAAGGGTCAGGCTAAGAGCAGTGGAAAGAAGAAACCCCCAAGTGGCAGGTTCCAGTTCGTTGAGAGGAAAAAATGGTCTCCTAAGCACAGCCACACTTTCCTCAGAGCTCCACCAGAGTCCAGTGCAGGAGATACGACTGATCATGTCCCCACATTCCACAGACCAGGAGACTGAGGCTGGGAGAGGTCTTGTGACTCTGGAAGGAGGTACCACTCAGTAGGCAAATGCAGAGACTAGAATCAGACCTCGGTGAGTATCTCCAGCAATAAAGGAGCTGGGTGACTCTGAGAACCTTCCTGGTCTTTAGTTTTCTCATCTGTAAAATGGGAATGATAATAGTAATAATAATCTCATCAGACTGATTTGAGGACTGAGTGAAATGATGAACGTGAAACGGTACGGCATCTGGCACATAGTAAGTGCTCAGTAAATAGTGGTCATTACTGTTCACACTGGAGCTCCAATCGGCACAGCACCGGGCACCAGGGGGCCTGGAGTTCACATCCTGTAACACGGAAAACATCTGGATCTTGTGCCATGTTTGCCATACCAAGAAGGACTGCAGGCCTAATTAAAACTGCTACTCTGTTTGCATTATCAAGTGTCAAGTTTTTTTTTTCTACCCACAGAGCAAAGATTTTTCTTATCAAAAATCTATTCACTAAAATGCTAATGATCGTCAGTGATTAGAAACTGCTGCTCAAATTTTGAAAGTTCCCAGTGGGCCTCTCAGACATGGCTTGTAACTTGTCAGTTGAAGAAATGTTCTCAACAAATCAAACTTTGCTGTATATGTTATAAAAAAAAAAAAAAAAAAAGATTTCATTTCCTTAACGCTTCACTGTGCGGGTCCAGGAGGGACTTTTGAGTTAAGTGACAGAGACTACATTATTAGTTGTGGAGTCAGTTCTAATAGAAGTCTCTCAAGGCAAGATATTCTCAGATAGGCCCCAAAACTGCTAACAAAAGCCTGTCAAGCTTATCTTAATTTCAATAAGCATTTAGTTTGCCAAAGAGCGGCACAGTGCACCATGCACTTCTATTAGCCTCTTTCTGTCCTTCCTCTCTGCTTTCTTCTTCCTCTTTCCTCTTTGAGAGAGAGAGAGAGAGAATCGACACGGCTGTGTGCCTCAACGTGCCGCCAAGGGTCTCGGCGCCATCAGCCGTCCTCTCTGGTCAGACCAGGGTAGCTGGGGCCTCTCGGACCGGGTCTACACAGACCCAGAAGAAGCAGACACGCCAATGCAGGGGTGAGTGCATTCCTTCTGGGCTCTTGGCTGCCCTGCCACATGCGGGGAGTCAGAAACTAGAGGCCTTGCCTCTCACCGGACCCCCAGCTGCTCACCTGGGCTCTTGGCCCCTCTCGGTTTCAGGTAGTTTCCGGGATACAGATGGCCAGAGCGTGGCAGAACAGTCCCTTTGCAGACCATCAGAGACGTGGCGCTGATTTA
Source organism: Nasua narica (assembly GCA_028533885.1). Classification (NCBI taxonomy): domain Eukaryota; kingdom Metazoa; phylum Chordata; class Mammalia; order Carnivora; family Procyonidae; genus Nasua; species Nasua narica. The sequence continues at coordinate 49,773,850 of CM052813.1, read as the reverse complement.
CGCAGGCACGAGCCAGCCCAGCTGGAGCACTGAATCAGACTGAATCAGACCCTCTAGGGTGGAGCCCAGCCATCGGTGTCTTAAGTGCTCCAGGAGCCTTCTGGTACATGCTCAAGTTTGAGGGCTCTGGATATGGAACGACGAGGTAGTGGGGGGCCTCCTGACTGAGGGTGCTCCAGAAGGCTGGCCTGAAGAAGTGATGCTTGGGGCTGAGACCTCAGGAACGAGAAGGATCCATGTGAGGGGCCTGACAAAAAGCACCCCTGGTGGTCTGGATTGGGGGTCTCAGTTGTCTCATCTGTGAAACGGGAGTGACCACAGTTCTACCACCATAAAGTTGTGACAAGGATTCAGTAGGTAAAGGGCTTAGCCTAGACTTCGGCAAAAAATAAAGTCACCATCAGTGATTATTTGTACTGTTGAGAGCATGATATCAACAAGTCCCAGCCCGTGGGCTTCTAACACTAAGAAGGTGGCAAGGAGCCTTCTTGGGATCCTGAGGCCAGCCCAGGTGCCACCCCCCAGGGGTCTGCTCTGTAGTGTCAACAGAGTCAGGGCCACAATGGGAGACACAAAGCTTCCAGGGCTCTGCACTCCAGGGAAGGATGGGGTAGCTTCTGCCTAGCACACACCCTCCCCCCCATGTGGACGTCTTTCTATTTGCAAGAAATCCAAAGTAGCAGGGCTTCTGTGCATTTAAGCAGCTCAGACCCTAGATCTTCGCAACAAGATGAGGTGGGACACTTAACTGAAATCAGAGAAGTTCCACCATTCTGTCAGCCGCTGTACCACAAATCTCGCCTGAGAGCCTACTAGGTGCACAGCTGCTAACTTCAGGAGGCTCAGGACCTCGCTGGTGACTATAAGACATATAAGCAGCTCCTTGAAATACCAGGTAGAAAATGCTATTAGGGAGATGTTGGGCATTCAGGAGATAGGGAGATTGATTTCTGCTGGGGCGCTGGGGACACCTTCCAGGATGTACCTTCCCTTGGGGACATCCATCATTTCTTGTAGGCACTTCCAAGTCAAAAGAGCTTATTATTCCCTCCTGTACCAACTTGCTCTTGGGACTGTAAATCAAAAATTCTAGTTCATAGAAATCCTCGATTCTTGAGCAGAGGAGCAAAAGACTCCCAGTTGCTTTAATCTCCCTGACAGCCCTTTCAAAGGGGAAGACGCTTGAGAGCCAGCCCCGCCATGATTAAGAACTGGGAGGTCCTTGGGGGACATCTAGGCCAATTTTCCCGCTGCAGACGAAGAACTGAGGCCAGAGCAAGTAAGGATCTTGCCAAAGCCACGCGCTGTTGGGGCAGTGCTGGGACCAGAATCGCGGCCCTGTGCCCCACCCTGCATCCCCACGGGGATAAGATCTGTGGAGGGAGGAGGTTTGCTTGCGGACACTGGTTTGACTTACTACCAGGAGCTCCTGAGACCCCTGTGCCGGGTTTTTTTTGCTCCTTGATTACAATCAATCTCTTGTCCTTATATCCAGATAGAACTTATGCCCACGTCCCTGGAACTGCCTCCTGCCCCAGGGGACCCAGACAAAATGCCAGATGTTTAGGTGGGGCCACATTTTGTCCATATTACTCCTCCTGCATTTGCTGTTTCATCACCTCCGACCAGTTCCTTCTCACTGCCCTGGGTCTTGGCCCCAAGGGGCTGGGCCATTTTGTGGGATAGCTGCATTTCTGCTGAGAGCTAGACTGCTCCTTCCAGACTCCCAAGCTCATCTGGCCCATGTTCCCGTCTGGTCTCCCTCACGCATAGCTCCGGCTCACCAGGGAGCTCCCTGGCCTTGGCCTGGCTCCTACTGTCCAACAAAGAGTGATCCCCCACCCCCAAGCTTCTCATCCTCTAATGGCTTCTCTAAGAAAGACAAGAACCTACGAACCCTACAGAGCATCAGGAAAAACTTCCAAATCCAGCACTGCTTTAAAAGTCAGGTAGATTAATAAAGCTACAAAAGAAAAACTTACAATGCAGGTTTGACTGATGAAAATGATCCTACTTAGAGTCAATGAAGTGAACTTGGGTTAATTGATCATCCAGGTAACAACAATTATTTGCATCATTACCATGTGTCAGAGTAGCTTTGCAATGAGTTTAATTTGATGATACTACTGAGCTCTGGCAAAGTATCACGGGCCTTCATATTTGCCCCTCGCGTAGCTCTGTCATCTACTCCCAATTTTAAGTAGGGAGAGGATATATTAGTTTAAAAACTTTTTGCCATATTCAGATGTCATCACAGTTGTCACGTTAATAAATCGTTACATCGAAGGATCACAGGAGCCATTTGCACCAACCTAGAGGCTGGGGAAGGAACTCCACCCATGTCTTTCTGGGAAGAGGGCATCATCCAGTCCGCTGAGGACTTCTGGTGACAGGGAGTTTACTACCTACCAGCAACTCTGTTTGATCTTTGGGCAAGGCTAAGTGAGGACAGCTCTTTCTTAGTCCAAATCTGCCTTTTTGGGGCTTCCACCACCCGCCCTGGTTCTGCTGATCTAGAAGTCCGTGAAAAGCCTTCCTATCATCACCTTCCACATGACAGTCCCCACAGCAGTTTACTAGATCCCAAGAGGCAGTATGATGTAGAGGTTTAGGATTCAGGTGCTGGTTCTACCACCCGTTGGCTATGTTCACGTTTAGAGAGTTATGCAATCTTGGTCTACCTCAGTTCCCCAAACTGTAAAATGGCAATAATAACGCCTGTCGCACAGATCATTGAGACGATTACTAGGCTAACAGATAAGAGGCACTCAGGATGACGGACTCTAGATGACGGACTCTAGAGGCATGCCAGCTCCATTATTTTTCTGGCTCTCACAGGCCAAATGCTCTCCATTGATTCACCACTTTCCCCTTAAAGATTACTTAAGAATCCTTCATATGGAAACGACTTGGGAGTCCCCGGAGTTTCTTAGGTCATGTACCAGAAAGACTATAGGGTTGCTGTGCAAATTAAATGGGTGACTTCAAATGAAGTGCAGAGTACAGCTGCTCAGCACCTAGCCCCGGTACATCTGTGCAACTACGGTTACTGGTGCTCATTCAACTATTCCAGAATAGAGACGAGAGACGTGTGTGTTGGATGACACACATCTCAAATCTAACTGACTTTTGAATAACTTAGATGTGTACCTAAGTGAAATGTCTTAAATAAAGATTAGGCATGTGTGCAGAAAACTGCTCTAATTACTCAGCTCGAGCAGACACACTGTCGTCTTCGGAGACTCGCCAAGTCTCAGTTACCGTTGCCCCCTAGGTATCGCGCTTCACGGTGATGAATGGGAACTGATTCTTGGAACAGAAATGCCATTTGCACAGGGCCTCGGTGGTGGCAGCGAAGACAGGAGGTTGGTGTTTGAAATGCACGGGCTTAGAGAGGAAGCCTGAGGGTGCGGCGGAGAGCACCCCTGCTCAGCCCTGCGCCTCGCAGAGAGTGGGAAAGTCTTTTACAAGCAGGCATTCCTGGAGCCCTGGGGACTCCTGGGGTCATGAGCGAAGCAAAACCCTTAGCTACAGCTGTCGCAGGCATGAGCCTTTTCCTGGGGAAATAAACCATGCTGTCTAGGAAACTCCAAAAGGAATAAATGCCTCACTTTAGACCCCTTTTTGCCCACATCTTTTTTTCTTTTTCTCCAGCTGCCACTACCTGGTGTGAGTAGACCTCTGCATTCATTCTCTCATTAGACTCACAACGCCTACCTGAGGCTGGGAGTTTTGTTCCCATTTTATAGATAAGGAAGTTGAGACTCGGTGCGTTTGTGTTCGTGTGCACGCCCATGCATGTGTGTGAAGTGTTCATCACTATTCCAATTCCTATCCCACACACTCTATGCAGATAGGCACAGCCAAATAACCTTTGGCCAATAAAATGAGAGGGTAAGGAGGCTCATCTTAAGAATCAGTAACTGAGTCACCATGGTTGCCCCACGTGGACTTAGTCATTGTACAGGCAGCAAGGAAAAGGAGCCTCCTAAAGCTGGGTTCTGGAGTCACTAGTAGGAACAGAGCCTCCAGCAGACCTTTAATGAACACATAACACGAACCAGAGAGAAACCTCTGTGATTTAAAGCCGCTTGGGCTTCAGAGCTGTTTGTTACTGCAGCATGACTCCGACCACCCTGACACAGAAACATTAAGTAATGCACCTCAAGTTACTCAGCCTGGAACTGGAATCGGAAGCCAGGTCTGTCTGAGCTTGTGCTCCAACCAGGGCACGATTACAGTACCTCCTTTCTTCCTAGCTCCCTAGCTCTCCACTCATGGCCTTCCCCATCCCAGCCTGCAGACTGAATAACGGTGTTCCAGAGGTAAAACCCTCACTCCACTCCACCTAGCAGAAAGTACTTCCCTGCCCCCTGGAAATCCTCCTGGGCTCCCAATGTATTTTTTAAAGATAGCCTGGGCCCCCAGGGAGAGGAAGAAGTGAAAGAAGTCCCCTTGGACGCAGAGCCCTGGCCATCCTCTTGTGCCTGCTGCCCTCCCTCATCCCAAGAGACCTTTCCCCTAAAATTCCAACCTCACTGGTTGCTCCCTTGGTGAAAACCACTTTATGTCTCCTCACTGCCCTCCAGAGAGAGGCCTGCCACTCAAGGCCCACCATGAACCAGTTCCTGCTTCCTTTCCACTTTTTATTCCTGTCTGTCCTCCACACGACACCCTTGCACTGGCCACCCTCCATAAGCAACTCTTCTCACCCAGACCTCCAAGGCACAAATGTAGAAGAACCCCCTCCTTCCTGATCTCTGCCACCTGCTGCCGGTCACACATATACATCAGGTGTTCCCCAGCTCCCCGTACCCCCCTCCATCAAGGCAAGAATCACTCTGCATCACCCCTGTCTGTGCGTGCCCGGTCTCCCCTGAGACCAGGAGCCACAGCTGACTTCTGTCTGCATCCCCAGTGACCCCACAAAGCCTGGGCCACAGTGAGGGCTTCTGACCTTGTGGCATAGGATGCTAGCAGGCAGCTACCTGAGGCCTGAGCTCCCAGAGCAGACCAGAATGGGCATTTTTGCAATGTCCCCTCCACCTCCCTTGAACAAGATCCAGCAGCAACAAACAAAAACAAATAAAACGTGCTCTCTTCTCTAAGCCCCAGGCTTGTTCTCCCCCGGTGCTGGGCTTTCAAACATCATCTGCTTCCCAGCTCCAAGGTCTATCTATCATCTTTGCCAGAATCTGTCCCTGCGGGGCCATGGCACGAGAATAGTCAACATTTAACACAATCAGAGCTTGTTCCATCCCGGAGGTAGGGGGCTGGGAAGCTGGCAGGGCTGAGCACAACCACCTACAGGCAGGATTCTCTCAGGAGACTCTCCTCCTCCACCCCCCATCCCTGTTTTCCTTTTATCAGGGAGGTAGGGCAGGACAAATGCAAACACTGGCCCCATTTGATTGTCCCCCTCTCCACCCTCCCAGGCCACACTCTCAGCCTCATTTAAGTGTTCTTACCTACCCATCACTACAGAGCAGTCAGTGGCCAGGGACTGGGGAATATAGGTCATTTTCACTTCTTCATGACTTGAGCAGCAAGTGCTATACCTGAATATTCAGCTCATGGTAGAAAGTCCTAACTTAAAAAACCCTGGTGGAACTCGAGGCAGCCCGACACATTTGGAAAGGCGGGGGGGGGGGGGGGGGGGG
>CM052813.1:49674548-49767690 GCA_028533885.1 Nasua narica | reverse complement strand
GGGGCTTACCTCCCCATCACTACGGAGCAGTCAGTGGCCAGGGACTGGGGAATATAGGTCATTTTCACTTCTTCATGACTTGAGCAGCAAGTGCTATACCTGAATATTCAGCTCATGGTAGAAAGTCCTAACTTAAAAAACCCTGGTGGAACTCGAGGCAGCCCGACACATTTGGAAAGGCGGGGGGGGGGGGGGGGGGGGTAAGGAGAAAGACCACAAAGGGACATAGAAGGTTATTGTAAATGGGATCTACATTTAGGACCTCCCTTCAAGTTTCTGGTTTCCAACCTTTACGGGCCAGGGCAGGAATGACAGGTAGGTACTGGAGACCCAGTTCTAGATTCCTCTACAGCGATGTCTACGTCCAATGAAATCCTATTTCTGGACATGACCATGACCAGGAGCACGCTCAGGGGCAATTCAGGTTAAGTATTGTGAAACAAAGGTAAGAGGGAAGGAACAAGATGGGCTGTGGGTGCTTTCTGGAATGTTCCGTCTACTCTTTGCCTTTCCCAGGTGGACATGTCCCCCTTGTGCTGAATGGGTTATACACAAGCCATTGTTCTGTGGCCCCAGGAGCGGCCACTGGATGCCCTCATTGACCCTCTGTAAATGCTCCCCAACACAGGATTGAGACCTTCGCAAAACTGCTTCTTACAGGTTCCCAGTTTGGGAGAAACTTTACAGAGAAAGAGCAAAGCCATGACTAAGCATGTGCTATTCCCAACTCGCCTTGAAAATGACCAGGTTCTAGCCACTCCACTCCAGGTGGCATCAAGCCTCCCAATGCTTGGAGAGAGGGTGGTGTTCCCCCGAACCGCCCAGGAACGGGCTGACAGACTGAGATAAATGCATTTTTCCTCCCAAGTACAGAGACAAGTGCTTACAAATTGAAAAAAAAAAAAATTGATGTTCTGTCCGCAAATGAAGTTATTCAATTTCTAACGGCCTCATTCTTTTAGCGTGCTCCTCGCAGTTTCAGGGCAAATGATATTTGTTTCCTCCCTAGACAAATTTGAAAATGTTTCCGGCACTCTGAAAGCCCCATGTTTGGGTATTTGCACTGAGTTCCATTGCTGTAAGCACTTGCCAAGCTGTTATGGGCCCTGATACCTGGTAGTTGGCTAACATTCCTAGAGTACTTAGCACGTGCCAGGCATTTTTACGTGTATGATCTCATTTAATCCCCTGAATGGAATATTAAACCTTCATTTAAACCCTCTGAGAGGATACTACCTCCACTTCACAGACGAGGCAGCTGAGACTCAGAGAGGTGAGAGGCTTGCCCAAGACACACAGGCTTTCCCCAAAGCCATGCCCTTTCTGCAGCCTGTCACACTGCGACCATAGGACCCTACAAAGGCGCGAGCCAGCAACAACTTGAGTTGCTGGTGAATCATCAGAGTCCTGCTCAGGCCCTGGCAGAAAATGTTTACGAAAGAATGAATGAATGGCGCAAATCACTGCCACTTAGGTCATACACTCCAGCATTCTGCTTCTCTGACCCTGTTCTGGGGTCCCTGAACCCAAGACCTCCTCCCAAGTCACATCCCTCACCCCACTGCCATATATGGTTACCCAGGACACAGGACCTGAGCCTCAGCAGCTCCCTAAGAAGGAAAGCTCTGAAGAACTACCGCTACTCCTTGGAGAGTTCATTTGCGCACGTGAATGCCAATGCCCCGGACAACTACGCCCACCCAGCCAGCATGACAACACTCCACGGCCCCGCAAGCTCCTCCAGCCGTGACCGTGACCGTCATCACAGCCTCAGCTGCCAGGCTGGGAGGGTTTCTTGTTGGAACAAAGGGAACCAGACTCAAAGAGGGAGATCACAACCGGCTTCCCGATGCCAGGCTCAGTGCTCATTCCTCTGCCCTATGATTTCTAGCACCTTCTTTTCCAACTACCAAATCATGGACATCCACTTACTCAAGGCCCTGGCTTGCAAGTAGGTTTTGTTTTGAATGAACAGGAAGGACTGTGTGGTTGAGGAGTAATGTCTGCTGTAAGCCAAGGCAGGAGCCACATTATAGGTGAAGTGTATTTATGGATCATTCCCCAGACCCCAACTAATATGCCTTTTCCTCTTTTAAACAAAACCATTTTGAAATTACCTCCTTTTTACTGTCTCCAACTCAATAAAATTTTCTGACTTAATGGCCAGAACTTGAGAAATTTCACCTGAACGCTACCTGGGAAGGCAGAGTTTGATAAACAATTTAACATAGGCTTCAAGATTGCAAGGGGAGTGTTTAATTTGCTCAAGAGACACACTGTCCTCAAGGACTCCAGTCCATTAGCTTTTGTCCAACTAATGACAAGTGAGTTTTCTATATTCATTAAAGCAGACTTGGGATTTGGCTTGAGGGGCAGTGAACTGAAGAGGAAATAGCACCGGACTCAGGAGGAATGTTCTTGATTACTTGCTGTACGTTTTGAAAAAGAATAAAATGGTGTTTTCTAAAATCCTTTTAAGTCAGTTTTCTCTGTGATACAGGTTTTCACCTTCCAGTGAAAACCAGGGATCTGCCCCGAAGGAGGTTTCCAGGCCAACTCAAGCCAGCTCCACTCGGCTCGGGTCACGCCGGCAGCCACCCGCATCTGCTCCCACGGGGCTGGGCTGGCAGAGGTGGAAATGGGAGCGCCCAGCTCGCCGTCGGAGGGCTCACAGTCTAAGGAGGCACCTGCAGGTGATGAGCACCTGCGGGTCACCATCACTGATGCCCCAAGCCCCTGCCTCCCCTGCCCCGGCTAGAATCCATCTTATCTCAGCACCGCAAACATTCACAGGGATGCTGCTAGGTGCCAGGAGTCTTGGGGGGGCGGGGAGGCAGAAAATGTCCCCATGCCCTGCTCTATCCCTGCACTTCTGTTTTGGCCACCCCATAGGTGATGGAGTCTGCGTTGCTCCCTGAACCCCCTGCTGGGAATAATTCCCCAAACATCACAGAATAAGGTCAGAAGGCTTCTGAAGCTGCTGCTAGTCCAATGGCATCTTTGTGTCAATTAGGAAAGAGCCCTGTGTTGGTAGGAGACAGACGGTTCATTCAAAAGGGTGATTAGAGAGAGTTTAGTCAAGAGATTGTTTATCTTGAACAATGAATCTTGGAACACTGAAAAAATTAAATTAAATTAAAAATTTTAAAAACCATAAAGGTATAAAAAAGGAAGGAAGGAAGGCAGGCAGGCAGGAAGACCAGCACACAGTGTAGCCACTCTGGAAAACAGTATGGAGGTTCCCCAAAAAGTTGAAAACAGAGCTACCCTATGACCTAGGAATCGCACTACTGGGTATTTACCCTAAAAATACAAATGTAGTGATCCGAATGGGCACATGCACCCCAATGTTTACAACAGCAATGTCCACGATAGCCCAACTATGGAAAGAACCTAGATGTCCATCAACAGATGAATGGATAAAGAAAATGTAGTATAGGGGCGCCTGGGTGGCTCAGTGGGTTAAAGCCTGAGCCTTCGGCTCAGGTCATGATCTCAGGGACCTGGGATCGAGCCCCACATCAGGCTCTCTGCTTAGCGGGGAGCCTGCTTTCCCCACTCTCTCTGCCTGCCTCTCTGTCTACTTGTGATCTCTCTGTCAAATAAATAAAATCTTAAAAAAAAAAAGATGTAGCATACACACACACACACACACACACACACACTGGAATATTATGCAGCCATCAAAAAACATGAAATCTTGTGATTTGTAACGATGTGGATGGAACTAGAGAATATTATGCTAAACGAAATAAGCCAATCAGAGAAAGACAATTTTCATATGATCTATCTGATATGAGGAATTTGAGAGGCAGGGCGGGGAGTCATAGGGGGAAGGGAGGGAGAAATGAAACAAGATGGGATCAGGGAGGGAGACAAACCATAAGAGACTCTTAATCTCAGGAAACAAACAGAGGGTTGCTGGGAAGTGGGGGGAGAGGGACAGGGTGGCTGGGTTATGGATATTGGGGAGGGTATGTGCTACGGTGAGTGTTGTGAATTGTGTAAGATTGATGATTCATAGACCTGTACCCCTGGGGCAAAAAATACATTATATGTTAATAAGAAAGAAAAGAAAAGAAAAGGAAAAGGAAAAGGAAAAGACCAGCACACAATGGTGAAACACCACGGCAACAGAGGGGAGCAATTACCACTGTTGGGCCAGAAGGGACAGCAGGAGCAGACAGTTATGAAAACCCCACCAGAGCTGCATCTCTAGCAAGGGGTACCTAACAGGACCGGAGGCCCGTGAGAGAGGGACACAGCCCCCACCAGGCCGGCAGGGAAGCAGCCGAGGGATTAAATACCCCTGCCTCTCTCTGGGCCAGCACCCCACACCCCATCGCCGGTTGGTGCCTCCCGCCGGCTACATAAGCCGGACAGTAGAAGCCTGGTGGATGCAGGCCACAGACTTTGGCTTTCCAGGCACAGGGAAGGAGAAGGGCCGATAGAAGGTCTGGGCACAGAGATGGCCAGCGGAGCGCCCCTTCCTCCAAACATTTGCTGCCATCTGCCGGAATGTCATGAGACACATTCTGATCTGGGATTACCATGTGGACAGTGGCCCTGAAGTTGGTCTGTGCGACCATCAGTGGTCATCCTACTGTCATCAGATCTGATCCCGGGTCTCACCCTTCCCTCAAAGAGCCCACGCTTTGGCTCCCCAAACAACCTGAACAGAAAGTCCTGGCTCCCCCAGAAGGCTTACATGGCTCCCTCCTCCGCGACTTCCTCCCCATCAGCCCTGAACATCTGATCCAGAGCCAGGGAAAATGCCGTCTCCTCTCTGCAGCCTGCCTGATCCCACCAACTGGAAGCCATGTCCGCTCCCTCGGGGATCTCCACAGAACCTGTGCCTCTTCCTCAGCAAGTCAATACCCTGGGGCTCGTTCATCTCTGAATTCACCCTGAGCGCCCTCCAACAGCCAGTGCTGTCCCCAATGAAAGCATCTGAGAGGCCGATGGCCACGTGCCACAGCGGCTTAGGGTCCAAAAGATGGGACACGAAGCCTGGTTCCACCCTCCACTCACCTGCAGTTTTGGACAAATCACTTCAGACTTCTGAGCCTCAGTCTCCCCACCCCAGCCATGAGAATACTAAGCCCTACCTCAGGGCTGCAGTGAGAATTCGAGACCAGGTATGTGGCACTCACTAAATGACGGCCTTCCTTTTCTTCCCGCAATCGACTGTTCTTCAAGAGCACATCGTGTCCATCCTGACCCAGCTTGGCTCTCAGCGTAGGCCTGGCACTCTGGGTGTGGGGTCATATAGCTAGGAATACAGTCCTTAGAGAATCTCGGCTCCGAAGCTGTGTGACCTTGGGCAAATTACTTGGCCTCTCTGTGCTCTGTTTACTCACCTTTTAAACAAATAATAGATCTAGCCACGGCATTCCTAGCTAATGTCCACGCAGGCCTTTCTGGGGCCAGGCACAGTTGTAAGCGTCTGAGGTATATGAACTCGTCCAATCCCGAAACCACACCAGTTGGTAACGTGGTGGCCTTCTGCTGCTCAGCAAACACTTCCAGTCCTCCTTCCGGGCACTCAGTAGGGTTACAAGTGCCCCGCCCCTTGGAGTCAGACGCAGCCACATGAGTCACTTTAGCCAATGAAATGTGGGCAGTAGTACTGCCCATCACTTCCAGGGCGAAGCCTCATGAGACAGCGCGTACTCCGCTCCCTCACCCTCCGTCAAGAGATCGGTAGCGTTCCACGTGGTAGCTGTTCTGCCAGTCTGGGCCCCAGGGTGACCATGACAATCGCACAGACTGACCCAGGAGGGACTTGCAGTGTCACTGGGGACACCTGAGAGGTGCTCATTACCACAGCGTAACTTAGCTGACCCTGACTAATGCCTGTGGGGCCTGCTGCTCCCATTTCATGGTGAGGACGTGGTATCTATGTCATGGAGAAGACTGGAGATGACAGCGGTCTATGGCACAGTAAGCCCTTAGGACACGCCGGCTGATAGGCGCAGACACAAACACGGACACAGCTCAGGGCCCCAGGGCAGAGCTCTGGGCAGGCCCAGCCTGGAAGGAAGGCCACAGTCTCCACGAGCACATTTCTGCTGTTCCACCACAGGCCAGAGCTCGGAAATCAGCCTCCTCAGCAAATGCCAACCCTTCCCTTGGTTCTTCTTGTCTGGCTGGCCATCGACCACACAGTGCTCCTGGCTGCATGTGAGCTGGCCTTCTGGGTTTCCTTCTGGCCATTCTTCCCTTCTGGGTTAAATGGCTATCAGTGGGCGCGCATCTGCCACCCCCAGCTCCCCTGCATCTGGCAGAGGCTGGAAGCGCTGGGAGGCTGAGGAGCACGGTGACAGCCCGGAAGGGCCAGGTGCCCCCCGGCGCCTCTCCAGGCTCATGCCCTCTGATCACCTGCATCATGTCCCTATGTCCCTGACAAAGGCTAACGTGACTGAGCATTTGAGTTGTACAATGCTCCCCAGTTTAGAAGGAAGACATTTTCCTCTTCCTTATACTCAACACTCACTGGCCACTGGGCATGATCCTGGGCTGATACTGCTGTCCCCACCACCTCACAATTTTAATAACAACAATGGCTAATGTTTTGAGTGTCTATTCTGTGCCAGGCCTATGCTAAGCACTTTACATGCATTATTCCATTTTATCCTCCCAACAAGTACACGAGAAAGGGGTTAGGGTCATCATCATCTTACAGATGAAGAAACCGAGGCATGGAGAGGTTGCACCAGAACTGAAGACACAGCTAGAACACGGTGGAAACCAGGATTCAAAGCCAGGTCTATCTGGCTCCAGAACCCCACTGCCCTAATAGTATTGGGTACAAAGGGTTGTGAGGCAGAGAGAGAAAGCTGGTATCTCATTTATTCCCCATAACAGCCTTGTAAGGTGGGTCTTCTCATTTTATGTTGTAAACGAGGTTGCTCAAGACCAGAGACATAAGGATTGTGTACAAGGTCACACAGCAGGCAAGGGGATGATTAGAGTCATTCCCCAGCACATATGTAGTGAAGCCTCCTCTGTACAGGAAGTCATCAGCCATTGCCAGTGGAAATAGGTTCGTAATGCAGAAGGACACCATAGACCAATAACATACTTAATGGGGACATAAGCAGAGTTTGGGGGGAGCACGGAGGAGGGATAATCAAGGAAGGCTTCCTGGAGGAGACTGTATTTGAGTAAAGACAGAAGAGAAGAAAATCCCAGAAGTACAAAGGCTAAATGCTATTATCCTGGAGACCCAAGATATGGGAGTGCCATGATAAGCTCTCCTTGCTGAATTTCTCCTTTCTTTCAGTCAGGAGACTCAGAAGACCACTCTAATGTGGGGGAGGAATTTTGGTCACTCTGATTCCCCATTCTGAGACCACTGAGAGGACAGCCAGGCCGGGGGTGGTGGTCGTGGTGGCCTGCGAGTCCTCAGGGGACACACCCATAGGGCCCTAGACAAATTTTCCAGCCACATCTAATTTCCCCGCTGCATCCGAACCTGTCTTCTTGCGATTGTAATTCCAGCTCCATTTATTTTATGCCCACCTGTCCCCATCTGGAAGGAAATTGAATGAGAGTAAGAAGGGAATAAAATAATAGGAACTTTTTAGTCTGGAGCAGTCATCAAGTGCTCTCTTTGCCCATTAGACTGGTATTTAAATGGAGGAGGGGTCTGGGGTGGGCAGAGGGCATTGTTAACAACTGCCTCGGTGTGGCAGCAGGAGACAGGAATAATAGACTTGGAGAATGTTTTCCAGATTGTGCTGAAGTGATGAAAAACAACGGGTCCCAAAATGGAAGTCATGGTGCACGGATCCTCTCCACGGATCGCGCAGGCGGCAGCAGGAACTGTGCCTTGCTCCTTTTCAAGCAGGACTGAATTAATTCAGGGACCGTGCGAGGCTTGGACTCCCATTTCGATTACAGACAGACCTAGTTTTTGCAGAACTCATTAACTAGTAGGTCTGTGGGGACCTGGGCTTCCAGGCCTTGCTGGACAGGCCCCGGGAGCCGGCTTCTGAGGAATCCAGGCGCCCGGAGTGTGGGCAAGGCCTGTGCGGCGAGCTGGGCCTTGGAGGGAAGTGCTCTCGCTGTTTCTGCGCGTCTGCAGGAGGTCAGTGCGTGGAGGAGGCAGGAGAAGCCCTAGCAGCATGCTTCCTACCAGCACTCCAGGCTGTGACAACTGAGGGACTCTGCACGCAGGGGAGTGAGACTCTGGCTGAACTTGAATTCTGACTCTCCTGTAAGAGGTCATCCTCCCGGCAATAACGCCTTTTGTCAGTGAGCAGCAGGAGGGCGCTGAAACCAAAAATGGAGACACGTGGATGTGTTCAAATGCTACCTGGTCCTCGAGGCTCAGCTCCAGGGCCCCTCCTCCAAGAAGCCTTCTCAGATAACCCACCTGGTCAGGATCCCCCCCCCCCCCGCCCCCGTTTCTGTTCCTATCCAAGACACTCCGCCCTTCATTCCCTGGGTAGCAGGGATTTCAGTCCATTTCAGACCTCCCAGCACAGACTCCCCGGCACTGGCTCCTTTGATCCTTCCTATTCTTATCCTCAGCTTATGGCATGTTCCAGGTCTGCTTGTAGAACACGCGAATGCGTAAGTGAATGAAAAGTGGCTACAGGCAAAATAAAATAAAATAAAAAGAATGCAATATTTCATGTAAACCTGCCCCAACAGCTTCGTGCTAAGAGATGAATGAAGATAATCCAGGTGCGCGGCCAAATACTAACACATTCTAGGCAGGGCTAAAACCACGGAGCGTAACAGGTAACCCAGACTCTGGAGCCAGGTGGTTTCATTTACTTCCTACCTATGAACTCCACTGATCTGTGACTTTGGCTACCTCATCTATCTCCTTTGTGCCTCAGTTGCCCATCTGTAAAATGGGGTGATAAAACAGTACTGACATACCTCGAAGGACTGTGATTTGTAAGGTACCCAGAGTGGTACATAACACAGAGCGATGAGCCATTACCCCCACTCTTCTCCGAACCCCTCAAGGGCTGTCTTGTCCGAGTCTCCTCCTCCTCCCATCACACACATCTCACCACAGCAAGCAGACTGTGCTGGGTCAGTGGGGGCCGCTGGTGGCCAAGACGTGGAACCGTCTGACCATCCTGTTTAACCCCATGCAAGAATACTGAATATATCAAGCACCCCCTCCTCGCCTCTCACTGTTAACGACTCAGTTCACACCACCTCAGATGCCCTCTCACACATAAACATGCTTCCTCTCTAACTTCCGTCCGGTTGCCTTTAATTAAACCTCTTTCTTTGTCTCTGTTACCTTTTGCTCTCTCCGTCCTACCCTGTTTTGTTCCGCCCGAGAGCTCCAAGCACGTTCTGGCTAATAAGCTTCACGGTAATGCTATGCTGCACTGTGCACTATGGTAGCCACTAACCACAGTGACTATTCACATTTAAAGTTAAATTCATTAAGATTAAATAAAATTTAAAATTCAGTTCCTCTCTTACACTACCTACACTTCAAGGGTTCCATCACTACATGTGGCTGGGGGCTACTGCACAGGATATAGAACATTTCCGTCATTTGCGGAAAGTTCTGTGTTTATACAGCACTGCTCTACATTCCTTTAGGTCAGAGAGAAACATAATTTCAACTTCTAAAAGGAACAGACAAAGCACTAGTTGTTTCCTTTCTGTGTGTGTGTGTGTGTGTATCTCCTTTAGGTCAGAGAGAAACATAATTTCAACTTCTAAAAGGAACAAAGCACTAGTTGTTTCGTGTGTGTGTGTGTGTGTGTGTGTGTGTGAGTGTGTCTCCCATACAGCTCTCTACCTACCTACGTACATCTGTATATACTTTGTATAAGAATATTGTCTCAATCTCTAGCAATCTAACTAGAGAGAGAGAGATGGAAAAGGTTATATTTCACGCATTTTTTAAGACTTTATTTATTTGACAGAGACAGAGAGATCACAAGTAGGCAGAGAGGCAGGCAGAGAGAGAGGGGGAAGCAGGCTTCCCGCTGAGCAGAGAGCCCGATGCGGGGCTCGATCCCAGCACCCTGAGATCATGACCTGAGCCGAAGGCAGAGGCTTTAACCCACTGAGCCACCCAGGCACCCCTATTTCACGCATTTTTAACCTTGAATTTATTTAAAAGGATTTGGTATTTGGAAGTCTGTTAGAACTTCATGAACGTATTTGACAATCATCTACCATCTAATTCAACCTGCTTTTTCTCAAACATCAATATTCAAGACA
Source organism: Nasua narica (assembly GCA_028533885.1). Taxonomy (NCBI): domain Eukaryota; kingdom Metazoa; phylum Chordata; class Mammalia; order Carnivora; family Procyonidae; genus Nasua; species Nasua narica. The sequence goes on along the minus strand of CM052813.1, from coordinate 49,757,478 downwards.
AACAATAGCCTATTTGTTACACAGTTCCACGGACTTGGAATTTTGTTTACTTACTAGTGATGCAGCAACACTGTGAGTTCAGCTGCCATCCAGCCCTTGAAGAGCTGTGTGACCGAATACATTCCTTTCTCTTCTGGGCCTCCCGTTCAAGGCAGGACCCAAGAGTCCCCTTTTAGCTCTAAGAAAAGTTTTGCTTCTGGATCTGTTCTCCATCACATGAATGGAGAGAAGCTTGTATTAAATGGCTATTAAGGTCCAAAAAAGGTTTATCACATAGGCTTTATGGGCTGGTTCGGGATGGAACAACCATTTACTATCCACTCCTAGGGGAATCTGCGCTCAGAGGTCCGAACGCTGACCACGTCTCCATCGGGGCAGTCGGTCCATGGACAACAGCCCCCCACCCAGGAGCCTGGGAGAGTGATGCTGACAATTAAAGGCTTGATCTGCCAGGGACGGGGGGATACCTTCCATCACCCCTTCGTTCAGCAGCATCATAAAATGTTCTTCAAAAACTGCCTATTAACTCTAGAGGGAAAAGGTGCCAGGTAGACTGTGTTAGACAAAGACAACTCTTCCTGCACTCACTAAGCTATCTGCAGCACGTTACTACCCATCACGCTGATGGCAGCAGGAGGAGTACCCATTCACCGTGTCCTGTAAGACCTGCCAGGGCTGGCCAGGGGAGCCTCTGCAACAGCCCGGGAGAGGGATGCTCCTCCTGCTGGAGGAGCCCACCATTTCCTCCCTACCGTTTTCTTGGAAAACCAGCTGGAAAGGGGACATCCACCACGTGTGGGGGCCGTGCCCCTGCTCCCAGCTGACGGGTGGACTTTCACGTAAGCTGACACCAGCAGATCCTCTCCTGGGACTTGGGAGTCAGGACCCAGACACTGGTCAATGAGCCACAGGGGATGGAGTGAGAAGGCCTTGGAGGCTTGAGAGCTAAAGGAACCATTTCGGGGAGGTCTTGATGGGTCATGCATGAGAAGATGAGCAAGAAGAAAGCCAGTCTGCAGAGCCAACAGAATGTAGTAGAAGTCCAAGAGATGGCAAAGAAGAAACAAGACATTCTGTGCTAGAGCGGGGAAAAGTGGAAGTGGATCTTCCAGCAAAGTGGAAGATCTAAACCCCTGAGGTCTCTCCAGTTCCTGGGAGGTCCATACTTTTTATAATGGGAGGCCCTGAGCACGTCCAGTGGCTTCCTAAGTTCCTCTTTTCAGCTGAGCTCCAAGTGGGACTCTGTTCCTTGCCTCCAAATGATTCTGACCAGGCTCTCGATGTCTTAAAACAGAGCTCCGGCAGATTGATGGGCTGTGTTTGTCGGCCTGCCTTCTGCTATCCTGCTCCCAGAATTGATTTCTAGAAATACCATCTGAAGGCCTGAGGGAACCAAAGGACGGAACTAGATGAGCAGGGATTCGACAGTGGTTATCAAGCATTTCCTGGGCATCTCTGGTGTGCCAAGACCTGAGTAAAGAACAGAGTGGGCATTCTTTCCTCTCCATTGCCAGACCCCAGCCAGCTGTCAGGGCTCTGCTCAGTGCCACCACTGAAAACCACTTAAAACCATTCTGGATTTATGTGTGTGTGTGCGCGTACACACACACACACGCGCGCGCACAGTGCCCAGCACCAACCAGGAGGTAACCAGTTTTGGTGGGGGTTACTTGATATACACCTAGACCATATTTTTGGTCTTCAACAGGTCTAACCTCCCACGGGTGCTCATTCAAAACCGTGGAATCAAACACCAGGTTTCCAGAATGTTCTGGAGTGTGATTGGGCAAAAGTCCTCATTTTACCAAAAAAAAAAAAAAAAAAAAGGACACCACAGCTAAGAGAAGTAGGTGATGGACATTGTACTTTGACTCGCTGCCTTTCCAACAAGTACTCTCACTTTGCCATCTCAGGGGCCTCAGTCGTAATAAACACCTTCCCCCGCCCAATGAGCCTCTCTCTGATGTTATTTGGAGCCATGGTGGCCAGGGGAGCATCCCAAATAAAGATGGAAGGAAAAGCCCTAGCCAGTTCTGGGTGGCCAGTTTCCATGGAAATTGCCTGAGTAAGGGTTTAGACCAACTTTACCTGCTTGACTCATTTGTTCACTGAAGTGACTGATAGGACATAATCACCTACCTGTTCGAACCTCTCACATGGGGAATTCAGGGATTTGTCCATATGCATTTTCTCGTAGTGTTAAATAGGTAGGGAGTGGTTCAGCCTGACCTCCAGGAGAATGGCTTCTCCGCCAGCCCTTCTAGTCTCAGTGGTCTTAATTAAAAATATCACACAGAATGATCAAATGCTCCTCACCCAACAGTTATGAAAAACTTTGTCCTAACAGGAGCCAGAGCAACTTCTGGTACCTGTGGTGTAGGTCACATGTCAACTAAATGCCAGTATCATGAAAACACTAATGCCGGTTAAGTTTTAGTTCCTCTTTCTAGATCACAGATGTTAAGTATGTTTTGTTTCTCTTGCCAATACTCATGGCTTAGTGGCGATCGCTTAGAGCCTATGTTGAGAAGGATTCCGAAGCCCACGGCAAGGTGATGCGTGACTTGGGTTTCACAGAGCAGAAACTGGGATACTCCAGGCCCAGGGGCCAGGACGGGCCAAGGCTCAACTACCGGCCCCTCTGTGGGAACAGGTGCACCGAGTACCCCGGGAACACTTGGCTCCTGATGCAAAGAGAGACCATGAGGCTGAGTGTTGGGGAGCAGTTCAAGGAACAACAGTGGAGAAATGTGGAGTGAGAGCGTTCAGACATGGGAAGCAGGCTTTGAGAGCAGCGGCGGCCCAGAGGCCACCGTCAGCTATGACTGCAGGGAGCCCTGAGGTTCTGCAAGGTCACGGTGACACCCCCCACCTCCTGCCAGTGGCTCCCTCTTCGCACCCATGGGGGACAAGCCTGTGTCTGTCTCATCAAGGAACTCAATGTTCATTAAGGCTGCGATTCCCAGCCTGGCAGGCAGTGCCCATGTGTGGTCCCCTAAGCCTTTCACACGTCTCTCTGCCCGTCCGAGACTCTGGATGCCTCCCCCCTCCACCCCCGACCAAGGGAACCTCCAGGACATGGTGCTGTGGCCCGGTCCCCAGAAGGCTCCTGCAGCGGGGGTGGGGGTTAGATCTTGCCTTTGGCCTGCAGCCCCTCTCCGGTCCTCCTCGTCTCCCACCACTCCCTCACCTGCAGAAGGACGCTTAACTCCAGGATTTGAAACAAATAAAAACTGACAGTGTGGAGCCATGTTGAGGGCTGAGCTACAAAGGATTCACGCAATTATCTTTGTCAGAATTCATTTTGTCAACGCCCCTCTCTTCTTCAGGTTGCATGCTACTAATATCTTTCAAAAGTTCCAGGAGACTGGGACTAAAACAAGGGAAGTGCCAGGCACGGCTCCACAGGAGAACCAACCAGGCACAGAGCCGGCAAGGGCAAAGTGTGTGAACCCCAAGCAGGGGGCGGGGAGGAGCCCCGGTGCTGCAGAACATCCCAGAATCACAGCAGGAAGGGACCTGAGAGGCGACATGTCCCACCCCCCAATATCAACATCACTCCTCAGCCCCCCCAGTTCAGGGACAGGGCCCATCGCTGAGCTCACTGTGGCATTCTAAGGAACATGGACCGCCCCTGAAATGTTCCCTCAGCATCTGGCCCAGAACAGGCCAGGAAAGGGCAGCCGTGTGTCTGAGAGCCATCACAAGCCAGGCCAACTGCCCCCCCATCCTTCATACATGTGCGTACGCACACAAACGCACGCCCCGCCAACGGAGAGTCTACATGCTGACCAATCCAGCCCTGAGCGCTCTCGCCCTGCCCCCGGGACCTGGGTGCCGGCCGCCAGCATCAGCTGCGGAGGGCTGATGGGCTCCCGGCCCTGACTCACACAGCGCTGAGCACCTGCTCTCCCCCAGCGCCTCCATACCCAGGCTTCCCGGCTCAGCTCCGTGCAGCTCCAGCCTTTGAGCTGCTCAAACTAAAATCCTCGGACTCACGCTCGCTTCCTATCTCTTTCAAACCCCACATCTAATCCGTCAGCAACTTGGATCAGCTCTGCTTTCAGAACCTGTCCAGAATCAGACCCCTTGTCACATCGTCACCCTGCCTGAGCCACCTCCGTCTTCACCTGCTCTCTGCTTCTTCACTGGCCTGCGGTTTCTTCTCCACTCAGCAGCCCGAGCGAGGCTTTAACGGCACGGGCCCAGTTACCTTCTCAAGCCCCCCAGTGTCTCTCTATGCTGCTCAGAGTCACGGCGGGGGTCTCACGTTGGTCCACAAGGCTTGGTTCCCAGACTCCACTAAGGAATGTGGGCTCGTCTCCCCAGAAGAGGGGCAGGCGCTGGCCCTGGCAGGACAGGGAGAACTTGGAGAAAGGAAGAGGGAGGGAGGACGCCCTGGCCGAGGGGAGGGTGGGACCGAGGGCATGGGATTGAAGGCCTGGGTGTGGGGAAGGGGCAATTCAAAAGGGACAGCGTTTGGGGAAACAGTGAGAGAGATTCCTGGGAGAGTCGGCGTGTTCAACAAATGAAGACATTGGACTTCTACCCCATGGACAACGGCAGAAGCCCGGAAGATCTCTGGGCTAAGGGCTGATGTGATTGCAAACGCCCCATTTCACAGGTTGACAGGGCAGTCATCCAAAGATGAAGGGAAGAGCCCAGAAGAACCATCAGAAGTCAGCCTGCAGGTTTTGGCTGTCCAGAGAGCTGGGCCCCAGTCCCAGTGTCACCACAGGTGATGTTCAGTAATGCCAAACCGCATTTCCTCCTGCTCGGCCCAATGGTACCTGTCATCGAATCCCAGAATCACAGAGCTGCCAGGGACCTCAGAGGTCATCGAGCCCAGGTTTCCAAAGTCCAGCCTGGAAAATCAATTTACTGAGCTGAGAGTGTTTTTAAAATGAAATCAAAGAAAAGGGACGAGGTCAGAGCACACTGCTTGTAGTAAAGGTAAAACTGCTTTATGAAACTTTTGTTTTGAGGGTGTGTGTGTGTTGGTTCAAAATATAAATCCATTTCCGTGGGTCACAGTAACGAATGTTTGAAAGTCACTGACCAAGTCCACTCTCTCTGCACTGCGCGAACTGCATTCACAGCATTCTCAATAAAATGCACGGCCGCTCCTATTCATCTCTGGGCATAGGATGCCGACCCCTCCCCAGGCAGAAACCCCTTCCGTTGTTGACTGCTCTGTGCACTGGAAACACTCCCTCATGCCACGCTCAGACCTGCCTCTTGTCCTCCTGCCCATCGGTCTTTCCCAGCTCTCTGACCAGCCTCCCCCAAATAAACCCAACCCAGCTTCAGATAACAGCATCAAAAGAACCGAAGACAACTTTGCAGGCCTCTCGACCGGGTTCTTTCGAGGCGTTAGGCCATCTATTTCTCGTGTCTGCCCACCACCTCTTCTCTGGGAAGCAAAACATGGGAGCTCATCCCCTGTACACTGCCACCAGGGGGTAGCCTTCTTAATTACCGGCCTTGTCACAAACTAAGGTTCTTAAAAATGACAGGGGCTCTCTGGATGGTCCTCAAGGACCAAAATGTAGAGAGGAGCTAGCAAGGAGCAGCAAGAGGGCTGGAGAAAGCTTTCTGAAAAATTCATTTAGGGAAATTCTCCCTCCTCGGTTTAAAGCAGAGAGAAGTAGAAGAAAGAGGAATGAAGACCAACACACAAGACATTCACGTGGGGTTTAGGGTACGGGCATGCACAAAGATTTGAGGGCTGACTGGGAGAGATGTAAAGGAGGGGAAGAACGGGAAGGGGGAGGAGGGGGAGGAAGAGGAGAAGAGGATTCCTGTCTGGTATCTCCCCTTCTCACACAGCTCTCCAGGTCCACTCAACCATCTCTCCCAGAGTGTCACTCATCTCGCACTTCGTCTCCCCCAAGAAACCTCGTGACGGACAAAGTCTTGCAAAGAGATAGTTAAAGTGCTCAAAAGGGTTAGGGTCAGGGTCAGGGTCAGGCTTCTGATGAGCAATAGAACTTCCCAGTCTGGAGCCGAGAGAACACAAGGTCACACTCCAGAAAACCCAAAGAGACAAGGAGAAAGCCCAGGAAACCCTGAGCCCCGGACCCAGCGCTTAGGAGGCAGCCCGGAGCCAGTGAAAGACAGTCTCGCACCAAAACAAAAACTGCTATGAACAAAAAAATGGGTGAAAAACTTCGATAACTTGAAAAATGGGTGAAAAACTTTGAGAACTCGGCATCTCATGCTGTCAAATTGCAATGCGCTGAAGAAGGATTTAGAGTCTCAGAGGTCTCTGATGGGAGAGAGTCTGGTAAACCTTGTTGGTCTTAACGCTGATGGCAGATAGGGCTGGGTGCAGACCAAAGCGAGAAAGAGGCAGGAAGCTGAACGGGAGACAGCAGAGAGGGACAGGAAATAGAGAGAGGGGACACCAGGGCCAGGCGCCTGGAGAGAGGCCTCGGCTGGCTCCCCTCCCGCAGGAGCGGCGGAGGCCCCCGGGGGCCCACACAGGCTGCTAACGGCCCGCTCTGGCAGTTGATAACCCTCATTAAACAGAACTTCACAAACGGCTTAATTTGAATTTCCAATACTTGATAGATTTCAAACCCAGGACAATTATCTCTGATGTAAAGGATCAATAAATAGTTTCCTGGGCTGAATCCCCCCAAAATGGGGACACTTCCAACAGGGTTGCTGGGATTAAAACGCCTTCAAATGCCGAATAAACACTGACTTATCTCTTTTTAAAGAACTTTTTGTAAGGCAAAGGTTAGCTTTGTAAGGAAAGGCTGGATGAAAATTAATCTAACTTACTGTGACCTCCTCGGGCCGGGTTTGAATTACATTTCCACATGGCCTGTGAAGATCTTTCATGTCTCTCGCTCCATTAGTTGGTGTACTTAGCAAAGGTCGGGTAATGAGCAGACGTACTTTCTAGCCCAGAACATGATCCTGCTGCACGGCCCCTTCCTGCCTTCCTGGCGTGTCTCTGCTGGAGGTCACCGCGGTGGGTGGGAGCCATCTTCGCAATGCCTCATCCTGAAGGTTCCTGAGAACGAACGATGGACATTACCATTGTCACCACAGTTCTGGGATGGCAGAGGTCTCGTGTGGTTCCCTATGTTCTGGGGCCGAGAGAATTTAACAGAAGCCCTCTAGTTTCTTATACTCACAAGGGGAAATTCATGTGTATCTTTCAGGGAACTGCTTCATTTCCAGTGCAACTGCTAACAGTCAAAAGATGGGGGAGGAGAGTGACGGGGAGGAGGAGAAACAGGCAAGGGAGGCCAGGGTGATGGGAGAGCTTCATATCCCCCAAAACCCAGCACGTTCTGTCTTGTGGTCTCATCCACAGGAGCTTCTCTGTTCACTCTGTTCCTTTTCCCTTCAGAGTGGGATCAGGATTCAGTCCTTTCAGAAGATGGCCAAAGAGCCAAAAGGAAGTTTGCATGGGATAACAATAATACACACTCACATTCCTTCTGCAGGAGCTGGACCTCCCTGTTCCGGAAACACAGAGAGATGAACTGGGTCTAACCTCGCCCCCAAGGAGTTTAAAACTTTAAATTACAGAGTAACAGGGGTGCCTGGAAGGGTCAGTTAAGCGTCTGACTTCCGCTAAGGTCATGATCACAGGGTCCCGGGATGGGCCCACATCGGGCTCCCTACTGAGTGGGGAGTCTGCTTCTCCCTCTGCCCCTCCACCACTCATGCTCTGTCTCTCTCCCAAATAAATAAAATCTAAGGAAAAAAATTAGGGAGTAATAAATGTGTACATCACTGACTGGCACACACAGGCACTAGAGATGTCTCCTCCCCACCATCAGCCTCCTGAGATAATACGCCCCCAGATTTAGTGGGCCAGATACGAATGTTCTAACTGGTTATGAAATGAAATTCAACTTCTCTCTCTTTCTCTCTTTCCCACTCTCCTCCTTTCTCCGTCACTTGCTATATCGTGAGGCATCTGACCACCTATTGGGCTGTTTTCTCTAGCCCTTTCCCTACTACCATTTTGGAAGTTGTACATTCTACTCCCAGTCTTTCAGTGTTGACCCTTTAGACATTTGTGTACTTGTTTATACTTTGCTAACAGCCTAGGAGGAACTGGTAATCTTTATCCTCCTTCCTCACATTCCCCACGCTGCAGACTTCCTTGTCTACAGTGGAAGCCTGTTTTCCAATGCAAAAAAGGCACTGTAGTTGTTTCCTAGTCGACAGCTGGATGGAGGAGTAAAGAGGGTGTGGTAGGAACCCAGAAGGCTGTGAGGGGAGACTTCAGGGGGGAGTCGCTGGGTCCCAGGGCAGGACACCAGAGCCAGTCACAGACGGCTGTCCAAGAGTGGGCTGTGGCCAGGGTCGTGCTGGGTGGGTGATGGCAAAGACCCAAGCACGGCCCCAGGACCAGGGGCCCTTGCCAACAAGCCATCCATTCTTTGTTAGTGAGGAACTTCGGGCCACCTGCTCCCCGAGCACTGGTCACCAACAGCCCAGGGACTGAGCAAGGGGGGAGCATCTTTGCCCACCTTACTGTGGGGCTCCCCTTGGAGGACACCTCTCCACATGCCCTAAGGACCCAAGCAGGTAGTGAGGAAGGGCTCTCATGCTCTTCTTTGGGGTGAAAACTAGCACCCCAGAGCACCCTAGGCTGGGATGGCATGAGAGTTATCCCTGCTACACTCCCTCAAAGTCCCCAGTTTTCTCTTTTCCTTCCGTTCTTTGCCTTTCCATTTAACTGAGCCAAGAATCACGCCAGTGACAAATCCTCCCAAGGGAAAGAGAAACTGAGATGAGACTTGAAATCGGAACAAAGTCAGAATCAGAGGCTGCAGGCCTGGCAGGTCCTTGAATCCCAGAAAGCCCTTTGGAGGATCTACCCACGGTTCCCCCCACCTCGCCAGCCTGTCGACTTACATTTGTCATTCTTCTGGAACCAGCTAGCCAAAAGAATATAGAATATTTTTCATTCCCCACTCAGGACCCAGAGTGATCTTTTTAGAATATAAAGTGGGTCTTGTCCTTCCCCCATATAAAGCCCCTTGATGGCTTCCCATGCCCCTTACCAGAAAGTCTAAATTCCTTACGGTGCCTCACAGGGCCCTGTGTGGTCTGGCTGCTAGCTGCTTTTCTAGCCTGACGTCTCACTATGGTGCTGTTGTTCCCTTTCTGGCCCGGCTCGGCCTGCAGCTCTTGTTCCCTGGAACTGCTGGCCTCCTTGCGGGCTCTCTCCCGAGCACCCCTCTCTTTTTGCTCCGGCTCGCTCCTGGCTTGTTGCTCCTCATCCTTCAAATTTCAACTTAAATGTCGCCTCCCTCTCCCACCACCCACGGATGTGAGGGACCACTGCCCACGTGTTTTCTTTTCCCGGCGCCATTTCCCGCTCTTTGTGACAGTTCCTCAGTGGGGATTGCTTGGCCATTGGCCTGTTTTCTTGTTTACTGTCCACACCCCACAAGGCCGTACACTCCACCGAAAAGGACCTTGCCTTGTTCACTGCCGTTTCCCCAGCACCTCAAACAATTCCGGGCTACCTATCGGCTACTCAAAAATTACTTGTTAAATAAGCATTTATTGAGCATTCCAAGGTGGTGGTGAAGAACAAGTAAGATAACGATATGCAAATATGAATGGTTATCACCGTGAGCATCATCACTATTTCTCCCCGAGATGACCGTGCAGACCTCAGCATGGGCCAACCACCAGCCGGTTCTGCCATGCTGGCTAGTTCCAGCACAATCTGAACAACAGCAACCAGTAAAAAGGTCAAGGTTTCACCACACTTTGCACAACAAGGATCATTTACAGTCCGATCATTTGGATTCATTTCTTGACTTAGGTTTGATCCGTTTTTATCAAGCAAGCAAATATATATTGATATTCACAAAGAGCTTCATGCATGCGGTGCCCACTAAAATATGGTTGCATTTTCCGTCGTAATTGTCTCTAGAAGCTCATTCCCAGCTGCGCTGGCTCATTTAGCTAATCTGCAGTAAGTGTAGTATTGATCCAAGCAGCAAGGGAGGAGCACATTAGCCTGGCCCGCAGAAGGGTGATGGCTTTGGCTGCAAGGTCCCTTCACAAACTTGGCTGATATCTCAAAGTCACACTGAGATGGTCTGAAAGGCAGCCCTGTGCCCTGATCTTGCCCCCAGCCGCCACCACCACCGGTATTCGCACAGGCAGTGGCATCTGAGCTGGCCACACAGAGAGCCGCAATGTGATGACAACATTTCAAGGAGACCTTACCACTCCCAAGAGAGAACCCTTGCCACCCATTCTTTTTATTCACTCAAATGGACAATGTCTTCTAAAAAATTATAATACTTAATGCTCACCAAGATGCACTAAAATTGATATTCTTATATGCTGTTACATAGGCCTATAAGTGTCCAGAAATAGGGGATTGGTTCCCAGAATCAGCTATTGTACATCTTTTCAAAAAATACTCTTTAGTCATAGAAAAGCACGTGGGATTTATGAGGTGGGGGATGAGGAGGAAGCAGCTTTCAAAACAGTGTGGACAATATGTACGACATCATCCTAGAGCGTTTAAAACTAAATTTGCATATATACATAGAAAAATTACTGGGTTGATCAAAGAGGTGGTGCATGCCCAGGGAAATGTATTATTCCCTATCCTGTCTATATTTGAAATATTTCACAATTTTAAAAATGGAAGAAAAAAATAAAGGATTGAACACATATTTGCCAAAACATTGGTAGCAGATGCAGGATCCCAGGCTGTTTTTATTTCCTTCTGTCTCTATTTTTCAAATGTTCTCTTCTTTTTTTAAGAAGGCTCCATGTCCAGGTAGAGCCCAGCATGGGTCTTGATCTCACCATCCTGAGATCAAGACCTGAGCTGAGATCAAGAGTCAGCCACGTAATCACTTCACCAGGCACCCCTATTTTTCTAATTTTCTTAAATACACTTGAATTCTTTTAGGATCCAAAAAGAAAAGCAATAAAACTTCCTTTACTAACAAAGAAACTGTTGCACATAGCATCCCGTTGCTTAGTGCTTGCATGTTGAGGGTCAGGGAAGGGGTGATGGAGGAGAGAGCTGGCTGGGGAAAGAAAACAGGCATGTCAGGAAGGAGGGATGCTCGGAGGCAGGGAAACACCTTGTTGGAAAAAGGTGGTGAATCCTTTTGTTAGATCCTGTGAAAGGTAGATCTGACTAGAAGGGTCAGAAGGACCCAGAATCAGAAGACCAGGAGCCATAAAAAGGGGGGTGGGGAGGGACAGGGGGGTGGTACGTAGGGGAGCTCTCGGTGGTGGAATGGTCCCTGTGGGCTGGAGCCACACAACAAACGTGGCCTCCAGCCGAGAGGCCGGAATATTGCCAGGTGGGAAACAAGCGGGCCAAGCCCAAGGCAGTGGCAGCTGGGCCACCCAGGATACAACCCCCAAGACCCAGCACAGGCTCTCTGGGGCGCCGACTGAGAGCTCCAGCTAAGGGGCCAGACTGCGTGGTTGGATCCTGCCTTCACCACTCACTAGCAGTGTGATCAGAAGCAAGGACAGAACCTTTCTGTCCCTCAGTGTTTTCATCTGTACAGTGGGGATAATAATGACGGTATCAGAGAGCCATTGAAAGGTCGAGTTGACAGATATGAAGCATTTGGCCACCGGGCCTCATGGAGAGTAACTGTGGGTTATACGCACCTGTATCAGCGAGGGGCACAAGCCCAGGCACAGTGCAGGCTCCGTCTCTTATCCTCCCCCCAAAAGCTGTCCAAGAGTTAAAATGTTGACAAAGTAAAGATTAGGAGAGACTAGAAGGATGTCATCGAAAGTGTCAGTGACCCAGCCTCTGGTCCCAGTTTTGGCATTAACTCCCAGATCAAAAGTCAGTGGGAGGATTATTGTGCTGGGACAAAACTTCTAGGTCCCTGACTGACAGTGCCCTCAGACACGGCTTCTTCTCCCGGGCCCGGGGCCCATCTATTCCGACTCCGCCTACAGCCTGTGGCCGGGAGGTTATTGGGGAACCACTTCCCTCGTCTAAACCGGCTTTTAACGACGCCTGTCCTGGGGCCGAGGTCCATCTGCTCGTTAGGAAATAAACAAGATTTCCAGTTACCCACTGCACAAACTTTGCACCCACCCGTCCCTAAAGCAACCTGTAAGTGGCTTCTTTAAAAATCAAAGCTGGAGGCAGAGCTGCCTTTGGTCTGAGTGGACAGGGGAGGCTGGTGGGAGCAAGCATCTCCCCAGCGTCCCTACCTCTTTTCCTATTTCCAGGCCCTCAGAAGTGATAAACAGGCTCATTCCAAGGCAAAGGAAATATACAATCAATCCACGCCTTTAAGGGCTGGGCTACAATTTAGGAGAGGAGGAGAGAAGATAAATAAAAAGGCCTATTTTCGAGAGAGCCATTTAAGCCCAGAGAGAGGCCGTAATAATGTGCGCACCAGCTCTGTTTAAATCCGTCCCTGGCTCTCTCAAAATTGCCCTGAGATAATCAAAAGGAAGCGAAGAGGAACAACAGACTCCAGTTCAGAAGAGGATGTGGTAATTAGCACCCGACGCCTGGACCCCGCTGTCAGGCAGAGCAGTCGGTCACCGTGGGGCCTCCTGCTGTCTTCCGCGGCAGAAGACACTTGGGCTCTTCCTAGCTCCCCCTCAAGTTGGAAAGCACAGAACTGCCACATCCATGACTGTATTTCTAAAATCATCTCTCAAAGAGATAAATGACTTCCTCCACCCGGTGTTGTCCGATCTGGGTCTGGGAATAGATAAATTCATTTACTCAGGAGCTAGATCTCCATTTTTCTCCCGGTGCCATCTATAATCCCATCTCTTTCAGTGTTTGAGACACTCGGGGTGATGAATGTGCTCCAGTCATGGGGCGAGAGCTGAAATCCTCACTGGGAGGACCGAGCAGCCGATCTGAGAGCCAGCCACACGCGACAACCTTCTCTTGGGGCCGGCTGAGTTCTGGAAGCCACTACATAGATGGGTCCTCTGGAAGGGATGGCACCGGGTTCCAGGTAGGGGTTCCTTTGTCCCCACATCAGACCTGTCTACCTGAGCCTAGACAGGCTGAAGGCTGCCCCACAGAACAGTAAGGCCCGTCGTGTGTCCCCCACAGCAGGAGTCAAGGACAGGCAGCCTGGCCCCACCAACCAGTTCCAACCCGGCTCCGACAAGAAGCCTAGAATTGGGCCTCGAGGAAGATTCTCTGTTGCGGTAATTTCTCCTGGGGATCTCAACAAAGCCAAACCACAAAGGTTACCCTCTTCTATCTCTTCACTACTCCTCCAGGCTCATGGGTCAGGGTCATCCAAACCCCACAAGCCAGAGTCTCCTCATCCATAAAAAGGGATCTTAAGTCCTATCCTGCAAGGATTCGGGGAGGCCATGCACAGGCACCGGTAAGATGTATGGGTCATTATTATTCTGTCCCAACCAATCAGACTGCAGTGGGACACCTGGCCCAGTGTGTCTCAGCCCCCACTGCACAAAGGCATCACTGGGGAGCCGTAAAATAAATCATAAATAAAACACCAATCCTATCCCACCTCCGCCACAGGAGCTGGCGTGGGTATTTCTTGGTGTGCAGCCGGGGCTGAGGAGCTGTGGTCCAGTCTGATCCTTCACCCACTCCCTTCCTCAGGTCCTGGGTTCAGCTCCCTGTCAGGTTCTAAAGATCAACACATGCTCGCTGGCTCAGGGGCAGCCCCGCAGTGGTCCTCCCAAGAGAGGCAAAGGAGTGATGCCACACTGGCTCTGGCTTTCAAGCCGGTGATGGCCGAATGAGGTGGGCTCCCAGAAGGTGATCTGGAGGGCAAGGGGTCTGACCCCCCGGGGTCCGAGGTCTTAATGACTGGAGTACACAGGCTCGGCCTCACATTAAGCCGCAGACTCTCTTCCCCACCCGTCCTTCTCGCACACCCCACTGAACGTTGTGCGTGGGCTTGTAAGTGGGGGAGCTGTCCAAGGGTACTCGCCAGTTACTGATAGAGCTCAGGATCCCAGGAGGCTGGCCTCAAAGTACGGGACTCTTTTTCTTAAAAGAGGGACACTGCAGGGGCTTTGGCCAAGAGTAGGTTCTTCTCAAATAAATAAGCCTCTTGTCCAGCTTGGATCTGGACTCTGGGCCTCAGTTCGGCCTCATGGCTGCAGGGTGGACACGGTGGCATGATGCTCAACGTCCTATCTAGTTCCTTCCAGTTGGCCTTCCTGTGCCATAGAGCCAGGAAGGCCCCAAACCACATTTCCCGGATGCCCCCGTAGTTGAGGGTCCAGCTGTGATTCAGCTTCAGCCGGTCAGATGCACCTGAGCAGTGCCTGCGGCAGGGGAAGTTGAGGCAGGGGCCACCATATGTCAGGAAGCACGGCCCAGGCACCATTGCTTTACAGCTGTGGGTCTAGCACATTTCCCCACTCCCCTGACTCCTGCAGAGGTGGGGCTCCTCTGGCAGGCCAGTCCTGCAGTGTTGTTCTGGGAGTCATTTCTGGAGACCTGGCCAAGGGTCTACTCCTCTTGCCCTCCAAACAAACAATAAGCACCTAGTTCCCGGTCTTAAATCCCTTTCTCCTTAAGTAGCTAAAGTCATTCTGTTATCTGCAACTAAACCTGCACCCCCTCCAGCTTTCCTGGCCTCCACAGCAGGACCCACATGAATAAGGGGGAGGCAGTATTGCCCTGACCCAGAGACCCGAGATGGTGAGCTCTCCCTCCAGCATACAGGGGGTGCTTGGGTGAAACACTTGCCTAATTGGAGCCTCAGTCTCCACATCTAGAAAGTGAGGACCGCAGGGCAGCCCTTCCCCACTGGGCTTTCAGCAAATGCTGGTCCTTCAGAAGCTTAGTCTAGCCAAGAAGAGGAGCTCTTACTAGGGAAACAGAGGCTAGACAGTGTCTCAGTTGTCCTGACAGATGATTCTGCAGTATAGTGGGACACAGAGGAGGGACAGTTGATGTATGGGTTGAGGATGGGGTGGGGAGTCAGGAGAGCATCGAGACAAGGAGTCAGCACTGATAGGCTGGGGACAGGGAAGGGGGCAGTTATAGCTGAAGAACCATTTGAGCAGAGATACAAATGTGTGAAAGGGTCTTGGGAGTTTGGGGAACGGTAAAGCGTAAGGCAAAGGAGGGGAGAGCCAGATGGGAAAGAATCCTCAGGAGGACAGGGCCAGACCCTCTAGGGCCATGGGGGCACCAGCTAACCATCCACACCTGCTGCCGCCCAACTCCTGCCTCTTCATAACCTACTAAGTGTTTCGACATCCACAGCCAACCTGTCAAGCAGGAGGCCAGTCATGTTTGTCCCGTTTTATAGATGAGGAAGCTGAGGCTCAGAGGCAAGAAGCCCACCGTGGGCACCCAGGGAGTTCGGGGTGGGGGGTGTGCGGGGGAGGCCTGCCTCTGAGCCCAGCTCTTCTGCACCACAACCCCCATCAGGGGGTTGGAAACCTGCTAATGGAGCAACCGCAAGCTGCTGCTTTCAGCTGCTTGGCAGAAACCCGGTTTGAGGGCTGAAGAAGAGCCCTGGGCTTCTGCCAACAAAGACAGAAAGGCCTAGAGCGAGGGCAGCATGAGGCTTAGTCCACCGCCCCCACCCAAAGTCTTCCCGGTTCTCGGTTTTAAGGAAAAAAGACACGGAACCTGACCCCCATCTGATCCCAGTTCTGAGAGAGGCTCAGCACCTCACTGAGTCTCAGCTGGCTAATCAGTAAAATGGGGACAATAAGCTCTGGTTACCCTCAGGGTTTGGGGAGAAACAAATGTGATAAAGGATCTAAAGGCCTCTGGTCATCCACAGACCCAGCTGTCTGGGATCTTCATTTGAGGAATGGGGATTCCACACACTCACCTTGGCCTTTGTTTCCTGTCTCTAACTGGTACCCCCCCATCCTCTCTACCCAGGCTGTCCGCATCTCCCTGACATCTCCCCACCCTAGTCTTTGTCCTGACGGGCGGTGGCAGATGGGGGTGACCAGAAATGGGGGTCGAGGCCCTCAGCAGTGACCCTCCTTCCTGTTCTCTGGGCAGCGGAGCCCAAAATCCCCTGCAACCTGGGTTTGGCTGTGACCCTGCAGGGCCGAGGTGCTCACCCTTTTGTTTTGGGCATCTTCACACCGTGGGGCTGCTGCTGCCATCGCACGGCCAGCCCTGGGAGGAGTTCCATCCCATTAACTCCTCTGCTGTCACCATGGCAACACAGGCTCCCAACGCTTCCAAAGATAGGAGATAGGAGTGCCCGTGCCAGGGCAGGCCTGCGCCCCTTCGCCAGGCGAGCCAGAGACCTCGACTCATGTCCAGTCAGGACAGTCACACTGCCTGACCTCCCACTCTGCGCCCAGTGCCGCTGGCCTCCCAGGAACGCCCCCACGCCCCCAGACAGCCCCAGGTGCCACGTGTGTTAGCGCAGGGCTTTCAGCTTATTTTAGGTGAAGTTTCTCCACGACTCTGTGCATGCCTTTTCTCCCCGCAGCTCTGAAATCCAAGCAGGCTCACAGAGGAGCTGGAGTTAGGCACAGTAAGAGTACATAGCAGCTGTGTGCACCCATTTTTCCACGGACTCCCCAGTGTAAACTTCTGGAGTACATATGGTGATTCTTCCCATTTTAGAGAAGAAAATGAGAGGTTAATATGTCCAAGGTCACAATGCCATTAAATGAAGAAAATATTTGAATTCAGGGATGTTTTTAACTTGGTATTTTTGACACTTACATAGTTCTTGCAATAGGCCCAGCACTGTTCTACACCGTATGCATTTTCACTCTTCTAATCCTCAGAACACTCCTATGGGGTAGGTACCGTCAATAGCTCCACCTTACAGTTGAGGGGTCAAGGCATGGAGAGGTTAAGTTACATGCCCAGAGTCACACAGAAAGAGGTAGTCTGGATTCAAGTCTAGGCAGTTTGGCTCCTGAGTTTGTGTCCACAACCACTATACCACGTTTGATTATAATTCTAAGGCTCTTCACTCCCAGCTGTACCCCACCCGACCCTGAAGTCAAGAAACTGACCGCCTGACCACCTCTAGTAGCCACACCTGGCTTCTCTCACGGAACTTGCCGGCCTCTTAAACCAAGCAACTGGCTAGTTTTGAGGATTTTATCTTCCCAACCGTCCTGCATCTTTCGTTTCCAATTTCCCTGACTCTCAAAGTAATCTCACGTTTCCACTCATTGCTCTGGGCCTTAAAAGGCTCCCATTTGGAACAACGGCTGGGAATTGTCTTCCTTTAGAGAGAAAAGCCTTCCAGTACCCTCACAAGGGAAGTCCCCCTTGTCCTCCCACACTCAGCCTGTCTCCAAAGACCATTAATGCAATCACTTAACAAGAGCCCAGCTCTAATAGAAAGGAAGAAAGAGGAGCAGCAGCATTGTTAGCGGTTTGAAGGGGAGAAGAAATCATAAAATCCATCAAACCTGTATTTGTCTCATTAAAAGTGTTTCTAATTTATAATGTCCTGGAATGCAGATGCCGCCCAGCTGTGCAGGCCTGGTCGTGCTGCCTGGTGCACACCCCCCACCACCATTCCTGGGCCCCCTCTCCCACCTCGCTGGGACTGCCATCAATTTCTGCTCATCAGCGGCACTTACAGTAAATGGATTCATTTGTGGCAATGGGAGCTGAGAGACAAAGGTGACAATATAATTAAGGTTTTTAATTCTATGCCTGAACAGTTAAGTCCAGAACTCATGATAATTAGCTGGCTGTAATGAAAGATCTTTAATCGTTATTTTCCCTTTGTTTCCTATAACTGTTCATTTTGGCCAACTACATTTGTCCTTTCATTTGAATCTGGTTGCAGTTTTATGTCACTGCCATTATTCCTATAAAGTCCAAAGAAAATATGTTGCGGAGCCGGTCCTTTACAAAGTCATGGCAAGAGGCCACAGGGGCTCATCCGTGCACAACTGCTGCCTGGGAGCCACGGCTCCTTTCTGGAGGAGAGGAAAGCTGGTCAGAAAACCCGCAGGCCTGGGGATATGTCTCCATAAAAGCAAGCACTGGCAGGAGAATGAAAACAATGCTCTCTTTACGGCTGAACTGGCCAGATGAGCTGGTGCCTGGAAGGATGAGAAAAGGCGCAAGTTCTGGGAGCGCGTACTGTTTTTTGTTTTTTCACATTATAGCATTCCTATTGTTAGAACGCATTTTACAACTGAGGTGCCTATTTAATGTCATGACCCTCCTTTGCATTTCCTGAAAAGCTACAAATGAATTCACGGTGTTGCTTTTAACTGATGGTGCCTTAGACTTGAAAAAACATGGTAAAGGCATCATCTGTTCAAGTATCTACTAAAGACTTTCTACGCTCCAGGCAGGGTGCTGGGAACACGGTGATGGAGAGAACCTGACTTGTCTCTGCTCTTGTGGTCTCCACAGTCTGGAGGATTGTCAATGCAGTCTCCTGTCCAACCACAGCTGGCCATCTAGACAGGACATTTTTCGCTGGCTGTGGACTATTTGGACCCTGCTTCAACTAAGGATCTGGGTAGCCATATTTCTGGGAGGCAGAGGACTCTCAGAAACCAGAACATCAAAACAAGAGGTTGGGGAGCGGGTGGGGGGGGTTGTGGCAAGGAAATGGAGGAGCCCAGACACATGAGTCCCATCTCACAGCTAACCAGGACTAGAGAAGAACGCAGCCAGGAAATTTGGGGGGCAGTACTGTAACAGGAAAGGAAAACTGGCCTCAGAAAGGATGTAAGGAACGCACGTGGGCATAGGGGGCACCTGGGTGGGAGGCCTGTGTGGTCTGTGACACATTCCATGTCCTTTCTCTCCTCCCTCCACTGCTGATTCGGGTCCGGAAAGTTGCTTTCCCAAAGCCACGTGGTGAACTCCTGTATTTCTGGAGAGGATTAGAGCTAATCTGTGTCTCCTCTGATGCACAGCCCTTCAGCTCAAGGTTCTGAACATTGCCTTGTCTCAAACTCCCTTTAGTGACCAGTTACAGTGAAGAGGAAAACTAGGCCATCCCCATAAAAGTCCTCTTCCTCCTCCCCAGTCCATTCTACACACAAAGTCAGAGTGATTGTTTTAAAAATACATGGCCTTGGGGTGCCTGGGTGGCTCAGTGGGTTAAAGCCTCTGCCTTCAGCTCAGGTCATGATCTCAGGATTCTGGGATGGAGCCCCACATGGGGCTCTCTACTCAGCGGGGAGCCTGCTTCCCTCCCCACCCCACCCCCCACCTGCCTCTCTGCCTGCTTGTGATCTCTGTCAAATAAATAAATAAAATCTTAAAAAAAAAAAAAATACATGGCCTTTCCTGGTAAAAATCCTCAGAGGCTTCCTAGTATCCTTTGGAAAAAAATCGAAACTGAAAACAGCCAGAGTCCCCTATGACCTGCCCTCCACTGCCCTCCCCTCAGGCCTTCCCCTGCCACCTGGCTACTCAGCCCTGGATACAGCAAGCTCATTTCAGTTCCAGCACTTTCTCCAACTTCCAACCACCTTCTGCTTACTGAATGGAATCCTTCCAAGGCCAGCTCAAAAGTCGCCTTCGAGCTACATTATGCCCCCCTTACTTTGTTTCTTGCCACGCTTATAACAGTGTGTAATTACAGAGTAAACTGAGAGTTGGTTTACTTCCTTCTTCCATTCACATGGACTGTAAGGCCCCTAAGGACAGGCTCTGACGCAGGAACCTCAATACCTAGAACAGTGTTTGGTCCTGGTAGTGCAGAATACACTTTGTTAGACGAAAGAACAACTAAACCAGACTCACAGAACGAATCCTTGAAGGCTTCTGCCCACATGAAAAAGGGTGCAAGGCAATGGAGACTCCCCGGGCAGTGAGGTCTGGCCCCGTCGCACAGGAAGGCAGCAGGCGAAGGTCCACGCCGGCCACTGCGAGCAGGCAGATGGAGGCCCGCGCGGCTTCCCGGGCGCGCTCAGTTCCGGGGGCGGGCCCTTCTGTGGTGCATCTCCTCATTGGCCACCCACCCGGAAGTTCCCCCTCCGCACTCTGGACCCAGGGGCACCCACCTGCAAGCACTGCGCGGGGGCCCTAGGGCATGCTGGGAGGGGAGCCGCTTACCCCTGCCCAGAGTCCAGGAAAGACCACAGGTGCCGCTGAGGCAACCTTACGGACCCCAGCTCACAGGCTGACCTGGCTTCCTGCCCTCGCCTGTTAAGCACAGGAAGATTCACTCCCGGCTGAAGAGCACTTTCACACGTTAATTCAGTCAACAAGCCATGAACACAAAGTAATCACCGTTGGAGGGAAAGCAAGCTGAGCCCCACTGAGGAGGTGGCGTTTGAGTGAATGGTTCTGGCCAGAGAAACATCAAGTCTCCCCAAACTCCTTCCCCCCTTTTTTATCAGTGGCATCTCTGGCCTCTGAGTTTTCTTGACCAGAAACCCCAGAGTCCCCAGCTCTTCCTGGTCTGGCCCTGTTAACTCTATTCTCATGTCCCTCTTGTGCCGGTCTGTTCTTGCTCACATTCAGGCCATCCCTCTCTGATCTTGACACTTGTCCCCTTTTTAAAAAAAAAAAAATATTTTATTTATTTATTTGACAGAGATCACAAGTAGGCAGGGAGGCAGGCGGGGGCGAGGGAAGCAGGCTCCCTGCTGAGCAGAGAGCCGGAGGTGGGGCTGGATCCCAGGACCCTGAGATCATGACCTGAGCCGAAAGCAGAGGCTTTAACCCACTGAGCCACCCAGGTGCCAACACTTGTCCCTTTCTAATTCATCTTCACCCATCGCTGCCAGAATGGCCTTCCAGAAACACACTTCAGACCACATCACTCCTGCTTAAAGAACTGCAGTGGCTACCAAGTACTCTAAGAACAAATGCCATTTTTCATAGCCTAATAATCAGTGTCCTCCACAATTTTGCTCTAACCAACCACTCCCAATCTTATTTCTCATGACAATATTTTGCACCCAACATCCTAACCAAGTGGTATATTCACAGCATTTTACTGCCTCTATACTTCAGCTCATGCTAATCCCTTATCTGGAATGCCTTTCCACCCTTTGTGTCTAAGAGCCTGTGGCACCTGCACTATAACTACACACACACACACACACACACACACACACACACACCCCTGTCATCATGGTTCTATTTCCCTCTCTGAAGGCCCACAGTACTTCACCTATTCCTTCCTTTGTCTCCTAACAGATAACTCGCTGCCTGAGCACAAGAGCTCTGTCTGATCCATGTGGCTTCCTGTGGCAGTGGGATGGGAGGGAGTGACCTGTGAGTGATAGGTGCAGACTCCAAAGCCCAACTCTGCCACCTGTGAGCTGTGTGACCTTGAACTATTTAATCCTTGTGTGCCTCAGTTTCCCCATCTGTAAAATGGGGATTAACTGGGTCGATTATATATATGTACATATGTGTGTGTGTGTGTGTGTATATAGTATACTTAAACAGGGCTTAACTCTTCCTGCTAATGATTATTATGGGAATAATTGTAGGCAGACAGATGAGTCAGTTTCAGTGGAGGCAAGTTCCAGTTCAGATCTCAGGGAAGACTTCAGGGTGGACTCCAGGTCCTCCCACCAGGTTTCCCCGCTGGCTGACAGGACACAGGAGGAGACCAGGAGCAGCTGAATACCCTCCTCCCCTCAAAGAATTTGTGGAGATACAGCCCCTCAACACACAAGCTAGCCCCGCCGCCATCCTGGGATTGAGCCGTTTCTCAGTCTTCCAGGTCACCCAAGCCCCAAGGTTGCACAGGCGGCTGGGAGTTAGACAGCACCCTCAGACCTCAAGTCCCCACCCTCTGGGTGCTGGCTTGCCGGAAGGTGACATCAAGGTCCTCTGTGATCCCCACAGAGGAATCCAGACCTCCCTCTTGCCTCCAGAGGAAACTTTGGCAAGTCTCACTGCCTCCCTGCACTTATGCTTCCCCTTTCTGTAGAATGGGAGTGCACAGCAGCCTTGCCTCCCTCCCACCCAGTTGCTGGGGAAGGACTTGGGAGCTGGACATGGAGGGATGGAGGGGACCAGCCCCTGACCCTGGAGATCCTGTTCTGGAAGACAGAGTGGGAGGAACTGCAGAGAGACAGACAGCCCTGCAGCATCCTCCCTGCTCAGAAGCCCCAGTCACTCCGGACTCTCTGCCTGTCGGGACTCGGCCAGGCAAACCGTCCCTTTGCAACCTCTGAATTGCTTGCTGAACACCTACTATGTTCTGGCCAAAACAGATAGAGAAGGTGACAAAGGTCTTGGGAGTGACCTGTAACTGTGCCAGACACTTTCCAGAGAGCTTACTGAAGTCCACAACTGCTGTAAGAGCTGCATGATTATCACCCCTACTTCAGATAAGAAAACAGCCTCAGAAAGGTGCCATTACCTCTCTGAGGTCACACAGATTCTAGCTGGTGGGACTGAGATCAAAACCCAAGACAGGGCGCCTGGGTCGCTCAGTAGGTTAAGTATCTGCCTTTGGCTCAGGTCATGACCCCAGGGTCCTGGGATGGAGCCCCATGTCAGGCTCCCTGCTCATCAAGGAGTCTGTTTCTCTCTCTTCTGCCTTTGCGGACACTATCCCTTCCACGCACCATGCCTGTCCTTTCTCTGCTGCCATCGTGCCTGGCTGCCCCCTCTAGCTGGCCCTCTCGCGGACCATAGGGTGCCCCCATCTTTGCACGTATCACACCCCTTTATGATCGGCGGGCCCATCCCTACCCCACATGCCTCCACAGAAGCAGAGACCAGCTTATCCACTGCTGTATCCTCAGGGCTAGGAGAGGGCCTGCCAGAAGAATAAAGGAATGAAGACGGTGAGGCGCTGGCCAGTCCAGAGGCAGGAGCACCCCATCAAGCTGGGCTCTCCTGTCCTTCAATACACATTGCATGAGCCCCTTCTCTGTGCTGGACCCTGGGCTAGACACTGAAGCCCCAAGTCATGTGGGAAAACAACCCTGGGTCAAGGTCGGTCCCAGGCTGCCACGGAGCCCATAGGGTACAGCAATTATGAACACAAGTTCAAATCCCAGCTCTACCGCTTCCTAGCTGTGTGACTTTGCACAAGTTTCCTACCCGCCCTGTGCCTCGATTTCTTTATCTACAGAACAGGATGATAACAGCAGCTACGTCACAGGGTGATGTGAAGAAGAAATGAAGTGATGTGTGAACGCAGTTTAGAACAGCGCCTGGCACATTACAAACATGCAAAGATGTTCAGCTCTCTAGCTTGCTGCTGGTCTCTGCCCTCAGAGCAGCCTCCCTCCGCAGGATGCCCACCCCCTCGTGCTCCTGACCCCTCTGGGAGTCAGTGACACAGAGCCAAGAGAGTCCAGGCTGAGAAGTCACCCGGATGGGACTGCCAGACGTGGCTCTACCAACTAGCTGTGTGACTTGAAGAAAGATCTATGTGAAATGGACCATTTCCCCCAGAACCCAGCAGAGCCTGCTCTCCCCTAGGACAAGCAGGGAGGGAAAGAATAACTGCCTGCTTCGCCGAGCGCCGGGAGGCTAGAACAAGAGCGCGGATGTAGATCCTTTGTGAGCTGCACAGGGATTATTCTAATCAGAGCGCTCCATCTAGAGAGGCTGGACCGGGCTCGTGTGCGCAGGAGGACAGACGTGCTATGCCAGAAGCCAGAGACGGGGAGCTGCTGGCAGAGGGAGGGACCAACAGAGGGGGACAGATGCCCGACACATTTCCAGGCAGGGCTTCAGTGCATGTGGGGAGCACACCCCAAGGAGGACCCATCCTCTGACGCCTGAGGCTGATTTCTGGGGCCCTCCCCGCCCCCACACCCCGTGCCTGGCAAGATCACTAACGGCAGTGAGGGCCACTCCTGAGGACTCACCCTGGCTTCAAGGCTCTTCCTGGGCCCTTGAATCGATTAAACAGAGCTATGTGATTAGTTATCTTACTGTCTTTATGGCATCAACTTTAACTTGCCTCACATCCAGATTTCCAATTACATAAGCCAGAATCTGAAACTCAGGAGGACATGTATTATTGAACTATTTATAATCAGAGTTTTTTCAGAGCAGAAAAAGCTCTGCCAGGCACACGCCACACACCCAAAATTAATGATTCCAAACCAGAAGACAATCTTTCCAGAAGGAGGGGTATGGGAAGCAAGCAGGAAAAGAACAGAGAGGTTGAGTCCGAGTCAAGGATGGCAAACCATTTCTACTGAAGGGCACAGCCCCCCAAGCGGGAAGGCAAATCATTTGAGGAGTGGGAGTCAGGGGGAAACACCCATGCAAAAAAACAATCAGATTTGGTTGAGGGAGCTATTCTTTTTTTTTCCTTTAAAATACTTACACAATTTTTACTGAGATACAATTGATACATAACATTATATTAATTTCAGATATAAAACAGTGTTTGATATTTGTATAGATTGTGAAATGATCACAGTGAGTCTAGTTAACGTCGATTGCCTCACATAGTTATAATTTTTTTCTTGTGATGAGCACTTTAAGATCCACTCTCTTAATAATGACTTTCAAATACACAACACAGTATTGTTAACTATAGTTACCATGCTGCATATTACATCCCTAGGACTTAGTTATTTTATAACTGAGAGTCTGTACCTTTTGACACCCTTCACTCATTTCTCTTACCTCCCATTTCCCACCTCTGTCAACCACCAATCTAGTCTCTGTATCTACAAGTTCATTTTTTGTTGGAGGCCTTTTTTTTTTTTTTAGGTTCCACATATAAGTTAGATCATATGATATTTGTCTTTCTCTGTCTGATTTATTTCACTTAGCATAATGCCCTCAACATCCATCCATGCTGTTGCAAATGGCAAGATCTCCTTTTTTATAGTTGAATAATATTCCAGTGTGTGTGTGTGTGTGTGTGTGTGTGTGTGTGTGTGTGTGTATACCTCCCACATTGTCAAGAGCTAGTCTTTGAAGAAAATAATGTAAGCTGGGTTGGCTCAGCCACATCAGCTCTGCATTTAAAAGGGAGTCACATCATTACTGATGCCAATGTTTCGCTGGTTCATTGTGCCCTTCCACCTGATAATTCCAAATTTCAGACTGCTTTTAGCACCTCCTTAATTGATTCTGGAAAGCTCCCGTGTTTTCATCAGCCAGTCCTACCAGCCACTGCTTCATCTCTTCCTTCAGCTCCCACCAAGTCATGGGAGAACTCACCACCCCTGTGCCGGGGCCACCTTCCACCAGGCAGTGCCTTCTCCACCTCAAATGTTCTAGGAACTGTAGGTGGTCCACAGCCAGTCTGCATCTCTGTGGGGACTGTGTCTCCCCCCTCTCCCACTGCAAGGTGGCTTATGTACCAGTGATTTGCAGAAGTTGGATTAGAACAGGCCTTGCCTTGCTTACCCAGTGCAGCTCCCTCCCCACAAGCCCCAGACATGAGTCCACGATGGACCTGGACCAGGAGAAAAGTCCTCAGATACTACTCCCTGCTGATGACTCCAGGCTTATTGCCAAGCTGAGCGTGTCAGTTCGCCTTGGGGCTGCAGCTCGATTCCTGGAGGCCCTCTCATCAGTCCCCCAGATAGGCTCAGCTCAGGATCAAGACAAGGCGCTGGTACAGGAACATAGAGGGGATAGGAGCAGGGAGGTCATTCCTGTTTGTTGAGCTCCAGTGACCTGCCAAGTCCTGGACCATGCTGTGTCCTCATAGAAACCAATTAGATAAATGCCACCAGCCCTATTTCACAGATAATGGAACTGCAGTTCAGAGAGGTTAAGTAATTTATCCAAGGTCCCACAGCTAGTAGGTGGTACCAGGCTCGACCAGGATTCATCGTAGTTCCAGTGGATGCCAAGATTCAAGTTATGACTCTCCCTGCTGCTGCTTGTTTAAGAACATAAAACTTGACAATCCATTACCAGGCCTTTTTCTAGAAAAAAATATTCACCACACAGAAAAAATAAATGTTCTGTTTGTTTGCTTTCTGCAAGGGAAGCAGACGGAAGAATTATCATCAACAAACACAGGTGGAGGTTTGTTCCCTCCTGGAGTGTATGTTTGCGGAAATAAAGCTGTAGACATAAAATGACCACCCTCCCCACAACATGACCCTAGAGAAGGCATCATGCCTTCTTTTAAAAGCATCCCCTATAGGAGGGGCCAGCTCTTAATGGCCAGCTCTTCACAAAGCCTCTTTCCACATCACCTGAGCACTGAGGTAGACTACATTTCCCATAGCTCCTTGCAGTTGGGCTTGGTCATGTCCTTGGTTCTGGTCAATGGAATGAGAGCAGCACCAGGTGGTCTAGTCACATATAAACCTCCCCATATGATCTTCCATGCTCATTCCCTTTTCATCAGTCTCATGCAAATAAGCATCATGACTTTGAAAACTATAGGTTGAAAGTGGCAGGGCCAGAAGGTGATGGAGTCTGGGTTCCTGAACTAGTATGGAAGGAGGACCACCTACCTATCTACAGTTCCCAGAATTAGCAAAAACAACAGGATACCCGATTAAACGTGAATTTCAAATGAACAATGACTACTTTTTTGGTATAATATGTCGGGGACAATTTGGGAAGAGAGGCAACCCCAGTCAGATTTCTGGATCAGCTCTAGGCTCTCGGGATCCCTGGCCAGATAGTTATCAGTTGAGACCACCTTAACTAAAAAACTTTGTTGTTTATCTGAAATACAAATTTAATTATGTGTCCTACATTTTATCTGGCAACCTTACACCTATCAGAACACCTGTCTAGTGCTTCATGGGAGTGAGACATCTGATGCCCACTGAGGCATCAGATATTAAACAAGCCAGGCAGATGAGCTCAGCTTAGATAGATCAGCATTTAAGCAAGTGGACCAGCTTTCTTGATTGGACTGCTGCAGCTCGGGAAAGCCTTTGAGCCTCTCACCTCTCTCCCTTCCATGGACACATTTGGAGCACCTAGAAGGAAGACAGAACCAACTCAGTTCTTGTGCCATCCCCTACCCAGGGAGCTCTCCACTTGGGGTCACCAATAATTCAGGGGCGGTTCATGAACAGGTGCGAATCAAGGCTCAGAGAGCCCAGAGACTAAGTAGTCCAAAGGTGATAGGAGTGTGATAGGGCTTTGGGAAAAGTAGTAGCGATCTCCTCCAGAGAATATGATAGCAGCCACAAGTATTGACACCCACAAAGCAAGGATCCTGGTGGATAAATGAGTGGCCGGTCCATGTTGAGACTGTCAGGATCAGGAACTATGGGTTCAGAGGGTCAGAAATGCAGAACCTTGACATCAGGGTCCTGCTGCCCAGGGTGGGCATTATTTCCAGTGCGACTCCAGAAAAGCCATAAGATTTGGGAGCTATGTAGACCTAGGTCAAGTCCTGGTTTTGCTGTTTTGTACTATCTGACCTTAGGCAGCTTCTTTCACCTCTCTGAGCCTTACTTTTCATCCCTATAAAATGAGATAACACCCAACGAGTGTAAAATTACCTAAGAGAATGTGCCCAAAGCATTTAGCTCATAGTCGGTGCATGGTACCTGCTATTTCCTTCCCTGAGGGCTTGACAGCTAGACAGAAGAGGCGAGGAGGAGCTCACCTTCTTTATTACTCCCCAGTTTCCAATAAAATGCGTGTCCTCTTCCTTTCTTCCCTGCCCCACCCCTGAGCCCAGAGACCACTGCAACCAGGGTTGGGTTGATGGAGGTATGTTCTTGATGCCTTCATCCTTCCTTCCTAGTCAAGGACCACAGAGTTCCCATCACTATAGAAATAGGGTTCCAAAGAGGGTTTGGAACCCCCACACCAGCCTCTCTCCCTGTAGGAGCACATGGACTTTAAATGGGCTAGCCTGGGACTCAATCACTACTTCCAGCCTTGTTTCTCCAGACCTGAGTCTCGCTTCTTCAGAAGAGACTCCCAGTGACTCTCAGACTCCAGGTATGGCAGGTGGGGCCTAGAGCTCCGGCGCCCAGATGCTCGTTTCCAGCACGCCCATTGCTCACCTGCTCCTGAAAACGCTCCCGATGGCTCCTCTGGAGCCATTACCGTTCGTCATGTTTATCTGCATTTAGGTGCTGTGGGGATTCACACACGTCGATCTGTCTTTGCTTATGAAGCAATGGCCCAAAAAATGGTAATGACACCTCTGATGCTGCAGCATGGCCGCACTCTGTACATATGGGGCCGCCAGAGCCAGCAAATACAAATGCAGGGCGCCCGGTTAAGTTCAAGTGACACATCAACAATGAATCCATTTTTAGCGTAAGGGTGCTCTGTGCTTATTTGGAGAATACTTATACCAAAACAAAATTACTCATTTTTATCTGAAACTCAAGTTTAACCGTATCCTGTCTTTTATCTGACGTCGCTACCCGCCCACCCTCCTGGTGCACCCGGGCCGTGCCCAGCTGGAGAGCTTTTGCGGTCGGGCCAGAACTGGGGGTACTGGGGCCTCTCTCTCTCTCCCGCCACATTCTAACCAGTCTTTCTTGGACATCCACACACACCATGTCCTTCCTCAAGACTCCTGGTTTTTCCCTACACACACCCCTTCCCACGTCCGGGCCCTCGTCTGCACCATTTCCTCGGCCGACCTACCCATTCTTCTGTCTCTGTTTATTTTCTACCTTCCTGTTCCTTCATAGCCGAGTTCCCAGGCCATCTTCTTCACCACAAGCCATGCTTCCCAGCCTGACTCCTTTCCTCTCCCTTTCCACACGCTGGTGTCCCCTACTCTCTTAGGACAATGAATATTTCTAGCGGAGCAACCGCTCTATGCCAAGCTCAACTCTCTGCCAGACACAATCTCAAAACTCTGTGTGTGTGTGTGTGTGTGTGCGCGCGCACGCACGTGTGTGTGTACATGTGCATGTGTGCACGCATGTCTGTGGAGATATGCACGAGAGCTTGTGTTGGGATGAGCTGAGAAGATCCTCACATGGTTACATTAAAATAAATCTCTGCATGCATTCTGAGGAAAAAGAGATGTATACAAAGACTACGTCCAAGAAATTCATCCCAGCATTTTCTTTCGGAGAGTAAAAAAAGATGAAAACGATCTGAATGCCTAACAAAAGGGAAATGGCTCGATCTGGAAACTTGTACACAATGAAATGCGGTGTGGTCACTAAAAATGATGATATTACAAAAGAGCATACAATGACAGTGGCAAATATTCATGATGGGTAAAAGAAGTTAGTAAAACAGTATATACCACACTGCTCTATTTTTAAAATCCCTGGGACAGGACATGAATTTGAGTTATCAATTGGCTTGTTCTTACTCTCTCCCTTGTACCCCTTTAGCTCCGTGGCCACCACCCCACACGAGAGTGTATCATTTCCCCTCTGACTCTGGTCATTACCCCAGAGGGCAGTTGTCTGAATAGGACCAAAGAATAAAAGACACAACAGAACCTGGATGGGCCCCAGCCCCACGCACTTTCCTGAAAGCCCAGACTGCATAGGAGGGCATTCAGAAAACTCTCATGGCTCCCAAATGTGTCTCTGAAGTTGGCCGGAAGAGAAGGGCAGAGTTTTGGGGCCAGAAAGGTCCTCAGGGGTGAGTGCAGCTCTATGCTTAGTGGGCTTCGAACCCAAAGGGCCCTGAGCACCCAGACCCAAAAGAACCAAGAGCTGGAGGCAGAGGGACAGCATGACTTAGACTCAACCCACAGGATGGGACAGAGAGAAAACCCCAATGGGGGAACAATCCTGAGTGTGACAGATCCAAAACCTGAAGTCCCTGAAAAGGCCCCAAATAGTAATGACCTCAGTAAGAAATCACTAGATTGATTTTTCTGCATCAGGCAGAACAGGGGCACAAAAGAGAAGAAAAACCCACTTACAGGAAAAATCAAGTCACATCCGGCTCATCTACCTTGAGCTACCAAACACCTTCCTGTGGTGCCCACAAACACACCTGCACCGGACTGGAAGGCCTGGCCTTCAGTGATAACTGTGGTTAACAACATCCAGGGCTGCAGGATTCCTAACTGTTCTTCTGTGGCTTTTTCTGAACTACCAGGACCCCACCGCAGCTTCCCTGAAATTCTCCAGGGTATGGCGTCAGCACCGATCAGCCTGACTATCCCATCCCAGCCCCCAGGAGAAGATGTGCTCACCCCTGAGGCCACCTCCCAGGAGTGAGCTTTCCAGAAGCATTGTCTAGGCTTAACTGAGCAGCAGCATCGTTCCCACCATCCTCCCACCTCCCTAACAACCTCCAACCTGTAATAAGCAATGGCAAGTATTAGCGGAAGACAGAGAAATATACATACAGATGTGGCCTTCATCCCTAATTCAGAGCTATTTGCCCTCCTGGGTCTTGGCCAGTGACGTGTAACCACACAGAACTTCACCCCATCACGGTCAGAGGCCTCCGGGCAGGGATGCTTCCCAGCCATCAGGATCGTTCCCAACGCCCACCCTTATGGGAGAAGTCAAACGCCAACACGGTGTTGAATGACACGTGTGCCGAAGGTGAGGAGTTTCGGCTCAGGTGACCTCAAAGGCAGGTCAACAAATGTCCTGGCATGAAGACAACGCACAACAATAACAGGAAAGCTGTCTTATATTGAGAAGACTTGGAACTCTCAGCACTACGCTCACTAATCTGTGCATTTTATCATTTCATCCTATCACAACCCATGAGTAGGTACTCCTCTTATCACTGAGTGTCCACACATCCTGGTTTGCTTTGCCTGTTGCCCAACCTCGTGGCCCAGTCTGGATGACCCCAACAGTCACCCTAAGTATTATCCCCCTTTTGTAGCTGAAGGAATGGAGGCTCAGAGAAGTTCGGTAACTTCCCCCAGGTCGCACAGCTAGAATGTGGTGGGGCTGAGCACTGGACACAGTCACTCTGACTCGGGAGATGCGGGTTGTTAGCGAGCAGTAGAGAAGGGCATGGTCGGGAGAAACAGGCAAAGAAAGGACCACCAGCCAGACAGGGGAGGCAAGGGTGAGATCATCCCCTCCCACCTTTATTTCCCCAAAATTTCAAAAGAAATATGTATCCCTTTTACAAATCTTCCATAAAAATAAAAAACCAATACAGTTTGTGATGGGGCTGCCCTTGCAGACAAGAACAGGGCTCCTTATAGGGACTCTTCCCTTCCCCTAGCCCTGCTGAATGAGCATCTGGTGCCCCAGAGCCCAGTGTACCTGGGAGGCCATTTCTGTACCCGCGTTGGGGCTGGGGTGGGCAGAGACACAAAAGAAAAGGCCCTGCATGAGGGCCTGCAGCCCAGCTGCCGATCCGCTCCATGTTCCCTCTCTGAGCCTCGTCTCCTTATCTGTGAAATGGGCTTGGTAATCCAGGTCTCACCTGCCTCCCAGAGTCCTGCCAAGAGGATCTGCAGGAAAAGCTGGGTTTAGGGATATTTTCTAGAAGCCCAGGCCACGCGGGCCAGCCTGTCGGCATCCCTCTGCCCTGTGGACATGGCCCACCTCCTGCAATGTGATCACAGAGCCCCCCCGCTGGCCAAAGCACCCAAGCCCATCTCACGGCGGTGAGACGAGCAGCAAGCAGGGTTCGTTTGGCTTTCGCTGGCATGTTCTCTTTTTTAGGAGGAAGGCTGCCATTCTGTTCTTTACTTTTCATCCCCCTCGTAGAACCTTCAGGTAAGTTTAAACATAGTCCTCACCTGGGAGGAAAAGAAAACAGCACTCAGCTGAGGGTGCAATGATCATGTTTCTGGCCAGAAACCCCAGCATCCAATGTGGAAAGGGGAAATGGGAGCCGAAAGGGGGCCACTGACAAGGGACCCCACCGTGCAGAACACGGGGATGATCTCGCTTGCAGACGCCCCCATGGAAGCTGGCCCAGCTGAGCTGAGGCATTGTACACACGAGCAGCCAAACCTCCTCAGGGAGACAAGACCCTTTCCCAAGGGACTCCCTCCCGCCTTTTAACAGAAGTCAGCCTGACAACTTCCCAAGGAACACTTGCTCTAAAATGATGGAAGGACAGAGGGGCCTCTGAGCATCTGCGAGGGAGGGCCCCATGAGAATGTTTGTCCCACAATTTCTATGAATAGTGAGCAGAGCTGGGCAATGGATGGGGCACTAGTTTATTCCAAGGCTAAAGGCCCAGCTCTGGAACATAGATGGGGCATGATGTAATTTCTGAGCCTCAGTTTCATCCACGAAACAGGACTGTTAAAACATGCTCTGCCTCCATTCCAGAATGGGGAAGGCTCTCTAATCCAGAAACAGGTAGGGAAACTAAGGCCCAAAGGAAGGCGTTGAGGGATTCATCTACTCCCTAGCCCAGCTTTATCTCTTCTCTTTTATGTCTTGTCCTTTTCTCATGCCCTTAAAGAGATATTCTGTTACCTTGTCCCTGGAACACTGTTTCTGTCATAGCTAACACGTAATTCAAATTAAGTCACATAGTAGGTCTTGGGAGACGTTTTTGTCCTCTAAATGCTAATTCCTGCCCTCTCCATTCACGGATCCCACTCAGCCATTCGTGCACTGGTCCACCCGGGATCTCCCCTTCTTGTCCATGGACCACCTAAGGTCAGACTTTGCAAGGATTCCAGGGCCACTGCGAGGGCATGGCTCAGAAGCAGCTCAGTGCTTGTCCCAGACCAGCTCCTCACAGGTGCACCCTTCTCCCTCCAAAGAAGCCAAGAGAAACAAGGGGACACCTCCAAGGGGACGCCATTCAGACAACCCTTAACAGCAACAAGAGCAGGGCAATGACCTTCATAGGAATCCCTCGTAGTAACATTTCAGCCCCGGCCTGCGACAGGCTCCACTGACTCTTGGACATAAATTACTTGTTCATTATCAGGCGGCGACATGGGGAAGGATGTCGGCGGCTTGACTGTGTCTGTGTCCTGTGGCAGGCGCTTGCGTTCTGGTCTGCCACTGTCCGTGGTGCTGTTTTCCGAGGGCGGGCGCTGCTGCCAGCTTTGCACCTCACAGAGGCAGCTCGAGAGACGGGGCTGGGTGGGAGGGAGGACACACAAGTCCTCTTGACAAGGTGTCCAGAGGTAAGCGAGGATGGAAATTCAGCACCAATGTCAAGCCACACAGAGCCTGACTCGAGTCAGTTCTGAGGGCTACCACTTATCGAGCTCTTGCTATAAGTCAGCTGCCGGGCTAAGTATATTTATATGAATTGGGACCCTGTGGTTGCAAATGACAGAAAGCCAGCTCCAAGCAGCTTAGTTCAAAAGGGAAACGTGATAGGCATTCGTGCAAATGGTGAAACCACAGGACAGACAGGGATGATGCTGGACCGGGAGATTGCTAGGGCCAGGGATTCAAGTGCAAACAGGGCTCACTCTCTCTCCCCACTTCTCTGCTTCTCTCCAGTGTGGTCCTTTCTGACAAGTTCCTTTCCCCACTGCCAGAACCATGTCTCCAGGCATCTTCAAGCTTACATCTGCTATCTTTACAACAGAGAGTAAAGGGGCTTTGTTTCCCCCAGCTAGAGTATAAAGTCCCAAGGGTGGACTCTGATGGGCTCCATTTGTTCTTAAGCTCAGCCACAGAGGCAGAGTCCTGGGACCTGCAGACCACCAGGGAGCTCTTCTCAGAGAAAGCTGGGTAGAGACTCAACTGGGCATAAACACCATAAAGTTTTCTCAAACATCACGTACATTCTCTCATTATTCTTCACAACCACCCTATGAAATAGGCACTGTTATATTCCCACTTTGCAGGTGAGAAAACTGAGACCCAGAAAGATCAAACGATTGGCCGATGCCACCCAGCTAGAAAGGGGCCGAGGCAGGGATCAGACTCAGGTCAGCTGGATCCTTAAGCCTGTGCTCTTTGAAACATGAAACATGAACCTGGAAAGTTGAAAGAGACTCAGTCTCAGAAGAACTTGAAGAGTCTTAGCTCCTAGGAGGAGACAGGGTGGGATGGGGTGGGCACGGGGGTCGGGGGAGAGCCCCTCGGTCCACAGGCCTGGCCTGCGGCATCTGAAGTGGGTCTGTCTGCTTGCCCTGAAGGAACAATGGTCTGCTCTGTTAGGGCAAAGACGAGCAAGAAGAGAAGAGGGAGGTGAGAGCCCAAGTAAGCTTGTGGGCTTGATTCTGTGGGCTCCTCCAAGCTTGACAGGGGTCTGGTCTGCGATGAGCAGTACTGTGAGGGGCCCGAGATGGAAACTAGCCCTGTCCTTGTGTGGCCGCAAGGGCCAGGGAGGGAAATGCTGCAAACCACCCCTCTCACCACTGACATGGAGTCTCCGATCATCACAGCCACCACAAGAAGCTGAAAGAGCAGGTCGGAGCCCCTTTGGCACTTGGCCCACGTTCCATCTGTCCCCACCACCCTTTCCCCCCAGTTCTCCTCTTCTATCAGCTATTTCCTGGAGTTGGCACCTTATCCAATCCCAGGGTGGGGGCCAGGCAGGACTGACACTCATTTTACTGAGGAGCAAATTAAGGTCCAGAGGAGTGAGGCTTTCCCAAAGACACACAGCTAGTGAATGATTTTAAAATGCTGGTCATCATAGGGCGCCTGGGTGGCTCAGTCGGTTAAGCATCTGACTTCTGCTCAGGTCATGATCCTGGAGTCCCGGGATGGAGCCCCGGGTCAGGCTCCCCACTCAGTGAGGAGACTGCTTCTCCCTCGCCCTCTGCCCCTCTCCGTTTGTGTGCTCGCTCTCTCTCTCTCTCCCTTTCTCTCAAATAAATAAATAAAATCTTTTTATCTTTATCTTATTTTTACTAAAGCACAGAAAAGTATTTATTCAGTATCTGTGTGGGGATAACTATGCTGAGCATCTTCCAAAGCAAGAGAAAAGAACTACAGCATGGACCCAGGGTGTGTGTGGGGGGGGCATGTCTGGGGTGCAGAGGAAGTCCCAAGTAAAGTTACTCCTAAGTTAGTGAAGAGGTTAGCAGTCGGCTCCCCTGGGAGTAGACTCTGAGGGAAAAGTGATGAAAGGAACCTCCCAATGTCTGTGCCAGGAGGGCCTTCCAGTGCCCAGAGCCCTGTCACTGTGGGGGCTTGTCCGGGAGGCTTTGCCTGCCCAAGTGCAGAGCTTCCTCAGCTCTTTCTGGGGGTGTCCTTCTGAGTCCAGAGAAGATGTCCCTTCTCTGAAGCCCCGCCCAGACTGCCTGCCAGAATGGACGACAGCCCCCTCAGAGTTTGCCTGAGCCTTATCCTCACTAGCCCACACGTGCTTGTCGATGCCCAATGCTGCACCCCCGCCGCACAGCCCAAGAGCCCCTGCAGGGCAGGACCTGGGTCTAGTCTGGTTCTCCCCTCCCGCTACCACTGGTGGAGACAGCAGTTACTTAATAAGAAATGGAGGAACAGAGGCTCCTCTGGGGTGAAATGCCCACACTAGCGTCCCCCCCACCCCAGGTCTAGGAAGCTGACCCTCTGCCATGAGGGACTCCCACATCCTGACTTCAGAGCAGAACGGATGTAGAGAAGCCTACTGGAGCCTGGAAGGTACAGGGGCCCGGGCGCGATGCAGCCAGTGCCGTGCGGCCGCCACTCTGCAAAGCGGGGACCCCCACCCAGCAGCCACAGAGGGGTGGGGAGGCCAAGGGACTGCCTGAGCCAACCACAGCCTCCTGCCCTGAGCAGATTCGGATGTGAGCCCTTCATCTACAGGACCACATCTCATTCCCTGGGGTCAAGCCCAATGCCCAGCATGCCAGAAGTGCTCCACCATTTATTTGCTGAACGAATAAAGAAACGCACAGAGGACAAGGGAATCAGTGAGTGAGGAAAGCCAGCACTGAACACCTGGGACAAGCTGGGCGTTCTTCGGAGGTTACCTCACTGAAGCCCCAGCCACTATGCCCCAAAGAAGTGATTGAACTGAAAGTCAAAGAGGGGTTTCACGATCCATAACAGATGGGGCTATCTGGCCGCACTCAGAGTGGACACGGAAAGCGCCATCAGGCAGGATGGGAATCTCTTGCCCACCGTTGTCTCCCGATGCCCAGCACATGGCCTGGCTCAGAGGAGACGTCCGGTTGGTCTGCGAGCCCATGGCTGTGGCCGCATCGGAGTCCCCTGGTCGGCAGCTGCAGGGAATTGAAGCAGGCAGGTCCCAGGCTCGGGGCCCAGGGCCACGAGACCTCATGAGACAGAGCCCCTCCCCATCGGCTGCTCCGGCCGCCCCAGCGTTGGCCCTCCTAGGAGAGCTGCCCACCCTGTATCGCTGGCTGAGGGCTTCAGCAGACACAGTCCCTGGGCCAAGCAAACCCCGAGGTCCCCAAACTTTCCACTTCTGTAAAGTGCTCTGATCTTGTCAAATCGCTACCAGAGGAGTCATAGCTGAGTGAACACTTGCCAGGTTCCCGTGGCTCTCCGGAGAGCTGTCACCGTCCTCATCCATCATAATTGAAGCAGTCCACCTGCTCCGGGCCCATCTTTCAACTGCAATGATGGCTGAGATGCGATAGATGTGTCTTGTCATCACCTTGACTTTTTTGGAGAACACAAAGGTCAGAAGGGATCCTGGAGTGGGGGAAGCCCCGATCTCAGGGTGGAGGGCTGACCGCCTCGCCCGCTGAGTGCCAGTGCTTGCCATGGCCATCTGCTCCAGCCCTCCAGCCGCCTCTCTCTAGCAGATCCCCAGGAGAGCTGGAGACTCCCTTCACCGCAGGACCCTCGCTTCCTCTTCCTGCACCTGCCTGCTATCTCTGATTCTGCAGAAAGACAAGCTCCAAGGGGCCCCATGGGGTCTGGAAGACACTGACGTTCACAGCCCCCCAACTTGGGACAAACCTAAGACACTTTTATATGTGCCTCCTCTCGGTCCGTACCCATGGACACTGGCCTTGGACCTGTTTGGGAAGAGAAATGGTAATCATTGGTTATCTGCCCCCAAGTCCGTTAATTCATGCCATGGGTACGAACAGGTGCAGAGACAAACATCAGATTGCCTTTTTTCTGGGGCTCCAGCCCCAGGCCAGTCTGAGAAATCATCTTCCTGTGTAAAGCTCTGCCTGTTCACAGTCCTGCCCGGAGGCCTCCAGGGCTCCCTCTACACACAGAATAAAGACCAAACCCCTTGGCCTGGCACTCAAGGCCCTTGGCAATGCGGCACCCAAGAAGCAGGTGGTTTAAGGAACAGTAGGGGCCCCTAAAAGAGTCAATGCCCACTTAGTTTAAGAAAGAATTCATTTTTGTCATAGTCAGAGATACCCAGAGAAATGTCAAGAGAAGAATGAGCTCCCTGCCTCCGGAGGCATTCAAGTGCAGCAGAATATCTCCTGGAAGGCAGCTGCTGGGGCTCTAGAATGGGTTCAAAGTGAAGAGGGAATCTGAACAGGGTGGCTCTTATGTGTCTCTGACCTTAAGTTCTCTGACTGGTGCTCTTCAGCCTCGTCTCCCGCTGTGACCCCCTCCAGGTCTCCTGCAGAGTCTTCCGTCTGGAGCGCCCTTCCCCTGCTCTGCTCCTTGCAGTCAGTCCCCTCCTCAGCTGCTCGAGGCAACGGCACACTTACTGAGCACCTACTCTGTGCACGGGATACCAAGGTTACTAAAACACTGTCCCTGCCCCTGTAACCCCAACCAGCGGTCTCCCTGCTCCCACAGCCAGGGATGCTGAGCTCAGCCAGCCCACATGACGACGACTCAACTGTGCTCGTGAATGAGCGGATTCATTCCCTCATTCGCTCCCGCGAAGGAGCAGACCAGAGCATTGCTCATTCTCCCCACTCCTCCTGTCCCGAACAATGGCTTCTCTTCCACCATCACTCGGGCTGTGAGCAGGTGCAGGGCTCTGTTGGCCCCCTTGCCCAGAGCCCTGCATGGGGTGGGAGGGGCACAGAGGAGCAGCAGGCAGCAGCTGAGGTGGGCTCTGCACAGAGAACCAAGGAGCCCCAGTAGTCCCCAGGATCACCCCAGACTCCTTGCGGACATCAGAACATTAGGGAGCCAGGCCCCTGGTCTCGAATGATGGTTCAGCGACTCGGCAAAATCACGGTTTATTCTCCTCAGATCTGGGTCACCGCCCCCTACCTTATCTGGAGAAGTCAAGCCCTAACAGGCAGAGAAATTGGGACCTTGTGCTTCACAACACGCAATCTACATGATGCACGTAGCTTGAGATTTAAAGCCATAATCATCTGGGAAACTTGCAGTGTTTCCCTCAACAGTGGGATTTTTATCTGGGCGACATTATTTTCCTCTTTGGCATCACATCTGACCCACTCCTGCCTCTCCTCTCCAGAAGGGTTCTGGAGGCCCAATGAAGTACCCACAAGCTGGGCAGAGGGAGACTCAGAGCGGGAGGCACTGGGACATGTGGTCCCCTTCTCTCTTCCCAGGCCTGTGAGAAGCATACAGTACCTGACTCATGCAAGCACTTAATACATTTTGGTTGTTATAATTATTATTCCCATTTAAAACATAGGGACACCAAAGGTACATCTTTTGTTGGGGGTTCCACAGTGGGAAGTGGCTGGGAAGTGGCAAAGCCGGAACTTGAGCCAGATCTGACTCTGAGCCTACCTCCAAGGCTCTACGGGTGGATGGTTCTAGTCAGTAGCAGGCCCTGACCAGGCCCAAGGAGCTCTGAATCCCATTCCAGTGGTACATTCCACCATGCCAAGATTACCAGGCATGGTTAGAAATCTGAAAAACATCAAGACATGAGAACACTGCCTGATGACTGTGGCCTGGAAAATGTTATTCTGTTGTTGTTGTTGTTGTTGTTTGGGTTGTTGTTGTTGTTGTTTTTAAAGGGAAATAAGGAAGACAGTTCACACCACAGACAAGCGACTTTGACATTGACCCAGGCAAGACCGGTGGGTTGTGAGTAGCCAGAAGACGTAGACATCAGGAGGTGGCAGGACTAGGGTGAGACCTCAGCATCTATAATTACCAAAGTGAAACACTCATTAGATAGTTACAACCAACCACAAAACTCTGCGATTCCACTAGGAAGTGGAGGTTGATGTACTTTCCGGTCACTTACCTTTTGTCCCTACGATTCCCTATGTGTCCCTGGGTTTTTCCCTCCCTGCCTACTAGGTATTCAGTGCTTTTCCTAGCTGACTTCTTTAAGCCGTGTGTGTGTGTGTGTGTGTGTGTGTGTGTGTGTGTGTAAAATCCTCTAAATTACCCAGTCCCGGCCACCCCATCCAGGGGCTCAGGTCCTGTTTCTTAATGATGATTGATGGCCTTGAAGATGCAGTGGATCAATAGGGTCTGAATTCCTAAACTCTTGACAAGAACTCACACACATCTCAATGCCCGCCGCACAAGGCAGATGGGAGCCCTGTCCCTCAACCTTTTGCTTCTTCCATGGTCGGATCAAGCAGGACAGGGCCTTGTGGGGTTACTCGGAAATGGTTCCCAGGGTTTAGTCTGCAGTGAGGCAGTGGTTCCTTCATTCACTCAACTAACACTTAGTCGTGTTATCTGTAGAGGACTGTACTTGATGTTGGGGGCGGGCAGAGACGGGGGACAGCACGAGATGCTGAAGGCCTGGCTCCCACCCTGATGGACCTGGGAGCAGGGAAGGAGGTAACACAATCAAACCTGAGGCCGAGGAAGGCAGATGCTGAGCACAGAGCTCTGCTGGCTTCAGGCATTACGCCCAGCTTTCTACACGTATCCGCTCACACAGCCTGTGTCCTCACAACAAATCTAGTAGGAACTTACTGTTATCATCCCCCTCTTACAAAAGGGGGAAAGCCCAGATTTGGCCAAGGTCACAGAGCTAGGAAGGAAGTGGTGGAGGCAGGATTGGGGGCTAGAGTCCTCACCCTGGCATGAAGTTTGACAGGAGTGAGAGATCCCCTGAGCAAGAAGGAAGGAGAGACGTCATCAGGGAAGATGAGGCTTGTGACCCAGATCTCCGAGGACAATTTAGGTTTGGAAAGAAGAGGAAGAGCATTCTAACCAGATGCCTTAACTGGAGCAAGGGCCAGGGAAGCAGGCAGAAGAAGTCAGAGAAAGGAGAGTAGTTGGGTTTGCACAGAGCGGAGGCCCCTAGGGAGGGCCACCAGCGCGGGGCGACGCTGGAAAGGTGGTTGGGGGTCAAGTGAGGCAAGACTCAGGAACAGGTGTTTTCCTGAGTAGGGAAAAGGGAGCCACGGAAGGTAAAGCTTCGGTGCAGGGGAGGCGCACCACCAGGGCTGTGCATCTGGGAGTGCACCTGGAGGTGGCCTCCACAGCAGGACCCAGTGAGCGAGCAGGGGCAAGGGAGAGAAGTGCGCGCGAGTGTCACCTCGGTGGGCCCGGCCCGAGGCCCGCAGCTTCCCGGTCGGGGACGGGCAGGTAGCAGGGGCCCCCCGCCGGCGGCGGGCAGCGGGCGGCGGGCGGGAGGCTCCCCCTCGACAGGTAAGTGATTGGATTAAGAGGCCTGTCTGACAGGATGTCCGTTCAGCCGCGGAGGCTAATCAACTTCCCCATCCTGTCTGCTAATAAATCCTGCTCCGGGGACCACTCTGCCTGATGATCTCTCCTCGGGGACCGCCGCAGACTTCTCCCGGAGAACACTCCCGCAGTCTATTAAGGAGCCGCCTCGCGCCTGTCAGGCCCGCAGGCCCGGGGAGTCTCGGGAGGTGCCCATCACCCAGGTGCGCCCCGCTCCCCGCGCGCCCGCCACCGCGCGGCCATTGTTCTGCCGCCGCGGGGCTGGCAGCACCGGGCTGCTCGGAAGGGGCCGCCGGCCGCGGGCTCGGGGGCTCCGCGCGCATAAATTAGGAGGCGG
This sequence comes from Nasua narica, assembly GCA_028533885.1. Lineage (NCBI taxonomy): Eukaryota > Metazoa > Chordata > Mammalia > Carnivora > Procyonidae > Nasua > Nasua narica. The sequence continues at coordinate 49,717,010 of CM052813.1, read as the reverse complement.
CAATTGTTGGATCTATAATATCTATAGAGAAGATGTATAAATAAATTAAAGCTTTAATTATTTTCTTGGATTCGCTGCAGCTCAAGAGAGCTCGCGGAAAGCTGTCGGGGAAGGCCTGACTCTCTCCAGAAGCTGCTCTAGTTCGCTTAGCTGCTGTGATTTCTCCCCCCACACCCACCCCCGCCCCCGCCCCCGCCCGCCCAAAGGCACCAGGAGGGCAGAGAAACAATTTGCTTTGTTGCTCAAGATAAAAAGTACGGGCCTTTTGACTTGTAAACCCAGCTGCTTCCAAAACAGGATGGGTCCCCACCCCCAAGACACACACACACACACACACACACACACACACACACACACACACCCCTACCACCAGCCCTCTTTTCTGTGAACAGTGTCTATGGGCAGAGTTCAATCCCACATTTCATCAGATCTGGAAGAACCTCCAAGGGCGTTATTAAATATGTGAAATACGCCAGAAATATTCAAGCAATCCCCATCTGGCCCTGGGAGAGAGGAAGAAAGGACTGGGAAAGTAATAAAGTGTGTTTATTTTTTAATCTCGATGACATGTTTTACATCATTAAATAGGACAATTATTTTTAAAATTCGGCCTGCACGCTTCAGTGGTTCAGGAGGCCTGCCGCCTTGGAATCCATCAGAACCTCCCTCCACAGCCAGGCCTGGGCCCACCCTCAAGGCCAAGCTGCATTTTTAAACATTCAGAACCATGGAGGCAACTGGGAGTCCTTTTAAAAGCCGTTATCTCTAAATCACCTTTCTCCAGGAAAAGGGGGTTTCTGATCTCAAGGCTCAGAGAGTCCTAAGCTCAGGAAAAGAGTTTGGACAGGGTTCCGAATGGCCAAGCCCTAGGCAAACTGCCCATATTGTTGACCCAACACCAGCGGTGCTATTATGAAAACCCTGCTGACTGCTCTCCAGAGTGGGTCTCACCTCGGTGCTCTAACTGGCCCAGGGTCACACCTTAGTGCTGGAAGCAGCTGGCACTTCTGCCCCGTCGACTGAGCCCAAGCCCCTTTCCAGGACCCTCAACAGCTGGCTCCGGAAATTTCCCCACCCTCATCCCTTGGTTCTTTTGGTCTGGTTTGGACACACGCCTGGAGGTCAGTGTATTAAAGTGTAGGTCTGCCTAAAAGTATGCATCCTTTTTGATTCAGCAATGCATTTCTAGGAATGTCTAGGAATACAAGCAAGTCGTTGAAACTATTATGCGAAGAGCAGTCTTCAGGATGTTCATCATAGTATTATTTACATCACATCAAACCAAATGAAATTTCCATTTTTTAGGTCAAAGACAACCAAATGTCAGAAATTTTATATTGTTCAGTTTAATAATATAAAAAATTAGAAATACCTACATGCCAATACAAGGGATGGTTGGCTACATCTCAGAGCCTACTGAAATACTATGCAGCTGTTGCAAATGATATCACAGAAGTGTATTTTATAGAATGTAAAGACTTCAAGATTATATTAAATAAAAAGTAAAGCATACAGTCTGATCCGGTTTTTGTTAGAATGAAAAATAAACATGCAGAGATAAGGATAGACCTCAAGGGGGCGCCTGGGTGGCTCAGCCAGTTAAGCTAAGCATCTGCCTTTGGCTCAGGTCACGATTTCTGGGTTCTAGGTTGGAGCCCCACATAGGGTTCCCTGCTCAGCAGGGAGCCTGCTTCTCCCCCTTGCCTCTGCCCCTCTCCCCCTCTCCACGCTTGTGCTCTCTGCTCTCTCTCTCAAATAAATAAATAAAATCTTAAAAAAAAAAAAAGGATAGACCCCAAGATATTAGAAGGGTTTTCCCTTGATAAAGGGTTTTTAAAGACCACTATAACAAAGTATGAGACCCAGAGCTGAATCGGAGATGCTGACCAAAGTGGAAGAGAGGAGACGTGCACGCCGCAGCCACACCTGCACACTGGCCCCCGTACTCTGTTGCTGGCTGCAGGCAGGCAGGGGACAAGGGCCAGTAGATGCCCAGACTACCGTCTGGGGCCACATGATCTGGGCCGTTGCCAGGACTATGGGAACTGACTCCTGCCCCAGGTTTGGCTTTGGAGCGAAAGCAAGAGGAGTAGGAAGCCCACATACAAGGATGGTTTTCATGTGAAGGAAAGCTGGATTTCTAGCATCTGAGCGGGACTCTGAGAAAGGCAGAGTCACAGATCAGTCACAGGTCGGTCACAGATCTGCCACCAGCTCACCACAACCTCTCAGTGCTCTGTCTCTGTGTGGCCAAATAATGTTCAGGCCTTTCACTGGGGTGTCGGCTTCCATATTTCCTTATGACTTCTGCTCTTGCCTCACTCACACTGCACCATAGGCAAGAAGGTGGTCAGAGAGCAATTAAAAAGAACAAGGAAAAAAGTCCAAGACAGAAGGATTGAGAATGACGCCTCAGTTGTCGGAGTCATTCAGATTTTTCCACCCCCAAGGACATTAAAAACTGCCTGGGCTGGGGGAGAGAACACGGTCAGAGGTCAGATGCTGGAGGGGCCCTTGGGAAGGGCCTGGAACCCAGCTGAACCCGGGGTGAAGGGACAACAGAAATCTCAGGTGGATCTGCAGAGATCTGAAAATGAGGGTGGCCTGGGCCTCTCCCCAGGGGGACAGCAGGGATGGGGAGACAGAGCAGACAGGGCCGTGTGATGTGCCTGAGCCCAGAGGGTCTCGGGGGGCCTGGGGAGCTTCCTGCCTCATGAGAGAGCAGCTTTGTTTTCCCAGGACCCCAGTGGCCTCTAATGTCCTGAGGTCACACCACTTCTGGAGAGATCTGCCCTGGGAGGGAGGGTTGGTGCGGCTGCAGCTGGGGGGTATCAGCGCTGACACCTGTAGGACCAGGGGTCTCCAAGGCTGATAGCTGGGACAGGTGTCTCTCAGAACACGGCCGGCCACCGGCTCTCTTATACCAAGGCACTAAGTGAGCCCCACCCCAAGATTTAGACACAGTCTAATGGATGAAGAGTGGGGAGAAAGACCCCAAATTAAGGAATTGCTTGGAGTGCACTGAGATTACCTTCTGTTCATGCGGCTGACTGACAGCTCAAAAAAGAAAGTAAGCCCTGGAGAAAAAGGTAGTCACTTTTCTTGCCAACCAGAGTTTGTCGCCTGAGATAGGGTGAACAAATGGTAAGGTCCCACTGAGCACCACGTTTGTGTGTCTGCCTCTTCTCAGGTGTTCGCACAGCCAAGAGGCAGGAAAGGTCAGGAAACACATAGACAGGGCAGGCGGACCTATAGACCTGGAGGGGCCCTTAGAAATTGTTATGCCCAAAATCCTGGCTGGATAAGTGGGGAAACTAAGGCAGAGAGAAGCAGAGCGGTGCTTAGGGTCACAGATAAATCCACTGCAGAGGCAGGTTGGGACCCAGCTCTTTCTAACCTCAGGCACCACAAGTGGCCACAGTGCCAGCAGGGGAGGGTGGGGGTGGATGTATGAGCACGCAGAGCTGCCCCCAGGGGGCATGGCTGGATGGGTGAACAACCCCCCCACCACCAACCCTGTCCAGTTTGATCTTAAAGTCTAGCCCTAACTTGGGGTCTCCAGGAGCTTGCACACATGCTGAGCCAGCTGTCTTCAGCCATGGTGTCCTGTTAATAATCGTGCTAACTGTCCCCATACCCGTCAGCACTAATCTCCCACACAGCCTTCCAGGACCTGATTTATCAGAATGGAGGGCACGCTCTTACAGGGTCACAGCCCACCGAGGATCTCCAGCTCCTTTAGCAGTAAGTGGCAGAACATATTTTCTCTGCTAACACTACTGTATGTTACAGGATAGATTATTTTAAGAATCAAGACTAAATTGAAACAAGGCAGGCTTGATTTTTTTCCCCCAGAACTAGAGGAGAGGGTCATCTCTCAGCAGACGCGGTGGGCACAGTGCTAGAGAGCGACTTGAAGCCCAGAATGGAGGTCTCAGTTTCCAGCACTTAGGTGCCCAAGTGACCTTGGGCAAGTCACTTAATCTCACTGAACCTCAGCTTCCTCACCAATAAAGGGTGTCACTAGCTCTTGCCCTGCTATATCAGATGGTCTTAGAAATATATCAAGAAAACACAAACCAGACATTTTGCTAGGGAAGACACACAGACACACACATACACGTGACCTATAAACCTAGGGAAAAAAATGTTCAAAATCCCAATCATCTTAGAAATACAGATTAAGTCAGCTGGGGGACATTTTTGAATATCAAATTAGCAAAATTCAAAAGATGATGAAAGCCAACATTGGCGAATGTGGGGAGATACCCGGGCTTTCAAACACTGTTGCTGAGAATTTAAATCAGAATGACCTTTGTAGAGGGCAAATTTGGCTGTAACAATGAGCTTCCCCTCTGACACAGCAACTCCAAACCCAGGCATTTGTCCTGAGGAAATAATGAACTGAGTGAACAAAGAGGTAAGAATTTCAAGAATTTTAGTCCCAGAATCTAAGCTGTTTATAATAGTTTTTAAAAAGGAAACAATGTAAGTATCTGATTGTTAGTAATTGGTTAAAGTATGAATATTATGTGTCCAATTTAACATTTAGCTGTCCAAAACCATTAGTGACACAAGAGTATACATTGTCTAGTTTGGTGAAAAGGCAGGCTACAAGACAGGAGGTAGCATGACATCTATGTAGAAAAAAACACTAAAAGAAACATACCAAATACTGACAATGGCAAGTCAGTGGGCAATGGGCCTGTAAGCGATTTTTTATTTTCTTCTTTGTGCTTCCTTGCATCTTCAACATGTTCTACAGTGGTTGTTACATTCTTAATTTGAAAAGAATCAAAGTTATTTATGGTACTAAGTATCCTTACTCGTCTTCCCTGGTGGGAGTGAGGTTCAAACTGCAGGTGCAAGAGAAACTTGGACTGCATGGGGGATTAGGAGCCCACCAACCCCGCTGCGGCCCCTGCACTGAGTCAGAGTTGATCCATTATTTCTCGGTGTCCCCCATTCACCTGTCTCTGTCTCTCTCCTGGTTCTAGACACTCACTGCCTTCTCTTGCATTATTTACATACTCATCCCTCCTCACGGCCTGGAGGTCATGATTACAGGCCACCACGCCTTGCCCTCACCACCCAATCAGAGCTTGTCCTAGAACCACTACCCAGTGAGCACCTATTGCATTAATCTAAATGACCACCAGCTAGAGCTAGTTCTCCTGGGATACGCCACCCTGCCTGCTGGCATCTTCTAGAGGGGTCAGCTGCCCTTATCTGATCTGTCCCAAGCCCAGAGGAGGCCTGCATGCAGCTTCTGTTCTCACCTTCATTCACCAGAAGGCTGCCTACAGCTTGCTGGCCCATTGAACTCTCACCTCCAGCCCCTCCTCTGTAGGCAATGCGGGTACAAGACATGATTTCCTGGGAACCTCATAACAACCCAGCAGAGTTAAAGGTTCTCAGCCCTATTTTACATACAAGGAAACAGAAGCTCTGAGAACTGTAATGAGTTGCCCATAGAACTACTTAGAAAAGGAGCTTGTGCTCCCAGACTCAAGTCCAGTGTTCTGACCTTGTGCTGAGAGCATGCTTTCTTAGCTCAGGGCAGCAGAAACCCAGACCTGAATGGATATTCTGAAGCCTGTCGATCGATAAGTCTCAGAGGGTTGCGGGGGATTACGTCAGAGGGCGGAAGCTCCGCACGCAGGATCGAGCTCACACAAGTCCCTCCAGACACTGCTGCCTGGCTGGGCCTCCTTCTGTGTCTCTCCGCAGGAATGGCCCTCCCTTCCACGTGCCCCGAGGTCAGCAAGAGGCTGATGGCAGACAGCCTCTTCCTCCACCTGTCACCCAGAAAAGGGCTCCAAATTCCTTCTCCCACTTCTCTACTGAGCAGAGATGGAGGATGGGGATAATGAGAGTAAGAAAGGAGGCGACCGACAGCGTGTGTCTCTGCCACTGACTCACTATGGACATGTCACTTCAATAGTGGGATGAGTAATGACCTCCCCCCAACGTCAGGTTGAACCCTTGAATCAGATTGCAAGTCTTACCTTGCATGGCAAAGTAGACTTTGCAGATATGACTAAATTAAGGATGTAGAGATAGAGCGATTGTCCTTGACTAGCCAGGTGGGCCCTGAATGCAGTTGCGAGTGTCCTTAGAAGAGAGAGGCAGAGGGAGATTTGGCACAGACAGGAGACAAGGCAAAGTGACTGCAGAGACAGAAGTGGCAGTCATCCAGCCACAAGCCAAGGAATGCTGGTGGCCACCAAGAACTGAAGCGGAAAGAGCACATTCCCCCTTAGAGCCTCCAGAGGGGCTGTGGCCCGGCCAACACCTTACCTTGGGCCCAGTGAAATTGATTTCAGACTTCTGACCTAGAGAACCATGAGAGACTAAATGTTGTTGTTTGGAGCCACCAAGTTTGGGGGAATTTGTTACAGTAGCCACAAGAAACTAGTACACTTACCCTCTCTGAGCCCATGGGAAAGTTCTGGGATCTCACGCTTTTAAACCCGAAGAGCTAAATGAATCTTCCTGTTAAATAATAAAGAAAGTGACTCACTTCTGGGTTGTTATCCATTTGGCATCGAATGTACCCTTGTCGATATCAGAGGGCCAGAACAGGAATGAGCAAAACCTCGGTGCCCTTGGAGATGGGTTAGGGGTTCTCAAAAGTGCTCCACCCAGCCCATGACTGGCATTACCTGTACTCTTTTATGTGTGGGCTGCTACATTTACTTTTGTTGAAGAAAAAGTTCTGATTGCAAAAAAAAAAAAAAAAAGTTTTGGTAGAGTCCCAAAGAATGTAATTTTAGGAAATGAAACAGCAACAGAATGAAGGTAAAAGCCACTGGTCTACGCAATGCCTTCCTATATAGACCAACAAGCCAACACCGAGAAAGGGGAGGAAGGGACTCACCGGTCACACGGCCAGTCAGCAGCCACCTGGGGCTACCGCTGGGGTAGCTCCTCCCACTCATACATGTTCATTCTCTCTCTCCCTCCCCCCCCCCCCACCATTAGATTCCTAGTCCTCCTGGGTATACCAACTTTCACCCTCAGGGAGTCACTGTACTATTAGTTTCCCGGGGCTGTTGCAACAAATTACCATAAACTGGGTGGTTTTAAGCAACAGAAATGTATTTTCTCACAGTTCTGGAGGCCGGAAGTCCCAAGTCAAGGTGTCAGCCAGGGCAGTGCTCTCTCTGAAGGCTCCAGGGGAGAACCCTTCCTTGCCTCTCCCTGGCTCCTGGTGGCTCCCGGCAATCCTGGTCAGTCCTTGGCTTGTGGATGCATCCTTCCAGCCTCTGCCTTCACTGTCACAGGGCCTTCGTCCATGTGTGTCTCTTGTGTCTCCGTTGTCTCTTCTTGGAAGGACACCAGTCACTGGATTAAAGCCCACTAGCATGATGCCATCTTAACTTGAATACATCCGCAGAGACGCTATATCCCACTCACAGGTTCTAGGAGGGACACCATTCAACCCAGAACACTCATCTGTTTGGGCTCTTTATCCAAACAAATGAATATCAGGGGCTTGAGAACCCCGCAGTGGCCAAATAACTAAGCATCGGAAGCACTTTCTCCACATCTTTCCCTCTGCTCTGTATGGTAGTAACGTGTGGCTGGTTCTGCCCTTTCTAAACTATGTGTTCCTCAAGGGCAAAAGGAGTTCCCAGCCCTGGCACAAAGGAGGACCTTGGGGACATTTGCTGAACAAATGAATGAAATGAGACATTTGGAAGCACAGCCCAAAGAATGTAATTTCCAATAATGAAACAGCAGCCAATTCACAACCTCTCATAAGTTGCTGGTCTCACAGTGGGCAGCTTACTTGCTGTGAGCCCCAAAAGATTCCAGAGCCTCTCCCAGCAAGTCAGGAATGGGACTGGCATCTAGTAACTGGCCAGCAGGGAGCAGAGTGATCTAATGGATGGAGCCCCATGGGGTTGAATTGGCTCCACGAATACCCAACAAGCAAAGGGTCTCAGAATCCCAGCACTTCTGATTGCAAGGACTCTGGGGAAAAATCTAGTCCAATTTCTCTTTGCGCAGATAAAGAAACAGGCCCAGACAGAAAAAACCTTGCCCAAGTTCACACAGAGAGTTAGGATCCAGAGCTCCAGACTCTATTTCCTGGTTGGTTCTCATGCTGTCAGTCTTCCTGGCACCAATCCTCAACACGTGATAAAAAAGTGTATCAATTTAACATGGGACTTTTAAAGGGGCCCCTCCTGATTTAATTTGGTGTACACAATATATGTCCCCTTTGACCTATAGATGCTTCTAGGCATGTACCCCGGATGTACATAAGGATGTTCGTTGTGGTGGTGTTTATAAGAGTGAAAAATTGAAAACGACATAAATTTCAACAGTAGAGGGCTAGTTTAAGAAATGATGATCGATCCGTTTTATGGAATATTGCTAAAAATAAATACTTTCAGAAGAATATTTATAAAGAAAATGTTCAAGACAGAAAATTGGGGAAATAACACATACGCTATTATAGTGTATTATTTCTACATACATATATCCTTGGACTTTATACCTGAGCAAGGGTGGTCCCAGCCTTGGGTCCCACAGTTGAGGGTGTTCTGCATTTCATAAACACACATGTACACTCGAATAGTTATTACAAAAGACATGGACACTTCAGTTACTTAGCCCAGCGTTGCATAGCATAACCCCAAAATCAGCTCTTCACTGACATCACTCAAGCCCCAGGAAATGTGTCTCTACCTCTTGCCCTCTGTCCTTGAAACAAGAGAGGACCGAATCCCAGTGCCACAACACTGGGTAAATCGTGCTGCCGCTGACATCAGAGACAGACACTGCTGCAGAGTGCAGGCAAGACATGAGCGGTGGGCGCGCTGAAGTCAGAGAAAAGACAAATGAATTTGTCAAACACTTTCTCTTACATAGCATGAAATGCAAACCTTTCTTGCATAACCTAGCATCATCTCCCAGTAGTGCCAAGAGTCCATCTCCTTGCTTCTCTTCATGTTCTAATTCATGGTTCCAGACGTACTACTAATTAGCACAATATTTGCAACAGCTGTATGTAACAGCTGAGGAATATTTTGCAATATTAAATAATTCATTTTACTCTTAAATTTGTATATGTGTAGATTTAGACAAATATGGATGAAGCATAATACCAACCCTTTACACTGACAACTAGATGAATGTTGGCCATTAAAAGCACATAGTTTTGGGGCACCTGGGTGGTTCAGTCAGTTAAGCTTTGGACTCTTGATTTCAGTTCAGGTCATGATCTCAAGGTGGTGAGATCAACTCTGCAGGGAATCTGCTTGGGATTCTCTCCCTGTCCCTCTTCCTCTGCCCCTCCCCATGGCTCACGCTCACTCTCTAAAATAAATAAGTCTTTTTTTTTTAAAAAAAGAGCATAGTTTTAATATTTTTAATATTTAATTTAATCAAATGTTTAAAAATTTAAAACCAGTTTTATTGAAATAATTTTGATCTAAATTTTTAATATTTACTAATTATAATTTGAATTTTGCCTTTTTATCCTAGCCATTTTCCATATTTTAGAATTAAAATAACTCTTTTATTTTTTAAAGATTTTATTTAATTTATTTGAGAGAGAGAGAGAGAGCCCAAGCAAGGAGGAGGGACAGAGGGAAAAGCAGACTCCATCGCTGAGCAAGGAGTGTGACGTAGGGCTTGATCCCAGGACCCCTCAATCATGACCTGAGCTGAAGGCAGATGCTTAACCAACTGAGCCACCCAGGTGCTCCCAAAATAACTCTTTTAGAAAAATCATTTTAAAATAAACATTTAAATATGTGGTATGGGGACACTGACAGTACTCTTATCCTGGGCTCCTCAAATGTATAGGTTAGGCCTGTGTTTATTTCTTTTTAAAGATTTTATTTATTTATTTATTTATTTATTTATTTATTTGAGAGAGAGAGAGAGAGCACACAAGTAGGGGGAGGGAGAGGGAGAAGGTCCCGCTGAGCAGGGAGCCCAATATGGGCTCGATCCCAGGACCCCGGGATCATGACCCAAGTGGAAGTCAGACACTTAACCTACTGAGCCACGCAGGCCTGTGTTTAGAAAAAGATCCTGACAGAAAATACACCTGAATCTTGAAGGATAGCTTTAGATTGTGGGTGTTGCCAGATTTTTTTTTATTTTATTCTTTTATTTTTCCTTTGTATTTTTCCCAGGTTTTCTATAGTAAACCCAAAACAAAACAACAAAACATCGGGAAAAAAGCCCACAGCAAATGTATAGTTTCAAGTGTCGCATCTTTAGCAGGGCACCTCTCCAACACGACTCCAACCTGGAACAACTTTCCACCCTCAACCAAGACCCCAGGGTCCTGAGACAGGCTTCGATGTCTGTCCTTCTGCTCCCACAACCAGCTCAGACTTTCAGCAGGAGAGACCTAAGGCGGCTCCAATCTCAGCCCACAGTGAGTGCTTTCCCCCTTCGCCGGCATCAGTGTCGGTTAATGAGACATGCCTCGTGGGCCACACTCCTAGCAAACAGCATTCTCAGCCTGGGGCTCCCCCGACCCTGCAAGGCATTTAACTCAGAGCTACAAGGTGAAGCCCAGCGCCCTCCCCAGCATCTCCCTCACGACAGGGTCAAATGCCCCAGCACCTGACCTTCCAGGAGCCTCCTCTGGAAGAAGACCAAGGACACTAGGGGTTGGGGGTGCTGTTACGGTTCTACAGATCTGTTCCTGAGCCCTGCAGATGTCATTGTCCCATAAAGAGAACAGAGAATGAAGGGAAACACCAGCGCTTCTCCAGAGGCGACGACAGTGGGAACACAGAGACGGAGAAGGCAGGATGTTCGCACTGGTTCCCATCCAATCCTAGTGGAGCTCTGACACCTGTCGCTGCCCCCCACACACAGTCTGGCGGTTGGCAGTGAATGCAGGCTGCATCCGCTGCCAGGCGGTCTCACTGGTAGAAAGTGCTTCCCAGAATTGCGAAGGAGGCCACTGTCACCCTGTAACCTCAGGGATCCTGGAAAGGCAAAACCAGGCTCATGAGGCTCAGAGGTCTACCCATAATTTTGTCTCCCGCATGCCACACAGCCCGAAGCCTTGCCTCACGATGTGACATTTTATATTGAATGCAGGATAATGGCCATATTCTTCAGAGACAGACTTCACTGTTGGTTTTGTTGTTGTTGTTGTTTAGAAAATACCTCCAACTGGAAGCTGCCACCGGGTAGTGCTTCGCTGGGGGACCCCAACCTGGGGCTCTCATTACAATGCAGACCCCCGGGCCCTGGCCCAGACTTGGTCAACCAGCCTCCAGGAGTGGAGGCCAGCTGTGTGCTGGCCTGGTGGCTCAGCTGCATGCTGAGTGATGAACCACAGCTGAGGACAGGGACAGAAAATCTCATGCCAGGCTCTCCTGCCGCGGGGCCCCCCCTCAGGTGGGTCCAGACTCCGAGTGCCCCAGCAGGTGGGACCGCGGACCCCAGCTCTCTCCTCCTGAGTCTATCACCACTTCCCCCCACGGGTGGACATGAGCATTAAATAGCTGAAGTTCCCACTCAGGGGGCAAGAGCTGCAGCCCCTGGGAAGCCCCGCGGGCACAGTTCGAGTACTCAGGGGAGCAGCTCCTGGAGCCGAGCGCTACAGGCAGGCCTCTTCGGGCTCCCTCCCGCTGGCTTCACTGGGCCCGGGGCTCCCCGCCCTCTCTGCCGCACCGCTCTGCCGGCCTCTGCCTGCGGTGCTCTCCCCTCTCCTCACCTGGTACACTCCCAGGGTGCCCTGAGGCGCATCACAGACTCTCTCTAGTCCTGGTAAATTTTGTATGAGTCATGAACATAATGATCTAGGTCACCCCACCCTGAGCCCAACTCCATAAATACAAGGACAGGGTCAGGGGCTTGCTCCCTGCAATCTCCTCAGCGCTGGGTACAGAGTCAGGCACGTTGCAGGAACCTAATAAATAACTGAATAAATGGATATATGACTAGGTCCCCACATGAACCTACGAAGCAAAAACTATTATCCCCACTTCTACAGCTGAGGCACTGAGGCAGAGGTCAAGGAATGGGTTCATACTGCCTAGCTGCTAATTGGCAGAACAGCCCTTTGCCGGCCCCAACCTCCTAAGGTCTACCTCTGCCTCAGGGACGCTTCAGGAGCAGCCAGACCTGGGGCTGCTTTGGGAACTGGTTGCCCTCTGTCCCGAGTCCAGGCAGTGTCTTCACTTGCAAATTCTCTTTCGTTCTTGCTTCTAGAGTTCCCTTTCTGCTTCTCTCTTTTTTTTTCTCTCCCTTCCATCGCCAAAGGAATAGCCTCTTTCCCCTCCTGGAGGCAGCTTTCTGGGCTGAGACAGTGGATCTCCAGTCATGGCAACGCCCATGACTGAACAGAGTCCATTACTTGCACTATAAGCTCCTTGGTATGAACTCTCAGACCTCCCTTGGCCATGGTGTCTGCAGCCCGAGAGAGTTACAAAGACCTGGTGAGCCCTTAATGGGAAACTTCTCAAAATAAAGGCAGAGTAGTGCTGGGGAGAGAAAAAGTCCACCATCACGCCCAGGTGATTAGCTAGCCCTGATGAGTCAGGGAAACAGAGGCACAGAAATATGGAAAAGAATTAGTGTTTTTTTTTGGTTTAAAGTCTGCCTTCAGGTTAAAAGAAAAGTAAAATTAAAACAGCTCCTGAAGATGAAGAAAAAGTATATTTGGAAAACTTGGAGAAACAGATATAATAATGATAATTGGAAACTGGCTTCCACCCCTTATAGCAAATCCTGATGAGATGCATCCTGAAGTGTAAACAGATTTGAACAATAAACTTATTGAACCATATACAATTATTTCTGGAGAGAAATGGATGAGCGGTTGGTTAGACAAATGGAAGAGGTGTGAATGATTCTTAACACTCTGATCTGGCAAAATGGTCCTTGGAAATTAATGGAACAAAAAATTATACCGGGGAAGAGAAGCATCATCAGGAGAAAGCACTAAACATAGGAACCATGAAATGAAAATGCATTCTTATGAATAAGAGAATTAATGAAATGAATTTAAGAAAAGGTCAGGTTGGGGAGAATATCAGATGGGCTGCAGTTCCACAAAGCCCCTAAATTTACTGTGGCATTTGAAGCACAGGACTTTGGAAATACAAAGTCCCGAGAAATCATCCATTCCTTGCTCTTTTTCTATAATTGAGGAACCACAGGTCCAGAGAGGGTGAGTTACTTGCCCAAGGCCACACAGCAAGGTGGCTACCGGTCTTTATGCTGCATTAATACCACATGTGGATCTAGTTGTGTTTCCATCTACTTTGAGCTGTGTTTAGTGATAGATGCTAGATTTTAGAAGGTGCTGGCAGGTAGGGGACAAGTCTAGAGTAGCTAGTTCAAGACTCTCCATGCAAAAAACACACTTTCTAGAGTCAGTCACTTTTTTAGAGTCAAATTCTCACCCTACCACTTACCAGCTGTGATCTTGTAAGTCACTCCATCTTTCTCAACTTCAGTCTCCTTATCAGTAAAATGGGGCCACCACTGCCTACTTTGCAGAATGAAATGAGATATCCCAGAAAAAGTACATAGTACTTGGTAGGAACTCAATAAATGGCACTAATGTCATAGGCATGACCAAAATTCATTGCCTTACAAGTCCACAGTTACCCAAAAAGAAAAAAAAAAAAAATTAATGGCAATAAAAGGAAAAAAAATCATGACGGAACTAGAAGTTTGACAAAAAGAAATTAAAAATGAAGTGTGGTCCAACACCTTATCTTTCCTCAGACAAGTCGAATAACCCAGGATTGCAGAAAAAATCCACTGAGACAGTGGGCCTTGCCTGAGGAACTGCTAGCATCTCTTTCCCAGTGAGGTTCTTGAGATACTCCTGAGGACTAGGACCTCCCTTCACAGGTCCTGGCCATGAGGGTCCCTCTACAGAACATGACCCCTATAATTGGCCACTCCCACTCTGCAGGGGAGTGGGGCTCACTTGTCTGGGTGTGGTTCAGGGAAAAAGGGCAGGAAGGGCCCTGCTGAGGAGGTTCCACTTCCCACCACAGGGAGCACCAAGGAGGCATTCTCCTCCCAGGGCCAGCTCAGGAGCAGTCCTGGAGGGGGCTGTCTGGCTAAAGCAAAGGATTTTGTGGAGGTCAAGTGAGGTAAGCCTCAGGGCTCCTGAGGTCTGCAGAGCCCTGACGTGACTCCACTCAGCAGGGGCCCCTAAGTAATCCTACTTGCAAGGGAAATGAGGAGAGAAATCTAGTTAAGAACGAAATCTTGTCCTATTCCTGTGCGAAGCCAGAATGTATTTACCTGGGATTATTTTTACAAAATAATACCATGAAAAGCTTCGCATGAGCTATTATGTTCAGCACTCTGCACATACATGAGCTAGGAATTCCCAGTCAGCACACCAGACAGGCTCAGGCACTCCAGGCTAAGACTATATGGCCACATCTCTCTAGAGTCTTCAGATTGAGTCGCCTGTTTTGACTGAACTAACTAGACAGCAGTGATACCCCAGTTCAAGTTCTGCCATGTTCATACAGTTTTCCCGGTATCCGTCATAATCAACTGCCTCCCCTCCCTCCTGGGACCCCATGTTGATCACTGTCTTTATGGAATTTAAGATAAGACCGCATGTCAAGTGGGAACAACTGAGGTCAGGGACCACCTTTCCCTTCATGCCCAGTGCCTTTAGCAGCATCTAGTGGGGTGCTTGGCACATGGGTTCAGAAGCATTCTCTGCATTACATTAAGTCAAATAATTGTGGAAAATGTGGGGCTGGGCCAGATGGACTCAGACCCCAAACTTTCTGACAGTGGTTTTATTGTCTTTATGTCCCTTATTCTTTGCAGGGAAATCTAAGGCAGTTCATACCAAGGAGCTTATAGAGCAGGTAATGGACTCTGTTCAGTCATGGGCGTGACAGTGGCTGGAGATCCATTATCCCAGCCCAGAAAGCTGCCTCCAGGAGGGGAAAGAGCCTATTCCTTTGGCAATGGACAGACCGAGAGTCAAACTCCAGCTCTCCTGCTTATTACCTTGCAGGATGGTAGTGAGATTTAAAGGTGATAATGTGCAAAGCACCTGGCTCCTTGTAGTCCCTCAGTACAATAGTTCCATTCTCTTTTCATGTTTTAAAGAGATATGGTGGGATAGAAAGAGGCTCAGGCTTCAGAACTTCGCTGACCTGGACTAGGTCTGAAAGCTCCCTTCTCCATGTGTAGGTGTGTGACTTTGAGCAAGTTATTTCATACATGTAAGCCTCTGCTCTCTTGTCTGTAGAATAAGAATAATAGGACTTACTTTATTAAGATTGAGGGAAGATTCAATGAGATTAGTAAAATGCAGAAAATACTGCCTGGAATGTATTCAATTCTAAACAAGTGGGTACTATTATTATGCTCTTCCTTAGGATGGTATGAGACATCTACCAGGCCCACAGACAGAGCTGGGCTGTGTGGTGGGCTCAGTGGATTTGGGGATCCTGGATGAGAGGGCCTGCCAAGACGAAGAGGCAGAGGATCTGGTTAAAGGCAGAAAGCCTCCAGTCTGGCCAGCACCACAAAGAGCTCTGCAGGCACCATTGGCTGGACTGTGGAGATACCCCAGAGATTCACAGCTCTCTGGGGGAATAAAAACTTTCCAGGGAATATCCAGCACAGATAACTTTGAGGGAATCAATTTCCTGGTTCCCAACTTCCATGTGAATTCTTTCCTGAAACTGATCTGCCTTTGGTGGAATCATCTACTGTACAAACAGCCTCAAGTTATCTTTTCACCTGAACTTTACTGTGGTTACATTGTCCAGTTGAGTCAAAAATTCTGGGACATCAAATAAAGGGACAATTCAACAAATGGTGTTCTCAATGTCACCTTTAATCAAGGAACTATAACCACCACTGTCCAAATCCAGGCCCACCACATACAGTTGTGTAAGTTGTTCACTGCATAATTCGAGGGGTTGCCATCCACATAACAGTCTATGTGAACATCTCTCCCTGGAGTTTTGTAGTGCACAGGCAACACGGCTATATGCCCCCATCCATCTCATTAAGGGAAGCTTTTCCAATAATTTTTAACTCTTTAATAATTATTTATCAAAATTTGCAGTACATTCATGTTATTTTTATCAGGTTTGTATTACTGATAGTTGAAATGATAACTCAATCCAAAAGAATTTTTTTTAATTCTTAGAGGCTTATGGCCACAGGAAATAAAAAAATTCAATTTATATACATCTTTTTGTTACAGAGAAGTATGATAGGAAAATCAATAAAAGACTTTCAAGCATAAAAGTACATTACATTAGAATAAAATTCTGTGGGGGAAGTGGATTGGAAATACAATTTCCTACTGTTAAATAAGAGCTCATTCGTGTATTTTTTAAAAGGATGGTGGTGGGTATCAAATTGCTATGATATGTGTATTTTATTGGACACATTTAGACAGCAATGTGAGAGTTTTATCTCACAATTTCTATATTTATTATATACCAGACATTATATCCTTTCTAATTATTTAAAACTGTTTATTTAAAATTATTTAAAATGGTTTATGATATTCTAGATATCAACATTAAAATGTTCAAGAAGGGACATAGATTTTCAAAATTATTTTACAGAACACTGAGCAAAAATCTTTAACCCCACTGATGCCAACCCCATTTTATTATTATTTTTTTAAGATTTTATTTATTTATTGGAGAGAGAGAGCATGCACAAGCATGCGGCAGGAGCAGAGAGAGAAGGAGAAGCAGACTCATCACTGAGCACGGAGCCTGATGCAGGGCTTGATCCCAGGTCCCTGGGATCATGACCTGAGTCAAAGTCAGATGTTCAATGGCCTGAACCACCCAGGTGCCCCTCAACCCCATTTTAGACCCCAGACTGCTCCAGCAAGTGGATGCATCCTCTCTACAGCAGAACACATATCACCTTTTGGGAGGGCAAAGATGAAGGGTTTCCATCAGGCCTCTTCCCACACAGACCCTCAGGACTCAGGGGATGGCTTAGAACTCCGGTTTCTCCTCCACCAAGGCTCCCTTGCTGTGCATCTGACACCATGCCTGACACATGGTAGGCCTAAACCCCAAGTCTGCCTTTTGCCAACAGAAAGTTCCAAAACAAAGTTTTGACCAACTCACACGTATCAACTTTAAGGAACATAGAAGGGATAGTCAAAGGTCTGCCTATTTAATAAATTTAAAACTTTAGTTTCACATAAAGGAATTTATATAAAATATATTAATACAGCAATGTAGTAATTATAAGTCAATATGTTAATTGAAACATAACATACTAATATAAAGTCTTATATTAATTGGAAGGAATTTAGAAACATTGCTTTTTTTTCCTGCTCACATTGAATCCATGAAACAATGCTATTCATTCTCTTCACATACCTCTTTGACATTGGGATCTTTGTCACCACTAGAACCACCTCCTGGGTCACCTAACACCACTTGCCAGAGCACCTCACCTTCACTTCCATCCAAAGCATTTAAGATACAGGGATGTTTTTGCAACTGTGGATGATGCTGTCACTGGAAATTACACTCCTAGCCCCAAGTACCCATTCTCTATTCATGAGCTCTGCAAAGGAAACAGTGTATTATTTTTTAAAGTGATCTTTAAAAGGCTTGTTCATAGCACCCAACACTTGCAATTATAAGGAAAAATGACTAAATCTCTGCTTAATGTTTCTGTGTCCATTTTTGCTCCAGGAAGTGACCTTTATAAGCATTGGAAGCCTAGCATTGATTGATGTTATTAGGGATGAGTATGTCATCCCCAAATTGCGCTTTTGGGTCAAAATTAAGTGAGAGCAAGCCCCATAACATGAGAAACTTAGGAAGGACTTGAACAGAAGGTAAATCTCCCTTTCCTGAGAGAGATGATAATGGGTGAGTGGCTGGGTGGATGAACTGGGCAATACCGTAATCTTTATAATTCAAGACCTCCCCCTCCAAGGTTCGGGCTTAATAGGGGCTGCCTTCCAGGTCCCTAGTTTCCTTCACCGGAATCTCCTCCAACTAACCCACCAGAATGATGTGTTCCAGTTTGGGCAAAGAGAGACGAGTGTCAGGGCTGTAATTCCAACACTGCCTGAAGCCAGAGAAAGGAAGTCATGTTAACCACGTCCTTCCTCTGTATACACAGAGGACTGGCACCTTCTCCAATAGCCTAAACTGTCTCCCAGCCAGAGTGTGAGGTGGGCATTTACCAACATTTAGCCAACAGAAAACGGAAGCTCTAGGCATTTTTCAACTGCATTAATAGAGACATAGAAACTTGGCCAATAACTAATCTCCCAAGTGGTCACAAATGTCTGCCCAGTGGCTCAGAACTAGAAATCCCAGGTTGAAATCTTTGTTCTTCCACTTAGAATATATATGACAAGTGGTGATTTGTTTAATCTTCTGGGCTTACTTTTTTTTACTGGTGAAATGGAGGTGATAATATCTACCTCATAGAGTTATTGTGAAGATTCAGATAATGGTACCCAGCCCAGAATCTGGGACATCACAAGCTCTGACTATAAGAACCTGGCACTGTCTGACTCGAGCTCTTGAGGGTAGAGAGGGTAAGACAAAAAGAGAACCAGTTGCTCCTGGGAAGGACAGAGTTTTCCCTGGACAGCAAGAGGGCACAATGCTTATCTCTGCACATGTGAAATGCAGGAGAGACAACACCCTGGACCCCCAGCCAGACACAGCACCAGTGATTCTAGCGTGGGTCTTGGTGTGTGACAAGCATCTTAAAACCCACGTTTGTGGCTTGTTTCTCTTATTACAAAAACGATACAGTTCATTATACAGTGGAGCAAAAAGAAAATTACAATCAACTCTAATTCCCAGAGATAAAATCAGTTAGTATTTTGGTATACATCCTTCCAGTTCTTTTTTGTTGGTTGGTTCTTTTGTTTGCTTGCTCTTCCTCTTCTAATTGCAAACAAAGGATCATATTCTCCATATCATTTTGTCACTTGCTCTTCTCACCCAGTGGACATCATTCTACACATTAACTATTATTTCACAACATTTTAATGATTACATAATGTTCTCTTCAGCAATTTTGCCATGGCTTTGTTTCCAGTCCCCTTTCTTTGGAGGTTTTGGAGTTGTTTCTAATGTTTCCCATTGCAAACTAAAGCCTATTCGAATTTTATGATGTATAAGGCACTTTCTCCCATCACTTTGGATCTTCTCATTAACTTGGAAAGAGGGCAATGAGATCATTGCTCTTTCTTCAGAAAGAGTGGGAAACGAGGCAGCTGGCGTTCATTGGCCACCAATTTACCCCGGCCCCCTTCATTGTGAGCCTGACAGCGCCGGGGAGCCTTGTAGATCTAACCAAATATATCTATTTTCTAATTGTCTATTTATCACCTTCTGGGGATTTGTGGGCCTCACAGTTTTCAGGTGGGAAAACTGAGGCTCAAAAAGAAAAAAGTGACTTGCCCAAGGTCGCTCAGTAACTGCTAGAGCAGCTCCCAACCTGGGTCTTCTGAGCCTCCAGGCAGGCCAATTTCCTGACCCTCTTCTCCCCACCGCTGCCCTCATGGAGTAATGAGTCCTCCCAAGGATGATTGTGTCTCTTCTGCCTCTTCCTCCCCAGGAATATCTGGCCTTAGAGGGACCCCTTAACCCAAACCAGAAACCCTGGCCTCCCAGGTCAATCTTATTTCCTCAAATACTCTCTGACCCATCACCCAGTTTTATTTTGATCATTGTCGTTATCACGATTTATTATTTTCTTGTTTATTTACTTGTCCTTTATATAGTCTGGTGATTCTCAGTGGGGCAGAACCAATCCCCAGTGAGAGGGAGGTAGGCATGGGTTGTTTCGCAAACTTAAAACATCCAAATTTTAACCAGACATCTGTGTGGGTCAAAAAACATTTATAGTTCTCTAAATCTAGACTCAAACTCCATCTTACACACAAGCACAAAGGACAACATGCTTGGTTTAATTTATACTGACTTCCCCAGGAATGCAACCACTATTGAAATGCAAAGATTATTTTATTTTCTTCAATTTGGAGTTTTCTCATTTCAAAAAATGACGTCACCCATGGTGGCACCGTTCAAGGTATCTGAGTCTTATAACAGTCTGCACTTGGAGCGTTCACATTCCAAGCAATTCTAAGTATATTGGCCAATATCTTTTTTTTTTAGCTCTATTTCAAATTGTCAACGAGAAAGTGAAAAAGTCATCAACATTCAGTTGGACACTATCTCTTTTATCTTAAATTCAAACATTCCTTACAAGTAAGTATAAGCATCTGAATGTTTCATGATGCTTTCTCATGTCCTTATGACCAAACATTTGAATAATAAAATACCTATTCTTCTATTACAATTACTTTCATTTTTCCATTAAATTACAGTGAAAATGCTATACTGATTTCTTTAATTATGCAAATAAGTATCATGTATTATCTGCAAACTTAATTTCAGGATGATAAAGGAGCCATTCAAAAGATTTGAGTTACAAAGGGGCCTTTGGGTCTGATTGTATTGAGGACCACTGGTGTGGTCTGTCTCCCGCACTGACTCCCCCCTGACAGATCAGCTCCATGAAGGCAGGGCCTGGTCTGACTGAATCTCCAGTCTGGCCTCCAGCACCCAGACCAGTTGAGTAAAGCAATGGTATAGGCATTCTGGGCATTGTAAAAAAAAAAAAAAAAAAACAAACAACAACATTTGGGTCGGGGAGAAATTTATAGGCAGAGTTCAGTCTTCAACAAATCGATTAGGTAACATTTCTGAAATTCCTTTTCTCCAAGTACCAGTTGGGGGTAGAAACCCTGACCTGCTTGGATACTAAGAAGATTCAAAGAGACCAAAGATCCGAAGACTTCTACCACAGTGCCAGGCACAGGGGAGGGCTGAGTAACTGGTTGCTGTTATTATTTTTGTTATCTTTAGATTTCTCAGGCAGTAAATCTCTCTGTTGTCAGCTACTTGGCCCCCTTCTCCGTTCAAAATCTGGCAGTTGTTATTAATACATTTTCCTAAGAACCTCCTATTCCCATTTATTCCCTCCTACCTCCTCCACCCCAGGCCGAGCTTCCTTCAATAATCTCACTCTAATTGGAATTGGGACTGTCAGGATGACTTTCCTGTCCCCTCCCCAATTCTCACCTTGGTCCTGTCTCTGACAGCTGCAACCATCCCCACAGCTCCCCAAGCAGAAAACATGGAGCAGGAGGGTGCCGTGCTGGCCAGACTCCCCGCAGGCACCATGATGGGGCAGATCCAATGCCCCAGACTTCAGCTGCCACGCGGGCAGTGGACCTGGCACCCCTGCCAATTCTCCACGATGAAATGCTGCCGCCCCGGGGGAGCCATCTCCAGCCTTCCACAGTGGCTCGGCGGCAGGTTTATCACACTCGCTGAGAGAAGACATAATCAATTCCCCAGCTGGCACTTTGCGCTGAATACCCACTTTTTCAGCTTGATAGCAGGACTAAATTAGTTATTTAGCAACTAGGCCCTAATTTAGAGCGAGCGAGAGCCTTGACAAGGATCATTGTTCAAGGCCATCCCCCCTTTGCCTTCAGATAGGAGGCCCACAAATCCCCAGAAGGTGATAAATAGACAATTAGAAAATAGATATATTTGGTTAGATCTACAAGGCTCCCCGGCGCTGTCAGGCTCACAATGAAGGGGGCCGGGGTAAATTGGTGGCCAATGAACGCCAGCTGCACGGCCATCCGTCCTGCAGACACTCAGCCATATGTGGCCATTTACAGGCCGTCCTGAAGAATAGATCGGACCAATAAGACCAGAGGGAACTAAAAATACTTGACAAAGTTGGCTGCTCTTCATTTAACAAGAATAAAATATCTAATGGGGTGTAATGGAGGCCATCAATCACCTACTGCCAGATCCAGCCGAATACCACAATTTTAACTATTAATGCAACTTTTTTTTTCTCTAATAAGTGGGATAGGCACATCCGCTTTGTACACAGGGTGGAGGTTTGGGGCGTGGAGATGAATGGGAGATGTTGGAGGCAGAGGATGAATTTCGGGTTAAAAATAGAAAAGAATGATGGGAATGTAAAATGGGACAGGCACTAGGGAAACAGTAGGGCGGGTCCTCCAAAAGTTAAATAGAATTACCGCATGATCCAGCAAGTCCACTCCTAGGTATATTCCCGAAAGAACTGAAAGCTGGAACTCTTAATAGTATGTACACATATTCACAGCAGCCTTATTCACTACAGTCAAACGGTGGAAGCAACCCAAGGGCCCATCAATGGCTGAATGGATTAACAAAATGTGGTGTATACGTACAATGGAATATTATTCAGCCTTCAAAAGGAAGGATATCCTGATACATGCTGTAACATGGATGGACCTTGAGAACATGATGCTATGTGAAATAATTCAGATACAAAAAGATAAATATTGTATGATTCCTCTTTTATGAGGTACCTAGAATAGTCAAATTCATAGAAAAAGAAAGTAGAATGATGGTTGCCAGGGGCTGAGAGGAGAGGAGGTTGGGGAGTTAATGTTTAATGTACAGAGTTTCTGTGTGGGATGATAAAAAAAGTTCTGGAATCAGATAGAAGTGATGGTTGTACAGCATTATGAATGTACTTAATGCTATTGAATCATAAAGATAAAAATGGTTAAGATGATAAATTTGTTATGTTTTTATTTTATTTTATTTTAAGAGCTTATTTGTTTGACAGAGAGAGAAAGAGAGCAAGAGAGAGCACAAGCAGGTGGAACGGCAGAAGGAGAAAGAGAAGCAGGCTCCCCACTGAGCAGGGAGCCCAACGCAGGGCTCGATCCCAGGACCTTGGGATCATGATTGGAGCCGAAGGAAGATGCTTAACCAACTGAGCCACCCAGGCGCTCCATGTTTTTATTTTAAATAGGAATAGGAGAGCAGGCAAAAACGTTCCAATTTGCCTTAAGAACAGAAAAATATTGTGAATTCAGTTAATCTAGAAACATTAAAAAAAAAAATAAGTTACCCCAAAAGACTGATCTGCTCTTAGGCAAATCATGCTTTCTTGGGGTCTCAGTTTCCCTGTCAATAGATGATAGGTAACAGTCCTTGACCCCTCTCCCTCCCAGAGCATTTGTGAAGCCCTAGTGAAATGAATGGGAAGGACATGGGCATCCTCTGTAAAACATTAAGCACTGTTGTCTAATTTGTCAGTCCATGCCTGTTTCCAGCACAGCTAATAAACATTTCAGGAAACCTACTAAAGAACCTCATCCATATGGACTGAGCCATCAATCTGAAAGACCCCATGGATAGGAAAGTCGGGTCCCCACAGATGGAGACCAGACCTTGTCCTCAACCCACCACCCACTTGGGGAGGCTCCCCCTTGGCCACTGCTGGTTTCATGCATTATTCAGTCACCAGAGTCACCCTACAGTGGCCCTGATGGTGTCCTTCACACAGCCTGAGAGTGTCTCCAGGTAGGGCAGACAAGGAACAAGAAGCAAAATGACTTTGAACACACTTGCAGAGCGCAGATGAGCCAGGTGCTGTGGCAGCGTGGGGCTGAGTGCTCTTTGCAGAGAAGGCAGGAGGGGTCTAGGCGTTCGAGGGGATGATGACGGCTGCAGAATCATGGCCGTCAGGTTTCATGGTAATGCCTGTGGTTTGGGTTCTTTGTAGGCTTTTACCTCCCCCTATCCCCAACTGCATATTTGGGGTTGATTGAAAACATTCCTTCTATTTTAGTTTTAAAGCACATTTATGCCTCCTGACTCATTTGATCCTCAAAACCACCTTGTACATAAATAAATTGAATGTTTCCCACTCCTGAATTTGGCCTGCTATGCTTGTGTCCTAGTTCACCATGTTTTGAATTCAACTCAGTCCCTTTGGTTACTGTTTTATATACACCCATGTACCCAAATGCCCTATATCTCCTTTCTTTTTCCATGCTCCATTATTCATTCAGTTGGCAAATTATACTAGTTAGGATTCTCAAGAAGCAAAGACCAACTCAAATAAGCTTAGGCGAAAAAGAGGAAGGATTAAAGAGGATCTCATGAAACCCAAGAACAGGAATGTGGCAGGGTCCCAGATGCAAATCCTTGAAGCTCAGTACTGCTCAGCACCGTCTTCATCTCCCCTATCTGGCTGGATATCTATGACTTCTCTCTCTCTCTCTGTATTATCTATCTATCTATCTATCTATCTATCTATCTATCTATCTATCTATCTATCTCCCCAATCAGTCTTTTCCAGTTCTCTGGTTCAAACAGAAGGAAATATGGTGGTCAAAAGTTTCTGAGTTTTACCACTTATGCTTTTAACCACTGGGAAGAACTAAATCTGGCCCTTCTATACCAAATCTTATAAGCCCAAGAAGGGGGTTTTACAGGCCCAGGTACGTACCTCCTGGGTCATTCACCAGTAGGAAAAACCATATGGACGGAATGGAGTGGGAAATGGCTATCCTAAAAGAAACTGATTGGGGCATCAGTGTTGGGAAACAAAACCCAAGGTATCTGTTACACAAATACCTCCACAGCCCACCGCATGTAAAGCATTCATTCAAAAATATGTATTGAGCACATGCTAGCCCTTGTGGTAGGCACTGGGACAAGGCAGTAAACAAGACACTTCCCCAGCTCTCAGGGACCTTACAGTCCACTGGCAAGACAGATCATATGTACTCATGATAACAAATGGCAAGGTTTTGCAACTGAGGTGTCTATAGAGGAAGAGGATAGGATATACTTATATAGGATACATGCCAAAATAGGTTAGGAAATATATATGTGTATCTTCTGACCTAGTTTGGATGAATGAGATGTCTTCCCTAAGGAAGTGAGGTTGAAGCCTTGAATGAAGGAAGAGTTGTGGGTATCTGGAAACTCTGCTGAGTCCCCTGAGAAATTTAAAGATAAAGACCCTATCTTTAAGAAACTTCAATGTAACAGGGCAGTGTTTCCTAGAGAGTTCCACAGAACACTGGATGCACAAGTTCCTGGTTTATATAAAAGGTTCTACGGGCAAATACATCTTGGGAACACTGGGTTGGATAGTTAAACTGTTCTGTTTGCTGCAGAACTTGTTGGCAATTTTTAAACACCAAGGTGCCCTGGCAATCTCCAAAGACATTCTCTTTTCCGATCAAGACAAACCTTTATAAGTAACATCTTAAAATTCAAGCAGAAGTGCTCTGTCAGAAAACGCTATCAATTTATGGAGGGTAAGAGACCTGTCCAAGGACACACAGCTCATTAATGATAGAATCTGGACTCTATTGACCTTCCCATTGGCCTCTCTTCTCCCCCATCTTCCCTGCATGATGGAGGTTGTAGATGCAAGATAACCATTCTCCCAGCCTCCTTTATAGCTATGGATGGCCATATAGCTCATTTCTGTTAATGAGATGTTAGAATTCTGCTTGAAGGTTTGTGAGAAGGCCTTTGCTCCTGATATAAAGAGAGACTGAATAAGATGAGTTCTCTCACTGCCATCCCTTCCTACTTCTGGACTCTGTTGACAGAAGGCATGGTATCTGGGCTGCTGCAGTCATCTTGTGACCATGAGGGGAGACATAACCGACACCATGGGTTGAGTACAGCATCAAGCAGATGGGAATAGCTACAGCCCTTGATTACAACATTAAGCTGCTGGACCAACTCTGTGACCATTCACCTCTGAACTTCTTGCCATGAATACCCACTTTAATGAGGGAGGGTATTGTGTTACTTGCAGCCAAATAAAATCCTTACGAATTCAATTCTCAAGCCTGTTTATCCACCTTGGACTTTTTTAATGCATTTTTAATTTTATTCTTTTTTTTAAGATTTTATTTGAGAGAGCGAGAGCAAGAGGGGAGGGGCAGAGAGAGGAGGAAAAAGAATCTGAAGCAGACTCCACACTGAGTGCAGAGCCTGACGTGGGGCTCAATCCCACAACTGCCAGATCATGATCTGAGCCAAAATGAAGAGTTGGATACTTAACCAACTGAGTCACCCAGATGCCCCTAAATGCATTTAAAAAAATTTTTTTAAAGATTTTATTTATTTGAGAGAGAGAGAGAGCATGAGAGGTGGGAGGATCAGAGTGAGAAGCAAACTCCCTGCCTAGCAGGGAACCTGATACAGGACTGGATCCTGGGACTCCAGGGTCATGACTGGAGCCAAAGGCAGTTGCTTAACCAACTGAGCCACCCAGGTGCCCCCTAAATGCATTTTTAAATAGAATATCTCCCTGTTTAGCATTTTTCCATAGAATACCCCTCAGTATAGGAATGACCAAATATAGAATATACATATCTTTCAATATAATACTTAAGCTGATATTCATAAAGGAAAAAACTTTTCATTCATTAAAAATATATACTACAAAAACTGTGACATTGTGTTTAAGAAAAACCTCAAGTTTCTTACAACTATAACTAGTAGACCAGCAGAATTGTGCAAAATTTTGAACAGTGCATCAGGAAGCCATAAAAAGGAAGTGTGTCTCAGATGGGGCTGGTCCTAAAAGAAGCTTTGTCACTGCACACAAACGGCCATTAAAAACCTATGTATCATTTAATGACAGGAAGGAATGTTGCAAGCCTTTTTACGTCCTAATGTGATAATTTGTAACTTAAATTTATAAAAGAATTTGACTATCTCAATAACATTTAGTTGAGGGATTTGGGTTGGAGTTGGGCACTTAATACATTGAAATTTTTTTCTTATTTAAAAAAACAAAAATTGGCTCCCAGCTTGTGTATGCAAAATGTCTGATTTTTCAGGAATGGATTACTCAAAGTACAGATGCCTGTAATTTTATGTGGCAGGAAAACTGGATTTGGATTGTTTTATAAATGCCTTCACTGAACTACAAATCAATACTCCTCTTGTATTAAGAATCAATATGATAATTGGTTGTATAAAAGTTCTTGCATCCTCTGCCGAACAGCGATGAGTCATTTGTTGTCTGTAAGGTTCTACACCACTAACCCGCAACCCTGGTTGTGCATCAAACCCACCTGAGGAGCTTTTAAAGAAAAATATTGATGCACATGTCCCATCCTAAACAAATTAAACAGAATCTCCTGAGGCCAGATAATTCTTAAATGTACTCAAGTTTCAGAACTACTGCTCCAAACAACAAATACCTCTAAGAACTTAAGAATAGGAGGACATTGATATGACAAGATGTATGAAACCTACCTATTTCCTTTTTATCCTGGCTACCTGGAAGCTCAACCAAACTTAGTTATATTAACTCTCCGCACCTGGTTCTTACTTTAGTTAACGCTCTCCATTACCCAGATGTCCAGATACCACTTCTTTTATCTATAATTCACATTTATTACAATAAAATCCCAAATCTTCTATGTTTTATCATCAGACCTTCCACCCACTGTGACCAACCACTCTAGCATACATGACCACACATGAAAACACACACACACACACCCCCCAGGATTTAGCCTACTTCAGGAAGCTACATCTCCTGCTTCTGACTTTAATCTTTTTTTCCCCTCCAGAAGTTTTTGATTGCCTTAAACATGTTCTACAGTGGTTAAAACCTTGACTAATCCAATTTTCTATGAATCAGGGCTATCAAATATTAATATCAACCTACTTTCTGTAGCTAAAAAAAATTTTTTTTTACTTTGGGAACAAAATATATGGCCTCATTTATGCCTGAGTTCATCAACCAGTTAAAATTTTTTGTGTTGTTCTTTTCATCAGCTCTGACAAAGTGATATGGAATTAGACACCCTGTGAACTGTTTCTTTGCTCTAATGTGTGAGCTGCGCTTCACTAGAGGGAATAAAATAATCCACTGTCATTTCTGTTTTTATCATATTCATTTTTGGCAGAGAATTTATTCACTCTTCACTATATAGTTATTTATGTGCTACAATTTCGCATTTTTGCATTCCCCAGAGAACGCACCATTAAAACTCTTAATGTGACACCTCATATTTTTAGTAGACTAGAAAATAGTTACAATTTTAATTTAAATTGAAATGACTATGTAATAGCTGGACAAATCAGTTTGAGATCCCCAGAGCTCTTAATTGTAATTCTCCATTGTTTTCTATGCATAAATTTCTTTTCCAAAGTGCTCATTCTGAAATACTTACTCATTTTTTTCAGCTGTTCCATGCTCATTCCAAACTCACTTATTTAATAATTTTCTATGGTTAACAACTTCATGATTAAACTTTAATGTTAAATATAAATGGTTGAAATAATAAGCATATTAGAGTGTTTTAAAAAGAAAGAGGACTGGACATTTAAGGAATGATGAATTTAAGTATCATGTATAAGAGAGATTCAGTCTGGCCAAGAACAAAGCAGAGACCTAGATTTTAATAGTTTAAATATAAGGTATATTAGAAATACCTGAGGGACGCCTGGGTGGCTCAGTTGGTTGAGCAACTGCCTTTGGCTCAGGTCATGATCCCGGCGTCTTGGGATCGAGTCCCACATCGGGCTCCTTGCTCCACAGGGAGCCTGCTCCTCTCTCTGCCTCTGCCTGCCTCTCTGCCTGCTTGTGTTCTCTCTCTGTTAAATGAATAAATAAAATCTTTAAAAAAAAAAAAAAAAGAAATACCTGTGGTAGACATGAATGTCCAAGTCTGTTCCAAGCAATGGGCAGAGAAGCCTTGACATAATGGGACTCAGGGCTAGACACAGTGATGAGAGTCTCTAGTCCAGCCTATTCTTTTTACAAATAAGGAACGCAGAGTTCAGAAAAGGGGATCATTTTTTCAAAGTCAAAGGATTGATTCACCAAAACCAGGCTAAAAAAAGAATTGAAGTGAACTAAAAGAAGGGGGAAAGACTCTACTGAAGGCAGGCAGGCAGCCTCTTTTTCAGAATCACCATATCCACCAACAAGGTGTCAGATCGAGCAGTAAATGACATGATAGCCTCCCGTTACCCGCCTTACGGAGGCTGTTTCACAGCATCTGATTCTCAGCTTAAAAACAATAACGAAAGACACCACCTGAGCTACTGTCAGATCAGATTTTATTTTAAGCTGGTCTGGCAATGTTAAGAAGGTGAAAATATCTCCAAGAGAAAAGTAATATAATGCCTCTCAAATAAGCCTTGACGGGTCTCCTCAGCTCCTTTGAGCACTGTTGGAAGCAAGAATATCTATTCTTCTCCTCCATACATCCCCAAACCCTCAGGACACACACACACACACACACACACACACTAAGGGTCTAATGAAGACAGACTGCTGAGCTGTCCCCCTAATGAAGAATTAAAACACCTAGAAAAGAGCCTTTGATAGGTTCTGGAAGATCTGGGGTCCAGCACTAACCCTGCCACTAACTGGTCATGTGACTTCAGTCAAGTCCATTCCCCACACTGGGCCTCAATTTCTTTATCTATAAAATGAGAGGATAGGCCTAAGGGCCCACCCTTTCCACCTCTAATATTCTATGGCTTCTAATTCCATCCTGTAACTCCATCTTCATGTTCTTCACTTGACATTTATTGAGCATCTTCTATAGGCCAGTTCTGTGCTTGGCACTGGAATATCACAGTGGATAAGACTCTGTCCCCGCTGTCCAGGTACTCAGTCTGTAGGAATTAAGCAATATCCTAAGTCTAGGATAAATATGAAGTTTCTAGCATGGGCATTTAAGTGGTTGGTCATGCCATTGTCCAAAATGGATAAAGTGACCTTATAATGTATCATTCGAACCAGAACATTTCTGAGAGGAAAAGAGGGATTATTAATAATTATCCTGGGACAACAGACTTAAACTGAGACTATTTCAGCAACCAGGGATGTATGGTCACCCTAAAGATGGGAACGGTGGGGGGAAAACAGAGTCTGGGGCGTAGAAGTTTGGGTCTAGAAATGTTGCCTTTTGGGTGCCTACGGGACATCCCAATGGAGCTGTACAGTGAAGGCGGACTGAGTAGGACTCAGAGCTGAGGAGAAAGGTCTGAGCCAGAGAAGCAGATTCAGAAGCCATCATGAGCCACAGGATAGATGAGAACATCTAAAGAAATGTGAAGAGCAAGAAGAGAAGTGGGTCAGAGTCGGAAGCCTGGAATTAACATCTAAGGGGGCAGACAGAAGAAGAAGCAGAGATGTGGCTGGAAAACCATAGGGAATAAAACCAAAAGCAGAGAGAGTTCCAGATGGAGGAAATGGGTAACAGTGTCAGGAGCCAGGAAGAACTAACACAGTCACTGAGTTCAGCTACAAGCATGACAATGGTGCCCTCAGAGACTTGACCTCTGGTTGGTTCCCTCTACAGCCACACTTCAATATCCCCTGTAAACCAAAGGATTTCTCATCTTCTCTTTAAACCTGATCCCATATGGAATCTATTTGTAGATCTGAGAAACAGAGAGGCATGCTCGCTCGCTCTCTCTCTCTCCCTCTCCCCTACCCAACATCCTTTCCTCCTCCACCATCAGCTATTTCTCCTCATCTTCATTCCCCTCCCCCTCTGCCTTCGACCTTCATCATAGGTCTTACCAATCTAGCCTCCATCCCATCACTCTTGCAGCCAAATCCATGAGCATGGAATCTGAACTTTTTGCCTCTATTTCTCAGCAACTCTCTTGTGTTCCTGAGGTCAAGCTTCTGCCCCAGCACACTCTTGTGTCCCTGCTTGACAGATCCAATGCCCCCTCTCATTCTTTAGCCTCCTTGTCCTCTCAGCAGCCTCCAGGGCCGCTATCTATGCCTCCTTCAAAGACCTCCTCTCTGGTTTCCTCTCCTGTCTCTCTTCAACTACTTCACCTATTCCTCAGATGTGTAGTTGACAATGGTGCAGTTTTCCTCGGGCTTAGATCCACTCATTTAACCCTAGGGCCAGAAGAGATGCTGGGCTATTGGACAAGGCCATGTTCCCCTTCCTAAAGCTGGACCCTAGACCCGAGCTTTCTATCAAGAAACCCCTGGGACTCCCACCCTACAATGTAGAAATGGGATCAAGAATTCTTATATCAAGAACCTCATAGAATTATTGCCCCTTGGAGTTAGAAAGGAGCCTCAAGTGATTCATTTCAAACATCACCTAATCTTTACAACCCCTCCTCAACAGTCCTAGTTGGGGGAACTCCGCTGTTGCTGCTGGAGCACTCCAGGGATAAGGGATTAGCCAGTTCCTGGGTAAGCATGTTTCCTTCTTAGACAGCTAAGAAGAAAAGCCTACCTCGTATCAAACCAAATCCAGCTTACTATACCCATGCATTTGGTCTTCTTTGTACCCGATAGGTCTATTCAGAAAGGCTCAAATTCCTCTTCCACGTATCTTCAGATTTGTGAAGATGCCTGTCACATCTCCTCCTCAGTCTCATCTCTGTAGTCTCATCTCCTCCTACAACTCCTCACATCACACAGCTTCAAATCTCCTCATGACCCTGACTCACTTATCCAGGTGTAACCATTTTCAGTAGTGAAGAGTGTGTGTGTGTGTGTGTGTGTGTGCATGCGTGTGTGCGTGCACACGCGTATGCGTGAACAAAGGGAATTTCTTCTGGTTTTCCTTTAAGTAGTTCATTTTTGCAAACATCATGGAACAATTTCTGTGAGGCAGTATGACATATGATGACATAGAAACAAGGTTATCCAGAGCCCAGCACATCAGACAGTCTGGAAAACCCTTAAGTGAAGAATGCTTGTCTCCATGAAACCTTGATAATTTAAAAGGGACAATGACTATCTGAAGCAGTCAAGGTCTCCGTTAAATCCAGCAAAGCTAGGAGACTGGAAGGGGGGCTTCTCATGCAAGGGGACCCTTTCGTCTTTAGCGACATCATTATCTGCAGGTTATTATCATTACTACAAATACTAATACACTTTTATTAAGCACTGGCAATGACCCAGGGCAAGTGAGTTTAAGTTCATATTATATCCATTTTCATTATCGAGAGAAAAGAGGAGAATGAACAAAGGACTATAATGTGAAATTCTAAAGTAGGAAAAATGAAAAAAGGTTAATTAAAAAAAAATCCACAGAGTAAAGAGAAAGGCTCCAACTGTTCGTGGTCAGGAGCCATGATGGATGGTGGATCTTGTCACCCTGGACTTGTCCCCTATGATTTCTTTCCATCTCTCTCTCTAAAAAAAGATTCTCCTCTCAGCTAAGGACATGGCAGGGACAGGGTGAGGTGGAGAAAAGGGCAGTAGTCTTTTATCTCAAGGGCTCTTTCAGCTCTGAAATTATATAAATCAATATTTCCTCATTCTAATATCTAGTCCAAAACAGAATCAAATTTAACATTAAAAATACATTAAAATATAAAAATAACAATATTAAAACCTGAGAGATATCCCCTCCAAAGGTCTTTTTTTTGCACCTCTGACACTAAAATATCAAAGTGTATCACTCTCATCTCCAAGTACACCCTGGCCTTTCGGATGTTTTAGGTCTTTTAGGACAAATGCAAGAAACTTGCCATTAACCACCAAACTTCATTGAAAGTCTCCCTTGGAATTAAATCTTCCTGCTCTATAACTTTGTGCTTGGCAATTCTAAATACTTTTCTGTGCAAGTTATTTCTCTCCATCAAGTGAATGCCTGAGGCTTCTCAGTGTGTATAAACCAACTGGGAATTCAGAACACCAAGCAGATCAGCAGAATGAACACCTAAATATAGAGGAAGTGTGTTGTCCAGGCCAGAGTGTCCTTTTTAAGGACTGTTGTATTTTAAGTATATATTTACGGCACATAGTGAGGTGTTCGTAGCTACTCTGTTGGAGCTACTTATCTTAGCCGAAACTTGAAACCATCACTCCTAATTACACATCAAACCTCGATGTCATTTGTGGTATCAGCTAGGAGAGACCCTAAAAGAGATTCGTGTACATTTGCATGTGTGTGTCATGCTCATAGAAACAAACCCAGAGAGGGCCAGTAAACTACCCAAGGCTATAAACAGAATCAGCTCAGGAGTCCAAAGCCCTGAGTACCAGAATCTAGCACTCTTCCTGCTCAAGTGTACAGTCTTGTAGATAGTGATACAAAAAGCTACGGTTGGTCTTAGAGAAGTCTTCACAATGCATTAAAGTAGGAATAAGAGGTCATACCCTAGACCCTTCTTATCATATGGTATGAGAAATAGTTGCCTCCTGGAAAGTTGGCTTAGAGGATCACCTGGAAAGGTGACCCCCCCCAAACCCCATGTGTGAACTTCAATGCATCTTGTTGCTGCCCAACAGATTTCTCATTGAGACCCTAAGCACCCTGATGGCAGGAAAATACATGTATTCTTTCCCATATCTCACCTAGCACCAACACGAACTTCAAACTCAACAAATGTTGACTGAGTAACTGAACGAAATGAAGTTAAAAGTTAAGTCAAGAATGAACATATATTCAACAAATGGCCTTGCGTCAATGAGCTAATCAGTTGAGGGCATTAGGTTTAGCAGTGGAAGGACTGGGCATGCGTACCAGATTTGTGTCTTGACAAGATCACTTGACAGAGTCCAGCCAGAAGGATACTTTTAAGCTCATCTTCTAGGCTGACTTTGGACAGTCCCTGTATCGTGAGTGCACACATATTCTGACAATTCTTACAACTGTCCCCTGAGGAGGGCACTGTTTTTTAACAGCTGAGAACCTGAAGCTCTCAAAGGCCAAGCAAGTGCCCAACGGCTCTCTGCTCAGACATAACAGAGCTTTTATAATAACTGCCATTTCAAACATCTTAAAAATCTGCCAACAACTCCAAGTTTTCTCTCCATTTGATGACATATTCCCATCAATGTGAGTGTTGCTGTTGCTAGCACTTCCTTACTTTCTGGCACTATGTTTCAGACTCATCTTGCATATTTCCTGCCCCAGTGCTAGATAGAATCAGCTGTTTCTCCAAGCAGTCCTGGTTCCTTTAATTGGAGAATGATATTAGAAACAAGATCTGTTCATGTCTTCTTCCCATTTCTCGATGTGATTGTTTTTTGTATGTTGAGTTTGAGGAGTTCTTTATAGATCTTAGATATCAGACCTTTGTCTGTAGTGTCATTTGCGAGTATTTTCTCCATTCCGTGGGTTGCCTGTTTGTTTTGTTGACCGTTTCCTTTGCTGTGCAGAAGCTTTTTATCTTGATGAAGTCCCAAAAGTTCATTTTCGCTTTTGTTTTCCTTTGCCTTTGGAGACATGTCCTGAAAGAAGTTGCTGTGGCTGATGTCGAAGAGGTTACTGCCTGTATTCTCCTCTAGGATTTTTTTTTTTAAGATTTTATTTATTTATTTGACAGAGAGAGAGATCACAAGCAGGCAGAGAGGCAGGCAGAGACAGAGGGGGAAGCAGGCTCCCTGCTGAGCAGAGAGCCCAATGGGGGGCCCAAGCCCAGGACCTTGAGATCATGACCTGAGCCAAAGGCAGAGGCTTTAACCCACTGAGCCACCCAGGCACCCCTCTCCTCTAGGATTTTGATAGAGAATCAGTTACCATGTAGTTTCACTTAAGTGTGGAGCATAAGGAAAAACAAGGAGGACATGGGATGAAGGAAAGGAAGGGTGAATGGGGGGAAATCGGAAGGGGAGATGAACTATGAGAGACTGTGGACTCTGAGCAACAAACTGAGGGTTTGGGAGGGGAGGGGGGTGGGGGGTTGAGTGAGCCTGGTGGTGGGTATTAAG
The DNA here is from genome assembly GCA_028533885.1 of Nasua narica. Taxonomy (NCBI): domain Eukaryota; kingdom Metazoa; phylum Chordata; class Mammalia; order Carnivora; family Procyonidae; genus Nasua; species Nasua narica. Next base: position 49,682,483 of record CM052813.1, on the reverse strand, counting down.
GAGGGCATGTATTGCATAGAGCACTGGGTGTGATGCATGAACAATGAATCCTGGAACACTGAAAAAATAAAAAAACTAATTAAAAAAAAAAAAAAAAGAAACAAGATCTGGGCACTAGGGCTGCTTGTTGCTACCAAGATGTCTTTCAGACCTCAGCTGACAAAACAAATGCATGTGCTGATACTAAGTTGTATATACACACATATCCATAAACATATTTTTCTGTTTAAATATACACTTTTTTATGTTCCATTGGCCACTGTATAGTACATAATTAGTTTTTGATGTATTGTTCAATGATTCATTAGTTAAGTATAACACCCAGTACTCATCACAGCACGTGTCCTCCTTAATACCCATCACCCTGTTACCCCCCCCAACTCTCCTTCCCTCTGAGATCCCCAGATAGTTTCTTAGGGTCCATAGTCTCTCATGGCTCCTCTCCCTCTCTGATTTCTCCCCCTTTGGGTTTCCCTCCCTTCCCCAGTGGTCCTCCGTGCTATTGCTTATCTTCCACATATGAGTGAAACCATATGATAATTGTCTTTCTCTGCTTGACTTACTTAGCATAATCCCTTCCAGTTCCATCCATGTCAATGCAAATGGCTGAATAATATTCCATTGTGTATATGTACCACATCTTCTTCTTTTTTTTTTTTTAAAGATTTTATTTATTTATTTATTAGGAAAGAGAGAGAGTGAGAGAGAGAAGGTCAGAGTGAGAAGCGGACTCCCCATGGAGCTGAGAGCCCGATGTGGGACTCGATCCCGGGACTCCGGGATCATGACCTGAGCCGAAGGCAGTCGCTCAACCAACTGCGCCACCCAGGGGCCCCTGTACCACATCTTCTTTATCCATTTCCTTCCACAGTTTGGCTATTGTGGACATTGCGGCTATGAACATTGGGGTGCATGTACCCCTTCTTTTCACTACATCTGTATCCTTGGGGTAAATACCTAGTAGTGTAACTGCTGGGTCGTAGGGTAGCTCTATTCTTAACATCTTGAGGAAACTCCATACTGTATGTAACCATCTTTATCCATATTTATAACCATATTTATAACCATTTTATATTAAGGTAAATGAGATCTGGGAAGCCCGGGTGGCCCAGTCTGTTAAAGGGCCTAATTCTTTTTTTTTTTTTTAAGATTTTATTTTTTATTATTTATTAGAGAGAGAGAGACTGAGAATGAGAGGAGAGAAGGTCAGAGGGAGAAGCAGACCTCCCGCAGAGGCGGGAGTCCGATATGGGACTCGATCCCCGGACTCCGGGACCATGACCCGAGCGGAAGGCAGTCGCTCAACCAACTGAGCCACCCAGGTGCCCAAAGGGTCTAATTCTTGATTTCAGCTCAGGTCATGATCTCAGGGCTGTGAGACTGAGCCCCATGTTGGGCTCCACGCTGGGAGTGGAGTATGCTTAAGATTCTCTCTCTCTTACTGCCTTTGCCCCTCCGCCACTCTCTCTCTTTATAAAAAAAAAAAGGTAAATGAGTTCTTACTGATGTCTCCTTCCTAATCCATCACCACATGGACATGGATCATTCTAGCCTCCTTCCCTTGCTTATCTGTAAATTCCCACTTCAACAGTTAGAAATCCAGCTTCTACCATCTACCATCCATTTACTTCAGTTCCAATATACAAGTACCAGAATTGTTAACTTGTCCTCTCATGGGAAACAATTTTACAACGTGTTGTTCCTTTTGTCTTGAGTCTTACACTCTCTTCATTTCTAAAGGTACTCAGGTCAGCAACTTTTCTCCCATCCCCACCCGTGAGGTTATTTCATACATTTTTTAATAGCTAGATTCTCTTGTCAAAGCGTACATTCCTCCCTGAGATATCTCAACTTCTTAAATGATTTAATTCACATACAACAATACTGCAGACTGAATGTGTCTACCCCCATTTCCAATTCATATGCCGAAACCTAATCTCCAGTGGGATGGTATTTGGAGGTGGGGCTTTGAGTAGAGGGATGGAGCCCTCATGAATGGGATTCGTGCCCTTACAAAAGAGACCCAAGGTTCCCTCACTTCTTCCACCATGTTAAGTCACATGAGAAGGCAGCTGCCTGAACCAGGAAGCAGGCATCTGCCAGGACCTTAATCTTGGGGAGTTCTCAGCCTTCAGAACTGTGAAAAATAAGTGCTATTTAAGCCACCCAGTCTGTGGTACTTTGCTATCGTGGCCTGAACAGAATCAGACAACTAGGGTTTAAGCTTTGTGCTATAAAGTTCTATAGGCATTCACAAATGCATAATATTATGTTCCCACCATTACTGTATCATACAAAATAGTTTTACCACCCTAAAAATTCCCGTGCTCCACTTATTCAACACTCCTTCCCATCCTACAGGGAACCACTGATTTTTTCAATGTCTCTTTAGTTTTGCCCCTTCCAGAATGCCATATAATTATAATTGTACAATGGGGCAGTCTCTCCAGACTGGTTTTTTTCACTTAGTAATATGCAGTTAGTGCTCCTCCAGGTTTTCTAATGGCTTGATAGCTCATTTCTTTTTATTGTTGAAAAAATACTCAATTGTGTGGATGCACCACAGTTTATCCATTCACATATTGAAGAATGTTTTTGTTGTTTCCAATTTTTGCCAATTATGAGTAAGTCTTTGTGTGGACCTAAGTTTTCAAGTCCACTGGCAAAGACCTAGGAACACAGTTACTGAATTATATGGTGAGATTATGTTTAGCTTTGTAAGAAACTATCAAACTGTCATCCAAAGTGAATGTGCTATTTTGCATTTCTACCAGCAATGAATGAGAGATCCTGTTGCTCTATATCCTTGTCAGAATTTGGTACTGTCAGTTTCTTGGATTTTAGCCATTCTAATAGGTGTGTCGTGGTATCTTATTTTAATTTGAAATTCTCTAATGACAAGTGATGTTGAGCATCTTGTCATACGTTTATTTGTCACCTGTGTATCTTCTTTGGTGAAGTATGTGTTCAGATATTTTGCCCATTTTTTTAAATTATGTTGTCTTCTTCTGGCTGAGTTTTAAGAATTCTTTTATGTTTTGAATAAACATTTACTGATAAACTGATAAAAGTCATTTATCAGATATATTTAGCAAATATTTTCTTCCATTCTGTAGATTGTCTTTTCATTTTTTTGATGGTGTCCTCTGAAGTTTTTAACTTTGGTAACAATCAATATATCTATTTTTCCACTTGTTGCTTGTGGTTTTCATGTCATGTCTAAGTAACCATTACCTAATCCAAGATTGCATTTACTCTAACACTTTTTTAATGAATTTTTATCATTTTAGCTTTTATATTTAGGCTTTGATCCTTTTTTAAATAAATAAATATTTGTTTGTTTGTTTGTTTATTTTACACAGAGAGTGAGAGGCAGAGACAGAGGATGAGCATGAGGGGGGAAAAAGCAGAGGGAGAGGGAGAAACAGACTTTCTACTGAGCAGTGAGCCTGATGTGGGGCTCGATCCCAGAACACTGGGATCGTGACCAGAGCCAAAGACAGACACTTAACCGACTAAGCCACCCAGGTGCCCCATGGTTCTAACCAATTTTTTAAATTAATTTATTTATTTAAAATATTTTATTTATTTATTTGACAGAGAGAGAGAGGTCACAAGTAGGCAGAAAGGCAGGCAGAGAGAGAGGAGGAAGCAGGCTCCCTGCTGAGCAGAGAGCCTGATTTGGGGCTCGATCCCAGGACCCTGAGATCATGACCTGAGCCAGAGTCAAAGGCTTTAACTCACTGAGCCATCCAGGCACCCCTTTTTTAAATTAATTTTTTACATGGTGTGAGGGAAGGGTCCAACTTCATTTTTGCATATGGACATCCAATTATCTGAATATCATTTGTTTTTGTTTTTTTAAGACTTTATTTTTAAGCAATCTCCACACCCAATGTGGGGCTCAAACTCAAAACTCAAGAGTCGCATGCTCTACCAACTGAGCTAGCCAGGCGCGCCTGAACACCATTTACTAAAAAGACTATTCATTCCCCCACTGAAATGTCCTGGTGTCTTTGTCAAAAATCAGTTGACCATTGTGATGGGCAGAAGAATGCCCCCACACCACATCACATCCTAATTCATAGAATCTATGAATATGGTATGCTACATGTCAAAGAAGAATTAAGCTTACAAACGGAATTAAATTTGCCAAACAGCTAACTCTAAGACAGGGAAATACTCCAGCATGACATGAGTAGGCCCAATGTAATAATTACAGTCTCTAAAAGTGGAAGAGGGAGGGAGAAGAGTTGAGAGTCAAAGGGAAATGTGACTGTGCAAAGAGTAATATGTGAAAAGGACTCTCAACTTGCCTTTGTGTGAAGATGGGAGGAAGAGGGTCATGGCTGAGAAATGTGGGCAGCCTCCAGAAGTTAGAAAATGCAAGGAAATGGATCCTAACTCAAAGCCTACAGAAATGCTTTTAAATATATAATCTATAGGCCTATATTACATAATAATCATAGCCATAAAAATAAGCTCTTTAAAAGGCACAAAATCAATGTGGAACCAAGAAGCTGAGTCTTTCCATTTTTATTTTCTTAGTAGACTATATTCTTCTTATGCAGAGGAAGACATTTAGAATTTCTTACTTTCACTAAGAATCACATAACAAACTCAATTGTAGTAAATTACACTGTAATAAGGTCTGAATTAGCGAAGTTTTCCTACATCTTAACCAGTTTGTATAAGACTGCTGCTTTAAAAAAGGCAATCTTTTGATACATATAATATATAATCGTGCTTCTTTCCTATATGGCACAATTTCAGCAGAGAGGCATTACACCTATTTCTAGCATAGGAAAGAACATGCACTTTGGAGCCTGTGGTGCCTGAATCAAATCCAATACACTTACAATTTTTATGATCTCGAGAGAGTTATTACTTTGCCTCTCTGATGCTCAGCTTTCTCCTCTCTAAAAAGGGATACCACCAACTTTGCAGAATTAGTGTAAAGACTAAATGAGTTAATATGTATAAGATTTGAAAACACTTATTTAAATCTAGGGTCAGCAAACTTTTTCTGTAAATACCTTATGATAGTAAATACTTTATAATAGTAAATACTTTATGCTTTGCAGGTCATACAGTCTCTGTCAAATTAACTCAACTCTGCTACTCTAACACAAAAGCAGTCATAGATAATATGAGCGCAGCTGTGTTCCAAAGAAACTATCAAAAAAGGCTACAGGGTGGCCTACAGGCCAGTTTGCTGATGCCTGATATAAATCATCCAGTGCTGGGGCACCTGGGTGGCTCAGTGGGTTAAAGCCTCTGACTTCGGCTCAGGTCATGATCTCAGGATCCTGGGATGGAACCCCAAATCGGCCTCTCTGCTCAGCAGGGAGCCTGCTTCCCCACCCCACCCCCCGCCTCTCTGCCTACTTGTGATCTTCCTCTCTGTCAAATAAATAAATAAATCTTTTTAAAAATCAATCAATCAATCATCCAGTGAAGTGTCTGGCACATAGTAGGTGTTCAATCCTAGGTAGTTACTATGATTACTTTATTTCTCCCTATCACAGCCAACAAACACAACCTTTTATCGCTCCCACAACTCATTCACCATTCTATCATTCCCAATTTGCAAAATATTCAAAATGACCTAAAATCCTGCTGCCAAAGCTTCTGCAGTCACTCTACCCCCAATATCCAAATAATTGATTCATTATCCTCTACACTGTTACTGGACCATTGATACTACGGAAGATAGGAGCTTTAGGACCACTGGTTTCATTTCAGAACTTAAATCCCTTCTATGACTTTTCCTATGAATGGCTGTCCAACATGTCTGAACACCTCCAGTGACAGGGAAAACACTATATTCCTAGGCACCCTCTCCTGTCAGGTAGCTTGGAGTTTTTCTGAAAGCTCTTTATTGTGAGCTTAACTTCAATATGGTTCAGCTTTATAAGTATATACTGAGTCCCTGCTGTATTCCAGGCACGACTAAATGCTAGGAACACAAAGATGAATAAGATATGACCTCTACCTCCAACTTCTCACTGGACTTTCTTTCCTGCTACTATCACCAAAACAAGTCTCCTATATTCCCCTCATGATAGACCTTCAGGTATTTGAGGGTTAACACCCTAAGTGTTCTTCAGGTTGCAAACTCTCAATTCCTTCACCATTCTTCCCAAGTTCATCACTTCTTCACATTGTCTTCCTCTGACATAAAATTCACACAGCCTCCAAAGAAGTCCAGGTGTGGCTGCACAATGGAAAGGGAAGCCAACTTAAAACTAAACATATTTAGTTTCGTGTCAACAATCTAAACCATATCTGCCTCTGAGAAACCAACCCAGCCTCATTTACTCAACTCCCAACTATACCCCTTTAATTTTCCAAATGGCTCGATAACATTAGAGCTAAGTGATAGATTTTAGATGTTATGGCAACCATTAACATTTATTTTCCTTAAAGAAAGCAAGATTTAGTCCAAATAGCAGTGAAGGTACCTATTTTTACTTGATCCAGACTGGTTGGTAGTAAAGCCAATAATAGTATTTCTAGACTGAATCAAACCCCCAAAAAGATATTTAAAACCTTTGATTTTTAAAGTAAATATACTAAAACTCCAATGTAAAGACTACAATTGTCACGCTAAGTGTTTACAAAAGAAAATAGAATAGAAAAAAGTATCACATTTACAGAAAAGCTAAGCAGTGTTTTACATTTATGGGTGATGCATCCCAAGTAAAACGGACTTCTTACTGTGGTTCATGGTCAAAAGTTTTTGTTCCAAACCATGCCACCTGCCACAGAAATACAAGGGTTATTCTTCTCTTAAGTTTTATAAAAATAGCTGGATTGAACTTTAGAAAATGTAAAACTTTTGTTTTTCAAAATACACCATCAAGAAAGTAAAAAGACGGGCGCCTGGGTGGCTCAGTTGGTTGAATGGCTGCCTTCGGCTCAGGTCATGATCCTTGAGTTCTGGGATCGAGACCCACATCAGGCTCCCAGCTCTGCAGGGAGTCTGCTTCTTCCTCTAACCTTCTCTCCTCTCATGCTCTCTCTCACTTTCTCTGTCTCTCAAATAAATAAATAAAATCTTTAAAAAAAAAAAAAAAGAAAGTAAAAAGACTACCTATAGGATTAGAGAAAATATTTGTACATCACATATTTGGTAAGGGACTTACAGCTAGAACTATAGAATTCTTGCAACTTAACAATAAAAAGATAAACAACCAGATTCGATATGAGCAATGGGTCTGAAAAGATATTTCTCCAAAAAGATGTATGACCAATAAGCACATGAAAAGATGCTCAACATCATTAGTCATTAGGGAAAAGCAAATCAAAACCATAATGAGATACCACTTCACAGAGCTAAAATAAAAAAGACAGACAATAACAAATGTTATAGCAAATGCAGACATATTAGAACCCTCATATATCACTGGTGGGATCATAAAATGGAAAGCAGTTTGTCAGTTCCTCAAAATGTTAAATGACACCGCAACTCCACTCCAAGGTATATATAAAAACAGAACTGAAAACATGTCCATGCAAAAATTTGTACACAAATGTTCATAGCAACATTATTTATAGTAATCAAGAAGTGTAAACAACCTGAATGTCTTATCAACTGATAAATGGATAAATAAAATGTGATATATCCATACAATGGAATATTATTCAGCCGTAACATGGAATGAAGTGCCGACACAAGATACAACATAATGAATCTTAAAAATATTAAGTGAAAAAAACCAGACCCAACAGGCCTCATATTCGTATGAGCCCATGTACATGAAATGTCCAGAATACTCAGATCCAGACACAGGAAGTACATTAGTGGGAGCCAGGGGCTGTGAGGTGGGGGAATGGGGAGGGACCACTGATGGATGCAGTGTTTCCCTCTGAGGTGTTCTAAAATTAGAGACCGTCTTTTTTCCACTGGATATTTTTGCCTGTTTTGTCAAA
>CM052813.1:49657196-49674048 GCA_028533885.1 Nasua narica | reverse complement strand
CCCCCCCGAGCCTGGTGGTGGGTATCGAGAAGGGCACGTACTGCATGGAGCACTGGGTGTGGTGCATGAACAATCAATCTTGTAACACTGAAAAATTAAAATAAACAAATTTGGGGAGAAAAAAAATAAAGTGTCCTGAGATAACACACACACAAAAAAATCTTAAAATAAAAATAAAAAAGATAAAAAATGAAATTAGATTGCAGTGAGAGTTGCACAAACGTGAATATAATAAAACTCATTGAATTATACGCTTTAAAGAGGTAAAATTTTATGGTATGTGAATTATATTTCACTAAGCTGTTCTAAAAAAAATTTAAAAGCCTCTGACAGCTTCCCTTTGCCAAAACAGTTTAGTGGAACATTCGAATTCCTCCCAGTTCTTCTGTCCCTTATTTCCAGCTAAATGTTCAACCCTCAACTCTGGCTATTTCCTCTTTGCACCACCTTCTACCTCCACCCTAAACAAGGTACGCCATTTTATAGTTTTGTGCCTTTGCATATACTCTTCTTGCTGCTGAGAATGTCATATTCCCTCTTCTCTTTCTGAAGAACACCTATATATCCTTTAAGAAGAGACACTGTTTCTTCCAAGAAACCATCCCTTACTCCTCCAAACAAAGTTGGTCATCCCCTCTATGCTATAAATACTAATTTATGCATCTGCCCCTAATAGATTCTGAGCTCCTTGAGTTTACTAGAAAATACCATCTTCAGCCCCTGAACCTAATGTTTGTAAACACTTAGTAAATGTTTACTGAATAAATGACAAAATACTCCCCTCACTACTGACTAGAAGTAGTGCTATTTTTCTCCAACTAGTTTAATTGGTAAAATCCATATAAATAAAACGAGTGCTAGCCTTTAGAGACCAATAAAATAAAATAAAAATACAAATTTGGGGCCAACATTGAGACTTAAGGAAAATTACCATAAAGTAACATTTCATGGGGGTTCATAGTTCAGATACTTATCATTGTTGACCGAACACACTTACTGAAGTCAATAGTCTTTTATTCAACATATTAAATGTGTTGTTTAACTCTGGTAACCACAGCTGTGACTTAGTTAACGATCTCAATAAATCCTACTTAAATCAGAGACAGGAAAAAATTATGCAAATGAATTTTTATCTGTTTTTCTGCCTAAGGCATATTTGATAAAAGATAAAACATCTCCAAATAGTCTCTACTTAATAGTCAGGAAGCCATTTGAGGTTTTGTTTGGATCAAAATCAAATACAAAGAAGAGGAGAAGCCTGCTATATTCACAAATGATTTTATTTCAAAAAGAAATTACACATTTAAAAGGAGACATAGTTAAGAGCTTACATTCACATATGGAAGTGAATCTAGGAAAGTCAACTGTTATTAATATACAAGACCACATGATTAAAAAAGACAGTAATAGATAATGTCAGATGGGCACGCCTTAGATTCATCAGCAAAATATCTTTTGTTTTAAGAACAAAAAGATATTGGTCCTTAACACAGCTCTTCAGAAACAAGTCTGTAGTTCCCAAGAACTTTCAAAATCAAACCAGTCACACCGGTCTCCATACAGGCTGTCTCACACCAATATTCATCCAGCAGAGGGGGGAATCAGCCACCAATTATACCTTGCAGCTAGACAGTATGTCTTCCACTAATCTCTTGTAAACCCAGGCATCACCCTTAAGCCGCTGCCTCCTGATACCCACCACATCGGGTTTTTGAAGCTGGCACACTTCTAGTTCAAACTGCATTGTCACTTTACCAAAATCTGACTGTGTTTGACACTTCAGTGTATAGCTACGAAAAACAAGATAAGAAACCAGTTAGTAGGAGCACCATGAATATTCTGTATAATATAAGAGATTTCTAAGCCTCCAGGAGGCCAGCAGAGAAAATGAACCATTGTTTCACATTAAGCAATCCATTGCTGCTTACAGTTTCGAAATGATTTAGCTATACCATAGTCATGGAGCATGACTGGTGTTTTCCCAGAAGTTGAACTTGGATCTTAAGAAAGAATAAAGATGAAAGGCTTTATCAGAATTTTCCCTTGTCCAAAGAAACGTCCTTCTTTTAGAGCCACCTATGCCACTCATGCTCAAGAAATATTCTGGTCTTCTTTATATAGCTCTTTCAACAGTGTAAGCTGTGAACATTGGGCCATTTCCACAATGTTCACAACAAAGGAAAGTACAGGGAAGACTAAGAGGTTTTTTGTGTGTACACCTCATCAGAAAATTCTGTCTTTGATATAAATAAAGCTGAAGCTACCAACCTGTCAGAAGGGGATATGTTTTTGAGGCTTTTCTAATAGTAATAAGAGGTTATGATGGCTATACTTTATGGCAGAGTTATAACAGAAAGCCCATGGAGATGGCATATTCCCATGGTTGAAACACATGGTGAATATAATTAGAACTGCAACACAACAACTCTGATGATGGAAAGGTCCAGTTCAAACAAAGCCCTAAACACATCTTAAGAAATATGTATGTTCCTGCAAAGTTAGATAAATTGAATTAACGTGAATCCATTTTTTAATTAGTTTGCATATTTTAGTTTATCTTACTAATCTCCAATAAATAATAAACAATAGGATCTATTTTAAATTTTAATTCCCTAAATATTTAGGGACGGATGATTAGGCAGGTTTCCACAGACATGGGGAGAAATTACTTGTATCTGTTATGAGGTTTCACAAAATACTACCCTTTTTCTTACTAATTTAGATCTGTTTGGGGTCTTGATCTCTTAAAAATGAGCAGCCATTACCAAAAATGCCAAAAGGAGTACCCCAGAGTTAAGGTTCCTGATGGGAACATGAAGCAGAGAGCAATTCAGTCTATGGAAGAGAAAAACTAATTCTTCTGGCTTGGAAAAAGATCATAATGGAATATACCCGAGATCAGTAACATCACACCACTAAAAAACTTAGCTTTCATTGCTCTGCTTTTTCACAAAGTAGTGAAAAACAAACAGAAAAGTTAAAAAGGAAAAAAAGAGGATCAAGGTGGAAACTTTGCAGTTGATCAGGAAGTTAGAAGAATAAATTATTTGTTAACAGCTAGTTGGTGATCAGAAAGAGAGATCATATGCTGAAGGAAAGATTTTGAAAGTTTTCTCATATAGATTTGGCTAGAGGTTCTGAAAGCATTGATAAAGCCCAAGCCTGAAGCCAGAGTGCGTTATATGTGTTCTGATGACACCTAACGAAGAGAGCCAGGGTTCAGGTAAGGAATACTTGACAACACTTACAAATAATGAAAAATAAAATTATTTTGCAAGAGATTGTTTCTTAAAATCTTACTCTACATTGAATATTCTAGCACATATTTTGTTATATCTATTAGTGGCTCTTTTTATCTGCCTCAATAATGAAAATTTAGGGACATAACTGGAAATGCTTAGAAATATGAACATCTTAGGTAATGAGAAGAGGTCTGGCCATTCAGACCATCAGATCACAGCCATGGAGGCTTTGCTGGCATCTCACAACAGTGGGAGAGAGTTCAGGTGAAATAATTTTTAAAAAGAGCTGAAAACCTGGTCCTGTCCAACAGCAAGTCATAAAGGAAAGGGTTCCATATAAATTCCTAATTGGTTTGAGGGGTCTCATAAATTTAGATGGCAGTTTATAAATATTATTAAAAAGCAGAACATCAGAGGAAAATAGAGGACTGAAAAGAAAACTGGAAGAAGTTTGGATTTTTCCTATTTTGAAAAGTCCTGTTTTGAAAGTGGTGACAATATGGCACTAGCTCATATAATACCAATGAGACTAAATTATGAACAATGACACTAGCATAAAAGCTTTTTTGATGAAAAGAGGTGGGAGAAATATTTCTTAAAAAAGAGAAGAATCAATACATGTCTTCTCAAAGTTCAATAGACAACAAACAATAAATGCACAGCCTCTAAGAGTGCTTCTTACCCCTTTTGTACAAAGTCAACGTGCTTCTTTGGAAGAATAGACATTATTTCATTCAAGAGTTGATCTGGATTCACTAATCTGGTTGTAGTCACATTATAGTGAAGCTTAAAAAAGAAAAACAAGGGGTAAGAAGTAAATCTTTACATCAACACAAAGACCATCCTGCCTAACTGAGAGATCCCAAACTCATTATAGTACCGGTTCAAAGGGAAACATTTCCAGAGAAATACAGAAACAATTTACAACCAACTCTTGGTAATAAGCTAAAGTACGACGGCACTGAAGAGCTTGGAGAAATCATGTTCACTTGTAACTACATCCATAACATCCTTTTTAACCTTTCAACCTCCTCTCCTACCAATCCTTTTAAAGAAATGCATAAATAATAATTAACGTGTCTGTTTGAACCTTACTTGTTTCTGTCTTCCCATGCTATTCTAGTGATAGTAATAGTCCGAAAATGTAAACTGTCAAAAATGAAACAAATGCCCTAGGGAATGCGGTTTGTATATATAATTGACCCTTGAACAACGCAGGGGTTAGGGACATTGACCCCCTACAAAGTCAAAAATCCACATGTAACTTTGGCCTCCCCCAAAACTTAATAGGCTTTTGCTGATCGAAAGCCTTACAGATATCATAATAGTCAATTAACACATGTTCTGTATATGTATTTTATTTTTTTGTTTTTGTTTTTTAGAGAGAGAGAGCATGTGAGAAGGGGTTTGGGGGGAGAGGGGACAGAGGGAGAGGGAGAGAGAGACTCCCTGGCAGGCGCAGCATGAAACCTGACGCGGGGCTCAATCTCACGACCCCTGAGGTCATGACCTTAGCCAAAATCAAGAGTTGGACACTTAACCAATTGAGCCACCCAGGCACCCCTATATGTATTATATACTATACCCTTATGATAAAGTAAGCTAGAGAAAGAAAATGTTATTAAGAAAATAATAAGGAAGAGAAAATACATTTATAGTAATGTACTGTATCAATACTGTTAAGTTTACATTGTTTACAAGACGAATCATCTGTTAGTACCTACATCAATAGCCTTATATGACACAAAACACTATATATATTATATGTATTACTAACAGTAGATATCAAAAATGAAAAGATAATGTGAAAAAGAAAGTTGTATTTACAGGTACAGTGATTCATGCATTGATAACAAGGAAGCAGCAATAGGATTGCTTCATGAGAGCCTAGTGTAATCAATATGATTGCTTCACAGTAGTTTAGCCTATACACTAATGAATGGTTGTAAAATTTTTATGGGATACAATAATACAGTCACATTCATAATACAGTATTAAAAACATTTTTTTTAATCACTTGCTGGTGATGATAGGCTGACAGGCAGTTTCTCCAATCACAAGAGAAGCATACTATACAGTAACATAATGTACAGTAACATAATTCTTTGAAAGCAAAGTTATACAACAGTAAGAAATTAACACATTATTAATTTTATAGTAAATATCACTCACCTTATGTCTAAGTAAAGATAGACAATCCACTTCTGTGAGGCCTGCACACAATGTTCTACACAATGAATACTTAGGCAAATGATGATGCAAAAATGTCTCATATGATTCTTGTACAGCTATTAGATATTAGATATTCACACGAAGACACACATACATAGTAGATAAGTTTATTAACCTTATGGCATGATGATTGTTTACTGTTCATTACCTGAAAATGGATCATCATAAAGGCCTTCATCCTCCTCTTGATGTTGAGTAGGCTGAGAAAGAGGAGGAGGAGGAAGAGGAAGGGTTGGTCTTGCTGTCTCGGGGGTGGTAGAGGTGAAAGACGTAGAAGGGGTGGCGGGAGGGGCAGGCACACTTGGTGGAACTTTATGGAAGTACATCGTAATTTTGTCTGACTTTATGCTTTTTCATTTCACTGAAAATGTTTCTGTATGGTACCAATCCTCCTGCTGTTTGCTTTAGTTTCATTGTTCATATCATAAAAGGGTCCGTGTCATAAAGGGAATCAAAAGCAGTTCTGAATAATGGAAACCTTTTGGCCAGACTGCCTAATGTCAATATGTTTTCCGGTGCTGCTGCTTCGACGTCTCCTTCCTCATTATCTGTCACTACTTCAGAACCACTTACCTCCATCACCTTGTCTCCCACTCATTCTTCTGGTTTGGTGTCTATAAGTTCTTGAATTTCTCCAAGACCCGTATCTTGAAACCCTCCCCCACACACCTTTTTTTCACCATATCCACAAACTCTTTCATGATTTCCTTGCTTGGCTCTGTCGTAAATCCTGTGAAGTCATGCACAACATGTGGACAGTTTTCTCCAGCAGAAATTTATTATTTCCGGCTTGGTGGCTTTCATGACTTTTTCTGTTACAACAATGGCATGTTCAATGATGTAATCCTTCTAGACTTTCATAACGTTCTCTTCCATAACACTGACAATCCTTTCCAGAGAGTACTTGGGTGTAATGAGCCTTAAAGGTCCTCATGACCCCTTTTGAGGCTGAATTAGAGACACTGTGTTTGGGGACAAGCAGATCACTTTGACACCTTCAGCACTGAATGAACTCATGGGGTTCTAGGTGACCCAGCAGCATTGCCCAATATCAAAAGAACTTTAAAAGGTAATCTTTTACTGGCAAGGTACTTCTTGACTTCAGGGACAAAGCACTGATGGAATCAAGCCAGAAAAAGAGTTCTTGTCCAGACCTTTTCGTACGTACAACTAAAAGACTGGAAGCTGGTGGGCATCTTTTCCCTTCAAGACTTGGGAGTTGGGGGTGCCTGGGTGGCTCAGTTGGTTGAGCAACTGCCTTCGGCTCAGGTCATGATCCCGAAGTCCCAGGATCGAGTCCCACATCGGGCTCCCACCTCCATGGGGAGTCCGCTTCTCACTCTGACCTTCTCCCTTCTCATGCTCTCTCTCACTCTCTTTCCCAATAAATAAATAAATAAAATCTTTAAAAAAAAAAAAAGACTTGGGAGTTAGCAGCTATATAAACAAGGGCAGTGCTGATCATAACCCCAACTGCATTGCATGAAACAACAGAGCTAGACTATCCCTCCCTGCCTTAAATGTTGGTGCTCCTTTTTCTTTCCTACTAATATATGTCTTTTGTGGCATTCCCATCCCTCCCCCCCAGAATAGGGTATTTTTGTCTGCATTAAAAATCTGTTCAGGAAGATATCTTTTTTCCTCAATGATTTTCTTAATGGCATCTGGGAACCAGTATCTACTGTCTCTTGGTCAGCAGAAGTTGCTTCTCCAGTGACCCTGACCTTTCTAAAACCAAACCTCTTTCTAAAATTATCAAACCATCCTTTGCTAGCATTAAATTCCCCAACTTTAGATACTTCACCTTCCTTTTGCTTTAAGTTCTCATACACGACTTCATCTTTTCTCAAATCATATTAAAGTTTATAGGTATGACTTTTTATCTGTCTTTCAATCCGGCACCCACATAAAAGCTGCATTTTCAATAGAGATTAAAAAAAAAAAAGCATTTTGCAAAAAGTGCAAGGTTTTTGTGCCTGTTGGCATAACTGCAGCAACTTCACGAATTTCTTTTTCTTTTTTTTTTTTTTTTTAACAATGATCCTTTTACTGGATTTATTTATCTTGAAATGGTGGGCGGCCATAGCTGCAGACCTCAATCTATGGTATATATCAAGCAATTCAACTTTTTCTTATAATGTCATGACTTTTCTGTGCTTCTTGCAGGCACTTCCAGCATCCCTTTTGTCATCACATTATCTTTTCTCAAGATACTAAGCAGAACACTTCCAAATCACTTCATATGGGTCCCCTAGCGTTATTCAAGGTTTATGGCACTGCAATAAAATGATGAAAAAATACGCAAGAATAGCCAGCGATCATTTTTTACTGTGATACGCAATGTACTAAAGAGACAAACTGCTCACATGGCAATGATTAGCATCACACAGTGTTTTTCATGGGATTTTATTTAACTTTATCTTTTTTTTTTTTAAGATTTCTTTTTTTTTAATTTATCTGAGAGAGAGAGAGAGGGAGAGAGAGCGAGCATGGTGAGGGGCAGAGGGAGAGGGACAATCAGACTCCACCCTGAGCAGGGAGCCCCATGTTGGGCTCAATCCCAGAACCCCAAGTTCATGACCTAAGCCGAAATCAAGAGATGGACATTTAACCCACTGAGCCACCCAGATGCCCCACATCACACAGCATTTTTAAGCAGATACTCGCAACACAAGCTCACCGCAAGAGCAACAGAAGGTAGCTATGAAATTATTATAGTAGTATGACACATATTACAGTTGATTTTATGCAGTTATGATTTAATACTGTACCTTTAAGTTTGTTCACATTTCTCTCAACTGCAAACGGGGCCATATACAGTATGTTTGTGCGTATAAGTTTTGATAAGTTTTAACTTTTTATAATATATCTGTTCATATCGTATGGTAGTAAATGATAAAATAGACTAATATCTACATATATCTTATGCATTCATGACATACCTGTTCCTTAACTTTTTTTTATACTTCTAGGCTATGTGGTTTCTGAGTTTTTCCAAATTGTTGCAAATCCCCCCCAAATTTGTCCAATATATTTGTTGAAAAAAATATACACATAAGTGATCCACACAGTTCAAACCCATGTTGTTCAAAGGGTCAACTGTATTTTTATTTTAGTATTTATGTATTTGTTCTAATCTGATTTGGAAAAACATAATAAACAAAAACTAATAACATATAGTTTCTTGAAAAATGAATTCAAGGGGCACCTGGGTGGCTCAGTTGGTTGAGCGTCGACTCTTGATTTCGGTTCAAGTCACAATCTCACATGCTCAGCGGGGAATCTGCTTGAAAATTCTCTCTCCTTTCTCTCTCCCTGTGCCCCCCAAACTTGCACACACATATTCTCCTTACATTAAATAAGTCTTTTAAAAATAATAAGAAAAAATAAAAATAAACTCAAGTTTTTAAAAAGTTAGCTATCTTAATTATGGTGATAATTTCATAGGTGTTTATATAATGCCAAAGTATATTAATTGTGCATTTTTAATATGTACAGTTTACTTATGTCAATTATACCTCTGTAAATCTGTTTTTTTTTTTAAGAGTCAATATAAAGAAAATGCCAGATAAATAACAGAGCAGATGATACACCATACGATAGATGGTTCCTATCCAGGGCTGTTTTACCAAACTAAATTGGCTTTTGTCAAGATAATAATAAGCAGAACACTTCCAAATCACAATTTTAGTGATTCCTTTTGTAAAATAAAGGATTAACCCTAATTTATTTAAATTTCAGATTTTTACAGATTGCTTCCTACAGAAGGGCTTAACTATATGATTTGCTATCTTAACGTAAGGTGTTCTTTGTACCATCCTTTTAAATTTTCTGTAAATTTATAATTTTTTAATATAAGAGGTAGGGAGAAAAAAATGAAACTAATTTCCTAAAACAAGCTCTGCAGTTCTGCGAAAACTTAGAGCATTATAAAGGGTTAAAGATCCAAAGTAAGGTCAAGTTTCCAGTGTTAAGTGTGTGCTAATTAGCCATTGAGGCTAAAATGCTCAACATGGACAGAAATAATGCTACTCAACACTGGAACACCTGATATAATAGAGCATTTCATGTGCATCTCACAGAGACAGCTTTGTTTACACATCCCAGCTCTGTGAAGTTGTCGGGGTAGAGATTATCTCCAGTTTTTACAAAAAAGGAAATTGAGGCAGTCAAGGATAACATGGCTTATCCAAGCTACACAGTACAAAGCTGAGGCTAGAACCCAGATCTTCTCATTCCCAAACTATATCCTGGAAGTGTGACTTCTAATACAGTGGTTCTTATTGGAAAATGCATTCAGGTTCCAAACAATTTACAGAGGTGAATACTTTTAGCATATTATCCATCAGTATTTGATAACTGCTTAGCCTCTCAATAATGTATATGACTGGACATGTTTCCTTAATTTTATCTGTTTTTCAGGGAAATGACACTATGGTTTTCTTAATCCTAATGTCAGGATTTAAAATATTTCAGAATTGTCTCCATCTAGAGAAATCTTAGAACAAAAGGACAAAATATACCTAATGAACAGACATATGCAAAACTTCTTGGTGCTGGGGCGCCTGGGTGGCTTAGTGGGTTGAGCCTCTGCCTTCAGCTCAGGTCATGATCTTAGGGTCCTGGGATCAAGCCCCGCATCGGCGCTCTCTGCTCAGCGGGGAGCCTGCTTCCCCCTCTCTCTCTGCCTGCCTCTCTGCCTACTTGTGATCTTTCCCTCTCTGTCAAATGAATAAAAAAAAAAAGAAAAAAAAAAAAAACTTCTTGGTGCATTATACAAGTTCAACAAAGCAACAAATATTAATGGAGAAGTCCTATCTTCTTCCACTTTAAAACAGGACATAAACGAACATTCTCCCCTGAAGCACACTTCTGCCCAACAGCTCACCATTTTCCTTCCCCAAACCTGTCCAGATTTGCCCCCAATGAGAGTCTCAGTGCAAAAACTAAACACAGACCCACTCCCAAAACCATAGGGAACACTGACATCTCTGCCTTCTTTCATGCCCCACACCTCTTGGAACATGTTTTGATCACAGCACAGAGCACCATCCCTGGCTGTCTTCACTGCCACTCTATAAGATCCTCAATGACATGGGCTGTGTCTTTTCATACCTTTACCTCTTACTTCCCCCAAACAAATATGTCATTCATTAGATATCTGAAAGAATGCTGAGAGAATCCAAGAGAGTAAGAAGTATTTTATATCCACCAATAACTTTTTCCTTTCCTTTATCAATTGAACAAATTGCCCACACCACTGACACATTAAGCCTTTTAAAGAATAACAGGACTATCAAATGAGGTCCAAACCTCTTGGGGCTGTGAGGACCTCTCGCCCACCTTCCCAGTTTGCTGCTATTTTCTTCACATACAACACATTCAAAGTTCAAATTCACTTCCCATGCATTCAAATACTTTGTGAGGACCTACAGAGGTATCCGTGTGTCTCTCCCACATGCCAGAGATATGACAATTAAGCTCTAGTCCCCATCCTCGAGGCAGCTTTACAATTCCTCATATATGCCCCGTGCTTCCCCCCTCATGTTGCCTCTGTGATTAATCGCTGAGTATTTTAACTATACTGATTTGGTCCTTGAAAGGAGCAAGTACATATAATTTACCTCTGCATCCTCAAAGCCCATTGCATCAAAATGCATGAAATAAAAAATAATTCATTCATTTAGTACTTCTCTCAGAAAAAAAAAAAAAAAAGTCCAGTTAGCAGTCACCTTCAGAAATCCATATTAAAGAATTCCAGTCCACTTACCTTTAGTCTTCTTGGCCCATCTTTGGCAGAGCCCTTCCTTTTGCTCCTGGTAAGCACAGTAATAACCTTATCCAATCCCCTTTCAAGGCTCCCGAACACTTTGGTTCCTTTTCTCTTTGGAGTATCCTCTATATGTGCTTGGTTGAGATCCAGTTCCACTGAGCGACATCTTTAAAAAAAAAAAAAAATACATGAGTATAAAGCTGGGCCTCCTGGCAGTTGGGGCCTGCACAGGCCACTCGCGCATGCTCACTCCCCAGGAAGCACAAAGCCACCTCCCACTGGAACGTACTCATCACTCCTCCCGTTGGCCAACTGCCACTTGGCAAAACTATTTCTCCCCTAGCTTCTTTTAAAAAGTCAATATGCAGAAAAGTTGAGTGAATAGTACACCGAACACCCACATATCCTCTTAGATTCAACAGTTGTTAGCATTTTGCCACATTTGCTTTCTCTACATATATAGATAAGTAAATATATTAAATATATGTGCATCTTTGCTGAAGCATCTGAAAGTAACCTACCTGAAGATACCATGAAACTTCACTTTTTTTTTTTTTTTGAGACTTCACTCTGAAACACTTCGGCACACGTAGTCAATGAATAAGGACCTCTTCTACGTAACCAAAATACCAGCACGACATCAAGAAAATTAATAATAATGCTATAGTACTGTCTGATATCTAGTTCATGATTTAATTTCCCCAACTGTCCTCAAAATGGATGCTGCTTTAAAAAATAGCTATAAAAGACAAAGAAGGGTCATGGTGCTGCAGAACTGTCCACACAAGAGGAACGAGTTTTCTCTGAAATACCCGCTGGTATCTTCCCTATCTGAGCAACTGCTGTTAGTAGATGTCTCTATTCTACAGGCAGAAGCGTAGGAGGAGATGGGCCTCAGAAACGGTACTACGTGGCTG
This sequence comes from Nasua narica, assembly GCA_028533885.1. NCBI lineage: Eukaryota > Metazoa > Chordata > Mammalia > Carnivora > Procyonidae > Nasua > Nasua narica. The sequence goes on along the minus strand of CM052813.1, from coordinate 49,661,884 downwards.
GGGCCACTGTCTTCCCAGCCTGACGTATGGTAAGGTGCCAGTCTTACTCCTGAGGAGTTTCAGAATTCTACCCCATGAGGAAGGCAGCAGCAACAGCTCCAAGAATGGTCACAGACCATCATCAGTCAGCTAGACATTCCTACAGAATGTCTCCAACATAATTTATACAATGGTTTGTTACCTTCATCAGGTTTATCATATGTGAAAAAAGGAAATCTGGTTACATATACTAAAGATCAAAGAATCTAAAAAACAGAATACTTACCGCCTCTCAGGGCTAATGACACCTGTCATTAACTTCTCTGTTCCTCTTGAATTTGTTGGCATTTTAATTGGGGTCTCTTTCAGGCACTGGTTTCTGGCTATTAGAAAAACAAGAAACAAAAAAAAAAAAAAGAAAAACAAGAAACATAAACCATATGTAGGTGACATATATGGTTTCAAAACTTCTACCAATAACACATACATCACTGATTCAGTGACTTAGAAATACTGTAATCACTTGGCCAGTGCTGTTAAGGTTCTAATTATTTAAAGAAATGTTTCTATGTGATTTATAATAAACACAAAATCATTTTGCTTTGCATGTGTGGTTCTTCTTTTCCTTCACTGCAAAACTGAACCCATGCTTAAAATTATATTATAAATATCACATGACAAATTTAAATAGATCATATAAATATAGGATTTTATGACTACTGATTCTCCTTTCTATAAGTAAGTCGATCTGTATTTATACAAGAACCTAATTTATGCTCTTAAGTGAAACAGTATTGAGAGGTGTTAATTCAATTCCTAGTCCCACTCAACTCCTATTAGGCAATGAGAACAGGCTCTATGAAGTCTTGACAAAAGTTATTAAACAGCTGTGAGCTTCGGTTATTTTTATATTCCCTATTCTAGAATTTTGTGTTTGATTCTACTAGGGTGTTTGTGTCCAGTTTGTGACAAAGTGTCAATAACAAATCTGGCTACCAGTGATTAATTAACTTTTTGTTCGTGACCTAGACCTTACATACCCTTTAGAACTAATAACACTTTATAGTAAGTATAAGATACCAAGTTTTTAAAAAGACGGTAGGGGTTTGGTTTTGTTTATGACTGTTCAGCACTGTTTTCACTGGTTCCATAAGAAAATAAGATCACTCATGGATATCTCTGAAAATAGTTTTCATCTTTGTACACAAAGAGTATCTACTACTATACACAGTTACTCTTTGACAAATTGTCACTAACTGGATTGTACAAAATTCAGTAAAGTGCTTACTGCTAATATCAAAAATGACTCAGAGTCAAAGCCAAATGCAAAGCATTAATGTAAGCTATCAATCGGGGCTTTAGCCTCTAGCTTCTGTAGGTGGCTCTTATGTTTAAAGACAAATAACCAGGGCCACATGGGTGGCTTAGTCAGTTAAGCATTTACTTTGGGCTTGGGTCATGATCTCAGTCTGCTTCTCCCTCTGTCTCTCCCCCTGCTCATGCTCTTACTCTCTCTTTCAAAAAATAAATAAAATCTTTAAAAATAAAGAAAAATAGCCAATAATTCCTTTTGACCCATACAATCTTTCTCACACAGACAAGATAAGCAAACTGATGACACTTTAACACTACAAATTCCAAACTACGCATATGTCAAAACCTTCAGTATTACATAAAAAGTTAAAAAACAAAGGGGCACCTGGGTGGCTCAGTCGGTTGGGTAGCTAACTTGATTTTGGCTCAGGTCATGATCTCGGGATCTTGGGATTGAGCCCCATGTTGGGCTCAGCATGGAGTCTACTGAGGATTCTCTCTCTCCCTCTGCCCCTTCCCTCAACACATGCACACACACGCACGCGTGAACTCTAAAAAGTAAGCTTTAAAAAAAATTAAAAATTAAATTTAAAATACACACACACACACACAAACACACACAGAGTAACAGAAGGGACTGTAATCATCAAAGTCTTAAAAAGAAAAAAAAAAAAAAGTCCTCAATGAGCTAAAGTTCATCTTATCTCCTTACCCAACTCCCTGACTCACAAAGGATGTTATAGCTATATTAACAAATAACAAGAGAAACAACCCCCATTAAGCTGAAGGCAGACGCTTAATGACTGAGCCACCCAGGGGCCTCCTATAACCCCCATTAAGAAAAAATGCAGCGGCGCCTGGGTGGCTCAGTTGGTTGGGCAACTGCCTTCGGCTCAGGTCATGATCCCGGAGTCCCGGGATCGAGTCCCATATCGAACTCCCGGCTCTGCGGGAAGTCTGCTTCTCCCTCTGACCTTCTCCCCTCTCATTCTCAGTCTCTCGCTCTCTAATAAATAAATAAAAATCTTTAAAAAAAGAAAAAATGCAATAGGGGTGCCTGGGTGGCTCAGTCGTTAAGCATCTGCCTTCAGCTCAGGTCATGATCCCACGGTCCCAGGATTGAGCCCTGCATCAGGCTCCCCGCTCAGTGGGAAACCTGCTTCTCCCTCTCCCACTCCCCCTGCTTGTGTTCCTTACCCACTTCTCTCTGTCAAATAAATAAATAAAATCTTTAAAAAAAGAAAAAATGCAATAGCAGCTCCTACTAAGGCCCCACCATATCCAGATGTTATCTCACTGAACCTTCAAAACAACCCCAGGCGGCCACAAATGCTTATCATACCCAACTAGCCTCACAATTCTGGGGAAAGTATTGTTTGAGTTGATGAATGAGAGAATACCATTAACATAATAATAGAACTTCCAATCAATATTCTGACAAAGTTTCTCATACTATCTGTGTAGGAAATAGAGATCGAAAGCTGGTTATCAGCCCCACTAGTGAACTGGAAGCACAATGGCAGTATGTGATTCAGCAGCAGTTCCCATAGCAATGTTTCAGAATTTGGGGTCATGAGGCTCTTAAAATAATACAAGAGTAGGTCAGGGGCTCCTAAGTGGCTCAGTAAGTTAAGCCTCTGACTCTTGATTTCAGCCCAGGTCATGACCTCAGGGTCGTGAGATCAAACCCACCTCCTGCTTGAAACTCTCTCTCTCCTCTCTCTGCCTCTCCCCACTCACTAGTGCGCTCATGCTCTCTCTCTCTCTCTCTCTCTCTCAAAAAAAAAAAACAAAAAAAAAAAAAACAGTATGTAACAATTGCTGGAAAAAATGCCAAAAATGTTTCAGGGTCATTTTAAAAAGTGACATAGACATGGTAAATAAACCCCCTCAGGCTCTAATTTATTCATTCCTTCATTCAGTAGATATGACCCTACCATATACCAGGAATTGGGCACCTACTAAGTACCAGACATTAAACACGGCCCCTACTACAGACCATACCACGCTGCAATGGACACGGCAGACAGAATTTCTACTCTCACAACACCTATGGTCTTATCCGGATGAGGCCCAGTACTAGAAAACTGGGTTCAGTTCTAAGCACTGTGTCTTAAGAGGCACATTAACAAAACAGAATATGCTCAAATGAGGCCAGCAAGAAAACACTGAGGTGTCATAAAGGAAACGGCTTACATAATTGGTGATGACTGAGCTGACAAGGAAACCAAGGGCAATGAGAAAGTTGTAATATCCGGACATAGATCTAGATATCCAGAAGGACATCACAGAGCTCTCCTGTCTGTTGGGATAGGGACAAGAGCAGGATCAGATACCAGAACTGGAAATCCACATGAGTAAGAAGGGCTCAGCAGAGACTTTAGCTTTAGCCATGATAAGTGGGGACAAAGGAGAAAGCAAAGTCTAAACATAACATAACCTTGGGCAAATCACTCGTCTGAGTCTCGGGTTCTTTGGCTATAAAAAACACAAGCGGATGAAATGAGCTCTAACTTGCCTTTTGGCTTTGATATTCTATGATGCTATAATTCAACTCTATATATGTGAAAAAGAGAAAAAATATCACTTAAGAAAAGTTAGAAGTTGACTAATATACTTTCATTTCAGCCAATGCAAATAACACGTGATAAAAAAGCAGAAATTCCTGAGAACAATGCTAGTCATTTCTGACATGTTACATGTTTATTTAGATGGCAAGAAAAATGGAATTTAAAGTATTTTACCACTAATTTGTCCACATAGCAAATACCTTTTGATGGTGTAGTGTAATGATTTGGCGTGGAGAGTATTTCTCTCTTATACTGGTTCTTATTAACTGGAGTCTTTGGCTCAGGAAATACAAAGCAGTCATCATCCTTTACAGCAGACTTCGGCGTATATACATTCTCTTTGTTCTTTAATTTATTGGCAGACGCTCTGCATAATACTGGAGTTAATGATTTAGATTCCAGACCATTTGATTCTGTCCAATGCTTGGCAAACTGGAAAAAAAAAAGTTCCTGGATAAAGCACACTGAGGAAGAAGAAAAGTCAATTTCTCTACAACATGCCTTAATCATTTGCAAATTACCTTGCACCATTTTTATTAAAATGAAATACTCTCAAAAGGATATTATTGGCAATATCAGAAAATTTGAAAATGTAATATTCAGTTCTCTTTAGTACATGTAGATCACTTTAGTCTGTTCTATTGACAGATCATTTCAGCATGTTTCAGGTTAAATGTTAAATCAAACATACTCAGATCTCAGGCAATACTGAGCATGGCCACAAATAAATCCCTAAGAATTGTTTCCCGTGCCTAGATTACCATGGTTTGTCTCTGATATGTATCAAAAATAAAAGTTTAGCCAATGACTAGAGCAGAAAAACCA
>CM052813.1:49494061-49656696 GCA_028533885.1 Nasua narica | reverse complement strand
CTCACCTCCTCCTTCTCTTCCTCTCACTTTTCCCCTACTTGACCTCTCCATTTCAACCAAAGACTAGTGACTGCCAACAGAATATATCAAGCACATTCAGGTATCTGAGATTTTGCTAATTCATTTATTCTGCCCTGAATACTGTGTTCCTTCTTTTCCATTTTTTCTAGACTTGACTATGGAGCCAGTTTGGGTCATCTACGGTGATCGCTCCCTTCCTAAAGCCACCAGAGCACGCCTCTAGCCCCTTATTGGCACCCATCATCTATTATTCCGTGTAGTGCTATCTTTATGTATGTCTTGCCTCAACTTAACTGTTAAAGAGCAAGCATGGGCCTGAAAATGCTAATGATGTGTTGATAATGTAGTCTTCTATTTTTCTTGGATTAGACTATATTATGGTTTCACTGAAAATGCCATCTATTGATTAATAGTTCAGGATTACATACGTTCTTATAAACAACACCCCAGAGAAAAGAGATGATTCTATCAAGGGGGAGAAGAGTAAAAAGGAACTTTGTTTCAAGCTTCAATGATTTGCATAAAATCTGAAAACCCAAAATTTGATTTCTGCTCCATTTTTTTGTCATTAAAATGTCTACCTATCATAAAAATTGATTAAATAACATAAATGCTCAAATAATTATGTGATCAGAGTCAAAGCTCATTAGTTGAAAAAGAAGAGTAAGTATCTTCCTAGATCTTTTCCATTTGAATACTTCATAAATGTTATAAGCAGATAAACTGAGATCAGGCCAATCCAGATGTAAGAAAATTCAATGGCTTAGGAAAATGTCTCAGGCCTGTTAAATAAGGTGTTTTAGTTTAGCTAAAGTTTATTAATAAAGTTTATAATTTAATACACAGAATTTATATATAATTTAATATATTATATTATAAATATTTATGTTTGTATTATATAAATATATATTATATATTTAATATAGATATTAATATATTTATATATTATTTAAGACAAAATTAAAATTTATTAGAAGTATAGACTTATCTAATTCCTTTCGAGAAACCACCTTGATCAGAAACAGAATTCATGATTTTGTGTCATCCTGGCCCTAAAGGTATTTCACTTCAGTCTGAGAGTTTAAAGGGTCTGCCAATGTGGGCAGAATGAGTGACAGGACGACTCATAAAGTCTATGGGTGAAAGATCTGTCTGGGTATGGGGTATTCACCAATTCAATAAAACTCTCCAAGAGGGGCGCCTGGGTGGCTCAGTGGGTTAAAGCCTCTGCCTTCGGCGCAGGTCATGATCTCAGGGTCCCGGGATCAAGCCCCGCATCGAGCCCCGCATCAGGGTCTCTGCTCAGGGAGCCTGCTTGCCTGCTTCTCTGCCTACTTGTGATCTCCCTCCTCTCTGTCAAATAAATGAATAAAATCTTTAAAAAAACAACAACAACAACAACACAACTCTAAGAACAGATAGAAAACCAACTGAGGAATGACATTATCTCACTCCCGAGATTCCTTTACATAACAGCTACTGTCACTTTTAGTGCTTAGTTTGATTAAGGTATCACCTGGTGGGTGGGGGGAAGAGAAGGGACTGGCAGGGTATGGGAAGAACATAAGATCCTCTATATCTGCAGCAAATGATTGACAAGTGCCAAAAAGAGAGAGCTAAATGAAGCAGTAAAGGAATTCAGGGGGGTCAGAGGGAGATTCCACACAAGATCATGAAAAGCGTGACTTTTTTTTTTTTTAAAGAGTTTTGAGACCTAAAGAAGTAAAATCACCTCACCTACATAGGCACTGGGGCTATACTGAATTCCATAAAGAGAGCTAACCACCTTTCACTGAGAATAATAAAAGTGCCATTTGCTAGTGCTATAATAACTTAAGTTGCAACCTAATTCAAGGGAAGACTTATATTACAACGTTCCACACCCAGCCAGCAAATGATGTGGAAGGCAGAATTTAGGTAACAAAGAATCAGACAAAAGTCAGAGACAAAAGCCAAAAGCCTTAAGACTAATGTGAACTCTTAGGAATGACATGGGCACTTCCAAAAATGTAAAGGTTCTCTGCCATTCTAAATGCTCACGACAAAGAAAAATGAGACAAAGAAGACAAAAATAGAAAAAAGTTATATGGTCACAACAAACTCATACAAGGACTTTGAGCCAGAACTACTGCTCAAAACAAACCTAAACAATCAATATAAATGAGTATCAAAATATTTACTAAAATATTTCATGTCATATAAAGTATAATACCTCTTTCAGAAATCTTAGTCCAACAATATTTAAAATTTTTTATCCACAACCCAATAATATGGTACCTTTTAAAAGCACTTGCATTAATAAATAAATAAATAAATGCGTTTGCATATACATAAATTATGTAAATAAGCATACTAAAAACGACTGGAAAGACGCAGTCAAATAAAACCTATAGGTAGTAGATTCATAAGTAAGTTCTATTTTTCTTTAGCTTATCTGTGGCTTAAAATCTTTCTGCAACAATCAGAAATTACTTTTGTGAAAAGCAGAGGGGAGGAAAGGATTATTTCAATGCCATGTTAACATTCAAATTTTTAGAGTTCAAGTTCAGAATTTCCCATTTTCTTCACCAAAAATATTTACTTATTTAAATTTTATCCCCCCTCGCCAAAAACATTTAAATCATAAAACATCTTTCCTCTGGCTCCTTGATACCAGCGGTGTATCCACTCATGAATGGAGCAGGCATGAGGCTGCTGAGCGAGGCTCAGTCCGTTCAGCATATGGCTCTTGCTTTCAGCTCAGGTCATGATCTCATGGGTGATGAGATCATGGAGCTCAACCATGAGCTGGGCTCCATGCTCAGCAGGGAGACTGCTTGAAGATTCTCTCCCTCTGCCCCTCCCCCCATGCACTCTCACTCCCTCTCTCTCTATATACAATAAATAAATAAATTTTTAAAAAGATTCTCCCTCTCCCTCTGCACCTTTCTTTAAAAAAAAAAAAAAGAGCAACTCCCTCTGCTTATGCTATCAAATAAATAAATAAAATCTTAAAAAAAAAAGGTTCTAAAGTTTACCTTGATGATTGTGAATGGGGTGATATTGGCTAGTCCACAGGAAGAAGAAGGAAGCCTTAAACGCACTGGTCTTCCCCGAGCCTTCTTGGCTAGAAGCAGAAGATAGGTAGCAGTGAGGTGATCATACTGCCACTGGAAAAAAGAAAATCAAGTTGTTTAGAAGACTAAAATTGTTTTCAGAAATAATGTTTTATTTTACATTATTTTTTCCATTCAGAAAAAAAAGCAATCCCCTGTACCAACTGTCTCTCAATCTCTCTCATACACAGTTTCTGCTCCTCAGAGGGAACCGCTTTTAAATACTTTTAGCTATTTCTTCTATGTTTCTCCGTTGCTTATACAGCTTTCATTTTTTTTTTTTCAGCTTTGGATATTATCCATTCATTTCCTAATATGGAAAATAAGGATTTAGCTCTACTACGACACATTTTGTCCCATACATTCTGCCTCCTTGCGTTCTCCTACTATAATTTTATCACAATTTTTAGTTAAATCAATATTTATACTATCATGATTATGTAAATTAGTATACACAACTGAATAGGGGTAATGTTCAAAATATTTCAATGGTACCCTGACTATACACAATTAGAACAGAGGCCAAGAGGTGAGTAGGGTCCTGGGGCACCCCTGCCATGAAGATCATGAAGCTTTTAAGCACTGGGTCCCAGGAGAGACTGGAGGGGGGGGTGGGCGGCCAGGGGACTTAAGGGAGGTAATGGACAATGGGGAGGGCGTTCTTTACTAATGAGATGAGTAGGTGAATATTCTAATATCTTAACAAGCAATACGGAACTGCAGCTAAACCAACACGGGGTACTACCCTTGCATTTCCTTCTTTTGTATCTTGGCTTTTCTCGAATTTAAAAACAAAAAGGAGGCAGTTCCTCATCTTACTAATTCAACTCCACACTCCCCAGCACTCTTCACCTCCCCTCAGCATGTCCACACACACCAGCTAACCTGTTCCCTCCACCATTGCCCTCTTGGAGACATTCCACCTGATGTCTGCATTCCATGCTCCACTCTTGTCTGGCTTCTTTCTCAAGCTGCAACTCAACTGTCGGTCTAGGGATTCCCTTCACCTCTATTCTACAATGTATCCCCAGTTTCCCAGATCCTAAATATTCCTCTTTCTTGGTAACTTTCTTGTCTGGGTAAAATGCATCCTCCAGTAACTTCCTGAGGGTGAATGAATGGGAGGTAAATTTTGTGAGATCCTGCATGTCTGCTGAATGACTGCATTCCTTCCTCACACTTGATTCTGGTTGGGCTGAGTACAGAATTCTAAGATGACAATAATTTTCAGTTTTGAAAAAATTGTTCCATGGTTATCTTGCTTCTAGTACAGCTACTGAAAAGTCCAAGGACTTTCTGACCCCAAGCCTTTCTTTATGATCTTTTGGGGGCTTCTTTTTTTGTCTCTGGAAACTTTTTGGATATTCTCTTTCCCTGGTTTTCTGAAATTTCACTCTGTGCTGATCTATTTTCATCCATATTTCCAAATCCTGGCTAAGCCTCTTCATTCTTAAAAACTCAGTTCTACTAACTTAGAAAGCATCAGTTGCAGAATATTTCTTCTTGTATTATTCTTTTGATGTTTTCTTCCCTTCTTTCTTGTTTTATCTTCCTGCAACTTCTATTATTTGTATGTTGGACCTCTCTTACCCATTCTCTTCTATTTGTGCATCTATCTCTTTGTCCTTAGATTCTACTTTTAAGAGGTTTTCCTTTAATTTTACTTTCAATCATTTCTCCTAAGCTTTTCATTTCTGTGGCCCATATCTTAAATTTTCAAGAGTTATCTCTTGAAATGTTCCTTTTTAGTCATCTTATTCCTATTTCAAAAAAGAAATAGCTTCTCTTATCTCTGGGAATATTAATTATCACTTCAAGCCATTTTCTTCCATTCCCTGCATTATCTTTTATTTCTCAGTATCTTTACTTTTCTTCCTTCTCCCCCCCACCCCCACCATTTGTTTTGATCTCTGATTTTCATGTTAGAGGCTTTCCTTAAATGTCTGATAAGCTTTGGCTGCCTATCTCTACTGAAAGATGAAGAATTATAAAGCACAGCTAATTAAAGGCTCTATGTATAGTCTGAGGCTGCTCATCACCTTGGGGGCTTCTCTCTATGGTGAACAGACACGAATCTGAACTCCCAACCATTTGTATACGAGGTCCTCTCTCTTGGCTTTTCCCTAGAAATGAATCTTCCAATATTTTCCCCAACCCCACTGCAAACAGGATAAAATCCTGGTTCCAGCATTCTCAGACTTGAATAGGGAAGGTGGTTAGAGATAGTGGTTCACTCCTGAATCTGAAGACTGCATGTAGCTATGCGTCCATTTCAGAATGGCTCATCACCCCCACCCAAGCTGTGTGTGGTAGACGAGTTCCTCTTGTTCACTGTCTCCCATCTCCTGCTGGGGTAAGGAAGAGGTGGATGTCATGCAGCACTAGGTAGAGAAAGGGACCTGGGGTCCAACTGCTTTTATTTTTTTTTTTATTTTAATATTTATTTGACAGGAAGAGAGAGCACAAGCAGGCAGAGCAGCAGGCAGAGGGAGAGGAGAAGTAGAGTCCCCACGGAAGTGAGAGCCTGATGTGGGACGCCATCCCAGGACTCCGGGATCATGACCTGAGCCGAAGGCAGTTGCTTAACCAACTGAGCCAGCCAGGTGCCCCTCCAACTGCTTTTAGTACAGATTTTCAACCAATCTTCCTATTTTCTACCCTACTTATTTCCCTAACTTCAGAGGCTCCTAGTACCCCTGATTCCTAAGCCTTTCTAGAGCCTAGGGCTCTAATCAATTTGCTTATTTTCTTTTCCCATTGCAGACACTTAACTTTCAGCTTTCTCTAAAATGCTATGTCAGATGCCACTTAATCTATTTTATAACTCCCCAAATTTCATTGACATAACTTTTTGTCTCCTCTTTTATCCTCAACATCCTTGTGAATTTTTTATCTTTTTATCTCTTTATTATTATCTTAATAATAAGATAAGATATTATTATTATTATATAATAAGATAAGATATTATTAAGATTATTATCTTAATAATAAGATAAGGTTCCCTTAAAAACCTTAAGGGAGGTTTTAGGGAAGTGTTGTATGTAAACATACCTGTTCAATCCACTATGTAGAATTGAAAATTTCTAAATAATGGACTCATAAGCCTAGGTGACTCTCTACCCGCAAGAATGTTAAATTTTAATAATATTAAATAATAACTAATGCATGTATCTCCTCACAAGGCACCTGATCCAAAGAGGCCTTCTACCAAACAGGTGTAATAATCAGTTAATATTTTAGATAGCCACAATCATCACATATGCTTTGAAATCTATATAATGGACCTATCAATCTAGTGGAAGAAGTATAAAATACTGTGATAAATTATCAAAGAATGTTGCCTTTAACCCAGACAGGACGGGTTGAAAGGAAGGAAAAGGTTTCAAAGAAGGTACTTGGGAAGTGGGTAAAAACGATGCAGTCACAATCACTCTCCCGTATGACAATCCTACCTTTTTGAAAGAGATGCCATACACTGATTACAGACAATGGCTCAGAAACCAGTTGTCACTTGCTTACTTAGCATTGTAAACAATACCTGGACAGTTTTAGACAGAATCCTCTAAACCTGCCTAGGAGTTTTACAACTCTAAGCCCTCTTTATCCCTAAGCCAAAAGGCATCCTTTTAATACCTTTTTTGCCATAGCCACTGCACACTACTCATTACAATTAGATACACAGAGGAGTTGTATGTTCAAGAACAAATGAATTGGCACATTAGTTACACTTTCAGGTGATGTCAGCCCACAAGTCTCCCACAACCCATGTCTCCCTTACCTTTTAAGCAGCTCCCTGTTTTGAAAGTCAAATGTCTGAAAGTAAAGCAACAGGGCTACCTATCATAAAGAAGGCTCCATTTCTAAAAAAACAAAACATTCTAAAATCCCCAGTTATTGTTCACACAGGCTACATGTTAGAGAACCGCCCGAGCCCCTGGGCTGAGGACAGGCAGTTATGGGTACAGAGCGTTTGAGAAATTGAGGAATGGCTCACCCGACCTTGGTTGTGAGGCCCTCAATCTTTAAATTTCTGCCACCAGAATACAAGGGGATTTGCACTGCAGGGGTGAGGGAAGGGGTTGGTCTGAATAGGTTCTCATAGGCACGTGTAACCCTCAGTGAAGTGCCCCTACCAGATGACTGGCTGCTCCCACAATTCACAGCCACTCACAGCTGGAAGGATAGGCAGAAAGTAAGGAACGCAATCAGGTGGAAGGAAGCTCTAGCGCCACCACTGGGAGTCTCAATAGGGCCACGGTGAGATGGCTCAAAATCGTAACACCTATGAAACTCTAACTTCTGCATCCAAAAAGCAGTTTAGAGGGGCGCCTGGGTGGCTCAGTGGGTTAAAGCCTCTGCCTTCGGCTCAGGTCATGATCTCAGGGTCCTGGGATCGAGCCCCGCATGGGGCTCTCTGCTCAGTGGGGAACCTGCTTCCCCCTCTCTCTCTGTCTGCCTCTCTGCCTACTTGTGATCTCTCTCTCTTTCTCTCTCTCTCAAATAAGTAAACAAATAAATATCTTTAAAAAAAAAAAGCAGTTTAGAGTGTTCATGTATAGGGGTGCCTGGGTGGCCCTGTCGGTTAAGTGTCTGACTTTGGCTAGGTCATGATCTCAGGATCCTGGGATCCAGCCCTGCATCTGGCCCCGCCTCAGGCTCCACACTCAGGAGGAATCTGCTTCTCCCTCTCCCTCTGCTCCTTCCCCAACTCATGCTCTCGATTTGTCTCTGTCTCAAATAAATAAATAAGATGTTAAAAAAAAAAGTGCTCATGTAAATGATATAAAAGTGGGAGTTCTAGGAGTCAAACTTTTGAGAATAAAATTGTTTCTCGCTCTGCACAAAGATCAGCAGCACGATACCAGCATAGATCTCACTAAACTGATCTCTCCCCACCCTGTCTAACCAGCCCCCAAAATAAAGGGAAAGCTCCCAAAGTGCCAGAAAAAGTGTAACAGACCACAGATGACCTCAAATCTGGGTTCCCTGAAGATATTTAAACTGGAAAGTACGTAGGACCAATGTAAATTCTCTGAGACTACCTAAACCAAAATTTCTTAACCTCAACACTATTGGTCTTTGGCCTGGAAAATTCTCTCTTGTGAGGGGCTATTCTGAGCATTGTGGGATATTTAGCAGAATCCTGGCCTCTAACCACCAGATTCCATTAGCATGTATACACACCCCAGTTGTGACAACCAAAAATGTCCCTCAGAGGCAAAATCACTCCCAGTTGAAAACCACTGACTTACACAAATGCTTCTCAAGCTTTAAGGTACATAGGAATCACTTAGGGATTTTATTAAGATGCCGATTATTCTGATTCAGTAGTTCTGAAGTGGGGCCTGAGAGCCTGCATTTCTGATAAGCACCAAGTGATGCTAATGCTGCCGGTCAGAACATACTCTGAATGGCAAGAATTTAGAGTAGTACTTCTCAACTCCTGGCTGCATACTGCAATCATATGGGAAGCTTTTAAAAATTCTGATGTTTAGGCCACACACCGAACCAATGAGATCATAATCTCTGAGGGTGGGACCTAGGCATCGGGATTAGTTTAACGTACCCAGGGGATTCTAGTGCTCAGATAAGGTTGACAATCTTGCACTCAGAATGCGTAGCCTGTGTCCTACTCATCCCTAGGACTGGAAAGTATAAACAAGCATTTAAGAATGAAGGAAGGGTAAAAGAGAAGAAAACTATCACTTTCTTCATAGCATTCTTTTATATATATATATATATTTTTTTTTTTTTTAAGATTTTATTTATTTATTTGAGAGACAGAGAAAGTGAGAGAGAGCATGAGAGGAGAGAGAAGGTTAGAGGAAGAAGCAGACTCCCCGTGGAGCTGGGAACCTGATGTGGGACTTGATCCCGGAACTCAAGGATCATGACCTGAGCCGAAGGCAGCTGCTCAACCAACTGAGCCACCCAGGCGCCCTCTGCATAGCATTCTTGATGTTGCTCATGTCTAGCTTTTAGAATCACTGAGATCCTTAGAGACATTAACACCAGAAAACAATCTCTATCATGCTTCATTATCTACTTTTTCTGTAACAGAAGTAAATAATTCCTATTTCCATTTCACTTTTAAGTTTGAAAACTATATGTAAAAACCACATAAAGGATACTATTTTACGAATTTTTTTAAATAGTTCTTGAAATTCCAACATGGGGCTTGAACTCACGAGCCCGAGGTCAAGACCTGAGCTGAGAACAAGAGTTGGACACCCAACCAAGCCATCCAGGCACCCTACTAAGTATATTACTTTTAAGATTCAGATTTTAAGTCTATTGATCTCAAACCAAATTTTTTCTCACTAAAATGACAAGATGTCTGGGACTAACTTAGAAATATCCTAGTTAGGATTGCATGCACATATTACATGGAGCACTGGGTGTGGTGCATGAACAATCAATCTTGTAACACTGAAAAAATAAACATATTTGGGAAAAAAAATACAGGAAAAAAAAAAGAAAAGAAATATCCTAGTTAGAAAGGACAGATGGGAGAGGGTGCTGGGATACAGATAAAACTGGCAAAATGTCATTAACTGTTGAGACTAGATGATGATTACATGGAAGATCACTGTTAAACGATTCTACTTTTGTAGGTGTTTGAAAACTTGTAAAATAAAAATTTTAAAAGAAATCTTATGTATCTGAAATACAGTCTTGTATTAAAAATCATCCTAAAGAAAAAGTCATACTTTTTATTTTTAAGTTACTTCAATGGAAAGTTCAAATTTTCATTATAAAAGACCTTGCAACAATTTCCAATTCTTGCCACTCCTTTAAAGGCATTATCCAAGGTGTCTGCATGGCTCAGTTGGTTAAGCATCTACCTTTGGCTTGGGTCATGATCTTGGGGTCCTAGGATCCAGCCCTATGTTGGGCTCCCTGCTCAGTGGGGAGTCTGCTTCTCCCTCTCCCTTTGCCCCTCCCCTCTCACTCATGTTCTCTCTCTCAAATAAAATCTTTAAAAATAAAATAAAATAAAGGCATTATCCATGAAAAACTAAATTATCATTCTGTTTTCCAGACACATTCCAGAACCTTTGCTTATTATATCATTCAAAAGAAATCCTTTATAGGGACGCCTGGGTGGCTCAGTTGGTTAAGCAGCTGCCTTCGGCTCGGGTCATGATCCCGGGGTCCTGGGATCAAGTCCCACATCGCGCTCCTTGCTCAGCGGGGAGCCTGCTTCTCCCTCTGCCTCTGCCTGCCACTCTGCCTGCTTGTACTCTCTCTCTTTCTCTCTGACAAATAAATAAATAAAATCTTAAAAAAAAAAAAAAAGAAATCCTTTATATCTCCTCACTGAAAAGAAATGAGGCTTAGCAAAGCTTTCTTTAGTAAAAAAAAAAAATTTTGCTTAAGGCCTTTACCTTGCAAATTAGAAAAGAGAAAAAATACAAATCATAGATGATGAAAGACCAATATTGAATCAGGAGCATAGTTAGGCACAATCCCTGCTTATCAAGTTAGATTATACTCAGAGTCAGCAATGAGTGCCTCCATCTCTAGGAAAAAAATCTAGAGATTAAGTATCTGAAAGAGCTAAAATGATCCAACATAGAAATCATGATAATGATTTCATGGTATTTGGTTCATAAGCTTAGAGGTGATGTGATGCTACAAGGTTGCTTTTAGGTAAGAAGAAAAGTGCTTTGCGTTTACCATTCCTACAGGAGAATCACAGTTCCATGTTAGAGAATTTCCAGGAGTAAAATCAGAACTCTGTCAATTCTCTGTGGACTAGCTTTTTTCTGTTTATTTTTTCCCTACTGTAATTTTCTTTAATCAATGTCATTTTTAACAGGATATCCAGCAGGCATGAGAAAAGAATTGAGTGAAAATCATACGTAAATATAATATTTATACCCATGATAAAATCCTAGGTCTGAAAAATGCGCTACCATTTTTAATGCACTTTATCAGTACATTTATTGTATCAATAAAGAATAAAAGAAAAGATGTTATTCTCAAATTCACATTGTACTTCTTACCAATGAAATTAAATCCTCCATTGTTTGCCTGTTATTTCTGTGATGTACAGAAAGTTCTGTTACACAATCTTCATCGAGGTGAATAAGCTACAAAAAATATTATAAACTTTATTAACAAAAAATTACAAATATAGTCATTGTTTTCAAATCTTAAAGTTAGCATAATTACTTTGTAAAATCAATACCAGTATGTAAAAACAACAGGAGTTCATCAAATTCTTATGTAGGAATAAACACTATCCATAATTTTTAAAGGTATCAGTAGGTGACAATAAGCAGTGCACGAAGAACTCTTGCCTCACCCTTCACATCCCATCATCATCCGATTGTTAAAATTATGTTATGTAGCCGAGGCACTCCATCGTCCTTCCCCACTATAAGACCTGCCTGGCATTTTCATCAGGGAACAGTCATCTGGGCACTAACATCAGTGGCTCTCCAACAGGCTGGTAAAAGAGTGGCTCAGACTTATAGCACAGTGCACCTCAAGCTACATTTGGGTTTAGCACCGATCCAAGGAGCCCTCATGATGCTAAGGGACCTAACAAAGCACAACTTCATAAAGTGAGATAGTCTCAGGATGCCTGGGTGGCTCAGTTGGTTAAGTGTCCGCCTTCGGCTCAGGTCATGATCCCAGGACCCTGGGATCAAGTCCCACATTGGGCTCCTTGCTCAGCCAGGAGCCTGCTTCTCCCTCTCCCTCTGCCACTCCCCCTGCTTGTGTGTGTGCTCCCTCTCTTGCGCGTGCGCTCTCTCTGATAAATAAATAAATCTTTTTTTTTTTTAAATGAGATAGTCTCTATATAAGTTTTATTTTGCTTAAGGAGAAAAATTATCCAAGTACTCAGATCCATGCATGAAGGTCCAGAAATATGTTCTGAGCACCAAATCTGAAAAACTGAGAACCAAAAGGCTGAAGGGGTCTAGCCTGGACCTGGAACAGGAGTTCAGAAGATCACAGTGGAAGAGATTCCTAAGGAATATAATTTTAAAGTCCTCTTTTCCATATGAATTCTTTTCACAACAACCGCAATAAGTCACCTTTCACTTTCTGCCGTTAAGTCCTCCTTTCCCAGGAACAGAACAGCTGGGATGGCTAGCTCCTCCCCTGTCCCCTAAGGTCTGTCTGCCTAGGATCTCCATTCAGTGTCAGTACAATCTGACAGCTAAGAGGCTTTGGAATTAGGAAGACCTTGGTTTGAATCATGAAATCACTAAATGACTGTATGACCTTGAGTAGGTTATTATTCTCGGAGGCTCAGTTCTACCATCTGTAAAGCAGAAAGAGAACCTGCCTTGCAATACATGTAACATATGTAGAGAGCCTAGTACATCTAAACAGAATAGACCCTCAAAAAATGATTAAGTACTTTTTCTACCAGTCATAATTTTACTTTCTCCTTGGTGTAAGAGCTTTTCAGAAATTTGAATATTCTTAGTACAGGCAACCTGTCTTCTCCAAGTTTTCTCTTTTCCAGTTCCTTTAACCACCATTTTAATGATCACTGCCCCTTACCATTCTGGACCTTTCTTTAGATCACACAGTCTAGGTTGTCATTGACCCTCGGCATGAAGTGTTCAGAATCAAACATAATATGCCAGGAGAGGTCTCCCCACCACAAAACAGAGCAATATCATGAACATTCCCTTGTTGTGGACACCACACTTGCAATAATGGATTCAAGAGAAAATCATGCTGCCATGATGAAAAGAGAAGAACCCTAGAAACAATGACCAGCATCACTGGCTAGTAGAAGCACAACCTCATGTGTTATGAAGAATGTGGAGAGCACAGAAGCTTACATTAATGGTACTACATGAAAGTTGGAAATGCTAAGATAAGTTTTCACTGTGTTGCTTTGACCTTAGCGGTTCCACCTACTGTAGATTCCCTCTTTAGGAAGATCCCAACCTTAGAAGCTCAGACACTTTACTGCCAGCTGGGCACCTTCTTTGTCACCAGTTGATGTGACTACTGCTCAAGATTTCGGGGATTCCCTCCATAATCTTAATGTTACTTCTCCTAAAAACAGGGGCGCCTGGGTGGCTCAGTCGGTTAGGTGTCTGCCTCTTGATTTTGGCTCAGGTCGTGATCTCAGGGTCATGAGATCGAGCCCCCTGTCAGGCTCCGCACTTGTAGAGCCTGCTTAAGATTCTCCCTCTCCCTCTGCCCTTCCCCCTGACCGGCTCTCTCTTGCTCATTCTCTCTTTCTCAAAAAAAAAAAAGTTACTGTCCTAAAAACAAACAAACAAACAAACAAAAAAACCCTTTCTCTCTCTCTCTCCCTAGCCTCCTGCTTTTACCACAAGGCACATGTGGGAAAGGAGGGAAGGGTAGGAAGAAGGTGTTAGCTTCTTTGCTGAACTCCTGAACTGGAGAGGATAAAGAGTAGGGTGGACAAGACACCAAAGTCTGAAACATATGGCTTAGGGTTAGGGTTAGGGTTAGATTAGAGACTCAATACTTTAAGTACAGATGGTCCCAGACTTGTAATGGTTCAACTTACAATTTTTCGACTTGACTATGATGCAAAAGTGATACACATTCAGTAAAAACTGTACTTCAAATTTTGAATTTTGATCCTTCCCTGGGCTAACGATGATGGTATGATACTCTCTTGTGATGCTGGACAGGGCAACAAGCTGCAGCTCCCCCTCAGCCACGTGATCGTGAAAGGACAGAGCCAATACACCTACAGTCATTCTGTACCCAACAAGCATTCCCTTTTTCACTTTAGTACAGTAATCAATATGTTACATGAGATATTCAACACTTGATTACAAAAGAGGCTTTGTGTTCGATGAGTTTGCCCAACTGGAGGCTAATGTAAGTGTTGAGAGCATGTTTGAGGGAGGCCAAACTGGGCTATGCCATTTAGCAGGTTAGATGCATTAAATGCATCTTCGACTTACGATATTTTCAACTTATGATGGGTTTATCAGGTTGTAACCCCTTAAGTCAAGGAAGCTCTGTACTCTGAATTCTCAGCCACGTATACTCAAGTTAAATTAAGTACAAAAATGAATGCCAAAAGCTGGCCAATTATTTTGGATTATCCGTGCCTACTACATTTCCTGTTCAGTAGGGTAGAAAATAGAACTGAATATAACTTCTATTTGATACAATACTTGGGTACTAGAACTATGTGTGAAAATGATAGAAGGAGATCATGCATAGAGTTATAGAATAGCACCTATATTATAATAGCACCTATATTAAATATCCAAAAAAAAATCCAAATAAATCTGAATTATTTTTTATAATTCACTCTTAAAGAAACAGAAAACTGAGGGGAGAAAAGCAAATATTTTGAAAAGCAACAATCTTTGCTTATAGTTCTCCTGTGTATCACTCATTTGATCCCTGAAGCATTATTGTAAGGCAGGCAAGACAGATAAATGACTTAACACATAGAGGCACTCTATAAATGACAAAACATAACCCAAACATACATAAGAGGCTGACATCAGAATAGCCATATTGGAGGTAAGAAAATGAAGTCTCAGAAAGATTCCTGCAATGCGCCCAGGACTGGCATTTTGTGTTCCTAGCCCAGAGTCTGTTCTACCGAACCACTACGCCCCCTCTCCAAAACTCTGCTCCGTGAGCTATTTTAACAGAGAGCAGACAAGCAACCCTCGTCACAAAGGCCACAGCCACGCAGGATGCAGGCCCTAGATTTGAATAATTTGATCTGTCAGATCCATCACATTCTGGAGCCCTTATGTCTAGGTTCAAATCCTGGTTCTACACTTACTGGTTGTTTGGTCTTGGGGAAGTTACTTTACGATTCTGTGTCTCATTTGCTTCATCTGCACAATGGAGACAATAACAGTATCCACTTCAGAGGGTTAGTATGGAGATTAAATGAATGGAAAGAATTAAAAACACAAAGCCCATAGAACAGCACCTGACTCTTAAAGGTAACAGCCTAAGGGCTCTTTTGATACTCTCCTATAATATATAGAGAGTTCTTACATAATAGCACATTATTCAATTATATACGTATTCAGTAAATATTAGCAATTATTATAATAAAATATAAGGAAAATTACATACTTTTTTTGAACACTCAGTACTATATATTTTACATTATACTGCACCCAAATTTAAAATAATTTTTGTGTTGGTGAAATAAGAGACTTTCTTCATGTTGGCATTTGCTCTCCTGCAAAGAGTAGTGTATCTTATCCTATGAGGATCATGGCTGAGAAGACGCGCCAAGCCCTCCCACACATGGAGAAATGATGACCCCCAATGGTTGAATGCAGGCATTTGCAGCACCCGCTCCCTGCCCCTCACAGGGGACACATCCCCACTTGCCTGGCCTTGCTAGCGTCCTGCTCACACACCTGAGCACTCTGCTGTTCTGAGGCTCAGTACGGACAGTTGCTAGAATGAAGGTGCTGCTCGACACCCTAACCTTACAACTAAAACAGCTACAGAAAGAACAAGAAGGGCAGTCGAAAGCCACCATAAGGAAGGAAATAATAAAGATTAGAACAGAAATAAATGACATAGAAGAAACAGACAAGCAAAAAACAATAGAACAGATCAATGAAACCAGGAGCTGGTTCTTTGAAAACAATAAAATTGATAAACCTCTAGCCAGACTTATCAAAAAGAAAAGAGAAAGGACCCAAATAAATAAAATCACAAATGAGAAAGGAGAAATAATCAAAAGCACAGAAATGCAAACAATTATGAGATTATTATGAAAAACTATATGCCAATAAATTGTACAACCTAGAAGAAATGGATAAATTCCTAGAAACATATAAACTACCCAAACTGAAAGAGGAAGAAATAGAAAACTTGAACAGACTAATAATAAGAAAAGAAACTGAATCAATAATCAAAAAAACTTCCAACAAACAGAAGTCCAGGACCAGATGGCTTCATAGGCAAATTCTACCAAACATTTAAAGAAGAGTTAGGGTGGGCGCCTGGGTGGCTCAGTTGTTAAGCAACGGCCTTCGGCTCAGGTCATGATCCTGGAGTCCCTGGATCGAGTCCCGCATCGGGCTCCCTCCGCAGTGGGGAGTCTGCTTCTCCATCTGACCTCTTCCTCTCTCTCATTCTCTCTCTCTCAAATAAATAAATAAATAAAATCTTTAAAAAAAAAAAAAAAAAGAAGAGTTAGGGTGCCTGGGTGGCTCAGTGGGTTAAAGCCTCTACCTTTGGCTCAGGTCATGATCTCAGGGTCCTGGGATCGAGCCCCGCATCAGGCTCTCTGCTCAGCGGGGAGCCTGCTTCCCGCCCCCTCTCTCTGCCTGCCTCTCTGCCTACTTGTGATCTCTCTCTCTCTCTCTGTTAAATAAATAAATAAAATCTTTAAAAAAATAAAAAGAAGAGTTAATACCTGTTCTTCTCAAACCATCCCAAAAAATAAGAGATAGAAGGAAAACTTCCAAAGTCATTCTGTGAGGTCAGCATTACCTGATACCAAAACCAGAAAGACATCACTAGAAAAGAACTACAGGTCAACATCCCTAATGAAGATAGATGCAAAAATTATCAACAAAATACTAGCAAACCAAAACCCAACAATACATTGAAAAAAACCATTCACCACAATCAAGTAGGATTTATTCCTGGATTGCAAGGCTGGTTCAATATTTGCAAATCAAACATACTACATCATATCACTAAGAGAAAGTATAAGAACCATATGATCATTTCAATAGGTGCAGAAAAAGCATTTGACAAAGTACAACATCCATTCACGATAAAAACCCTCAACAAAGTAAATTTTGAGGGAACATACCTCAACATAATAAAGGCCATATATGAAAAACTCACAGCTAGTATCATCCTAAATGGGGAAAAACTGAGAGCTTTTCCTCTACGATCAGGAACAAGACTAGGGTGTTGACTCTCATCACTTTTATTCAACATAGTATGAGAAGTCTTAGCCACAGCAATCGCACAACAAAAAGAGATAAAAGGCATCCAAACTGTCAAGAAAGGAGTAAAACTTTCACTATTTGCAAATAACATGATACTCTATGAGGAAAACCCAAAAGGCCACCAAAAAACTGCTAGAACAAATTCAATAAAGTCACCGGATATAAATTCAATGTACAGAAATCTGCTCTATTTCTACTCATCAATAATGAAGCAGTAGAAAGAGAAATTAAGGAGTGCCTGGGTGGCTCTGTCAGCTGAGCGTCTGTGTTCTGCTCAGGTCATCATCCCAGGGTGCTGAGATCAAGCCCCACATCGGGCTCCCTACTCAGTGGGGAGCCTGCTTCTCCCTCTCCCTCTGCTGCTCTCCCTGCTTGTGCTCTCTTGCTTTCTCTCAAATAAATAAATAAAATCATTAAAGAGAGAGAGAAATTAAGAAATTAATCCCATTTACAATTGTATCAAAAACAATAAAATACCTAGGAATAAACCTGACCAAAGAGGTAGAAGACCTGTACTCTGAAAACTATAAAATACTGATGAAAGAAATCAAAGATGACACAAAGAAATGGAAAGACATGCCATGTTCATGGATTGGAAGAACAAATACTGTTAAAATGTCTATACCACCTAAAGCAATCTACACATTTAATGCAACCCCTGTTAAAATACCAACAGCATTTTTCACAGAGCTAGAACAAACAATCCCAAATATTTGTATGGAACCACAAAAGACCCCATGTAGCCAAAGAAACCTTGAAAAAGAAAAACAAAGCTGCAGGCACCATGATTTTGGACTTCAAGTTATATTACAAAGCTGCAGTAATCAAAACAGTATTGTACTACCACAGAAATAGACACATAGATCAATAAAACAGAACAGAAAACCCGGAAATGAATCCACAATTATATATAGTCAATCTTCAACAAAGCAGGAAAGAATATCCAATGGGAAAAAGAATGTCTCTTCAACAAATGGTGTTGGGAAATCTGAACAGAAACATGCAAAAGAATAAAACCGGACCATTTTCTTACACCATATACAAAAATAAATTCAAAATGGATTAAAAACCTAAACGTGAGACCTGAAACCATAAAAATCCTAGAAAAGAACACAGGCAGTACTTTTTTGACATAGCAACTTCTTTCTAGGTAATGTCTCCTGAGGCAAGGGTAACAAAATTAAAAAAATAAACCATTAGAACTACATCAAAAGAAATATAAATAAATAAATAAATAAATAAATAAACAAATAAATAAATAAATAGAACTACATCAAAATAAAAAGCTGCACAGTGAAAGAAACAATCAACAAAACTAAAAGGTAACCTATGGAATAGAAGAATATATTTGCAAATGATCTATCTGATAAAGGGTTAGTATCCAAAATATATAAAGAACTTATCCTACCCAACACCCAAAAGATGAATAATCCAATTAAAAATGGTCAAAAGAACTACTGGGTATTTACCCTAAAGATACAAATGTAGTGATCCAAAGGGTTAGGGTTAGTGCACCCCAATGTTTATAGCAGCAATGTCCACAATACCCAAACTATGGAAAGAGCCTAGATGTCCATCAACAGATGAACGGATAAAGAAGACGTGGTATGTATATACAGTGGCATATTATGCAGCCATCAAAAAACCCCTGAAATCTTACCATTTACAATGACGTGGGTGGAACTAGAGGGTATTATGCTAAGTGAAATAACTCCATCAGAGAAAGATAATTATCATATGATCTCACTGATATTATGCAGCCATCAAAAACCACGAAATCTTGCCATTTGCAACGACATGGATGGAACTAGAGGGTATTAAGCTAAGTCAAATAAGTTAATCAGAGAAAGACAATTATGATCTCACTGACAGGAGGAATTAGAGAAATAAGACAGAGGATCATAGGGGAAGGGAGGGAAAAATGAAACAAGACCAAACCAGAGAGGGAGACAAACCATAAGAGACTCTTAATCTCAAGAAACAAACTGAGGGTTGCTGGAGGGGAGTGGGGATGGAAGGAATGGGGTGGCTGGGTGATGGACATTGGGGAGGGTATGTGCTATGGTGAGCACTGTGAATTGTGTAAGACTGATGAATCACAGACCTGTATCCCTGAAACAAATAACGCATTCTATGTTAATAAAAAAGAAATGAGAAGACATGAATAGACATTTTTCCAAAGAAGACATACAGACGGCCAACAAACACATGAAAAGATGCTCAATGTCACCCATCATCAGGGAAATGCAAATCAAAACTACACCAATGACCTATCACCTCACACCTTTCGGTATAGCTAAAATCAACAACATAAGAAACAACAGGTGTTGGTGAGGATGTGGAGAAAGGCAAATGAATGCTCTTGCACTGTTGGTGGGAATGCAAACTAGTGCAGCCACTCTGGAAAACAATATGGCGGTTTCTCAAAAAGTTAAAAATAAGGGGCACATGGCTGGCTCAGCCAGTTAAGCATCCAACTCTTGGTTTTGGCTCGGGTCATGATGTCAGGATCCTGAGATCAAGCCCTGTACTGGGCTTCATGCTCAGCAGGGTGTCTGCTTGAGATTCTCTCCCTCTCCCCTCTCCCTGCTCACATGCTCCCTCTCGGATAAATAAACAAATCTTTAAAAAAAAAAAAAAACACCTTAAAAACCTACCCTATGATCCAGCAATCACCCAACTAGGTATTTAGCCAAAGGATGCAAAAATACTAATTCAAAGAGGGGTGCCTAGCTGGCTCAGTCAGTGGAGCATACAAACTCTTGATCTCAGGGTTGTGAGTTCAAGCCCCACGTTGTGTGTGGAGATTACTTAAAAATAAAATATTTTTTTAAAAAAGGAGGGGGTACATGCACCCTGAGGTTTATAGAAGCATTATCTATAATAACCAAACTAAACAGCCCAAGTATCCATCGATGGGTGGATAAAGAAGATTCATCGTGCCATTTGAATGACACGATGGAGCTAGAATTATGCTAAGTGAAATAGAGAAAAACAAAATACCATATGATTTCACTCATATGTGGAATTAAAGAAACAAAACAAACAAGCAAAGGGGAAAAAGAGAGAGAGAGAAGCAAACCAAGAAACAGACTCTTAGAGAACAAACCGATGGTTAGCAGAACTGATGAGAACAAACTGATGGCTACCAGAAGGGAGATGGGCAGGTGGGGTGGGGGGGGAGATGGGTGAAACAGGTGACCAGGACTAAGGAGTACACTTGTTTTGATGGGCACCAGGTGACGTATAAAAGTGTTGAATCACTATATTGTACACCTGAAACCAACATTACACTATATGTTAACTAAGTGGAATTTAAATAAAAACTTAAAAAAAAAGAATTAAGTCACTTCTCTAACTGTATTTGCTCAATAGATACTAAAAATGACATGGAGGACCGAAGGGAATATGGAGAAGAGAAATTTTAGGAGCTGACAGTCATAGGAGAATCAGAAGGAATTTCAAAACAGTGGGCAGACTAGTGAGAAGGAGCTAAAAACAAGCTTACTGTGTTGTTCCAAGACTAGCTGGCTATTGAGAAGAGTATTTATTTATATTTATTAGTGTGATTATTCCAGAAAGGAAATACCTGACAGCTCTACTATTTTGGGCATGTCTGAAAATTCTGCAAGCTATTCTCTTGACCCAAGCACATACCCCACTCCACAGCAGAAATTTTAGTGGATCATCAAAGAACATGCCCAATTATCTGAAAAGGGCATTAAAATGCTTCTCCTTTAAAGTATTAAATTACTTTTCTAACCACATATCTATGTGAGGCTACATTTTCTTCATAAGCTTCAATCAAAACAACATATCAAAACAGCCTGAATAGGGCGCCTGAGTGGCGCAGTTGGTTAAGCAACTGCCTTCGGCTAAGGTCATGATCCCGGAGTCCCGGGATCGAGTCCCACATCGGGCTCCCAGCTCCATGGGGAGTCCGCTTCTCACTCTGACCTTCTCCCTTCTCATGCTCTCTCTCACTCTCTCTCTTTCCTAATGAATAAATAAATAAAATCTTTAAAAAATAAAAAAAAAACAGACTGAATAAAAAGCAGGTAAGTATCCAAGTGTCTTCTATTAAGCCAGATTTAAAAGTAATCTGCAAAGTGATGACACTCTTCAAAATTTATTTTTTAAATCCGTTATTTTTCATTTCTTGATTTCCTTATCTATATATTAGGGATATAAATTGTATTGACTTAGAAGGATACACTTTTCACAGTGGTTCCAGGCTTTGCCCTGTGGTTTTTTTGCTTCGGTGCATGGGATATTAGCAAACATGATGTAAGCAGAAGCTTGAAAAATGCTTGAAAAATGAAGGATTAGTTTGCCTAGATGGTCCAGCCCAAATTGCTGGTCCACAGAATTATAAAGTTATCATCATTTTAAGTCACTAAATTCTGAGATTTCATTATACACAGTAATGGTTAATACCAAAGTACATATATCCTTTAATAATATTCACATTTTTGCCAAGTTCGAGTTAACATTTATTAATAAAAATTTTAAACATTAATACAAGAACTGTTTAAACTCACATAGGACTCTGTTTAAAGTTTTTTCATATATATATACTAGACCAGTTCTCAGGGTGTAGTCCACAGAGTTCTGAGGATCTCCAAGGTCAGAACTATTTTTATAATATTTTTCATTTTTCACAATATTAACACCTGTAGCAATGGTGCAAACAATGATGAGTAACACTGTTGGTGCCTTAGTATGAATCAATGCAATGACACCAACTACATTAAGATACCATATTCTTTGTCATGCAATTAAGTTCAAAAAAAATTTTTAAGGCAATTTCAATTAAGAATATCACTGATGAGGGGCGCCTGGGTGGCTCAGTTGGTTGGGCGACTGCCTTCGGCTCAGGTCATGGTCCCGGAGTCCCAGGATCGAGTCCCATGTGGGGCTCCCGGCTCTGCGGGAAGTCTGCTTCTCCCTCTGACCTTGTCCCCTCTCATTCTCTCTCTCTCTCTCAAATAAATAAATAAAATCTTTAAAAAAAAAAAAAAAGAATATCACTGATGAGGGCACCTGGGTGGCTCAGTGGGTTGGGGCCTCTGCCTTCAACTCAGGTCATGATCTCGGGGTCCTGGGATCGAGCCCCACATCGGGCTCTCTGCTCGGCAGGGAGCCTGCTTCCCTCTCTCTCTCTGCCTGCCTCTCTGCCTACTTGTGATCTCTCTCTCTCTGTATCAAATAAATAAAATCTTTTAAAAAAAAAAAAAGAATATCACTGATGAAGTACTAAAAAGTACTAATTTTATTAAACCCTGGCCACTCAGTACGTGTTTTTGATATTCTGTGTGGCAAAATGGGAAGCATGCAGAAAGCACTTCTGCATACCAAAATATGAAAGCTGTTTAGAGGAAAAGCACCTGTGTGACTGAGTTGTGAGTTGAATCACCTGTTTTCTTCATGGAACACCATTTTCACTTGAAAGACAAACTATATTTACACTTGGGTATTTGGCATTTTCTCAAAAATGAATAAAACGAACTTGTCACTTAATGGAAAACAACAACTGACAGTATTTGTTGCTAATGATACAATTTGGGTTTTCAATCAAAAACTAGGATTTAGGGGGCACCTGGGTGGTGCAGTCAATTAAAGTGTCCAACTCTTCGTTTCAGCTCAGGTCGTGACCTCAGGATCGCGAGATCGAGCCCCGTGTTGGGCTCTGTGCTCAGCATGGAGTCTGCTTAAGACTCTTTCTCTCTCTCCCTCTGCCTCTCCCCACCAAAAGAAATAAATCTTTAAAGAGAAAATTAGGATTTTGGAAAATCTGTACCTGCCACCATTAGTTTAACAACTTTCCAAATTTTTTTTAACAGCTTTCCACTTCTTAAAGACTCTTCTGATGAGATCAATAGTGACTTTAAGGAATGTGAGGCTTTTTTTTATTGTATAATGAAAGGTGTTAACTTTTGGAAGATCTGAATAACTCAGTGAAACAATATTTTCCAAATGACCAATGCATAATGGGGAAGAGATCCAATGGATAGACCAATGGATTTTAATGCAATAGAGTACAACAACTTCATTGATTCCACAAGCAACTAACCCTTAAGAAACCACTATTTGTCAAGTACTAATAACCTATCCCAGGATATCCCTAATTATCTGAAAAAGCTTTTAAAGTGTTAATCCATTTTCCCAGTACATATCTGTGTAGGGCTGCTTTTTCCTCATATGCTTCAATCAAAACAACATATCAAAACAGAATACAGAAGCAGATGAGATCCTGATGTCTTCTATCAAGCTAGACTTTAAAGAAATTTGCAAAGATGCTATTCCTCTCATTAAATTTATTTTTTAAAGTTATTTTTCATGAAAAAATTACCGAGATAAAATGTAATAGGTTTACTACTGTTACTTTTAAATGAATCAATAAATAAGTATTAAGAGTGTAAAGGAGTCCTCAGACTTAAAAGTTTGACAACCGCTATAACCTCATAACTCCTCTAGGAAGTAGACAGAACTGTTAATCTACTTTTTACAGACGAACAAACAGATTTGGCAAAAATAAGTGACTTGCCTGTGATCTCCAGAGCACTGTTCACAATCCTGACTACATGTAAGAAACACGTGAAAGCTTTTAAAATTAACTACTAATTGTTCTGAGATGGGCGCAGACTTTAAGGTCCCAGTGATTCTCATGTGCAGCCTAAATTAAGAGCCACTGTCCTAGAGATTAACAGGCAAATGTATAATTAGGTTATAAGCCTCATAAACACCAATCTGATACACAAGTCTACAAAATACATTTTCTTCTACATTTAAACCACATCACTGTAGGTCCTAAATCCACACCAAGATCAAAGTTTTTTGTGAAAAATTTTACCAGACTTCATTTTACTTACAGAATTCTTGCTTTGCCACTCAACAGGACAGTTGTATTCGTGCATGATCCAGGGATGGCTCAACAGATTTTTCACAGAAATCCGTTTCTTTGGGTCCACCTAGTGGTCATTGAGAAGTAGCTAGAGATTAACATTTCAAATAGGGAACACAGAACTCCTTTCCTCCTGAGAACTCAAAATTCATCAGAACAGATGTCAACTTTATCAGCACAAAAATGCTGTCAAAGACCTTAAAATGGCCTTGGAATAAATTCTTTAAAAAAGGCAACAGAGGCAAGAAAACTATAGCAACCAACACGCGCTTAGAAGATAAATGTTTAACAAACATGAACTTCATTGGTATGGACATTATTCATGAAGTTCAGTCAATCTATTGTATGATGTAATAGTCTTTGCTGGAAAACCTATTCACAGGAAATATTCACCAATTTAATATTCAAGCAGCCACAATGCAGGGCATTCATAGTGAATATGCAATCTCTACCTCCGATGAGCTTACAATCACATAGAACAAGTTGAAAAGCACACCTTTCTTTTCCATTTGTAATTTTCAAATGTGAGGAGAGGAAAATTAATCAACAAAGATTAAGTTTTTTGGAGTTCAGAAGAAAGGATGAGGTGTTTCCAATCTCATGGAGATTTGGTGGTCTGGCTCTACTTAATCAAGGTGGGTGAGCCTGAGGTAAATTGTGAATAAAAAGTGGAGATGGCTTAATAGATGGAAAAACTGGAAGATACTCTGAATACATAATAATGAAAAAAATATTGCACTAATAAGGTACTCATATTTTCAAAGTGTTTCCTATTTATCTCATTTTATCCTCCTAACACTACATAGCAGTGAGGCCAGGCTCAGAATCCCCATTTGACAGATCAGAACCGGTTAGGTGGCATGCCTATTGATTGGCAGGGTAGACACCGAGATTTTAGCACTCCTACCTTTAGCCCTCAGAGGCCATTCCCCTAAATCAGTGGTTCTCAAAGTGTGGTACCAAGACCAGCAACATCAGCAACATCTGGAAGCTTGTTAGAAAGGCAAATTCCTAGTCCTGCCCCCAATCTATTGACTGGGACACTCTCAGGGTGGCACCCACAAAATCTGTGTTTGAACAAGCCCATCTCGCAGTCTTGATACTTGATACTTGATACTTGACATGCTAAAGTTTGAGAACCACTGCACAAGGTCATGGGGTCCCCTCGATTGTCCCTCAGTTCATTCAAGCATCTACTCCCTTGTCTACTATACACCTAATCCAAGAGTGGGAGCAAGAAAGGGGAAGCCGGTACAGCAAAAGCCAGTCAAAGACAGACAATGCTCAAGAAAAAGGAAGGAAAACCACATCAGCAAAGACAAAAGGTAGAGATCTGAAAGAAGATGCATTCGCAACACAATTAAGAAAGTATCTAGAGGAGAGTGGTAGATATAATGAATGGAATTTGTTAAGCTAATAGGAAAAGAGCACTGTCCTCCAAATGTAGCAGTACCACAGACATCTTATAGTTGGATCAAACAACTGCAGTAGACTTCCATTATTTAAAAAATAACAAAGTTTAAAAATAAATAAATAAATAAAATAACAAAGTTTACCTGCAGCATTTGTTGAAGAAGGAGAATGCTACTGGAAGAGAGCCACTTAGGAACCTCATATTTCCCTCTCTACAAAAAACAAAGAAACATTTTAAGAGATTTAGGTTCAATTAGCCTTGACATCAATTTCTAAGATGACAAAATGCTGGAGGTGTACTTCTAAGCTTGAAGACTTAACCCAAATACAAGATTTGGTAAACATTACAACAACAAAAGAAACATATTTCTTGCTCTAAAGAAGAAAATCCAACAAATTAAATATTATCACCTCCACATTATCCACATATCGTAAAATAAATTTTATTTATTTTATAAATAAATAAAATCTTTAAAAAAAAAAGGTCACATATCATCCATAGGACAGAATTCATAACCATTGAGGGAAACCGATGCAAGCCATTTTCTAAGTCAAGTACATGTTTTGGGAATGGAAGACACTCAGGAGACATTTTTTTTTTTTTTTGAGACAAATGTTTACAACCTAGGATACTCAGAAATAATAGTCACCAAGTCATCAACCAAAGACAAGACCAGGGGCTTGCTAAACACTAATATGTAATAGCATGTCTCTTAACACAACCTGCCATACACCCCTTTCACAATTCAGAGGAAATGATATAATCATTTCTCTTAGCAATGAACAAATTGTTTACTGATGTTAGGATAAAAGGTTAATTATTTGAAAAAATTAAGATTGAACTTTAATTCACAGTTCATACCAAAATTAATTTCATCCAGATTAAAGAAGGAATGGAAATACAAAACCATAGGGTCTTAAGTAAAGAAGAGGTGATTATTTTTAGAATTTTTCTAAACGTGACAGCAAACCAAAAAACTATACAGATTAACAGTTGACATTTCTATATAGCAGTGCTAAAAAGTTAAGTAAAAGCAAATTGAGGAAAGAAAATTTTTCCACCTAAATGATGAAATACTAATAAACTTCACCACATAAAAAGCTCTTACAAATCACTAAGATTTCACCACCAGCCAACATGTGCTGCCCACATTTTTCCCCCCATCTCTGCAAATGGCCAGAAAACAAAGTCATCTTTAATTCCTCTTTCTCTCTTACCTCACATCCGATCCATCAGCAAAATCTATTAGTTCTATGTTAAAAATCTATCCAGAACCATTTGTCATTACTGCCACCATGCCACTAGCGTCGCCCATCTGGCACATTGCAAGAGACTCCTAACTGATGTTCCAGATTCCACTACTGCCCCTCCCCCACCCCCAGGCTAGTCTCCACTCATCACCCATGTTCTCTCTTTTTTTTTTTTAAAAGATTTTATTTATTTATTTGACAGAGAGAGATCACAAGTAGGCAGAGAGAGTAGGCAGAGAGGAAGCAGGCTCCCTGCTGAGCAGAGAGCCCAACGTGGGTCTCGATCCCAGGACCCTGAGATCATGACCTGAGCCAAAGGCAGAGGCTTTAACCCGCTGAGCCACCCAGGCGCCCCATCATCACCCATGTTCTCTTAAAACATGGGTGCAGGTCATGCCATTTCACCAGTCACAACTCTTCAATGCTTCCCCAGATCACTCAGAATAAAATCCAAATACCTTATTCTGGTTCCAAGGCCCTACATGCATGTTCTCTCTCCCCACTTCCATCCAACTCCTTGCTACTTCTCAGACTCACCTCTTAACTCTCCCCCTCATTCACCAAACTACAGTCACATGCCAAACACAGTCCAACCTCAGGATCTTTGCACTGTTTGTTTCTTCTGCTTATAATACTTTCCCCAAGTATCAGCAGAGCTTTGGCCTTAATCTTCCGGTCTCCACAATATACAAGTGGTATCAGTGAGGCCTCTCACAACTCCTTTTATAACATATCGCCCCCCACAATCATTCTTTACCTCCCTTTCATACCTACTTTTTCTTCAGTCCTTATCCCCACTCATCATACTACTTATTTATTTATTTATTTATTTATTTTTCTTATTTATTTATTTTACTTATTTATTTTCTACCTAACTACAATAGAACGTAAGCTCCTTAATCACGGGGATTTTGTCAGTGCTGTTCTCAAAGAACAGTGTCTAGCTCTGGCATATAAAAGGTATTCAATTAATATTTGTTTAGTAAATAAAGGGATGGGATGAAAAGCACACACTCCAAAAGAAAATGAACAAAGAGTATTCATGGATAATTTCCAAAACAAGAACTTTTAAATGGCCAATAAACATGAAAATATCTCTAACCTAGTAATAAAAAAGTAATTAACTTAAACAAAGAGATACCATCTGTTGTCTATCAAACTGACTTAAGAAAAACATTATCCAGTGTTAATAAGAGTTCCGGGACAAGAGTGCTTATATATACAGCTAGAGAACATAAGCTTTCCTGGAGAATAATTTAGAAATACACATAAAAAAACACTCAAAATTGCATATTCTTGATCCAGCAATTTTACTTCCAAAAATTTATTATAAGCAAATAATTTGGCATATAAAATATATGAACAGTAACATTCATCATGGAATTGTTTGTGATAACTTTGGGAACGAAGGAACATAGTCTGCTGGCAAATTCCAGAGGGTCCCCAAAACTAATGGCAGAAGACAAAAAGCACTGAATAAGGCTCCCGAGTCAGAAATATAATATAGGTCCAGAGAGACAAGGACAAGCACACATGTAGACATGGACACACGCATGCACATGTAAACCCTACGGCAGTTAAAGAAGGCTAGAAGGATGGAGACAGGTAGATGGAGAAGCCATCGACTAGCCCAAACATTGAGGTTCTCTGCTCTTATAAGCCATCTAGGACATCATCCTCATAGAAATCAGCCAGCTCCAAGGCGAGAGGAGAAACAGCCATGTATGGGTCACTCAGAGTCCGAGGCCTATATGGCAGGTTGGATTTTGATTATGTTAAAGAAACAAGCAAAATTCCAAAGAAGCATTATCAAGCAATAAATTTCAAAAGAAAAGGTGTCAATGTCAAAACAACTCCATATCTGACTCAGCCTCTCTGATGAGAGCAGAGGAGTTGGCCTACAAAGTGTTTCCCAGAAAGGGCAAGAGCTTTCTTTCATTTACAAATGACATTTAATGTTATTAAATTTTTCAATCTCCTTTATCCAGAGCACTCAATATCATCCAGAAGGCCTGCTCTTATTTACACCTTGCCAGTGCACCTTAACACTAGCCAGTGCTGGAAACTGAATTACAGTGATAAAGCCTTTAATTCACTCCTCGCTCCACACAGGCCTATCCCTAGAAAGGGAGGATTTTTAGATGCTTCCGCCAACTCTCAGGGACTGAGCAGTAAGTCACAGTTGCCATTTGACTGGCCCTGACCTAGTTGGCCCCGCCCTCCTATCTGAGCTTCTCCTAACTCCTGAGATCAAGGCCTCCCGTGATTCAAATCCTGGGTATCTTACCTTGTTCTCTCTCTTAGCAACCTGACCATTTCCTTGCCTGCTCTCTAAAACAGCTGGGCTTGCTCTTGCCAGAGTCTCAGAGAAAGTAGAGACCAGCTGGGGTAAGGACTCTCCTACCTGCTTACGCTGATCAAATGGTCATGACCTACCTGAATCTCCAATCACAACCTATTCCCTACGGTGTCCTCTGTCATGTTTCATTCACTGGTCAGAACCCCCACGAACTCTGGGGACCCCCCTCTTGCTGATGGTGGAGCCTTAAGCTGCTTCCTCTCTGGACACCACCTGCACTGGGTGCAGTCCCAAACACACATCCACCCAGAACGTGTGAATGCATTCTTATTTGGAAATAGTGTTTTGCAGATGTAATCAAGTTAAGATGAGGTCATACTGAGTAGGGGTGGGCCCAAATTCAATATGACTGGTGTCCTTATAAAAGGAGGGAAATTGGGACACAGGGATACAAACACAGGGAAGTAGTCCATGTGAAGACAGAGGCAGAGACTGAAGTGATGCATATACAATTCAAGGCTTTCCAAGGATTGGCAGCAAACACCGGAAGCTAAAAA
Organism: Nasua narica; assembly: GCA_028533885.1. Classification (NCBI taxonomy): domain Eukaryota; kingdom Metazoa; phylum Chordata; class Mammalia; order Carnivora; family Procyonidae; genus Nasua; species Nasua narica. The sequence goes on along the minus strand of CM052813.1, from coordinate 49,627,237 downwards.
GAGGCAAAGGATTCTCCCCTAGAGTCTTCAGAGAGAACATGACCTACCGACACCTAACTTGGACTTCTACATCAGAACTGTGAGAGAATGAATTTTTGTTGTTTTAAGGCACTGCGCCTTGTAGTACTTTGTTACAACCCTAGGAAACTAGTAACACCATCTATTAGGGTTAACAACACATACCTCTCTCCCACTGGCATCTACCCACCCCAAGGATAAGTCTGGTTCTAGGTTGTAGACCTTTCTGGTCTGCTCCAACATAGGTAATAGGCCCATCACCAGATCTATCAACACAAAAGAAATGTTATGCCTTTAAATTCAGAAAGTACCACCCAAAACAAAAGTACTCTTAACTAAAAGAAGGAGTATTCTACATAAACCAGATGTAAAAAGAAATATTCAGAACAAAGTACTGAATAAGAAAAGCTCCCCCAGACTGATTCTAAGTTCCTCTTTGCCTCATTTTATCACCCCTTTTGTCATCCCATCTTGAATTCACGACGATCCCCCTACTGTGCTATCCTAAGTTCCCCACTAAGTTAGCACCACCGAAGCTGTCCTAGCCAGAAAGAGGCAAGAACAGGTCAATGAGAAGTGTGGTGCTTGGCACACTGGAAACAGTGATGGACTGGGGTCAACGTTACGTGTGAATTCTTAGCAGCTCCATGAATTTGCACAAGTTATTTAATCTTTCTGGACCTGTTTCCTAAGAGAGTAGTCTCTGGAGACAAATTTCCTAGATTCAAATCCAGACTCCTTATCACTTCCTACTCATGTGGATGAGCTATTGAATCACACTGTGCCTCAGTTTCCTCATCTGTACAAAGAAGCAAAATAATAACTGTTTTCATTTATTTGTTTATTAGAAACAAAAACTGTTGCTAGGATTCAGTGATTCAATATGTATGAAGCACTGAGCACAGCGCCAGGCACACAGTAAGAACGCCACATATGTTAGTTCTACTACTGCTGCCTCTCCGACTAAGGCCTCTATTACTCTGACTATTGTTACTATCTGTAAAACAAGTAATTCGACCTACAGGATTCTAAAAGAAATAAAAGAGAATACATGAAAGCACTCAATACAATGCCCTGCACGTAAGAGACAATAAATATTTGTTGAATCTGAAAGAAACAGGAGGGAGAGAGGGATGCCCAAAATAGTAACAGACCAGAGAGGGATGCCCAAAATAGTAACAGACCAGAGATGGGTATGTTAGCCAAAACCATGTGTGCCAGAGTGCTGTAAGAAAGGCTAGAGGGCGCCTGAGTGGCTCAGTTCGTTAAGCGACTGCCTTCGGCTCAGGTCATGATCCCGGAGTCCCGGGATCGAGTCCCATATCGGACTCCCGGCTCTGCGGGAAGTCTGCTTCTCCCTCTGACCTTCTCCCCTCTCATTCTCAATCTCTCTCTCTCTAATAAATAAATAAAATCTTTAAAAAAAAAAAAAAAAGAAAGGCTAGAGTCAGTCTGAGGAATGCCACATGTCCTCCCAATGGAGTATGCCCCACTGCAGCCACCTCAGCATGGATGGTAAGGAACACATCACCTAGGCCAGTCCTGCTCCCATTACATCCTGAAGTGTACACACCACTCTCCCTGCTTGGACAGAAGAGCTCTGTAGAGTACCATCTACAGTAAGTCATGAGGCCTGTGACCCATCACCAGCACCCGACATCTTCAGCTTCATTCTCTGCACTGAGATACTGACAGTAATAGAATTCAGAGCTGAGTTCTACTGCCAGGTTTAACCTACCCACTTATTTGTACGTAATACTTCAAAACACACAAAACACTTGCATATATTTTATCCTGTGCAGTAAGCAAGGATTATTAACCACATTACACAGATGAGGAAACTTAAGTCTCAGCCAGGGAAATCAACCACTTGGTCAATATTATAAAGCACTGGTTCTCAGCTGGAGGTGATTTTGTTCCCCAGGAGACATCTAACAGCATCTGGAGACATTTTTATGTGTGCAACATAATGATTTAATATATGTATATATTATGAAATGATTACCACCATAAGTTCAATTCATATCCATCACCACACATATTTACAAGTTTTGTTCGCTTAGCGTTTTTCTTGTGATGAAAACTTTTAAGATCTACTCTCTTAGCAACTGGAGACTTCTTTTGTCATTACTTGGGAGCTACTACTGGCATCTAGTGGGTAGAGGCCAGGGATTCTGCTAAACATCCTACCATGCATAGGACAGCCTCCATAACATAGGATTATCTAGTCCAAACTGTCAATAGTGCCAAAGTTGAAAAACACTCTTACAGAGCAAAAAAGGGATGGACATGGGACTAAAAGAGACATACGGTACTTTTTCTGTTGTACTATGCTGGAAAGTCTAAGAAAGCCTAAAGGCAAACAGGTTCCTTATTTCAATGTTGTAAGTACACCCAAAGATCTAATGGAAAAGACCGTGAGATGAGCAATTCTGTTGGGGAAGAGCATCTCCATAAAAGGCCCTCTGTCAACCAGGGCTGTGCAACTTAACCCTGGTTTCTGCTCAGTCTTTAGAGAATTCTTGTTTATTTAAGGGACGATTACCTTGCAAATGAGAGTAAGAAATGGGTAATAGAGAAAGAAACCAACCAGGAGGGGGGGAAAACCCTGTGGGCTAAGCAAGATAATCCTGGGAATTCTAGAGAGCTTGAAATTGTTCATTTTTCACATGGTTGTAAGAAAGGCAGGCAATCTCTCCAACACATAATTATAGTATATAGTCAACTCAATAATTGTAAAATATAATCTCATAAAAAGATAATGTGCCCATTTTCTTTAAAATTATAAATTATACTTGTTAGAAAGCAATTTTACTTGCAAGCTATTCAACTTTCATTTACTAAATTATTTATACTTCCTTAATATTTGTGTACCCAAAACTGGAGTACAGTCATGCTTGTCTTTGAATGCAGTGGTAAATGAATATAGGTGACATTAATAAGATTAATACCCAATCTGTTGGTAATCATGCTAGAAACTGCAGTTGAACATTTTGGTAAAAACAGTCAACAAATGCAAAAGATCACAGTCTGCCTCTTAAACAAGAGTTACATACAGTGTATCAAATATTGCTGGGTTTTTCGATCAGACCAAGAAAAACTGAAGGAAGTGTTATTCCCAAGTGAGGAATTTTAGAACATTCTAGGAAAAGATACATACTGCATGCAAGTGATACGACACCTTAATTAGATTCAACCAGCAGACTGTATTACACTGCGCCTCGGAACAATAGTTCTGAGCCAAGATTACAATAAATTTCAAAATCTATAATGTGTGAAATTAAATTCCACAATAATGCATAAAAGTCCTAATTTGAATCAATTTTCAACTTGCAAATACATGAAAAACTAAAAAATGAAATTCAGAGTAGGAGAAACAAAGAATATACAGTTATCAGTAAATAATATTAATTAGGAAGGTTAAATCTCTACTGAACAAGAATTAGGTATTTTCTACCATATTCATTCCAATGCATAAATATCTGACTTATCAAAAAATATCAAAATACCCCCAAAGGATTAAAACAAACAAATAAATGTAGAGAACACTGAAGATTATATGTTGGTACATTCCCCTCATACTAGAGAAATAACATTAATAACCAAGGGCATTGATTCCATGGCTGCCATATAAATGTGAACTTGAAGTAGCAGCAAGTGAAGGCAAATAGACAGTATGGAAACTTAGGTCCAGACACGTTAAAAAAAAAAAAAAAAAAAGAAAAGAAAAAGCAAAGCTTAGAGTTAAGTCAGTAAGTGAGAAACACCATGGATCTAATGTAGTTCAATTTCCGTAAGGCATTATCAGTCACTCAATTTATCATTGTGGATAAGACCACAAAGACTTGGTTAAGTGTACCTGATAGAGACCAAAACCCAATTCTCAAAACACCTATTCTATTCAGTTTTTTTTATTCAGTTTTTTAATTGACAACTTGGATTAGAGATATTTAAGAAACATGCAAAGTGGCACAGTGCTGGGAGAGACGGTTAATGCTGATTCATGAGGGCAGAATCAAGATTTAAAATTTCAACAGAAACGCTAGGCTGAAACAAACAAGGGAACCCAAATGGGAACAAAGAGAAGTCAGACAACTTACAACTACTCAGAGCTGGAACGAATCTTGAAATGACTGATTTGACTGCAAGGCTATAAACCTACTGATGAAGAAAACAAGGACCCACCTAAATCGCTCCACCAGCAGTGACACCTAAAGTGAGTAAAAAAGCTGATGCACAATAATACGAATTAGGAGAATTAACATTTTATTTTTTCTGAGAATCCATGTAAAAGGGTCATGAAAATACAAAACATACATATTTCAGAACATTCTATCTCCTTGGAAGGAAAAAAAAAAAAGGGAGTAGGGGAATAAAGCACAAAAAATCAACAAGGTGTGCCTGGCAGTCTCAAGTCAGTGAAGCATGTGACTCTTGATCTCAGGGTTGTGAATTCCAGCTCCACATTGTGTATAAAGATTACCTAAAAAAAAAATCTTGAAAAAAAAATCAACAACAAAAAAGATTGATGCAGATGCTCTAGGCAGAAGAGACTTCAGCACAACTCAAGTAAACATACAACTCCACTGCTACAGTCGGACTCAGACTTCACTGGAGAAGGCATCTCCTCCACTTCCCATATCAGTTTTAGGGGTTCAAAACTCATACAGAACTTCATCATTCTACTTTTTAAAAACTTATCACTAGCAAACCAAATTCAACAGCCTACTAAAAGAATTATACACCAACACCAAGGAAGATTTATTGCTAGAATGCAAGGAAGGTTCAACATATACAAATGAATACATGTGATAAACCACATTAGCAGAATGAAGGAGAAAAAAAACACATGATCATGACAGCTGATGCAGAAAAGGCATTTGATAGAAATCAAACCCCTTTCATGATAAAAACACTCAATAAACTAGACATAAGAGGCAACTACCTCAACATAATAAAAGTCATAAATGAAAAATCCATAGCTAGCACCACATTCAATGGGGAAAGACTGAAAGCTTTTCCTGCAAGATCAGGAACAAGACAAGGATGGCCACTCTCACCATTCAACATAGTACAGGAAGTTCTAGTCCGAACAATTAGGCAAGAAGTAAAACCTTACATGATTCAAAATTTAAAAGAGCATAGAATGAAAAGTCTTCCCTTCTGTTTCTCTCTCCCAATTTTTCTCCCAAAAAAGAACAGCAACTACAACTATTTGTGTCCCTTTCTATGTATGAGTAAATAATACAAATATGCCTCTCTTTCCTTCATTTTTACAAAAATAACAGTACACTATACATACAGTTTTTGCTTTTCCCCCCAACGATCTATCTTGGATATCATTCATACCAGTATTTAAAAACCTTCCTCATAAAATCTTAAAAAAAAAAAAAATTAAAAAAGGGGCGCCTGGGTGGCTCAGTGGGTTAAAGCCTCTGCCTTCGGCTCAGGTCATGATCTCAGGGTCCTGGGATCGAGCCCCGTATCAGGCTCTCTGCTCAGCATGGAGCCTGCTTCCCCCTCTCTCTCTCCGCCTACCTATGATCTCTCTCTCTCTGTCAAATAAATAAATAAAATCTTAAAAAAAAAATTTTTTTAGGGGCGCCTGTGTGGCTCAGTTGGTTAAGCGACTGCCTTCGGCTCAGGTCATGATCCCAGGGTCCCGGGATCGAGTACCATATCAGGCTCCCAGCTCCATGGGGAGTCTGCTTCTCCCTCTGACCTTCTCCCCTCTCATGTTCTCTCTCACTCTCTCTCTCTCTCAAATAAATAAATGAAATCTTAAAAAAAAAAAAGATTTAAAAAGGGTATGATAACAATATCTACCTCAGTGGACTATCGTGTGGATTCAGTGAGTTAACCCATGTACAATGCATAGACCAACACTTGGCTCACAGCCAGTGTGGCTTACTGTCAGCCAGTGTGGCTTATTATCAATGAGTGATTATTATTATTATTCCTTATTATAGAAGCATTCTTATAATTTAATAAAATATTTTTTAATGAGCAAATGCCACGAACAGGCAGTTTGCAGAAGAAAAAATAAACTTTAAATACACACACACACACACACACACACACACACACACACACACACATTTAAAGTAAGTTCAAACTCTATGTTTTTTTTAAGATTTTTATTTATTTATTTGACAGAGCACAAGCAGTGAGAGGCAGGCAGAGGGAGAAGCAGGCTCCCGCTGAGCAAGGAGCCCAATGCTGGACTCGATCCCAGGACTCCAACATCATGACCTGAGCCAAAGGCAGATGCTTAACCAACTAAGCCACCCAGGTACCCCTCAAACTCTAATTATTAAAAATACATGAAGAACACATCAGAAGCAGCAAATTTTTTTTAAAAATCCCAGGGCACCCGGGTGGCTCAGTTGGTTGAGCAACTACCTTCGGCTCAGGTCATGATCTTTGAGTTCCGGGATCGAGTCCCACATCAGGCTCCCGGCTCCATGAGGAGTCTGCTTCTTCCTCTAACCTTCTCTCCTCTCATGCTCTCTCTCACTTTCTCTGTCTCTCAAATAAATAAATAAAACCTTTTAAAAAAAATCAGATCCCATTTTCAGATGTCATTTTCACCCATTTGATTGACCAAGATCCAAAATTTTTATAAATAACAATGTTAAAGAGGTTGTGAGGAAACAGCCACTTTCATACACTGCTGCTGGAAGTACGATGTGGAAAAAACACTTTTGTGTTTTCCACATTACGATGTGGAAAAGCACAATTTAACAAAATATGTTAATTTTTCAAATTTCATATCCTAGGATCCAGCAATTCTACTTCTACTACTTGGTACATATGTACAAGAAGATATGCACAGGGATGCTCACTGAGCATCATTTATATTAGTGAAAAAATTAGAAAATAAGGGGCGCCTGGGTGGCTCAGTGAGTTAAAACCTCTGCCTTCAGCTCAGGTCATGATCTCAGGGTCCTGGGATCAAGCCCCGCATGGGGCTCTCCGCTCGGCAGGGAGCCTGCTTCCCCCTCTCTCTCTGCCTGCCTCTCCGCCTACTTGTGATCTCTCTCTCTGTGTCAAAAAATAAAAAAATTTTTTAAAAAAAACAATTAACTGAACGTCAGTTTCTTGATAAACTACAAGCCTGGGCATTTCACACCAATATTCTAGAAAGGGAGCAGGCAGGCTCTGGGGAGGATCATTCTACTACAGATCACGAACATTAAGCCAGGAGTCAGCAAACTTTTTCTGCAAAGGAACAGATAGTAAATAGTTTTGGTTTTGTGGGTCATACAATCTACTCAACTCCACCAACTGTTGTGTACAAAAGCAGCCACAGACAATACGTAAACAAACAGCTATGGCTATGTGCCAATAAAATTTTATTTAAACAAACAGGTGGTGGGCCAGATTTGGCTGATAGGCTTCAGTTTGCCAACCTCTATACCACCTGGACAAGAAGACTGACTGAAGTTCTGACCAACCTTTCTTTGCCTTTGGCACCCTAGAAAGGAGTAAGTTAAGCTGCCGCGCAGATCAGCACAGATTCGGAGCTATTCACACCCCTGTGCATCATGCTAGTAATTCAAGAGTCAGACTTGGTAGGAACAATTCCATAACATATCAACTACTATTCCCAATAGGGTAAGACAACAATATATCCCGCTCTCAACCCTCGGTCCACCTACCCCTTCTGTTTAACTTGTCTCTTGATATTACTCGGAAGAGCTGAATGCACACCCATGTGCCAAGTAGTCTTCTTCCATGTGGATTACATTTTAACATTGCAAATCAAAGATTACAGCCTGTCTAATCATTACTATAAAAAAGAGATATAATTATTCTAAAATCAAAGTTTATAGTTGGTAAATGCATACAGTACCTCATTTTGTTTTACTAGGTGGATTTCCACGGGGTATATCGAAATTAGACTGACCAAAGTCAGACATCTTTACTGAGCCTTTGCAAGGCCAAGGTGAATATTCAAAACTTTTCCTGGATAAAGTTATTATAGTGATCTTTTCCAGCATAATGTCTTACTAAGATTCCTATGATTATCATCAAGAAGTCAAGTACCCTCAGAAGTCTCCACGTTCGCCAAAGAATGACAATCCTAGCTCCTGTGACGCTGACGGTCACTTTTACCCCTAGCATAGCCATTACTTCAGGAAACTTCCATTCATGTGAAAAAACTAGAAAGAGAATAGTATAAATAGATACAATAAAAATTCCTTTTATATGCATAATTTGAAAAAGATGCATAAAAATCTGATATATACTTTGTGACCGATAAATAATCTTATACCAATAACTTTGAGAAATTGGACAAAATGGGCACATTCTTTGTGTCCAAAACTGAACTCCTGAAACTCATTTGGGATGATCAGGAGTTCAGTTTAATGAAATAGTAAAAGGAAGAATACCCCTCAATTAACTTTACGCAGCTAGTAAAATCTTAAAATCCAAACCAGACAAACAAAAGTTTAAGAAAACAAAGTACATATTAATCTCTGAACAAATTTTAAGTCCTGGACAAAATACAGGCAAACCAAATTTGGACATGTATATGAATAAGAGCATTTATTGAGCACTACTCTAAATTCTGTGCATGGCTTAATGCATTTAATCCAAACAACTCTATATTGTAAAAACTGTCATTCCATCCATTTTACAGAGGAAGAAACTAAGACTCAGAAAGGCTCAGTAATTTGCCATATTCTGTCCACAGACAGAAAGCAGAGAGATTTAAAAAATACCATTTAGATTCTGATTTAATTGTTCTGGGAGCTGGACCCAATATATTTTAAAGCACCCCAAATGATGCTAATATGCAGAGAAATTACATGGACATAGCCGAGACAGAAGTTTAGTCAAGATTTAAATATGAAACAAGAAGCAGAAGTGAGAAAATATGATTTGTAAGATCCTTTCCAACAGTGAATTTCTAGGATTATGTGTTCCCACACTGTCTTTCTAGAATTCTGAACGGTATATAAGATTGCATGCTGTACCACCGAGTAGATCCAATTCTAGTTCATCTAGGAGAAATCTATTTGTCAGTTTATTTCTCTGGCATGGAATTCCAAAAAAAAAAAAAGAGTGAGGTAAAATATACTAGTAGTTACAATACTAAAATTATTTCAGAACAAAAAACATAGCTCTACTACTTTCCAGAATAGAGTAGCAAAAAGAGTGAATTATTGAAGAGCCCAACCCAATTCTTTTTTTAAAAAGCATAGCTAGGGGTGCCTGGGTGGCTCAGTGGGTTAAAGCCTCTGCCTTCAGCTCAGGTCGTGATCTCGGGGTCCTGGGATCAAACCCTGTAGGCTCTCTGCTCAGCAGGGAGCTTGGCTCCCCCTCTCTCTCTGCCTGCCTCTCTGCCTACTTGTCGTCTCTCTCTCTGTTAAATAAATAAATAAAATCTTTAAAAAAAAAAAAAAAAAAAAAAGCACAGCTAGAAAATTGTTGCTGAGCTGCCCAAAGACCAGCCTCCATCCCACTACACTTCTGTTTTAAGCGAAGCTGAAGCTATAAAGCGATCCCACCACTACTCTCTCCTGTATGCTGCTGCGGGCAGAATAGGCTGTGGCTCTATGTAGTCAGGAACCGTGGCCACCGTGAGCGAGCAGAGCCAAAGCAACCACTGCTACCCTGCAAAGCTTAAGGAAAGCTTCTGGAGAAGGAAAGGAGGAAATACAGGCTGTTGGATACCTCAGTAGCCAGTCCCAGGAAGCCAGCCACCAGCCTACCACCCCATCAATCTCCCCTTCCCAAGGAGAACCACGTGCCCACACAATTCCCCAGAGAAGTGCTAACAGCTACTGCGAACAGACTTCCATTTGCACAGTCAGAGCTCCTCAGCCTTTTAAGAGTTGGAACTACTACCATTCCATCTCTTCCCAAAACTACTCTTTGTCATTCTGGCATGGATTTTAAAGGTTTTCCAGGGAAGGATATAAGAAATAAGTAATAAGTCAAACAAATTTAAAAACTGAAGATTGAACTCAGTGCCCTTAACCTTGTTCTATAGGGCAAGAAATGAGCCAACTGGGATTCCCACTTCCAACTCAGTGTAACACGTCCCAAGAATGAGAGTTGATTTAGGAAGGCTCCCTCCCTAAAGGGTGCTGGAGACCCAGTGGTCCAGCCACAGAAAGCGTCAGACCATTTCCGCCCCCCCCCCCCCGCTTCTGCCGTCTTCCCCCATGCTTCTCTCCTCTTCTATCTTTGCTCATACTGTCTACTCCATCAGCATGCTCTCTCCCACATCCCTTTCTGAAGTACTTCCACCCTTTTTAAAAGCCCTGCTCAAACCTCACTTCCTCTAACATGCTCTCCCACACCCCTCACCCATTCCTGTACTAACTTCATTTATACCTCTGTTATAATATGGCATCCCCGACCCTTCGCCCTTTTAAGATAGCCTTGTATCTGTCTCCAACAAGAATCAAGTGGACGATGACCCAGTTTTACAGACCCTTGTTGATGCCTTCCAGTATCTCATACAAAGACCTTGAGAAATATCTGTTCAACAGAACTGAATTCAAACCACATGGAGAGAAGCTGCTCTGCTGGCTTGCCCCTGGTTTGCTAGGGGCACAAAATGGCGCTATTTCTTCCTCCTTACAGATCTTCTTGTGTTAGCTTGCTTTGACTACGAAATCTCTAAAAAGAATTTTACTGTTTTCCTTGCTGTCTATGATTTTGAGGATTTTTTAATTGAATATAATTCACATGACTTATCACCCTTTTAAAGTGTACAATTCAGTAATTTTTAGTATATTCACAAAGTTATGCAATCATTACCACTATGTAATTCCAGAATGCTCTCAGCAACCCCCAAAATAAGGCCTGTATCATTAGCAGTCACTTTCCCTCTGCCACTCCATCCACAACACCCACATTCACAAATCTACTTCGTTTCTGAGAGATAGGATTTTAACAAGGCTAACAGTACTCTTAACTGTAGTTCAATTATACCTTAAAGACAAATGTTACCTTCAAAAAGAAACAGTTTCTCTTGTTTTACCAGAATTCAACAGAAGAATGTGAATTTAATCCAGTAAATTACTAAGGTATCATTTCAGGATACAGAATAAAAACTCATAGCAGAAAAATCATCTTACATTTGTTTTTGTCTCATTGAGCTACTTACGGAAGCAGTATAGTATACACACAGAACGGCAGACATCTTACGAGGGCACACCTGGACGAGTTTTCAAAACCTGAATACACAGGTATAACCCGCATCCAGATCAAGAAACACAATAGAACCCCCCACCCCTCTTCCATTCATTCCTTCCTCCAAAGCATAACCACTATTTTGACTTCTAACAGCACACATTACTTTTACCTGTTTTTGTACTTTTATGGATAGAAACAAATAGCATGCAGTATAGAACTTTTACACTGAAATCCTATGCCTTGTCATACTCACCATAATCTTCTTGTACAAAGCCATGACATTATCATCATCAAATGGTAGAAAGCCACACATAAGTACATATAAGAGTATGCCCATACTCCAAACATCTGCCTGAGAAGGAGAAAAAAATGATTAAAAAAAAAATTTAGAGCATATTACAGAAGGGCAGTACACTTAACAGAATCATAAAATCTTTACAGAGCTGAAAAAGAGCACAGAGGGGCGCCTGGGTGGCTCAGTGAGTTAAAGCCTCTGCCTTCGGCTCAGGTCATGATCTCAGGGTCCTGGGATCAAGCCCCATATGGGGCTCTCTGCTCAGCGGGGAGCCTGCTTCCCCCTCTCTCTCTGCCTGCCTCTCGGCCTGCTTGTGATCTCTCTCTGTGTCAAATAAATAAAAAAAAAAAAATTTAAAAAAAGGAAAACGAGCACAGAGACCACCCAATTCAGCCTGCTCATTCCACAGACAAGGAAGCGAGCGCCCAGAAAGGAAAAGCTTGTTCAAAGTCACCCAGTCAATGGCAGGCCACCCAGCTGGGTCTCCTGACTTCCAGTTCAATGCACTCTCTTCCAATGTTGCATTCTAACACTTAAGAGAAAATAATTCCCAGTTGGCTGGGCTGGATAGGGACACGATATTTCCAGAAGGAAATAGAGCCAGGCCTCTGATTCTGGAAGACAATTCTGTAGTGCTATTGAGGGTTTATTACAGGTAAGGATTATATAAACATGCATGAGGATGTCAAAACAAGTCTTAAAATTTATTCCTAATAATCTGCAAATGTGATTAAACTGTGCTGGAAAGTCCTCTATGTAAAGAAACCTTAATAAAGTTCAACAATTGACTTCTCAAATACAGAGGCTAGAAATTAGCCTGCCAGCACAAACACCCCTACAAATCTCAAAATCCCAGAAAGGAGCTTAACCTTTATATAAGATATCCATGTGTCCCATGAGTCCTAAGCACTAACTACTTATTCAAGCGGTATTTGGCCTTAGTCAATAATGACGCTCCTGTTGGCTGAGGACAAGTCACAGCTCCCACCCTCGCTTGAGCCTTAGGAAAATTTTAAGAGGTAAAAAGGGCAGCATTTTCTTTTAAAGATTTTTTTATCCATTTATGAGAGAGAGAGAGACTGAGAATGAGAGGGGAGAAGGTCAGAGGGAGAAGCAGACTTCCCACAGAGCCGGGAGCCCGATATGGGATCCCGGGACTCCGGGATCATGACCCGAGCCAAAGGCAGTCGCCCAATCAACTGAGCCACCCAGGCGCCCCAAGGGCAGCATTTTTTTTAAAGGCAGGAGGTGTTGGGCAGAGAAGAGAAACAGCGTGAAAATAACTCAAGCAGCCTGACATCTAGGTAGTGCCTGCACTAAGTAACCCAAGTCTAACTCAGCCCTGTCTACCAAATCATATCAGATTATTAAGATGTCCCAAGTAAATAATCTACTTTCAGGCAAACACCTAATTTTTTCTTCCAAGTTGCAGGAGGCTAGAAATTAACCATGTATGCCTCAGAGATGTCAAATAATTAATCTATAAATTAAGCCTTGATAGCATAGCACTCAAAGCAAAGAGGCTGCACAGGAAGGAGTGGGCTAGCATGGCTTCATCAAATGCCAGAAGAGGTCAACAGAGATTATGTCTGAGGTTAAATAAAAAGATAAGGAAAATAAAATCAACATCCCCATAGAAATATACCAAAGCCTACTAGAGAGAAAAAAAAAAGAAAAAGTATTCCTCAGTTAACTCATCCAAACATCTTCCCTGCACTGTTTTGAATTGGATATGAGAATAAATTAATCAACTAAAATCATAAACCAAAGCAAATGCAAGTAAATCCATAAGCTACCAATTGCCAAATAAGAAAAAATAATAACAGTCAGAGGGAGGAAGAGTTTGAAACCATTTCCTGTGAGAAATCACTGAAGTAATTAGAGATATTTGCCATAGGACCTTCCTTAAAGCATGATATGGACCATGAACAACAGTATTATCTAAAGTACTTATTTTAGAATGAAGATTCTTTCTCTTTTTCTTTTCTTTTTTAGCCCCACCTTAGAAAACAGAACCAGGGTGCCTGGGTGGCTCAGCTGGCTAAGCGACTGCCTTAGGCTGAGTTCAGGATCCTGGAGTCCCAGGATTGAGTCCTGAGTCAGGCTCCCTGCTCAGCAGGGAATCTGCTTCTCTCTCTGACCCTTCCCCAACTCATGCTTTCTCTCTCTCTCTCTCTCTCTCCCCCATTCTCTCTCTCTCTCAAATAAATAAAATCTTTAAGAAAATTATTATATAATAAAAAAGAGAGAAAGTAGGTGTACGCAATAAAGCCTCACTCCATTCAAATCTTGACCTGTAGTTACCAGCTGTGTGATCCTGAGAAGGCGCCTAATTTCTGAGCTTCGATTTCTTCAACTTCTTTACCTTAACTTAATGAAATGAGTAACAGTATTCATTCCAAAGGATTTTTGTGGAATTAATGAATCAATGAATGAATTTATTTGAGAGAGAGAGAGGGACAGACAGACAGACAACATGTGCCCTGCATGTGAGTGGGGAGAAGCAGAGTGGGGGAGAAAGAGGGAAGAAGAATGTGAAGTAGACTCTGCACTGAGTGCAGAGCCCAGACAAGGGGTTGGACCCTCCTACCGAGAGACTATGCTCTAAGTTAACACCAAGAGTAGGAAGCTCAATCGACTGTGCCACCCAGGTGCCCTAGGATCTCCGTGGATACAAACGACAATTATATCTAGTATGAGGAACCCTGTAGACTGTTGCAGGAATGTAAAATGTTGCTGCCACTATGGAAAACAGTATGACAGTTCCTCAAAAAATCAAAAATAGAATTACCAGGGCACCTGGGTGGCTCAGTCAGTTAACCATCTGACTTCAGCTCAGGTCATGATCTCAGGGTCCCAGAATCGAGCCCCGCGATGGGCTCCCTGCGCAGAGGGAAGTCTGCTTGTCCATCTCCCTCTGCCTCCCCCCAGCTCCTGCTCATTTGCTCATTCACTCTCTTTCAAATAAAAAAATAAAATCTTTTAAAAAAAAGATTTTTTTCCTTTTTAAGGCTGAATAATATATCATTGTGTATATATACCCCATTTTGCTTATTCATTCAACCATGGGTGGACCAACTGAGCCACCCAGGTGCCCCTAAAAAGGAAAAAAATTCTGACATATGCTACAACATGGATAAGCCTTGAAGATATTATGCTAAGTGAAATAAGTCAGTCACAAAAAGACAAATATTGTATGCCCCCACTTTATAAGGTACCTAGAGAAGTCAAATTCACATAGACAGAAAGTAAAAGAGTGGTTGCCAGCGATGGGAGGAGGGATGAATAGAAAGTAATTATTTAATGGATAGAGAATTTCATTTTACAAAATGAAAAGAGCTCTGGAGATTGTTTGCCCAACAACACGAATCTGCCTAACACTATTGAACTGTACACTTTAAAATGGTTAAGATAGTCTTAAAAAAAAGTTAAGATGGTAAATTTTGTTACGTGTCTTTTTACCACAATTGAAATAGAAAAGGATCTAGCAGGATTCCATAACTATGTTAAATGCTCAGTGAAAGTTTGTTCCTTTCCCTACAACTTACTGAGAAGGCCACAACATCCCCTTTGTGCTATATCTGCCAAAAATGCATAACTTGAATCTAATCATAAGCATCACATAAATTCAAATTGAGGGACCTTCTACAAAATAACGAGCTTCCTCAAAAACACCAAGGTCAAAGATGGAGAAACGGTAAAGAACTCTTCTAGGTTAAAGAAGACCAAAGAAATGTGACAACTAAATGCAATACATGATCCTGAACTCAATCCTGGACTGGAGGGAAAATATAGCTAAGGACATTAGTGGTACAATTAGCAGCATGGGAATATGAATTATGGATTAAATAAGTTGTATCAATGTTAAATTCCCTGATTTTGAGAACTAAAGTATGGGTATAAAAGAGAAGGTCCTTGCTTTTAGGAAATATAGTACTGTATTGTACTGTACATTAAGTACTGTAGTACTTAATGATAAAGAGGTATGAGGTCTAACACTCTCAATTGATTCAAAAAAGAATATGCATATATACGAATATAGGGAATGATCAAGCAAATAGGGAAAAATATAAACAACTGTAAATATGACTAAACGTATACAGAAGTTCTTCGTTCCATATCTGCAACTATTTCGTAAGTTTGAAATTATACCCAACTAAAAAGTCACCAAAAGAAGTCAGTTCCTATCTTCTCTTGTTATAAATTAAGTTAATGGACATATACCAAAGTTTCTCTGACATAACTCTAGCTCCAAAAGATATTCCACATAAAAAGGGGACTCTGTAAGCAAGGCAAATCAAGACCAGCTGCTCTCTGTGATGTTCCCCAAAGGACAACATTGTACGAGAACATATTAAAGATTTGGAGGTGTCCAGGGGCGTCTGGGTGGCTCAGTTGGTTAAGCATCTGCCTTTGGCTCAGGTCACGATCCCAGGGTCCTGGAATTGGGCCCCGCATTGCTTCTCCCTCTCCCTTCACCCACCGACCCTCCCTGCCTGTCCTCTCTGCTCTCTCTCTTTCAAATAAAATCTTTAAAAAAAAAAAAAAAAAAAAGATTTGGAGATGTCCTGAACTGAAGAAAACTGTTCAGTCCAGCATTTCCTGAGCTTTTGATAACTGAACCTTGTTTGCTTCATGATATTAGTATCAGCAAAATTAGTACTCCAAACACTGGAAAGGGCTGACTAGCTTGTAGTAGCAAATGGAAAGTAAAATGGGCAATTCCCAGGCCTTTTGAGCCTGGGCCTCCTACACAGGACTGCGGGCCTCAGAGAGTTGGCTATGAACAAAGTACAAGTTTTCTCCAAGCTAGCTAGCATCTGTCAAAAGTGAGCCTACAACCCTGGCCTTGTGCTCTACCCAGCTGGACTAACCAGTCTAAACTATGGTACTGTTTAACACAAAAGCAACCGCAACAAGGACACCAGAAATATATCCTTGCTTCATAAGTATACTATGTGTTATTATATTTATTGCAAGTTATTCATTTCATGTGTTACTTTATATCTTACTCTCCGAATAAACTGAACCCTTTGATGAACAAGATTATTTCTTTCCTTATTGTAATATCCCCAATGCACCATGCCTGACTCACTTATAGGTCACCAATAAATGTATATTGATTATATACTGAATTAATCAGTGAATGATTACCTCTGACCCCAGATAGGATTTGCCTTGTATTAATTCAGGAGCTGCATAAGCAAGACTCCCACAGCATGTCTGCAAATGGTAATCCTTATCACCCTGCCAATAAGAAAAAATGAAAGACTCATTAGTTACAGCCTTTATAAAATTAAAACCTTGATAAACATTCTTTCGGCACAAGCAAAGAGAAGCTAGACGAAGAGTTACCCCAAAGAATAAGAGACTCTGCAGCCAACCCAATGCTCTGCCCATATGCATGCACACACATGTAGTTCCCTCTTCTTTGCATTTCCAACACCACTGCAATCCGGCATGAACAAAATCCTTTTCCCCTTAGCTCAATCAAGTCAGGTTCATACTTTCCTAGACATCCATCCACATACTAATCAACTTAGCAGACCTCCAAGCACCCATGTCTCCCCACCTCCCAAGTACTCAAAGAAAAGGGGCTATTTTTTTCCTGGACCCTAATTCAAATATCAAATCATTATAAATACAGAAGCTTCTCTTCCCTGAGAGGGGAGAAAGGGATTTGCTGCATAGAACAGTGCCCTAGGAATCTGTTTTCTAGACCCAGTTCTAACGCAAATCACAGCCTGAGCTTCCAGAGCTGTGAAAATGAGGGATCTGCCCGACATCCTCTGCTCTCCCAAGAATATCAAGACAGAATGAAAATGATACAACCACCCAACACTTGTATAATCTTACAACTTGTAAACGACTTGCGAAATTGCGAAATTTCATTTACAACTGCAACAACATGCCCAGAAGCAAACTCCTCAGCAGAAAGCGGAGGCAATCCTCTCCCAGCCAACCCTGCTTTTTTTTTTAGATGGTGTCTGTGTGGGTCGAATCTGTGGCAGCCACAAATAAAAGATAATAGAGTCTGTCACAAACCTTCTCCACTGCCTCCTGTGGAGAACATGACTTAAACCAGTTTATCTGCTTAAAGTATGTTTTATCTTTATATGGCTGCCGATCAAAAAAATGCCTTATATAGCATTTGGCTCCCAGATACAAGGCTCCACTGACAATCTCTGAAGAGCCAAAGGAAAGAGAGGAAAATCAGAAAGAATCAAACATTCGGCTGAAGGGGCAAAATCCCTTTGCATTTAGCTCATTCTGATGGGGGCAGGAAATAATCATGGGGCTGCAAAGGGCTGAGACAGGTCTGCAATTTCAACATTCTTAATGAGTGTAGACAGCTCATTTTAGAGACTGTGAGTGCCATCATTAGAGAACTCAGGGGGAAGCCTCCAACAGGCAGCCACACAGGAGCTCTGCAGACAGCACAGCTGGAAAGTTCAAAGTCATCTCAAAGAGAAGGTACAATGGAGAACACCAGTATTTAACTGTGGAGTGCAAATTAAGGAAATATATAACAGGATAAATTTAAAAGTGCATATGGACTTTTTCCTTCTTTATAAAAAAAAAGGGACTGTCTCTCAAAATGTAACTGTTAGTTATAAAACCATGTGGATAACAAAAAAAGATCTGCACTAAATTCCCCAAACTTCTATTTAAATGAACAAAAGCATCATCTAGTGGCAACATACTCAAACTGCAAACACATAATAATCAATTCAGAATTCACGCTGTAATGACCTCACATCACCTTGGTACCGCAAATTCTCTCACAGCATACCCATGGGGTCTTCAGCTGGACCAACCCCACACCCAAAGCACTGGTTCTCAATCTTGGCTACGTATTAGAATCATCTAGAGAACTTCTAAAAGGGATGAAATTTAACATTCTTTTTTTTTTTTTTAAGATTTTATTTATTTATTTATTAGGAAAGAGAGAGAGAGCGAGAGAGAGCATGAGAAGGGAGAAGGTCAGAGTGAGACGCGGACTCCCCATGGAGCTGGGAGCCCGATGTGGGACTCGATCCCGGGACTCCGGGACCATGACCTGAGCCGAAGGCAGTTGCTTAACCAAGTGCGCCACCCAGGCGCCCAGAAATTTAACATTCTTAATGGATGCAACCAGGCTTAATAAAGGCTAAGTGGGAGTCACTGCAAGATAACATACTAAGAGGGGCATTTACAAAGGAAATAAATGCATTTTGATTTCTGTACTTACCTTGGGTTTTGCACAGAGACCAAAGTCAATCAGCTTTACTTTATGATATTCATCAAACAACAAATTTTCCTGGGAAAACAAAGATATTTTCATTAACTGTGTATTGACTTCCTTATATCACATCCTACCTCTAGCCATTTCTAAAAACAATTTCTAAATAAATGATTTTTTCTCACATATAAGACATTTATTTCCAGAGTATTTCCCATAGTTAGCTTTTAAAAATAGAAAGGAAGTTTAGGTGTTCTGAGGGACCTTATGAAAGGATTGACGAATTTTGGGGGGAGAAACCCTTTACATACTCTACAGTATATATATTCGGGACAGAAGCAAACATTATAAAAAGTATAAAAATAAATAAAAAGATGCAAACACAATATATTTTGGTTGGAATTTCAGAGATTCTTTTTTCCTTCTCTTTCCCCTTTACTTCAAGAGTTATAAATACTTTTGAAGCAGCATATATTGTGGCACTTGTGGTTTTTTTGTTGTGCAGTTAATGAACTTGAGAGTCTGGACAACCGGGGATCATCTATTTAGCCTTCCCCTTCTTTTATTTCTTCTTTGATGAATAAAAGTTTTCTAGAGTTTGGCCAACAAGGCTATATAGACTTGTTGAGCTTTCCACCACACTTTCACAACAAGACAGCCTTGCCATCTGAGATTCTCAACAGAGCCTGGAGTACAACAGAACTGGAGTTGGCTGATGACAGCAGAGCAACCTAGCTTTTCAACAAGAAAGTCACACATATTTTGCATTTTCCCAAATTCAGGAAATGTAATGCAGACCTCTGCTTCCGTATGATAAGCATTTTCCACTCTTCTAAAACCCTTTGTCACAGTTACATTTCTGCCTACAGACCCTGCTGCTGGAGGTTCTGTGTGATGTAGTCCAGGCAGCAGCAAAACCAATAAATAAGATGTAAGACTGTTTATATTAAACAGCCTGGGAACAACAAAATGAAAATCAGTAAAAAAAAAAAAAAATGAAATGGAAAGAAGCACAGAGGGACGCCTGGGTGGCTCAGTTGGTTAGGCGGCTGCCTTTGGCTCGGGTCATGATCCCAGCATCCTGGGATCGAGTCCCGCATCGGGCTCCTTGCTCTGCAGGAAGCCTGCTCCTCTCTCTGCCTCTCTCTGCCTCTGCCTGCCTCTCTGCCTGCTTGTGTTTTCTCTCTGTTAAATAAATAAATAAAATCTTTAAAAAAAAAAAAAGAAAAGAAAAGAAAAGAAGCACAGAAGGGGAAAGAGGAGGAATGTTGATAATGATCCTGCTTCCCCTCAAGACACTTTAGCATAAACCATTTTCTCCTTGTTGCTCTGAGGTTCAACTACAAGCACAGTGTGTGCCAAACCAAAAGAATGAACTCAAATCAAAGGACTGGGTATAAACAGAGGGAAAAGGATAGTAACATTGCCATATTTTGCCTACCAATTCTAGGTCCCTGACCCTAATAACAAGTAACATAAAATCTACGCTCACCATCATTCGTATTAGTCAGAGCCTGCAGACTTAAAGAGTATTCATATTTTTATTCTGTTCCTGAAAATTAGAGTCTCTTCATTCCATTGAACTGTTCCCTTCTGAGGCATAATGGAATTAAAATTAAAGGAAGATGTGGTTAGGAAAAGAATATTGAAGGGAAAATATTCAATGACAATATTCTTGAAGAAAATACTCAAAACTCCTCTTTCCGAGAGATAAAATCCTGAGGTTTATATTCCGCCGCTGATTACAAAGACATTCATAATGTAGCCCACAACTGACAATCATATAGAATGCCAATAATCAAGTACATCCAAAAAAGCCAACCAGCAGTCAAAAGGAAAAAAGAAAAAAAGATCCATTATGAGTGGAAGAAAAAAAGGAGCCAAGATAGATTATAAACAGAAAGAACACCTGGAAAACTAGTAATAGCCGGTAAATGGTGTTGAACTCTCAGGAGTGCATGTGTGACAGTCACTTACCGGTTTGAGGTCCCTGTGAGCATAGCCCTGGCTGTGCACATAAGCGACTGCAGAAACTATCTGACGGAAGACAACTCGGGTCTCCTCCTCGGACAGGCGATCCTGGGAAATTATGTAGTCAAACAGCTCTCCTCCAGGGCAATACTTCAGTAAACAACAGAGACACAGAGATACTGTTACTACCTAGAAAAATCACTTCAGGGGAATTAAAACAAAAATTATACTTAACTCAAAGAAATTATTAAAGTCAACGTAAAGGCAAGGGAAACAAATGAGAAATATTAAAAAATACCCTCTCAGGATCAAACAAGTCAACAATTACTCCAGGAAAGAGGTAAATAGCTATTGGTCTCAAGCAGTTTTATGACCACTAAGTAGAAGTAGAACCAATGAACACTGATTATTTATTTACTTATTTGTTTGTTTATTCAAGAGTGAGTGAGAGCGCAAGAGTGGGCGGTAGGCGGTCAGAGGAAGAGGGAGAGAGAGAATCTCCAGCAGATTCCCCTGTTAAATGCACAGCCCAATGCAGGGCTCTATCCAGAGACCCTGAGATCATGACCTGAGCCAAAACCAAGAATCAGACACTCAACTGACAGCCACCCAGGCACCCAAAACCGTGATTTTTAAGTCCTGGGATTTATATTTCTATAGCAAAGTACTAAAACCCATTCTCATCTTTTTTAATTTATTTATTTTTTCTTTTGAGAGAGAGAGAGTGCAAGTGGAGGGAGGGACAGAGAGGGAAAGAGAGAGAATTCTTAAGCAGACTCCCTGCTGAATGCAGAGCCTGTTGTAGGACTCTTCCCAGGACCCCAAGATCATGACCTGAGCCGAAATCAAGAATCGGCTGCTTAACTAACTGAGCCACCCAGGTGCCCCAACATTATGAATTTTAAAATGTGCTTTTGAAATAGAGCTAATCTATGAAAATGATATGCAGTTACATATTATTTGGCTGAGACTAAAGAAAATGAAACAAGAGATGAATGACGGAAGTTCTAAAGACTACATTTCAGGCCAAAAGGGCAGTTAAAACTTGAAAGAGTCTGATTCATGTAACACATTGTATTGAAAGCTACCTATAGGCTTCGAGTTGAACTAGATCCCCCAAAAAGATATGCGCAAGTCCTAACATCTGGTACCAATAAACATGACCTTATTTAGGTTTTGTAGATGTAATCAAGTCCCAATGAAGTCCTACTAGATCAGGGTGAACTCTAATCCAATGACTGTGTTGTTACACGAAGAGGGAAATTTGGACAAAGACATAGTCACCCAGATAAGAAAACGGCATTTAGAGACAGAGGCAGAGATTGGAGTGGTACAAACTATGGAGGAATGCCAGAGATTCTCAGTAACCATCAGAAACTCAGTAAGAAGCACAGAACAGATTCTCCAGAAGAAACCAACCCACACCTTGATTTCAGACTTCTAGCTTCTAGAACTGTGAGACAATAAATTTCTGTCATTTTAAACCACCAACTTTGTGGTAGTTTACTATGGCAGCCCTAGACCAATATGCCATATAGAACTGAAATGAATCCTTCCCTCCAGGAACAAATTCTAACATATTCTCTTCATTAATCCTAACCTCATTCTGAGTGTGTTGGAAAGTGCGAATTTAGAATGACTCTCCAACTTATTATATATGTCTACTTAATCTAAATTGTTACAGACAAGACACCTGGGTGGCTCAGTCAGTTAAGCATCTGCCTTTGGCTTGGGTCAGGATCCCGGAGTTCTGGGATCGAGTCCCACATCAGGCTCCCTGCTCAGCAGGGAGTCTGCTTCTCTCTCTGCCCTTTACCCTGCTTGTGCTCTCTCGCTCACTCTCTCTCTCTCAAATAAATTTTTAAAATCTTTAAAAAAAAATAAATAGTTATAGACAGAACTCAAACAGGTAAGCTGCTTAACATTTATTTTAATCTTTTAGATGAAACATACTTTTCCCTTAACTATTAATAAAGTGAATGGCAATGGTCTGAATATTTGATTTCCCTCCAAAATTGATATGTCAAAATCCTAATCCCCAAAAGATGATGGTTCTAAGAGACAGAGACTTTGAGAAGTGATTAGGATATGAGAGTGGAGCCCTCATGAATGGAATTAATTCTCTTATAAATGAGATTCCAGAGAGCTCTCTTGGCCCCTCTACTGTTAAGGACATAGCAAAAAGACACCAGCTATGAATCAGGAAGAGGGCCGTCACCTGATCATGCCAGCGTCTTGATCTTGGAATCTCCAGCCTCCAGAACTGTGAGAAACAAATGGACTAAGATAGTGATCTTAGTCCATTGGTCTAGTCCATATGGATCTTAATCCATGTGGTCTAGCCTTGACCATACTATTAGAGCATACTACTCTAGTAGTATGACCTAGCATTCTATGACTCTATGGTCTAGTACTCTAGACCATACTACTAACCTCAAGAACCATGAATATTTTGTTGGCTGTCTCTAGTACATGGTAGAGTTGACATATATGCTGATGTCTCAGGTTCTTCAAGGCCTCAATCTCCGTCTTGACCCGGGGTAAATCACTCTGTGACAAAACACATTACATGAGCAATAAACCTATTAGGGAAGTACGCCAAGCATTAAAAACAACAGCTTTAGTACTGAGTAGCAAAAGCAACTAAGAGCCTCAAAATAAACTGTTCAAACTGTGCTTTTGAGCACAGAAAAATATAACAAAAATTACTTGTATGTACACACACAGACAAAAAAAAACACCTTGAAGGTTTTATGAAAGACAAGTTTGATGTGGGTCAGTAGTACGATGTCCAGAAAAATCAAAACGATCTCAGACTCCCATAGAAGGTTAGCATTCTAAACAAGGAAAATAACAGAGACACGCCTGCACTACCATTTTCAGCCTCAGCCTCAGTAGTGTCCCTTAAGAAGCCTAGTGAGCTAAAAACTGGTGATGTAGGTGAAAGACACACAGGTCTGTACTGTCTCAATCTTCCACCTTTTCTATGAGTTTAAAATTTTTCAAAACAAAAAGTTAGTGGGAAAGAGAAAGAGCCAGGCTGAAAAAATTTCCAAGTCCACATTAAAGACAGAAATCTATATACCCATAAAATAACAAAATTTTATTGTAAAAAGAGGCTTAATTTAATGATCAGTGGCTTAACATCCAATTAGATAGGACCATACAGACGTCAGGTCTTGACCAGGATCAATTGTAACTTTGCCTATTTCAGAATGATGATCTTTTTTCCTTTTTTGGGAAAAGTGGGACTCTGATGACTAAAACTTGGGGGTGATAAAAACATTATTAAAGTCCTAGGAAGTAATTAAAATAAGCATAAGAACAACAAAAAATACAAAAACAAGTTTAGAAATAATGAATTAACATCATTATATTGATCTTTATTTTATTTTTTTTTTAAGATTTTATTTATTTATTTGACAGAGAGACAGCAAGAGAGGGAACACAAGCAGAGGGAAAGGGAGAGGTAGAAGCAGGCTTCCTGCTGAGAAAGGAGCCTGACATAGGGCTCAAGCCCAGGACCAGGGCTCAATCCCAGGACCTGGGGATCACGACCTGAGCCGAAGGTAGACGCTTAACAATTGAGCCACCCAGGCGCCCCTATATTGATGCTTTAGAATAAGTTTTGAGTATCAGTGTGGTAACACATTTTGTAACAAACAATTCATATTCTGTTTCTATTAAAGCATTTGTAGTGTTCACATGAACAAGGCATACTGAAGTTATAAGTGAAGTTTAAATTGTTTAAGAGAATCATATTTGTAATCAGTGTTTTAAATGCTCAAGAAAAATGGGTTTTAGTGTCTTTTTATTAGTTTAATAAATACAATATTGAGCAATGAAAAACAAAAATACTGATGGAGAACCTTAACCGTTGGTTGATAGATTATTAAAAATAGGTTCTGATTAGGTCACTGTGTGATTTTAACATTTCTTTTGGAAGGAATTCAAAGAACTGACTGACACTGCTATAATAAAACTCACATTCCCTCTGACTTATTTACGTATGTTAATCAGCACTTATATCCTTAAAAATAAAAAATAAGAAAAATAAACAAAAATAAATAAGGTAGAGGGGCGCCTGGGTGGCGCAGTTGGTTAAGCAACTGCCTTTGGCTCAGGTCATGATCCCGGAGTCCCGGGATGGAGTCCCATATCGGACTCCCGGCTCTGCGGGAAGTCTGCTTCTCCCTCTGACCTTCTCCCCTCTCATTCTCAGCCTCTCGCTCTCTAATAAATAAATAAAAATCTTTAAAAATAAAAATAAAAATAAAAATAAATAAATAAGGTAGCAATTAATGTTCAATTCTGTCACATTCCAAAAACAAGGGAGACCAAAGAAGTTCAATGTGTCTAATTTTAAAATGTATTTTCAGTAAATTGTTATTTTTTATGTTTTATAATTATCAACATTTTTATAAAATGTGCTGCTTTACTCTGTTATACACTGATAATAATTATAATGCTAACTTAATCCACACGAAAAAAAAAGCTTTTAACATTCAGAGATTTTTGGTTAGAGAAAAAAATGATTTTTTAAATGTTTTCTAATTCATCTTCAAAAAAAAGAAACGGCCACAGATCCATACTACGGGACTAGTGAATTCCCAACAGAAGGAGACCGGAACAAAGAAAAACAAAGAAACCAAACCGTATGAGGGATGGTAAAAGAATTAGAAACAAAAGACCACTCAGGGTGACTTAAAACACTAAAAAAAGTATAACAGGCCCAAAAAGACCATCAAAAGAGACAAGCCTTTCCTTTATATAAAAACAAAAAACTTTAGGTACATTAAATCCAAGACCACATATTGATTGAACGGGCTGCTTTAGGAGGTAATGAGCAGTTCAATCCTGGAAGCATCCATGTAGAAGAGAAAAAGGGTGATTACAAAAAGGATTTCATGATATAACTTCTAAGGTCACTTTGAATAAAATTCTAGGACTAAGATCGACCGATAGCAAAAGAGATCAGCATTTAGTAAGGCCGTCATGGGGAGATGTTCATACCCAGAAACACATGTAAGACTATGAAACAAATGCAGGAGAATGGATCCTCCGGACTCCAGATGTGTAACACTGCCCAGCATTAAAATTAAATTGTCCTTCCCCCAGGTTATTTTTTAAAACCAGAGATTTATATATAAGTGGAAATTTTAAAAACAAGCCAAAAAAAGAAAAGCTATAGAAAGATAATTCTCATAAAAGTAATAACCAGAACATTCGAGCAAATTCAGGTTTTAATTTACAAAACTGATCTATATGTATTTTTAAAATAATTTTAAACTTACCCCTAGTGCATTTTTATCCATGATTTTTATAGCTACCATTTCTCCGGTGAGGATATGGCAGGCAAGTTTGACCTTTGCAAAGCCACCTAAGTAGAGGAAAACGTATCACGAAGAGATAAACAAGAGTAATCTAAAATCATCATCAGAGCAACCTCAAGGCTCAGGCACAAATACCTTTCCACATGCTTTTATTTATTTTAAGACTTTGTTTTTAAGTAATCTCTATACCCAATGAGGGGCTCAAACTCACAACCCCGAGATCAAGAGTCGTACACTCCAAGTGAGCCAGCCAGGCGCCCCTCCATATGCTTTTAAAAGGCTCTATCAGGGCATCTGGGTGGCTCAGTTGGTTGAGCAACTGCCTTCAGCTCAGGTCATGATCCTTGAGTTCTGGGATCGAGTCCCACATCGGGCTCCCGGCTCCCACAAGAGTCTGCTTCTTGCTCTAATCTTCTCTCCTCTCATGCTCTCTCTCACTTTCTCAAATAAATAAATAAAATCTTAAAAAACAATAAATAAATAAATAAATAAATAAATAAATAAAAGGCTCTATCAATCCATTTTTTCCTGGAAGTTTGTGGCTCTTTCTTCCTGTTTCTCCCAAAGTGCCAGCCGTGACCCTAACCTCTCCTCATCCAAAGCCTAGCAGATTCTTTTTTTACCATGATAGTATCTTTAACTTTGGGTTGAGGAAAATAGGAAACAGAATTCACTGTTTAGAAATTTGCTTTATGGGGCACCTGGGTGGCTCAGTGGGTTAAAGCCTCTGCCTTTGGCTCAGGTCACGATCTCGGGGTCCTGGGATCCAGCCCCACATCGGGCTCTCTGCTCAGCGGGGAGCCTGCTTCCCCCTCTCTCTCCCTGCCTCTCTGCCTGCTTGTGATTTCTCTCTCTCTACCAAATAAATAAATAAAATCTTTAAATAATTACCTGTCCCAATAGTTTCATATATTTCATAGTATTTGAGAAGTTCATCATAATCTTTCATAGTCCTCCTGGAGGTTTACACAAAATTACAAAAAGAACCTGTAAGACAGAAATAATACATGATCAAAATAGGAACTATTATGAGATTATCTTCTCCACTCTTGTAAGTGCACATATAAATACATCATAGGTATACAAATACCAAAAAACTGATTAGCTATATGGTAAAAAACAAAAACAAAAACCTGGATTCCTATTTCATAACATATATAAAAATCAACTTCAGATCAAGGAAAGATTTATATATGAAAAATAAACCTTTAAAAAAAATTTTTTATAAAGAATTTATTTATTTATTTATTAGAGAAAGAGAGAGAGTGAGAGAGAGCATGAGAAGGGAGAAGGTCAGAGTGAGAAGCGGACTCCCCGTGAAGCTGGGAGCCGGATGTGGGACTCGATCTCAGGTCTCCGGGATCATGACCTGAGCCGGAGGCAGTTGCTCAACCAACTGAGCCACCCAGGCGCCCAACCTTTAAAAATTTTTAAAGAATACTGTGTGATTTCAGGACAGAAGAGAAACTTTTAAATAGATACAGGAAGTACTGATCATAAAAAAATAATACAGGGGTGCCTGGGTGGCTCAGTGGGAAGCCTCTGCCTTTGGCTCAGGTCATGATCTCAGGGTCCTGGGATAGAGCCCCTCGTTGGGCTCTCTGCTCAGCAGAAAGCCTGCTTCCCCCTCTCTCTCTGCCTGCCTCTCTGCCTACTTGCTGATCTCTTTCTCTCTGTCAAATAAATAAATAAAATCTTTAAAAATCATAATAATAAACTAAGCACTAAAATTCAGAACTTTTGCATGTCTAAAGATATCCTTAAAAAAAAAACCATGTGAGAAAATATTTCTAACACTTACAAACAATGGATTTTTATCCAGAATATACTATATACAATAAAGAAAAAGACAACCCAAAAGAAAATAGAAGCAAATGAAATAAAAAGGCATTTCATAAAGAAACACAAATGACCAATAAAAATATGAAAAAAGTTAAGTTTTATTAGTCATAGGGGAAATGCAAATTAAGATTCCAATGATATACAACTTTAAGAAATATATAATGAAATACATATTTAATTACTATGCTCCACAATTTACATGTGTTACATATACGGCCGATCCTCAAACAACACAGGTATTAAGGGCATGGATTCCCCTGCACAGTCAAAAATTGACATGTAACTTTTGATTCCCCCAAAACTTAACTACTACCAGCCTACTGTTGACAGGAAGTCTTATTAGTAACACAGTCAATTAACACATATTTTGTATTTTGTATGTATTATATACTAAATTCTTAAAATAAAGTAAGATAGAGAAAAGAAAATGTTATTAAGAAAATCATAAGGAAGAGGACTGCCTGGGTGGCTCAGTCAGTAAAGCATCTAACTCTTGATTTCAGCTCAGGTCATGATCTCAGGGTCCTGGGATCAAGCCCCACATCAGACTCTATGCTCAGCAGGGAGTCTACTTGAGGATTCTCCCTCTCCTTCTGCCCCTCCTAGCTTATGTACACCTTCTCTCTCTCTAATAAATAAATCTTTTTTTAAAAAGAAAATTATAAGGAAAATACATTTACAATACTGCACCGTATTTATCCAAAAAAAAAAAAAATCCATGGAGGGACACCTTGGTGGCTCAGATGATTAAGTGTCTGACTCTCAGTTTTGATTCAGGTAATGATCCCAAGATCCTGGAATCAAGTCCCCCTTCAGGTTGCTTGCTCAGTCGGGGAGCCTGCTTTTCCCTTTGTCTCCCACTCTCCTGGCTTGTGCTCTCTCTCTCTAACAAATAAAGAAATGAAATCTTAAAAAAAAAAAAAATCCATGTATAAGCGGACCCGCACATTTAAAACCATGTTGTTCAAGGGTCAACTATACTCTTAAATATGTATCAAAAAATACAGGGGTGCCTGGGTGGCTCAGTGGGTTAAGGCCTCTATCTTCAGCTCAAGTCATGATCTCAGGGTCCTGGGATCGAGCCCCACATCGGGATCGGGCTCTCTACTCAGCAGGGAGCCTTCTTCCCCCCCTCTCTCTGCCTACTTGTGATCTCTCTCTCTCTCTCTGTCAAATAAATAAATAAAATCTTGAAATATATATATACAAATTAACTATAAAAAATCTTAGGTAGATCTTGTTTGATTTTATCTTTGAGTTTTAAAATTAAGTAGAATTACAAAAAATCATGGGGATGAGTAGGGCCCTGTTATGTACATCAATACATAAGGTCACATTCATACCAGTTTTGTCTCATTTGTGGAGCATATGCTGTTAGTTGACGTTAACTAGAGATTAGCAGTATATCAGGCAGAAGTGCTAGTGTAGTCAAATTGTCAACCCTGAATTTTCTTTTTTTCATTTATCATATAGACGTGCTTACTGAGCACCTATGATGTGTCAGAACTGTGTTTTACACTAAGTCTATAATGGAGAAGAAATGTGGTCCCTGTCCTCATGAATCTTTCTTTCCAGCATTGAAGACAAAAGGCAAACAAGCAGATAATAAATAATCAAAAGTTGTCATAAATACTGGGAAAGAAATAGGCGATAGTGGTCAGAACAGATTGCTGAGAAGGTAATATTTAAGCCAAGATCCAATTCAAAGGATGAAAAGAGAGAAAAAGAAAATCTGCCCACAGGTAATCAAATTGGAGGGGCTGTTGAAATAATGATCCTTTCTTAGACTGACTGCTTCTGTTTTCTCACTGAGGTTGTCCTCCCACTTCCTGCTTCCTTAAGATAAACACCTGCTGAAATGCCACAGCTCTTTGACAATATCCATTCTAAAACTGGTCCTTGCTTCCCGAATCCTTTCTTAAAATCACCAGCTAAAATCCTATTGGCCCCTTTTTGGTTCCTAGGGAGTATGTTTTCTCTTGCTGCAGCAAGCTAAGAACACCTAATGTTTTTGTGTTTGTTTTTTCAAAAAATCAGGTAAGCTAATATATACCAAGAAATCTATGAGGGAAAAAAAAAGCACAATAATCAGGTAAGCTTCCTAATGTTTTTTACTTCAGATGTGTTTAGTGGTCTTTGGTCAATTGGCCTCACCAGGGTTGTGAGCCCAAAAAGGAGAGGAAGAGTATTTCAAAAAGAGGGAATTTAGGTCCAAAGAACCCAGAAAGAAAAAAAAAAAAAAAAGGTCTATACGTACTGAACTGAAACTGCTTTTAGGGGTACCGGCAAATGGAAATGCAGATTTGGAGCTGGGACAATTGGTTAGCCACATGGAAAAAAAGAACACTGGATCTCTCATATCACACACAAAATCAATTACAGTTAGTGTAAAGACTTAAAATTGAAGGACAAATCTTTAAAGACAGCTAAGATCTTACCCATACCAGGACTATTGCTAGGAGTGGGAAAAGGCAGAAAGGAAAAAGAATTAGAAGAATATAGTTTCGGGCGCCTGGGTGGCTTAGTGGGTTAAAACCTCTGCCTTCATGATCTCGGGGTCCTGGGATCGAGCCCCGCATTGGGCTCTCTGCTCACCGGGGAGCCTGCTTCCCCATCTCTCTCTGCCTGCCTCTCTGCCTACTTGTGATCTCTCTCTGTCAAATAAATAAATGGAATCTTTTAAAAAAAAAAGAAGAAGAAGAAGAAGAAATTAAATGAAATAATCAAAAGCCCAAGAGCTGCAAAGGATATTTTTTTCAAATATTCTTTTAAATCTCCTTTTTAAAATGCCTAAAGCACTCTGATTCCATGAATCATTTTACTTAGAGATAAAAGATAAATTACTGTCAGCAAGTAAAAAGCCTTCAAAAATTTGGTCAGTGAACAGAACACTAGAACAGAAGCTTTGGAAGGAAAGTTAAAACTCAAGGAAAATATCAGCCTTAAAAAAAGACAAAACGGGCGCCTGGGTGGCTCAGTAGGTTAAGCCTCTGCCTTCGGCTCAGGTCATGATCTCAGGGTCCTGGGATCAAGCCCCGCATCAGGCTCTCTGCTCGGCTGGGAGCCTGTCTCCCCCTGCCTCTCTGCCTACTTACGATCTCTCTCTGTCAAATAAACAAATAAAATGTTAGGGAAAAAAATTCACAATTAACTTGACAGATTTCTCCTAAATGAGTTTTGAACTTCCAGGTCATGGCCTCAAGTCAACTAACAGAGATTGTGCCAATGTGTGACAAAACCAATCACCTTCTCTTTCTCCCTTTTTCTTTATCTACCACCCACCCTCTCAAATTATACCATGTTTTTGGATGAGTAATATAAATGCAGGTTTCAATTACATCTACTGAATCCAGGGAACATCATTTTTGCTACTATAGAAGAAAACTGGTGTTTGCATTGCAAACTACTACAATGACAGCAGTGTTTACTTGGTTTCTAAATTTTGTGAAGCTAGTCTAAACATTCTTAAGTGCCTTGTCTATCCTCTAGAGTTTAGAAATACAGAACGCAGGGAGGATGGGACTGTAGTAACTCAACTTTGTAGCTGCCTAAAGGAGGTACACGATCAATGTGGACGGCAGCCTCTCAGCTGTGGATAATGAAGAAGAAAACTAGACTCCAGACACCTGAAGGTCCTTCTCAGTGTGACTGAGAACTGCGGGCATGTACGTTTGAGATCTTGAACTTCTCTGAGGCAACAAGGAACTTAGATAACAGAAGATTTATCATTAAATTTTATAGTAAAGAAACAAATTGGGGACAATTTCTTACTTACGATATTAGCTGGGCTATTTTATTACCTGCCAGGTAATACATTTACCTCATCTATGAGTTTGGTTAAGATACTGATGCCGAAAAAAAAAAAAAAAAAGATAATGATGCTGAGGATATTTCATAATTTTTTTTAAAGATTTTTTATTTATTTATTAGAGAGAGAGAGAGACTGAGAATGAGAGGGGAGAAGGTCAGAGGGAGAAGCAGACTTCCCGCAGAGCCGGGAGTCCGATATGGGACTCGATCCCGGGACTCCGGGATCATGACCTGAGCCGAAGGCAGTCGCTTAACCAACTGAGCCACCCAGGCGCCCCCGAGGATATTTCAAATAAGAATACCGAATGGCTTATAAGGTGGCCTTGTAATTGATACATTAATTAACATCCTCTCCTGCTCCTTTGCAGAGGATTCTGGGAGCACCAACGAAGAGGCATTCATTCGCAAAGGCGTTAAGGGACTCA
The DNA here is from genome assembly GCA_028533885.1 of Nasua narica. Classification (NCBI taxonomy): domain Eukaryota; kingdom Metazoa; phylum Chordata; class Mammalia; order Carnivora; family Procyonidae; genus Nasua; species Nasua narica. The sequence continues at coordinate 49,595,164 of CM052813.1, read as the reverse complement.
TTTGCCCATCTGGTTGGTCCACAGTAGATAAATAAGAAAGTCAGATCGGCTGGTGAAAGATGGTGCAGTGCAGTTTCCGATTTCTCCCAAACAACATAGTAAACAACATAGTATGAACAAAAAAGAGAACACTCTCTTTTTGGAGAGTGTTGGCTTCCAACCCAAACTCCAGGTATCTCTGAAACCTGCCGCCACTTTCCTCCATTCCACTACCAAAAAGAAACACCAAAGGTGAGGCTCAAAAACAATTACTCATGCTAGCTGCTACAGGTCTGACCGCTTTATTGGGATGCTCTCCTTTGGGAGTTTCTCTCTTTCCCCACCAGTTTCTCGAGGGGAGAGAGTGCTCCTTTTACTGCTTTGGCAGTCGGGGTATATCCCTTTTAGTGCGAGCCTCTTAAGCCACTATTTTAGGAAGGTGAAGGAAAAGGAAAGATTTGAACTCTGAAAAGGGAGTGGTAACACGTAACGTGCAATGTGAATTCACACCTCTCGCAGGCTCCTTCATAGTAAACGTTCTGCCTGCCCCTCACGAAAAACCCTACTGTAGGCATGTCATTATCCCCACTTACAGAGGAGAAAACCGGGGGTCGGAAAGCCTGACTATACCATCCGGGAAGTGGGCTCGTAAGGTGGGGTTTCGGGGAAATTCTCCAGTCTCCCGTGAGCCAGGAGCAAGCTGGGCTCGAGCCGCTGCTCCCCCGCGTCGCACACGGCCCGGACCCCGGCCCTACCCGGGGAGACACTGACCTGAGGGACGGGGAGCCTGGCGGGGCGGGGCCGAGCAGAAGCACACAGGAGCGGGCCAGCCGTCCCGAGCGAAGGAAGCTTTGGGATCGCAGGGTTCGGGCCGTTTCCGCCCGCCAAGGAAATCAAACCTCCCGGGCCGGAAGGGGCGGGCCGCGGCGGGGGCGCGCGCGGTGCCCGGTCCGGGTGAGGCGGGGGCGCGCGATCGCCCTCGGACCCGCAGCCGGAAGGGCTGGACCGGGAGTGCAATGGCAGAGTAGGCCTGGGGCTGCTGGGGCCTGTGACGTAAGGCCTTAGTCTTCTTTCTGGGTACGCCTTCACCGAAGGGCGTGTGAAGGTTCTCCAGAGGGTGTGGACGTACAAAGTTTCCACATAATTCAGCCTTCTTACGCCCTGCTTCCTAAAATTGATCTAGAGAAGTTGCTAGTGTTCACGATTCTCATTTCGTCCTCTCCTTGCCCATTTCGTTCTCACGGTTCTCATTGCGTTCTCTTCTTCTCCCACCCATCAATTCAAGTATGCCTCTCCTTTCGCCAAATCTTACTAAAGTGTGCGGCCACCAGGAATAAAATCCCCCAGGGGCCAAATTAATTGTCCATTAGGTAGGTAACTCAAGGTACCAAAAACCCAACCCGGCCTCGCAGTGGAATATCTCAGTTCAGGGTCTGATCATTATGTGATTTTCAAATCTGTATGAATCACAATCGTAATGGTAACTATCTGGAAGAAAAAATAAAAAAAATTATGGTCACAGGAAAGAAAACATTAAGTATAAATTTACATATGTATTTTTTAAAATAGAAATTACTTTTGGGGGCCCCCTGGGTGTCTCAGTCAGTTAAGCAGCAGACCCTTGATTTCTGTTCAGCGCATGATGAAATGGGCTCCACATTGGGCTCTCTCTGCCCCTCCCCCACAGCTCATGAGCGCACGTGCTCTCTCCCTCAAGAAATAAAATAAAAGAGACATTACTTTTTTAGAGCAGTTTTAGGTTCATAGCAAATTTAAAGGTAAGGTACAGAGATACCCCCTAAAAAGTCTGCCCCCACACATGCATAGCCACCACCATTATCAATATCCCTCACCTAGTCACAAATAGTACATATGTTACAACTGATAAACCTACATTGACATATTATAACTCAAAGACCATAGTTCACATGAGGCTTCCCTCTTGGTGTGTACATTTTATGGTTTAGACAAATGTATAATGACATGTATCTATTATTGTAGTTCATACAGAGTAGTTTTACTGCCCTAAAAGTTCTCTGCTCTGGGGCGCCTGGGTGGCTCAGTTGGTTGAGCAACTGCCTTCGGCTCAGGTCATGATCCCGGAGTCCCGGGATGGAGTCCCATTATCGGACTCCCCGCTCTGCGGGAGGTCTGCTTCTCCCTCTGACCTTCTCTCCTCTCATTCTCAGTCTCTCTCTCTAATAAATAAATAAAATTTAAAAAAAATTAAAAAAAAAAAGTTCTCTGCTCTGCTCTACCTATCCATGAAGCAATATATAGGTATAGATAACTATATACCTAGATAGATAGATAGATAGATAGATAGATAGATAGATAGATACTGCAATGAAGTACAATAAGGTTTTGGATTTTCAAGCAGAAAAAAATTACATTAAGATAACATTCTGTGGAATGGAAATATGAGTCAGAAAAAAAGAGAAATGAACAAGTGTTAAAAAAGAAGATGTGTATTTTGTGTATTTTTTTAAGATTTTATTTATTTGTTTGTCAGAAAAAGAGAGAGCATAAGCAGGGAGAGCAGCAAGCAGAGGGAAGAGCAGCACTCTGCCCCGCCCCGCCCAGCAGAGAGCCTGATGCTGGACTCCATCCCAGGACCCCAGCAAAAAGTAGAAGCTCAACTAACTGAGCCCCTGTTTGTGTATTTTTAACGGATGATGGTTGATATCAAATCACTCAGTATTTCCAGTCCATTGGATAACTTTAAAGGAGTAATGTTACAGCTTTATTCTAAGATGTATACAATAATCCAGCTTTTTTTTCTAAGATTTTATTTATTTGACAGAGAGAGAGAGCACAAGTAGGCAGAGAGGCAGGCAGAGAGAGGGGGGAAGCAGGATCCCTGCTGAGCAGAGAACCTGATTCAGAGCTTGATCCCAGGACCCTGAGATCATGACCTGAGCCAAAGGCAGAGGCTTTAACCCACTGAGCCAACCAAGCGCCCCAATAATCCAGCTTTTTAAAGAAATATTTACAATAATCCAAAAATTATATTCTTTGACCATTCAAGATAATGAGAAAATGTAGATGTCTACTTTTTCAAAATTATTGTGAGTATACATATTTAAAAGAATTTGGATATTACTGAATTGAGGAAAGTAATTATGCCACAAGGCAAAACAGTCCAGTGCAAGGAGGCAGGCTCTGAGTTGTAAGGTTTTAAGGAAGTGCCTGATCCAAACCAAATAAATAATAATAATAATAATAAATAAAAATAAAAACCTCTCAGTTACCTAAAAAAAAGAAGAAGAAGAAGTATCTGATCCTCTTCAGGCTTATTTCCTCATATGGATAATAAGGAGGTTGGATTACGTCTGTGCTGCTCCCTGTTTCATGAATCACTAACCGGGTGGGTATGGCCGTTTGGGATATGACGTATCTACCAATAATTACACCATTAGCAGCAATAATAAGACCCACTATGACTTTTGAGCAGTTAATGTACACTTACATGCATCATCTCCATAACCAAATGCCTGCCCCTCTCACTCATGGTAATGTATGCTATCTATTCTTCCAACAGTCATCAGTGCCTACTCTATGTCAGACCCTGTTCAGGGCAATGACAGAGAAAGGAAAAAATACGTGGCTCGTCTGGGGAAAACAGAGAGGGAGAGAGGATGATGATGATGATGATGAAAGTGACTGATAATAGGGCAAAATGTGGAATTAATGAATCTGAGTAAAAGGTATGTGAGAGTTCCTTGTTCTATTCTATTCTTTTTTGTTGTTGTTGTTCTATTCTATTCTTGCAACTTTCCAATAAGTTTGAAACTGTATCAAAATAAAACATAAATAAAAAATGTCAGGGGCACCTGGGTGGCTCGGTTGGTTGAGAAACTGCCTTCGGCTCAGGTCATGATCCCGGAGTCCCGGGATCGAGTCCCATATCGGACTCCCGGCTCTGCGGGAAGTCTGCTTCTCCCTCTGACCTTCTCCCCTCTCATTCTCAGTCTCTCGCTCTCTAATAAATAAATAAATAAATAATCTAAAAAAAAAATGTCAGGAATACATTTCTTTTTTTAAGAATTCCTTATTTATTTTAGGGGGGTAGGGGCAGAGGGAGAGAGAATCTTAAGCAGACTCGCACTAAGTGAGGAGCCCTTCATGAGCTCATGACCCAGAGATCAGGGCCCAAGCCTAAACACAGAGTCAGACATCTAACCGAGTGTGCCACCCAGGTTCCCATGTTTCCCATGTTTATTTTTAGCACCTATCACAGGATCTTAACATTGCCATATATAAATAACTTAATTGCTTAACATTGCTATAAATAAATAAGTTTATCTCTTAAATTTCTGTTCTCTGCTAGACACTGTACTGGGGTTGTAGATACATTATTTCTAATCGTGCAGAGTAGATATTCCTATTCCCATTTTGCAGATGAGGAAACTAAGGCTCAAGAAGTTTAGTTATCCATTAAGAAGCAGAGCCAGGGATCCAAAGCCCAGGCTTTTTCTGCTGTAGTTCTGTTAATGTTTGCTGAATTGAACATGAGAGAAATTTGAACAATTAAAGTCTAAGGTACATACAAATTTAAGAAATTTTATGAATTAATAAGAATTATAGGGCGCCTGGGTGGCTCAGTTGGTTGAGCGACTGCCTTCGGCTCAGGTCATGATCCCGGAGTCCCGGGATCGAGTCCCATATCGGACTCCCGGCTCTGCGGGAAGTCTGCTTCTCCCTCTGACCTTCTCCCCTCTCATTCTCAGTCTCTCTCTCTCTAATAAATAAATAAATAAATCTTTAAAAAAAAAAAAAGAATTATAATGAAATGCTCTGACCAAAAAGAGCACCCTCATCAATAGACAAAGGCTAAATAGTACACATTGGAATACTATGCAACCAATTTTTCAAAAGAATTAGGTAAATATACTGCCATTAGGGATGCCAGGTAAAGAAGCAACATATAGGGGCATATTTATGCTAAAAAAAAGTATCCAATATTTATCCAAATTTCAAATTTCACTGGGCATCTTTTCTTTTTAATTGCTATATCTGGCAACCCTAAATGCCATGGAAGGATGTCTGCCTTTTAGGTGAAAAAAATAAGCTACTTATACAGATAAATAGCACAGCCTCGTTTTGTTTAGAAAAATGTGTAAGTATAGGAAAATGTCTGGAAGGATATACATTGTAGTGTTAACATTCCCTCTAGAAAATGGAATTAGGGTGTGGAGAGGAGACCCTTCATTTTTACTTTCTATGCTACTATATTGCATGTATTTTTAATTGAAATCTTTATTGAGATAATTATAGATTCACATGCAGTAGTAATAAGAGACGAGATCCCTGCCATGCTTTGCTCAGTCTCCCTCTAAATGAGGAAAAAGCGTCTTTTTCTCTGTGTTCCTACTCACACTAAACACTGACACCATTTTAATGTTCACAACTCAATTCAGTTCTGACACCATCCTACCTGGAGTAAGCATTAGACAACACAGATTAAGGATTCCGTCCCACAAAACTGCACCCACTTTAGTCGCTCATCTGGAGTCGGGGCCTCCTGGGCTTCAGACCAACCAGCTAAAAGTCAGGAGTTCCCATGACCCCTCGTCCAGTTTGATAACTCGCTAGAGCAGATCACAGAACTCACGAAACAGTTTATTTACTATGTTACCGATTTATTCTAAATGGATACAACTCATGAACAGCCAAACAGAAGAGACACATGGGGCAAGGTATGTGGGAAGGGGCTCAGATCTTCCGTGCCCTCTCCAGGCGAGTCACCGTCCCAACTCTGCGATGTGTTCAGCGACCTGGAAGTTCCCTGAATGTTTGGCTCAGGGTTTTCTCTGGGGGCTTCACTACGTGGGTATGATTGATTAAATCACCCGCCACTCGATTGATTGTTAACTCAATTTCCAGCCACTCTGCCCTCTCTGGAGGTTGGGGGATGGGGCTAAAATTTCCAATTCTCTAATCACAATGTTGGTTACTCTGGCAAAAACCAACCCCTCCACCCTTCGGGGCTTTCCAAGACACTCCAGACAATAGTCTCTCATTAACATAAAGAAATTCACTTAGCGCTTCAGATTTCCAAGGGTTTTAGGAGCTGTGTGCCAGGAAAGGGGGAGAGGGGAAGGCAGACAGCAAATTTATATTTCTTATTATGCCATATCCCCAATGGTGAAACAAATTCATCCGAGGTGTTGCATGTATCACTAGTGTATTCCTTTTTATTGCTGAGTAGCATTCCATGGTGTTTGTGTGTATATAATACATATATATGTATATATGTATATATACACATTCACATGTTGAAAGACATCTAGGATGATTCTGGTTTGGAGCTCTTACAAAGAAAACTGTTATGAACATTTGTGTCAGGGTTATTGCATTCGTTTTTAAACTAATTTTTAGACCTAAAAATTATAGACTACATAAAAATGTTAAAACATCAACATGACAAAAAAAAAAAACCACAAATAAATTGAAAAGCAAGCCGCAAACTGGGAAATATTTACAACTTATTCATAGACAAAATAAACTGGTACCTGAAATTACCTCTGGGGGGAACTGACTGGCTAGAGGAAAGAAGACTTCTTTTTCGCCACTTGGGCTTTGTACTGATAAACTTCATTGGTGTGTCAGGAGTGGTGAGACCCACGTCACAAATCTAAGCTTATATTGGCCTGCACTTACAGGAAACACATCATGGAAACCTAACATACACCAACCCCGTCCTCCAGCTCATCTTTAGGTAGCTCCCCTTACCTGAGAAAATGGGTTCTGTTAGCCCTACGAGGAAACCCCCAGCCACCCAGCCAGTCATATCCTATTTCCGTGTTGCTGCTTCTAATGCTCTATAAAACCCTCTCTTGCCCCAGATCCCACGGGAAGAGTGCTTCGCTGCAGGTGAGGCACTCTACTCCCCCAATCCATGCATTGTCTTCCCTTGCACAAAGAACATGAAACTTGTTGCTAAATTGTCTTAGTTTTGTCATTTGACAGTAACTTTTGAATTTTATACCAAACTTGTCTATTACCTTTTCAAAGCTGAATTGCTTTTTAAACTAATACATGAGTTTTTAAATTCTTTTGCAACAGACCTAATGACTTCGAATAAGAAAAATTTACAAAATGATTTTTCTGGGTGAAACAAGCTGTATGCCATGATTTCAGAACTATATAATCCTCTTCCGAAGGCCTGGGGACATGCGCAGGAGGTGTTTCCCTGACGAAATTAGTGAGAATGCACAAAAATGTAGGAATCTTGCCCACCCCAGGAGCTAATGTGCATGTTGTGGCGGAAATAAAGATGTTTCTGCAAATCTTTACTGGGAGACCAAAAACAATAGTCCAGGAAACCAAACTGTAGGTGACGGAAATGGGGAAGGAAAGGGAGCAAAGAGAAAAAGGGTCACCTCTTAAGAAATGAACACTGTAGGGGTGCCTGGCTGGCTCAGTCCATGGAACATTCGACTTGTAATCATGGGATCATGAGTTTGAGCCCCATGTTGGGTGTAGAGATTACTTTTTTTTTAAGATTTTTTTTTTTTAATTTATTTACTTGACAGAGAGAGAAAGAGAGAGAGCACAAGCAGAGGGAGCGGCAGGCAGAGGGAGAAGCAGGCTCCTAACTGAGCAAGGAGCTGGACTCGGGGTTCAATCCCAGGACTCTAGTATCATGATCTGAGCCGAAGGCAGGTGCTTAATGGATTGAGCCTCCCCAGCGTGCGGGGTGTAGAGATTACTTTAAAAAAAGAAAAGAAAAGAAAAGAAAGAAAAAATGGACCCTGTATTCAGTCCCTATAGACAGAGGACTTGTCACCAGGGAGAGACTGAGCAGGGTGGCAGGGAGAATTCTCTGAGTCCGAGCCCTGTCCGAGCTAGCGGGAGGGGACTGTGCCACAGCAGCATCCAGGCACCTTGCCTCACTGGAAGCTTGCTTCCTCCAAGCAACCTTCTGGAAGCGGAGAATGGCCAGTTCTCGAAGCTTTGTTGTTCTCATGGGAATGTATCCACAGGCTCTGGTTTTCCCTAGTAGTCTTCTGGGACTCCAGTGACTGCGGTGAGCACCTCGAAACTGGGGTCTTCTGAGTATGTGAAGCCTGAGCTATAGTTCCCAGGAGAATGCACACGTCGCCTCTGTGATCATGCCTCCTTGTGCACACACCTCAGGAGTCCACTGAACACCAACGCTCGTGGCCGGCTCTCCACTCGTCCTGGGAGACTGAGTAATACTGGAGGCCGGAGAGACCACATCCGGGGGCCTGCTCCCGCACACAGCAGGAGCTCAATAAACGTTCTTCTTGAAATATAACGTGTGTGTGTGTGTGTGTGTGTGTGTGTGTGTGTGTATGGGTGTGTGTGGGAGGGGGTCTGGGTCTGGGTCTGGGTCTGGGTGTGAAAGCTTCGCTTAATTTTGAGTTTGAATTCACCTTCTGCCAAAGGAGCAGAAACTTAGCCTCAGGCTTTCGGAGTCCACCCCACAATTTCTCTCCCAGCTCATTAAGATGATGGAGGTGAGCACCTGACCCTTGGTCAGCAGCCCACGCCAGTGACCATCACCATTTCTCTCATTCCTGACAGCCAAAAAGACCCTTCTGGCCTGGAAGCCCTCTCCCCTTCTCTGACATCTGAGAGTGTGGGAATCGGACTCCTTCTCTGGAATGAAAGAATTCTTGAGGCTCCTCTTGAGGCTCTGTCCAGAGGGCAGGCCTTGTCCTTCCATACACCACCAAGGTCTCTATCCCCACCACCTTTGTCTTTTTTTTCCCCAGCCACAGGGAAACCTCTTCTATGTTTGTGGGTGGGATTTGGGAAGTCCACCTCTCAGAGAGATTTTGTCTATTCTTGGAGTCTTCTCTATTTATGGAAGGGCATATACTTTTGGACACCAAAGCAAGGGAGACTCCTTTGATTTTTCTTTCTTTTTTTTTTTTTAAGATTGATTGATTGATTGATTTGACAGAGAGAGATCACAAGTAGGCAGAAAGGCAGGAAGAGAGGGGGGAGAAGCAGGCTCCCCGCCGAGCAGAGAGCCTGATGCAGGGCTTGATCCCAGGACCCTGAGGTAATGACCCGAGCCGAAGGCAGAGGCTTTAACCCACTGAGCCACCCAGGCCCCCTGATTTTTCTTTCATCTCTATCACATCCCTTTCCTAGGGACATAGATGACCAAAAAGGTAGGGGAATAAGTTGAGAGAAGGGTGATAAAGCACATGGTGAAAGGAATATGGTTAAACATCTCAAAAAATTGTACTCCAGCATACACTACAGCTTGCTACATTTTTAATGACATGTGAGTGAATGAGCATTCACACCTGCCAAGGAAAAAAGTTATCGTGCATCGTGTCCCAGCTTCAACCCAGTTGCCATACTGTGTGTGCCTGAAAGCCATGACTATTAGAAGACGTCATCGGGAGGGTCATCTACTTCAACCGAGCCCACTGATCACCCTCCTGTGTACAGATAAATCTTGAAATAGCTTTCGCTCCCAGTTCAGGAGCTATGCCTGCTGGCCAGGATTCCCAGTATCCCTGAAGCTGGGTTGGGAGATGGAAAGCCCAACCTGTTCATTCTGAGGGGAGTTTCCAAATCAAGGTGGGGCAGCAGGTCCGAGATCAGAAAGTTTTAGGCCAGAATGCTGGGAACAGATGGACTCCTGATCAAGGCACCTTTGGGCCTGGCTGCTCTGCCTCTGTCGTGCTCTTAGTCTCCTTGCCTCCTGTGACAGCTGCTGGAGACCCCGCTGGCCGTGAGTTCCTCGTAGCAAAGCTTCCTTGGCTCTGCCTCCCCATGGCAGGGCCAGTGGAGGACTCTGTGCAGAACTGAACTGAAGGACAAACAGGAGGGCTTAAGCTAAGAAAGGGCCATGTCCGCCATAAGAAGGCTCACTGGCAGTTCTCTAAAACCCCCAACCCCATGGCCAAGATATCAGCATGTCCTTCAGAAGCCATTGTAGAGCGCTCAGGGGATGGCAGTGAGGTCACAGAGCTTCAGCCCCCAAGGTTGGGAGGGGCCTGCACCAGCCCTGGAGCCTTCGGAATCGGAGCCTGGATTCCAAGGCTCTCCACTGAGGAAACATCTACCAAACACTTGCTGTGTGGACACAGAGATAAAAGTGATGCCACCCAGCAAATATTTAGTGGGCTCCCTGAAGCCCCTGCTTTCACAAAGCTTCCCTTCTAGGATGAGACAGAGAACAAACATGTAAACACATAAGTGATTTCATTTCAGAACATGACGCCTGCTGGCTAAGAAAACTAAGCAGGGACAGGGGATGGAAAGCGACATGGAGAGAGTCACTATTGTAGGTAAGGGTCTGAGAAGGCCCCTCTGAGGAGATGACAGGAGAGCAGAGGTCTGCAGGATGAAAAATAACCATGGGAAGGTAGGGAAAAAAGGAAATTCCACACAGAGGGAGCAGCAGAGACAGGTTCTGAGCAGGACCAAGCTTGGTGTGTTCAGAGACGGTCGGTATGGCGGGCGCAGAGAGAGCAAGAGCAGGAAGGTGGGTGGTTAGGTAGAGAGAGGGGAACTGCCAGATGGCATAGTGCCCTGCAGCCCATGGGAGCCCTTCAGATTCCATTCCAGGTGTGAGGTAAGGTCAACAGATAAACAGAGGAGTGACATGACCCGATTTACATTTTTAAGAGACCAGAAGGCAGCTGTGTGGAGAACTGACTGGAAGGGAGAAGAGTTTAAGTAGTAAGACCTGTCAAGAAAGTGATTGCTGTCCTTGTGGAGGACAGTGGCTTGGGTATGGGTGGCAGTGATGAATGGCGAAAAGCTATTGGGATCCTGGATATATTCTGAAAGCAGTCCCCACAGGATTTGCTGATGGAGTGGACCTTGGGGAGTGAGGAGAGGAGTCAAGAATGACTCTAAGGTTTTGAGCAGAGCACGTGGATGAATGGTGATGCCATCAACTAAGTGGTAGGTAGTATATCAGGGCAGGGTGGGAGGAGGCCTAGAATCAGGCATTAATTTTGCGGAGGCAGGTAGATAATTAGATCTGCGATTCTGTAGCTCTAGGGTAGGTAGGGGCTAGAGACAGACTGGAGAGTCATCTGTGCAGAGGTGGCATTTAAGCTCCAGGACTAGATGAGACGAACAGGAAGAGAGTAGAGACAGAGAAGACGTTTGTGAATTGAATGCTGGAACAGCCACCAAATTGTGGTCAGGAGGAGAAGGAGTGGCTGAGAAGGCACAAAGGTCAACCATGTTTGTCTGAAGGGAAGCCTGGGAAGGAAATGCTTCAACGAGGGTGTCAGAAACAGCTCTTGCACAATCAGACCTGTAACTACAGAGAACAACCTGATTGTTGCCAGAGGGGAGAGGGGTGGAGGATGGGCAAAAAGGAGGAAGGGAAACGAGAGGTATGGGCTGCCACTTTTGGCACGAGAATAAAAGTCATAGCGTAGAGAATATAGTCAATGATGTTGAATTAGCCTCATTCAGCAAGAGACGGTAGCCACACCTGCGGGGAATGCAGCATCATGTACGAGTCCGTCCAGTCACTATGCTGTATGTTGTACACCCAAAACTAATGTTACAGTGTGTGTCAACTGTATTCAAATAAAAAATTTTTTCTTTAAAGCTACTAGTAGATTAAGGCAAGAACTGAGAGCTAACCCCTCACTAGGAAAAGTGGAAACTGGTAATTTTTCAATGAAATGCCAGGGTGCTTGCCTCACTGAACCGAGCTGAGGAGAAAATGAGAGGGGAGGAAGTGAATGAAGAGCATTAGAGAATCCCCACGACACAGCCAGCGTCCTCAGCCCAGCAGGGCTTTGCTTTTGCTATTTCTTTGGGTTTTGTTTGTTTAAGTAGGCTCCATGCCCAGAGTGGAGCCCAGTGCAGGGTTTGAACTCACTACCCTGAGACCAAGACCTGAACTGAGAATAAGAGTCAGAGGCTTAAATTGACTGGGCCACCAGATTTTTTTTTTTTTTTTTTTTTGCCATGTCTTAATGAAGTAATAATAGTAATTGACTGGGGTAGGTGGAGGAAGGGTACTAACAGGGAAGATGAGACTCCCAGGGAACAGAATAGAGGGAAGTATTAACACCCTGAGGCCTGAGGGGCAAGGGAGGAGAAAACTGTATTAACTGTAGCTGGGTGAGAAGCTTTTGAAGAGGGCTACCCGAGCTAAAGTTGTAGCTGTTGAGGGAAGTAGCCATTGAGACGGTGGAAACACAAAGAATAAATCAGGCTGAACTCAGCTGGAAGCCATTGGAAGGCACTGGGTTAGACTGCCACAGAAGTCAGTTTTTCCAGAACAGAAATAGATGGAGAATGGTTTGGGGTATGGAAGGGAGCAGGACAACCAACTAAAAATCAGCAGAGGTGTAAGCTGGGGGTGAGGGGACAGGAAGCACAGGCAACTCCAAAATAGACCAAAAGAGAAGGCAGGAAGGTGCAGACATGGTTAGGAGAACAAACATAGACCTCAAATCTCAGCCTCACAACTGTTTTACCATGGACACAATGATTTAATATTCTTGTGTATTGTGAGAGTTAAATGAGATCACAGATACAAGATTCCTGGACTCAATAAATTGTAGCTATTATTAGTTGCTATAAAAGCACTATAAAGACACAGCATTAGTTCATTTTGAAAGAGGCTTTTAACTATCGTGTTTAAGAATTGTAATTTAATGAAGTTTCAATGACGCGAATGAGTCCAGCCTTCTGACACCTTACAGGAAAAATGGTTCTCTTCTTTTACTGGTTGAACCTGTGTTGATGTGTGCTGTTACCACTCGGTGGCAGCATACCCCAATCACGGATTCCATTGTTTGGAGGGACAACTTTGTTTAAAAGACTATGGGCAGAAAGGCATGGACCTTTTGTACCTCCTGAGGAAATGTACAGCACCACCCATGAAGTAGCCTTGCCAAAAAATCAAACCTGAATCTGAATAAGGTTCTGGATCCAACCACCAATTTACAGAAAATACAGGAAGAGGGGCACCTGGGTGGCTCAGTCTGTTAAGCTTCTATTTTGGCTCAGGTCTTGATCCAAGACTCCTGGGATCCAGCCCTGCATTGGGCTCTCTGCTCAGCAGAGTCTGATTCTCCCTCTCCCTCTGCCTGCTGCTCTGCCTACTTGTGCTCTCTCTATCTCTCTGTCAAATAAATAAATAAAATCTTTTTTAAAAAGGAAGAAAGGGACGCCTGGGTGGCGCAGTTGGTTGGGCAACTTCCTTTGGCTCAGGTCATGATCCCGGCGTCTTGGGATCGAGTCCCGCATCGGGCTCCTTGCTCCGCAAGGAGCCTGCTCCTCTCTCTGCTTCTGCCTGCCTCTCTGCCTGCTTGTGTTCTCTCTCTGTTAAATGAATAAATAAAATCTTTTAAAAAAATAAATAAAAAATAAAAAGGAAGAAAATACAGGAAGAGACATTAAACAACTTCATGAAGTTGTGTATAGCAAGCGAGAGCATGGAAATCTCTGCCAGATAAAAACCTTAGCTTCTTTAAAAAAAAAAAAAAAGCTGGAAGAGGAATCCTCAGACAAAACAAGACTGAAGAGACAAATTAACATATCACAATAAAAAGGTGTTGATGGGACAATAGGGGAAATGTGAATGTATCTGGAGATGGATGCTATTTAAGAATCACTGTTGGAGGCAGGTCCAAAATAGTGGAGGAGTAGGGGACCCACATTTCATCTGATCAGAGGAGTTCAGCTAGAAAACTATCAGACCACTCTGAACACCTATGAACTCAATAGAAGATCGAATAAAATAGCAGCAACTCTATGAACAGAAAAGCGACCACTTTCTGCAAGGCAGGACATGTGGAAGAGGGAATCTGAGGCGATTTATGGGCAAATAGCCTGCAGGGAGGGGAGGGAGCCTCTGTCAACCACTTACCAGCAAGAGATAGAGAAGATAAGCTCAAAATTGGAAGTTTTGAATTTGGCTCCAGTGAGGGACGTTGCTCTGGTGGTTAAGCAGGGGGTAGAATGCTTGCTGAGATAGTGTGGTCTCAGGACCCCCAGGTTCACAGAAAGATCAGGAGTGTCTCAGTGTGGCAGAGCTCCCAGGTATAAGAGCAGGGAAGCCGGCTGAGGAGATGGGCTCTCAGCTCGGGGTTGACATAAACCTTGATCCAAGGCACAGTCAAGCCACTGCTCTTCGAGCAGGGACCCTACAAGTGGCAGATCTGGAGAGACCCTCTCCTTCCTTCTCTGGGAGGAGCGGTGCGGGAGCACGCTGCGGGAATCTGCTGGGTTTGGAGACTCCAAACAGGGCCATGCACCAGGAAGAGAAACACTCAGTCACAGGCCAGGTAAGCATAGAGTGCTGCTGGAGACCAGGAGATGGGAGGCATTGACTGTTTTTCTCTGAGGGCGCACTGAGGAGTGAATCCCCAAGCTCTTGGCTTCTACTGGCCAGAGACTGGGAAGGCGCCATTTTCATTTCCGTCCTCCAAAGCGGTACAGAAAGCATTCAGGGAACAAAAGCTACAGAAAGCAAACCCAAGCAGATTACTTAGCCTGGCCCCTGGCAAGGGTGGTGCAATTCCACCTCAGGCAAAGACATTTGAGAATCACTGCAGCAGGCCCCTGCCACAGAAGATCAGCAAGAACATCCAGCCAAGACCAAGTTTACTGATTAATGAGAAATGCAAAACTCCAGCACTAGGGGAATACAGCACATAGGAATCATGGCTTTCCCCCCTATGATTCCTTAGTCCTTCAACTTTAATTTTTTTAATTTTCTTTCGTTTTTTCTTTTTTTGACTTTTTCTTCTTTCCTTTTTCAACCAATTTTGTATCAATTCCTTTTTTAAAATCTTTTTTATTTTTCATTTTTACATTCATATTCCATCCCTTCATTGTATAAGTTTTTCTTTCTTTACAATTTAAGGAGGCTGTTTCTTCTAACAGAGCAAAAACACCCAAAATCTAGTGTATGGCTCTGTTCTATTCACCAATCATATTCTTTTTTCTTTTCTTTTCTTTTCCCCCTGGTTTCATGTCTGTTCTGATTTGTTTAATGTATATTTTTCTGGCATCGTTGTACCCTTTTGGCATTTTGTTCTCTCATTCATCTATTCTTCTCTGGACAAAATTACAAGATGGAAAAACTAACTTCAAAAAAAAAAAAAAAGAACAAGAAGCAGAACGGACTGCCAGGGAGCTAATCAATATGGACATTTAGTAAGATGTCAGAACTAAAGTTCAGAATAACGATTTTAAAGATACTACCTGGGCTTGAAAAAAGCATAGAAGATACTTGAGAATCCCTTTCTGGAGAAATAAAATCTAACCAAAAAGGCTATTAATGAGGTGCAAACAAAAATAGAGGCTCTAACTGCTAGGATAAATGAGGCAAAAGAGATAATTAGTGATATAAAAGACCAAATGATGGAGAATAAAGAAGCTGTGAAAAAGAAAGGTAAACAACTACTGGATCACGAGGGGAGAATTCAAGAGATAAGGGATACCATAAGATGAAATAATATTGGAGTAATTGGGATCCCAGAAGAAGAAGAAAAAGAGAGATGGGCAGAAGATATATTGGAACAAATTATAGCAGAGAACTTCTTTTGTTTGGGGAAGGAACCAGGCAACAAAATCCAGGAGGCATAGAGAACCCACCTCAAAAATCAATAAAAATATGTCAACACCCCACCATCAAAGAGTAAAACTTACAAATCTCAGAGACAAAGAAAAAATCCTGAAAGCAGCTCGGGACAAGAGATCTGTAACCTACACCAGTAGAAACATTAGATTGGCAGCAGACTATCCACAGAGACCTGACAGGCCAGAAAAAACTGACATAATACATTCAGTGCACTAAATGAGAAAAATATGCAGCCAAGAATACTTTATTCAGCTAGGCTGGCATGAAAATAGGAGAGAGAAAAAGCTTCCAGGACAAACAGACGCTAAAAGAATTGGCAAACACCAAACCAGCCCTAAGAAAATATTGAAAGGGGTCCTCTAAGCAAAGAGAGAGGCCTAAAAGTAACATAGACCAGAAAGGAGCACAGACAATATACAGTAACAGTCACCTTACAGACAATACAATGGCACAAAGTTCATATCATTCAGTAGTTACTGTGAATGTGAATGGGCTAATGCCCCAATCAAAAGATATAGGGTATTAGACTGGATAAAGAAACAAGATCAATCGATATACTGTCTGCAAGAAACTCATTTTAGAACGAAAGACACTTCCAGGTTTAAGGTGAGGGGGTGGAAAACCATTTACCATGCTAATGGACCTCAAAAGAAAGCTGGGGTGGCAATATTTATATCAGACAAATTAGATTTTAAACCACTTAAAGGGTCTATTCAACAAGAAGATCTAACAATTGTAATATCTATGCCCTTAACATGGGAGCAACCAATTTTATAAACAAATTAATAACAAAATCAAAAAAACACATCAACAATAATACAATAGTAGGGGACTTTAACACCCCCTTCACTGAAATGGACAGATCATTTAAGCAAAAGATCAACAAGGAAATAAGGGATTTAAATGACACACTGGACGAGATTGACTTAACAGATATATACAGAACATTCCATTCCAAAGCAACAGAATACACATTCTTCTCAAGTGCACATGGAACATTCTCCAGAATAGATTACATCCTGGGTCACAAATCAGGTCACAACCAGTACCAAAAGATTACGATCATTCCTTGCATATTTTCAGACCACAATGCTTTGAAACTTGAACTCAATCACAAGAAGAAGGTTGGAAAGAACTCAAATACATGGAGGCTAAAGAGCACCCTACTAAAGAATGAATGGGTCAATCAGGAAATTAAAGAAAATCTTTAAAAAAATCATGGAAACAAATGAAAATGAAAACACAACTATTCGGAATCTTTGGGATGTAACATAGGCAGTTCTGAGAGGGAAGTATGTACCAATACAAGCCTTTCTCAAGAAGTAAGAAAGGTCTCAAATACACAACCTAACCCTACCCCTAATGTAACCCTACACCTAAAGGAGCTGGAGAAAGAACAGCAAATAAAGCCTAAACCCAGAGCAGAAATCAATGAAATAAAAATGAAAAGAACAGTAGAGCAGATCAATGAAAGTAGGAGCTGGTTCTTTGAAAGAATTAATAAGATTGATAAATCCCTGGCCAGACTTAGCAAAAAGAAAAGTGAAAGGACCCAAATTAAAAAAATCATTTGTGAAAGAGAGCAATTATAAGAACATATTATGAGCAACAATATGCTGGAAGAAATGGATGCATTCCTAGAGATGTATAAACTACCAAAACTGAACCAAGAAGAAATAGAAAACCTGAACAGACCCATAACCAGCAAGGACATTGAAGCAGTAATCAAAAATCTCCCAAGAAACAAGAGCCTAGAGCCAGATGGCTTCCAGGGGGAATTCTACCAAACATTTAAAGAAGGCTTTAATACCTATTCTTCTGAAACTGTTCCAAAAAATGGAAATGGAAGGAAAACTTCCAAACTCATTTTACAAGGCCAGCATTACCTTTATCCACAAACCAGACCAAGACCCCGTCAAAAAGGAGAATGACGGACCAATATCCCTGATGAATGTGGATGCAAAAATTCTCACCAAAATCCTAGCCAATAGAATCCAACAGTACATTAAAAGGATTTATTCCTGGGATGCAAGGTTGGTTCAACATATGCAAATCAATGTGACACACTACATTAATAAAAGAAAGGACAAGAACCATGCGATACTCTCAATAGATGCAGAAAAAGCATCTGACAAAGTACAGCATACTTTCTTGATCACAGCTCTTCGGTGTAGGGATAGAGGGAACATACCTCAATACCATAAAAGCCATCTATGAAAAACCCACAGCAAATATCATTCTCAATGGGGGAAAACTGAGAGCCTTTCCCCTAAGGTCAGGAACATGACAGGGATATCCACTATCACCACTGCTGTTCAACATAGTACTTGAAGTCGTAGCCTCACCAATCAGACAACAAAAAGAAATAAAAGGCATCTGAATCAGCAAAGAAGAAGCCAAACTCTCAGTCTTTGCAGATGATATGATACTTTATATGGAAAACCCAAAAGACGCCACCCCAAAACTGCTAGAACTCACACAGGAATTCAGTAAAGTGTCAGGATATAAAATCAATACACGGAAATCAGCTGCATTTCTATACATCAACAATGAGACAGAAGAAAAAATTAAGGAGTTGATCCCATTTACAATTGTACCCAAACCCATAAAATGCCTAGGAATAAATCTAACCAAAGGGAAAAGAATCTGCACTCAGAAAACTATAGAACACTCATGAAAGAAACTGAGAAAGACACAAAGAAATGGAAAAACTTGCCATGCTCATGGATTGGAAGAACAAGTATTGAGAAAATGTCTATGCTACTACCTAGGGCAATCTACACATTTAATGCAATCCCTATTGAAATATCACCAGCTTTTTTCCCAACTCAAATAATCCTAAAATTCGTATGGAGCCAGAAAAGCCCCAGAATAGCCAGAGGAATGTTGAAAAAGAAAAGCAAACTGGTGGCATCACAATTCTGGACTTCAAGCTCAATGACAAAGCTGTAATCATCAAGACAGTATGGTACTGACACAAAAACAGACACATAGATCAGTTGAACAGAATACAGAACCTAGAAATGGACTCTCAACTCTATGGTTAACTAATCTTCGACAAAGTAGGAAAGAACAGCCAATGGAAAAAGAGTCTCTTCAACAAATGGCGTTGGGAAAATTGGACAGCCACATGTAGAAGAATGAAACTGGATCATTCCCTTACACCATACACAAAAATAGACTCAAAATGGATGAAAGACCTAAATACGAGACAGGAATCCATCAAAATCCTTGAGGAGAACACTTTTTTGAACCCAGAAACTTTTTCGAACCCAGAAACTTTTTCTAACTCGACTACAGCAACTTTTTCTTTTTTTTATATAACAACTTCTTTAAGATTTTTTTAAATTTATTTGTCAGAGAGAGAAAGAGCACAAGCAGGGGGAGTGGCAGGCAGAGGGAGAAGCAGGCTTCCTGCTGAGCAAGGAGCCATTATGGGACTTGATCCCAGGCACCTGGGATCATGACCTGAGCTGAAGGTAGAGACTTTACCAACTGATCCACCCAGGCATCCCAGCTACAGCAAGTTCTTTCTAGACACATTGCCAAAGGCAAATGAAGCAAGGGCAAAAATGGACTGCTGGGACTTTATCGAGATAAAAGTCTTTTGCACAGCAAAGGAAACAGTCAACAAAACAAGAAGACAACTGACAGAATGGGAGACCATATTGGCAAATGACTTCTCATATAAAGGGCTAGTATCCAAAATCTCTAAAGAATTCATCAAACTTAATACCTAAGGAACAAATAATTCAATCAAGAAATGAGCAGAAGACATGAGCAGACATGTCTATAAAGAAGATCACAAATGGCCAACAGACACATGAAAAAGTGCTCAACATCACTCAGCATCAGGGAAATACAAATCAAAACCACAATGAGATACCACTTCATACCAGTCAGAATGGCTAAAATTAACAAATCAGATGTTGATGAGGATGTAGAGAAAGGGAAACCTTCCTACACTGTTGGTGGAAATGCAAGCTGGTACAGCCACTCTGTAAGATAGTATGGAGGTTCCTCAAAAAGTTCAAAATAGAGCTACCCTACAACCCAGCAATTGCACTACTGGGTATTTACCTCAAAAATACAATGGTAGTGATCCAAAGGGACACCTGCACCCCAATGTTTATAGCAGCAATGTCCACAGTAGCCAAACTATGGAAAGAGCCCGGATGTCCATCGACGGATGAATGGATAAAGAAATGTGGTGTCTGTATATACAATGGAATATTATGCAGCCATAAAAAAGGAATCTTACCATTTGCCATGACATGGATGGAACTAGAGGGTATTATGCTAAGTGAAATAAGTCAATCAGAGAAAGATAATTATCATATGATCTCACTTATAGGAGGAATTTGAGAAACGAGACAGAGGATCATAGGGGAAGAAAGGAAAAAATGAAACAAGATGAAACCAGAGGGAGACAAACCATAATAGACTCTTAATCTCAGGAAACAAACTGAGGGCAGCTGGAGTAGAGGGGGTGGGAGGGATGGGGTGGCTGGGTGATGGATATTGGGAATGGTATGTGTTGTGGTGAGCACCGAGTATTATGTAAGACTGGTGAATCACAGACCTGTACGCCTGAAAAATTTAAAAAAAAAAAAGTATATCATAGGCCACTCCTCATGACCCCACGTGCAGCTCTTTCTGCCCATGGCCCCTGTCCCTGAACTTTAATAAAACTGCCTTTTTGCACCCCTCAAAAAATAAATCGCTGAATCACTGTTCGATTTTTTAGAGAGATGGTGTTAATATAGTGGTTATATTTTTCAGTGATGCAGGCATACTTTGTCTTAATATGCTTTGCTTTACTGTGCTTTGAAGATGTGGGTTTTTTACATATTGGACATTTGTAGCAACCCTGGGCTAGACAAGTCTATTGCCATCACTTTTCCCAACAGCATTTGCTGACTTTGTGTCTCTATGTCACATTTTAGTAATTCTCACAATATTTCAGTCCTTTTCACTAATATTGTATTTTTCTTGCTGAGTTCAGATGATGGTTAACAATTTTTAACAATATATATTTTAAAGATTTTATTTATTTATTTGAGAGATAGAATGAGAGAGGAAGAGCACAAGAGCAGAGAGGGTCAGAAGGAGAAGCAGACTCCCCTCTGAGCAGGGAGCCCAATGTAGAACTGGATGCTGGGACTCTAGGATCATGACCTGAGCTGAAGGCAGTTGCTTAACCAACAGAGCCACCCAGGTGCCCCAGCAATATTTTCTAATTAGGGTATGTACATTATTTTGAGTCATAACATTATTGCACACTTAATAGACTGAAGTATAGTATAAAAATGACTTTTATATGCACGGGGAAACCAAAAAGTTCATTTGACTTACTTTATTGTGAGATTCACTTGATTGCAGTGGTAGGGAACTAAATTTCAACATCTCTAGGGTACGACTGTATCTCTTCTTAAAGAGGTACATACTAAAATATAGGTGTAGTAAGTGATAGGAACCTGAGATTTACTTCAAAATAACTGGGGTGGGAGTAGATGAAGAGAAGACAAACAAAATTCATCATGAAGTAATTACTGTTGAAGTTGAATAATAGTGGTTAGAAGTACATTGTACCTTGTGTGATGAACCGTCTGTTTGTGCCTCCCTGAAATTCTTATATTGAAACTCTAACTCCTAAGGCCATAGTATTAGGAGGTGGGACATTTGGGTGGTAATTAGGTTTAGAAGAAATCCTGAGACTAGAGTCCCCACTTTGGGATCTGTATCCCCATAAGCACAGGAAGAGACACCAGAGTTTCCTCTCTCTGCCATGAGAGGATACAGCAAAAAAGTGCAGTCTGCAAGGCAGTAAGAGGGCTCTCACCAGAACGTGACCATTCTGGCAGCCCAGTCTCAGATTCCCAGCATCCGGAACAGTGAGAAATCTATCTCTGTTGTCTAAGCCACGCAGTCAAGGTACTTTGTGATAGCCACACATATGTACGGTATTTGTGGTCAGGGGATTTGAGTGTCCCAGGGAATCTTTTCTAGAAATGCAGAGTCTCAGGCCCCACTACAGCTCTACTGAGTCAGAATCTGCAGTTTAACAAGTTCCTCAGGTGAATCATAGAAACACTAACGCTTGAGAAGCACCGAATTACACAATTCTTTCTGCTTTTGTGTGTGTTTGCGATTTCTGCTATAAAAACAAAGAAATTATGAAAATAAAATTGATACATATAGGAATATTACATCAAAGATGCTCTTTAAATATCAGTTGGGGTGAGTTGGTTGGCGCCCAGATGGCAAATATTTCTAATTTTTTATCAATCATAATTATATCATAAGTGCCATGTATTATAATTAAAAGCATGGCACATATCAACATATTTAATCTTTGCAAAAGAAGCCACTACAGTAACCATTGTTACAGTTTTCAGATGACTAAATCAAAGTTCAAAGAGGCCAAATGACTCATCTAAGATCCCAGAGCTCTTATTTTTTTTTTAAGATTTTATTTATTTATTTGTCAGAGAGAGAGAGAACACAGGAGGCAGAGTGGAAGGCAGAGGCAGAGGGAGAAGCAGGCTCCCTGCTGAGCAAGAAGCCCGATGTGGGACTCGATCCCAGGACCCTGGGATCATGACCTGAGCCGAAGGCAGCTGCCCAACCAACTGAGCCACCCAAGTGTCCTGATCCCAGAGCTCTTAAGTGGAAAAATCAGACTCTAAACCTGGACCTCTAGCTCCAAAACCCATCCTCTCTTGACCATTACATAATGGTCAATAATTCTGGGAATTAAAATGTGGCCTGGGCATTTGTGGTTTATTTTTATATAATTTGGTTTGGGTTTTAGTCTTTTATATATCTATAAAAGAAGTTTCTTCTTATAACAGGGCCTGTTAGGCCTTTCTCATGATTCAATCATTTTAGTGCTAAAGTTTCAAGATCCTATGAATGAGATAAATTCAAGGGTTGAGATCATTTTCTTCTGAATAAGGTCAGACTTAAAAGCCAGCGCTGCCTTGTTTTCCCAGCAGAAGGTCAGGAGAGCTCAGAGCGGGAAATGAAAGTCAGCACAGCCTAACACGTTCAGTGGTTCATGAATTTGTTTGTACACTGAAAACACTTGGGGAGGGATACCTGGGTGGCTTACTTGGTTAAGCATCTGCCTTCGGCCCGGGTCATGATCTCAGGGTCCTGGGATTGAGCCTCACATCAGGCTCCCTGCTCAGCGGGAAGCTGCTTCTCCCTCTCTCTCTGCTGCTCTCCCCTGCTCATGCTTTCTCTCTCTGTCAAGCAAATAAATAAAATCTTTTTTTTTTTTTAATTTTTTAGGGGCACCTGGGTGGCTCAGTTGGTTAAGCATCTGCCCTCGGCTCAGGTCATGATCCCAGGGTCCTGGGATCGAGCCTCATGTCCGGCTCCCTGCTTGGCAGAAGCCCACTTCTCCCTCTCCAACCTACTTCTCCCTCTCTAACCTGCTTCTCCCCTTGCTTGCGCTCTCTCTGTGTGTCAAGTAAGTAAATAAAATCTTTAAAAATTATTTTTTAAATGACTTGGGGAACTTTTCAAATTCCTGATGGCCAGGTCAAATGGCAGACCAATTAAACTAGAATCTCTGAGGGATGGGTTCCCTAGGCAATCTCAATATGTACTCTAGTTTGAGAACCCATGACCTAGCAATTCAGAGCAAGATTGTTATTTTACAGGACTAACTTTCCAACGTGTACATAAAAACTTAAACATCAAATTTCAACCGCATATTCTGCATCACCCCCAAAACTCTGGTAAGTAGACTACAAAGCAAAGACTGAGTGAACTTTGCCACAAGACCACCTTAAATAGCTGGGCCATTTCTAATGATCATGATATACATGCAAACTGCAACTTAAAAGACCCTGGTCAGCAGGCCTCCAGGCCAAGATTGGACAATATATCAACACACCCATTCCAGCTGGAGAAACTGGATCTACAAAAGGAATTCTGGAGAAAGACCTGCCAAGCCCATTTATTCAGTTTATGAAATTCTTTTGACCCCTCCCACGGCTCTCCTTTGTACCAGACCACCCATGTGCATAATGCATCTCATTGCAAGCCTGCCTGGGGACTGGAAACAAGCCGCGGCCACATCAAGAGCACTAAAAACTAATATACTCCTGAGTTCCCTGCAAATCACAAGTACCATTT
Organism: Nasua narica; assembly: GCA_028533885.1. Taxonomy (NCBI): domain Eukaryota; kingdom Metazoa; phylum Chordata; class Mammalia; order Carnivora; family Procyonidae; genus Nasua; species Nasua narica. The sequence goes on along the minus strand of CM052813.1, from coordinate 49,571,475 downwards.
AGGATCCCAATAGTCTGAAAGGGAACCCCTAAGTTTTCACTGCTCTGTGGTGGCTTTAGCTTGGAAAGAGAAGTGGCATCCACAACTAAGAGATGCCCACAGTAAAGTATTCTTGGAGAACTATGTGGATATGCAAGGTGGGTAATGCCAGACTGTATGAACTGGGAAACCACAGTGAGAATCCTGCTTATAGGATTCCTTGTAGTCCTTACTTTGCTTGCAATGGTGGTTTGCTGGTGCCTACCAGGAAGATCTTCCTTCCCTCCCACTCTCCTTCTCCGTCTTACAGTGGTATAGAACAGCTAGAATCCCTAGAAAGGCATTTTCATGGCCCAGTGAATGCGTACACATGAATGTGTGGATCTGTCTGTACTAAGGAGGAAGAATACAATGAGGAAAGCAGCCCCTCCATAATAATACACTACAAAATAGCATGCAAGCAAAATCTCAGTCATCAAATATATTTTTAATATTTTATTCACCCACAAAATACTGAAATGCTTTTATAAAGATTCTAAGTACTTTATTGGACAAATAACCATGACTTCTTCGAAATAAATGTTATTATAAAAGGCTTTTGAAAAAGCTTTTGAAAAAAATAAGACTTTTAATTTTGGAAAAACTGAAACACAGACAAGAGTGAACAGGAAGTATAATGCTAGGAGTCTACTGGGAAGGGGCCAGTCTGGGTCACCTTTACGGGGCCGGGAATGGAGGGTATTTATACATTTTCTACTTCCACAACAGTTAACCACCAACTGGCTGCATAGGATCTTGAACTTTCTTTTTTTTTTTTTTTAAAGATTTTATTTATTTATTTGACAGAGAGATCACAAGTAGGCAGAGAGGCAGGCAGAGAGAGAGGGGGAAGCAGGCTCCCCGCTGAGCAGAGAGCCCGATGTGGGGCTCGATCCCAGGACCCCGAGATCATGACCCAAGCCGAAGGCAGAGGCTTTAACCCACTGAGCCACCCAGGTGCCCCGGATCTTGAACTTTCTGCTAGAGTAGTCCCTATATCCTCACATTTACCCTAAAACAACCAACCCACACTTATTAATAATACAGCAAGTATAGATCTCAGTTCACAAATTTATATTTCAAGAAGTGAAACTTTATTCCAAAGAAGACATACAAACAATGAATCTCGGAACACTGGAAAAATTAAAAAAAAAAAAAAAGACATACAAATGGCTAGCAGGTATATAAAAAAGGTGCTCAATATCACTAATCATCAGGGAAATGCAAATCGAAATTACCATGACATATCACCTCACGTCTGTTAGGATAGCTGTAATCAAAACGTCAAGAAATGGGGTGCCTGGGTGGCTCAGTGGGTTAAGGCCTCTGCCTTCGACTCAGGTCATGATCTCAGGGTCCTGGGATCGAGCCCTGCGTCCGGCTCTCTGCTCACCAGGGAGCCTGCTTCCCCCTCTCTCTCTGCCTGTCTCTCTGCCTACTTGTGATCTCTCTCTCTCTCTGTCAAATAAATAAATAAAATCTTTAAAAAAAAAGTCAAGGAACAACAGTGCTGGTGAGGATGTGAACAAGAGAGAAAACGTGTTTACTTTTAGTGGGAATGTAAATTGGTACAGCCATTATAGAAAAGTATGGAAATAAATAAAAGAAAGAAAAGTATGGAAATTCCTTTAAAAATTAAAAATAGAACTACCATATGATCCCATAATCCCACCTCTAGGTGTATATCCAAATAATTGAAATCAAAATCTTGAAGAAGTATCTGCACTCCTAGGTTCATTGTGGCGTTATTCACAATAAGCAAAATAAGGCAACAACCTAAGTGTCTATCAACTGATGCATGGATAAATAAAATGTGAGATATATATGTATATACATAAATGTATACAAAATATATAATGGAATATTATTCACACATTAAAAAGGAAATCCTTCCATTTTCTTTTTTTTTTTTAAGATTTTATTTATTTATTTGACAGAGAGAAAGAAATCACAAGTAGGCAGAAAGGCAGGCAGAGAGGGGGAAGCAGGCTCCCCACTGAGCAGAGAGCCTGATGCAGGGCTCGATCCCAGGACCCTGAGATCATAACCTGAGCTGAAGGCAGAGGCTTTAACCTACTGAGCCACCCAGGCGCCCCAATCCTTCCATTTTCAACAACATGGTTAAACCTGGCACACTTTATGCCAAGTGAACTAAGCCTGACACAGAAAGACCAGTACTATATGACCTCATTCCCATGGGAGTCTAAGAAGCACAATTCACAGAAGCAGAGAGTATATTGGTGGTTTGCCAGGGGCTGGGGGAGGGGGAAATGGGGAGATGTTGGTCAAAGGGTATAGACTTTGGATTGTAAGATGAATAAATTCTGGGGATCCGATGTACAGCATGACTACAGTTGCAAATACTATAGTGTATACTTGAAATTTTCGGAGAGTAAATCTTAACTGTTCTCACCAAAATAATAATAATAATAATAATAATAATAATAAAACAATAATGAGGAACCTATGTGAGGTGATGGATATAGTCATTAGCTTATTGTAGCAATCATTTCACAGTGTATACATGTATCAGATCATCCCATTGTACACTTTAAATATATACAATTCTTATTTGTCAATTATGCCTCCGTTAAGGTTGAGGGGGAAAAAAGAATAGTTAAACTATTTTTTCCTGTACCTTCACTTCTGTTATTTCTGTAGTATGGCAAAAACCAATCTCACTCATTTGGTTATCCTGCCTCTTTCATCCGTGTGGCTTCTAAGCGTTAGCATCACTGAAACGTGCTTCTCCCCAGCTGGTCTTCAGGCCCTGTTCCAAGCTTTGCTATCACATCTTCCTTTGATCCCAAGCATGTGACTTTGAGTTCAGCTCTCTTCCAGCTACTTCTGCTCCCCCTATTAGGTGGGTGGGAATCATTCGGCAATGGCAGTCAGAGTCACAGGACTTCAGGCTGCAGTCTGAAGCCCTGCCTGCCTGGCTTCTCGACCTCCCTGTGTGCTTTAGCACTGCCAGGAGGAATTGCTAAAACACCAAGCGCTGGGCCCCACTCCCAAAGCTTCTGATACAGGGTATCTGGAGTAAGGCTGGAGAATGTACATTTCAAACAAGCTCCCAGGTGATGCTGATGCTATAGGTTTGAGGACCAGGCTCTGAGAACCTAGCACGTAGACTTACCATGCAGCCCCTCTCTGGGTCTCTCTCTTTTTTTTTTTTTTAAAGATTTTATTTATTTATTTGACAGAGAGAGAGAGATCACAGCCTGAGCCGAAGGCAGAGGCCCAACCCACTGAGCCACCCAGGCGCCCCCCTCTCTGGGTCTCTTAACCCAGAAGGAGGTCAATCCTTTACATTCAGATTGCCCAAACAAATCACAAGTTCTATTATGTACTACTATTCTAGCCCTGGGGTCAACTAATCTTTTCTGTAAAACTCCAGAGAGATGTTTTAGGCTTATGGATCTTACAGTTTCTGTTGCAACTACTCAATTCTGACACTGGAGTACAAAAGCAGATATAAACAATATGTATGTGAATGGAATGATATGAAAATGAATATACAAATGAATGAATGATTGTTCCAGTAAAATTTTATGGAACCTGAAATTGGTTTTTCATATAATTTTCATTATAATTTCATATAATTTTTATTCTCATTTTAACTCTTTCAATCATTTTAAAATGTTCACAGTTTTCACATTATTTACAAAACAATCAGTAGATTGGAGTTAGCCCAAGGGAAGGACTTGGACTACGGGAAAGAGTTTGCCCTGCTCAGCAGGGAGCCTGCTTCCCTCTCTGTCTCTGCCTACTTGTGACCAATCTCTCTCTCTCTCTGTCAAATAAATAAATAAAAATCTTTAAAGAAAAAAAAAAAGAATTTGCTGACCTTTACCCTAGATTATTACTTCCGCATAACCCTTTCCAAATTTGAAATCTGGTTTTTTGGGGGATGAAACTTGGTAATTAATTACAAATACATGGCTCCACATCGCTTAAGACAAGAAATAGGATTCTTACATATTTTAACTGCTGAGTGAATGTGTCTCAAAGGTGAAATCCTCATTTATTTCAAACATGATTATTATAGTTGAGATGAGGCCTTGAGAAAATCATGAAGCCAATAAAGAAAAATAATTGATCATGGTCCATATTCTGCAGTTTGATACTTGATACTGATAAATAAATTAAAATCTCTAACTTCTCCAAACCATTTAGCTATTTGAAAAAGGAGCTTAAAATGTTGTGTAAATTGGTTTGATGGTTTAGCAAAAACAGCATAGCAGATGCCAATAACGAATGAATGTCCTTCCTTTTAGACAAGTGATTCTCAACTCTGGCTGCATGTTAGAATCATCTGGAAAGCTTTTAAAACTCCCAAAGCCCAGACTGCACCTCTACCAGTTAAATCAGAATCTCTGGGGAATGAGAATTTCCTAAGTGATTATAATTTGTATCCGTGATTGAGAACCACCACTGTAGTATAATATTCAGAATTTCTGCTCTTTGTCCAGGTGCACCTTGTCACAGCCAATGCCAAATGACACAATTTGCAACACTTGCATAATCCTGTGTAGCTTAACTCCAAAGTAGATAGATGCTTTGAGTATAGACACCTGGCCTTGAACCTGTGTGCCAGGGCCAGGTGAATTCCAGGTGGGCTTCTGGAGTCTGTATCTGTAACCTTGGCAACAAAGAATGCTGCAGATACAAATCAATTTTAAAATATAGGGACGCCTGGGTGGCTCAGTCTTTAAGCAGCTGCCTTCAGCTTGGGTCATGATCCCACAGTCCTGGGATTAAGCCCCACATCGGGTTCCTTGCCCCACTGGGAAGGCTGCTTCTCCCTCTCCAACTCCCCCTGCTTGTGTTCCCTCTCTCGCTGTCTCTCTCTCTGCCAAATAAATAAAATCTTTAAAAAAAAAATAGCAAAAAGACTTGAACAGACACTCCACAAAAGAAAAGATATGAATAAGCACATGAAAGGTTCTCGGCATCTTTAGTCATCAGGGAAATGCATATTAAAACCATAATGAGATACAATTTCACACCCACTGACAACTCCAAAAGACTAACAATACCAAATATTGGCAAGGCTAGAGCAACTGGAACTCTCATACGCTGCTGGGGGGAGCATGAAATGGCACAACTTCTTAGATAAACTGTTGAGCAGTTTCTTATAAAGTTAAATATTCACTTGTCCAATGACCCAGAAGTTCTGCTCCTAGGAAATAAAAACAAATATCTGTGGGGCGCCTGGGTAGCTCAGTGGGTTAAAGCCTCTGCCTTCTGCTCAGGTCGTGATCTCGGAGTCCTGGGATCGAGCCCCACATCGGGCTCTCTGCTCAGTGGGGAGCCTGCTTCCCCCTCTGTCTCTGCCTGCCTTTGCCTGCTGGTGATCTCTCTCTCTGTCAAATAAATAAATAAAATCTTTAAAAAAAAAAAACAAAACAAATATCTGCTAGAAATGTTCAAGAATGGTCTTAGTAGCTTTAGTCATCAGATTTAAAAACTGCAAATAATTCCAACGTCCATCAACAGGGAAATGAATAAATGAACTGTGCTACATTCATACAATGGAATGCTACTCAGCAAGAAAAAGAAACAAATGATTCATGCACACAAGAACACAGATGAATCTCAAAACATTACGTTGGGTGAAAATATGACGCAGAATGGATATGGTGTGATTCCAATTATATGAGGCTCAAAGAGAGGCAAGACTAGGGGCACCAGGCTGGCTCAGTTGGTAGAGTGTGCAACTCTTGATCTCGGAGTTGTGAGTTTGAGCCCCACGTGGGTGTAGAGATTACTTAAAAGCTAAAAATCTTGGGGTGCCTAGGAGACTAAGTTGGTTGAGCATCTGACTTTTAGTTTTGTTTTGCTTTTTAAGATTTTATTTATTTATTTGACAGAGAGAGAAAGGGGGAGAAAGAGAGAGAGCACAAGCAGGGGGCACAGCAGAAGGAGAAGCAGACTCCCCACTGAGCAAGGAGCCTGACTTGGGGCTCGATTCTAGGACTCCGGGATCATGACCTGAGCTGAAGGCAGACACTTGACCGACTGAGCCACCCAGTGCCTCTGACTCTTAGTTTTGACTCAGATCATGATCTCAGGGTTCTCATGGGTTGTGGGATTGACACCTACCGCCCCCCTCCCCAGGTCTGGCTCCACACTCAGTGGGGAGTCTGCTTGATGATTCTCTCCCTCAGCCCCTCCCCCCACTCATGGGCGCTCTCTCGCTCCCTCTCTCTCTCTCTCTCAAATAACAAATAAGTCTTAAATAAATAATCTTTAAAAAAATAAAGAGGTAAAACTAATCTATGGTAATAGAAATCAGAGTAGTTGTTTTCTGGGGATGGGGAGGGGAGGTACACAAGGATTGACTGGAAAAGGGCAGAGGAATGAGGGAACTATTTGGAGTGATAGGAATATTCTAAAACCTCATTGGATTGGTAATTAGGTGAATCAGGTGAATGGTATGGTCAAAACTATATGCTTAATATCTATGCCTTTTATTCTATGTACATCATACTCCCATAAATGAGATATTTAAAAATCATATGAGAAGAAGGCTGGAGGACCTATGACCACACGATCGATCCCTCTCTCCAGGAGGCCTCTTGACTTTGGTTGAGGTAAGAAGGAACACAGGCTCTGAAGAGCATGCTGACCGCAGCTCGTGTGCCCCAGCGTTTCCTCCCCTCTAGGGTAAAGGCTCAGAGGTGGCAAGGTGCAGGAGACTTTGGAGAACATCAAGCAGTCTTGTTTGGTAGCACTGTGGTGCTGCTGGAGGGTGGGGTATGTGAAGGAGAGTTTGGCAAACAGAATTGTTAAGGAAACCCTTGAATGCCAAGTGGAAGGGTTGGATCTTTATGTAGGCAGTGGAGTCTGCTGGAGGTTTTGAATAGGGAATGCTTCTCAAATAAATGCCTTCTCTTTGAGGGTTTCACTGATCCGGCTGTGATGCTTTCTTTTTTTTAATCAAGTGGGCTCTGTGACGTGGGGCTTGATCTCATGATCCTGAGATCATGACCTGAGCCAAAATCAAGCGTCACACTTAACTAACTCAGCCATCCAGGCGTGCTAAACCTGTGATTCTTTCTTAATGCCTTAAGGAATCCAGAGACACGCACAAAACCTGTTAGCAGAAGCTCCTCCTCCTGGAGTCTATCAAACTCATCATCTTGGTCCTCTGATGATGAGCAGAAACATGACGGCAGCTGTTTGCCTTGGATTCAGACTTGTTTTATCCTTTCCTAATTCCAGGGACATGCTTTCATGGACATTTTCCAGAACAGCTTACTTTCTAGCTTCCGTTCTTCATCTTCAATTCACTCCCCACACTCTGCAATCTTATTTCTCATTCCACTATTCTTAAACCACTCTCACATGGAACACCGATTCTATTAGGTAGAACTGTGTATTCATCCATCTATTGCTGTGGAACAAACTAGCCTAAAACTTAGTTTGCATGAAAACGATGATAATCCTGTATAACCTTCCACGTTCTTTGTGGGTCAGGACATCAGACAGAGCGCCACCAGAAGGGCTCTGCAATGTCTCTGCTCTGCACCGTCTCCAGTCTTAGCTGGAAGATCTGGAGACTGGAGGCTGGAATCATCTGAAGGCTCAGTCCCTCACATCTAATGATAGATTCTGGCTCTCGGCTGGCACCTTAGCTGGGATTGTGGCTTACAGCTACATGTGGCATCTCTAAGTGGTTTAGGCTTCCTCCCAAGGCAGTGGGTGGGTTACAAAGGCAAGTGTTGAGAGAGAGGAGTGAGATGGAATCTGTACCTTTTTATGCCTTAGCTTCAGAAGTCCCAGAGCATCGCCGTGCCATCCTCCTCGGCTTAGGGCACTCACATGTCCCAGCCAGACTCCAGGGATGGGAACCCAGACCCCACCTCGGTGGCAGGGTATCAGCCACATTGCAAGAAGAGCATGTGTGCTGGGATAAATATATTGATGCAGCCATCTCTGGAAAATACGATCCACTACAGACTCTATTCGGTTCCGTGTTACAGAAAACTGAAGGCCAACTGGCTTATACTAAGAGGAAATTTATTGAGTTCCATATGTGAAAACTCCAGGGGTAGGGGTGACTCCAAATAAAGCTTGAATAGATCTCAAGCTCTAGCACCAGAACCTAGTTTCTCTTTTCGTCAGCTCTGGGCTCAGCTTCTTCCCTCCTAGCTCGAGTCTCGGACGGATTCTCCCTCCGGGGCGGCAAGACGCTGCCACAGCTGTGCCTACACATCAGCTCTTGCTCAGTTACTGCAGGAAAAGAGAAGTCGGCTTCCCTGACAGTTCACACAAACATCTTAGGAATTGAGTTTCTCTGGCTCTAATTGTCCTGACTTTGCTCTTGGGCCCACCCCCTAGCAATTTGGCAACATCAGGGGAAACGTACTGTATGAACTGCCCCAGGGCTGAGTCATATGGCCGCCTGTGGAACCACAGGCAAGGTCAGCACCGCCAGAAGTCACAGGTCTGCTTCAGCAGAGATCGTTTCAGCCGCAAGGACAGAATTTACATCAGGGATCTGTATTTCTCCCATCACAAAATGTCTGGAATCATATAGCTACTGGTGTCTGTCCCATGCTTCAATGATTCAGGGCTGGCTGGAGCTGTGATTCTCTTGATCTCCCACTTTTTTTTTTTTTTTTTTGAAAGATGGATGCCCCAGTTCTAGTTATGTCTGTCTGGATATCATGGCTCCTTTGTGCCCTATATCCCATCGCCACTGCTTGCCGTCAGGTGGTTGGGAAAGTGAGGACAAGTGAAGCAAGCGAGGGAGAAGAGGGGTGGGGATGGGGTTAAGGTATCCAGCCCATTGTCAGCCACATCAACCCCTGGACATAGAGATGCGGCCATGAGAAGGGATGTCTCTTTCAAAGAACAATTGGAGCACACTTATCATAAGAAAGCTAATGAGATGCTGAATGGCAAATGTAAGATATGACCACTATCTCAAGGTCCTTTCTTTGAAATCTGCAGAAGTCTTTTCTTTTTGTGGGAAGTACTCAAGTAACCCTAGTGATCTCATACTAGTAACTGGCAAATTCTGTAGTAATTTAAGTAATTTTCTTATCGGGTCTCTCTTTTGCATTCGATACTGTTGATCATTCCTTTTATCTGCAACTCATTACTTTTTCATTACAACTGTTTTCCTTACGGGACACCTGGGTGCATCAGTTGGTGAAGCATCTACCTTTGGGAGATTATGATCTCAGGGTTATGGGATCGAGTTCTGCATTGGGCTCCTTGCTCAGTGGGGAACCTGCTTTTCCTTCCGCCTGCTGCTCCCTCTGCTTGTGCGCGCTCTCTCTCTGACAAATAAAAAAATAAAATCTTTAAAAAAGAAGAAGAAACCTGTTTCCCTTGCTTCTGTGGCACTGACCTCTTTGGGCTGTCCTGGAACCTCTCTGACCCATGATCTGTGCGTTCAAGAGGCCTTTCTTCCTTCCCCTATTCCACACCCAGAGACCCGCCTGCAGCCAGAATAAGAACACTTTGCTTATTCTGTCTGCTCCCTTCTCTTTGTCATGTTTCTTAATTTGACTACTCAGTTCAGGTATTTTCATTCTTATTTCTATAATAAGGAAATTTAAGGTTGTTAATCTTCTTGCAAGTAGAGATTTGGCATATTCCTATGAACTTTGTCATGTAGTGCTCTCCCTTTACTAAATCTCTGAATAGAGTTTGCTTTCCTTGAGTTTATTTTGTAAGATGAATAATGCATATTCTGCTCTCTTTTTGTTTGCACTTGCTTGTTGTCTTTTCCTAAAGGTTGTGTTTAATGTTTCTGCTCATTCGTATGTTGCACACACTTGACTTAAATACACATGCTTGACTTCCATCCAGTACACACATGGACCCTGTTGATTCTCCATGTTCATTAGTTTAAATGCCATGGCTGCACACTCAGAGATTTCTGAATTTGTGGCCCACTACTGAAAGCAGTTTGGGTGCCCTTGATATACTTCAATACTTCATGGCAGAGATATTGAGAAGACTGAATCAGATTGGATTCTCTGGTCTCAAGCAACAGAAACCAGCTCTAGCTAACTTTAAAATATATGGGCTAGTTCACAGAAGAAAAGGAAAAGCTTAAGAACCAAACCCCCCAGCACCTGCCCAGAAACATTTAAATTCATTAAACATAGAAATGTTCTTTCTTCCCCCCTAAGTGAAACACTGCTCTACGCACCAGGAAACCAGTGGGGAACATAATGGACATGATTCCTGCTTTCAAGACACGTATGTCTAATGTGGATCTAGACCCACGACTATGGCCTAATGGCCTCTTTTCCTGCCACTTTCCAATATGCACCTTAAATACTACAGTTGTGCATTTCTCTGGTGCACAAGGTTCTTTCCTTAATGTTTGCACAGCTTCTATTATGATGCTCTTTCTGCCTGTAATGCCCTCTCCCACATCTTTACCTGATGACCTTCTATCCAGTCTTCAAAAATCAAACCAAAACTCATCACTATTACGAGGTCAATAAATGACTCCCACCCTTTCCCTTGCTCAGTTGAGAACTATTTCATATGTAGACAGAGGAATTGGCTGATTGAGATTAAAATGTCATTTTTATCATTAACAAAGTCTAGATTGGAGGAACACCTGGGTGGTTCAGTTGGTTAAGTGTCTGCCTTTGGCTCAAGTCATGATCCCAGGGTCCTGGGATTGAGTTCCACATTGGACTCCTTGCTCAGTGGGAAGCCTGATTCTCCCTCTCTTCCTCTGCTTCTCCCTCTCCCTCTGTCTGCCGCTCCCCCTGGCACCCAGTGGCACCCACTCTCTTCTCCTGGTATTCACTCCTTCCCACAATGAATAGGGTGAACTGTGTAACCTATAGGATATTATGGTAATGATGTTGGGTAACTCCCAAGGAGAGATCATAAAAGACAGTGTGTCTTCTTCCTTGCTCTTTCTTGTATTGCTTGCTCTGGAGGAAGCCAGCAGCCATGTTGTAAGGACACTCAAGCAGCACTATGGAGAGGTCCATGTGGCAAGAAATTAAAGCCTCCTGAGCAGCTATGTGAGTGAGTCCACCTTGGAAATGGATCCACCAGTCTAAGGCCAGCATCTTAACTGCAAGCTCATGACAGACCCTTTGCCACCAATAGCTCATGCTTTGCAAACTGTCTCGTTACTTAGCTGCCTCCCTGATGGATTCTGAGCTCCTAGAACACTGAAACTTGGACCTGCTCATTTAAGTCTGTTCTTATCACAGCAGCAGACTAAAGGCTCAATGAAAGTGTGTTGGATATACAATGGTTGCCCTCTAATCAGATGAATGAATGAAGGGAGGGAAATATTCCCAGGATCCTTTAAGTCAAAAGGCACAGACTTCATCTACAGGTCTTTCTGAGAAAACTAGACCTAGGTCTCACAATAGCAACGTGCAAGGAAGAGACTACTTTCACATAGACTAGGAAAGACTGCCAAACCTTCAAAACAATGGGCCAGGGGAAGTAGTCTTCAAGTATCACGGAAAGAAGAGATGTCACGGGGTGCCTAGGTGGCTCAGTGGGTTAAAGCCTCTGCCTTCGGCTCATGTCATGATCTCAGGGTCCTGGAATCGAGCCCCGTATCGGGCTCTCTCTCTGCTCAGCAGGGAGCTTGCTTCCCCTTCTCCCTCTGCCTGCCTCTCTATCTACTTGTGATCTCTTTCTCTCTGTCAAATAAATAAATAAAATCTTTAAAAAAAAAAAAAGAAGAAGAAGAAGAGATGTCACTTTGGTAACCATGGGTGGTAAAACAGGATTAGAGCAAGGAGACAATTCCCTTGTAAGTACCTCACTTTATAACATATGTTCTCCAACAGTCTTGTGAAGCACTCAGAGATGGAATAATAGCTCCACTCTGTTGAAGAGAAAATTGAGAATCAGAGAAGGAAAGGGTCTAGCCTGAAGTCACACAGGAAGGAAGTAGTCCTTGAATTTCAAACTAGAAAGTTGTTCTAAGATTCTTTAAAGTACTTCTCAAAAGATTGTTTCGTATTCCTCTTGGCCCAAGCCTACACCCACCAAAGACTCCTAGGCAAAAGAAAGGAAGTAAAAAATGTAGTTGCTTTTCCGCCGAGAACACTTGCAGTCTGCTTGCAAAGCGATTCCAGCAAACTATGTGTTCGGTGGGGTGGGGGTGGGAAAGGGGCTTGAGCAGGGATTTAGGAAAAGGGAAAGGAAGGACTGAAGAAGCTTCTGGACTTCAGAATTCTGCTGAATGTCGTTGAGGCCCCTCCTCCTCTCCGAAGCCAACTAGGGATGATCCCTCCTCGCCTGGCACTCCCACTCCTTCTCCTGAACTCACTGTGAGCCTTGGGGGGTGATGCATTGGTGCAGCAGAGCAGTGGGAGAGTGTGGGACATTGCCTGGTATTTCACTGATATACATCCATTTGTGCCCCCATCTCCATACTCCAAATGTACTTTGTACCGGCCTCTATCATAGCTCTCATCCACCCGCTCCAGTCTAAATTGTATAAACTTGGGTGCCTGGGTGGCTCAGTCGGTTAAGCATCTGCCTTCAGCTCATGTCATGATCCCAGGATCCCAGGATCAAGCCCCACATCAGGCCCCCTGCTCAATGGAGAGCTTGCTTTTCCCTCTCCCTCTGCCCCCCCAACTGGTGCTCTCACTCTCTCTGGGGTGTTTGACAAGGAATGAAGGATTTCTGCAGTTTCTCAGTAATTACCCTTTAAATATTAATAATTGAGATAAAGACAAAAGAAGGGAATACTAAATGTAAGTATTTACAAATACTCTGCCCACTGTCTTTACCCCTGAAGTAGGAGCATAACAGAAGCTGAGAGCAGGTCAGACTGCTTTTCAGGAGAAAGAATGGGAGCAGGGAAAGGGGAGGAGGCACAGAGCCTGACCTGGTAGAAGTTGGTGGTGGAAAGAGACTGAGGAGTTGAAATGAACGGTCATGCTGAAGAGTGGAGCTGTGAGGAGAGAGCTTTGCAATGAGAACCTTCATGAAATAATCGTATGTACATAATAATAGTATGTTTCATGATATAATTCCCAACTTGTTTCCAAGAACGTTCAGGAAAGATTTCTACTGCTTTCATAGAGTCCCATTTGTATTTCTCCAAATACCACTGACCCAATTTTACCCTCAAGGTGGCAAGATACATTTCAGTTAAGTAATAATTTTACTTCTACAACTAATAGCAACTACCTTTTAAAATGTTTTTGTTTTTTTATTTTTTAATTTATTAGTTTATTTATTTTAGAGAGAGAGAGAGTGAGAGAGAGTGAGAGCATGAGAGGGGAGAAGATCAGAGGGAGAAGCCGACTCCCCACGGAGCTGGGAGCCTAATGTGGGACTCGATCCCAGGACTCCGGAATCATGACCTGAGCCGAAGACAGTTGCTTAACCAACTAAGCCACCCAGGAGCCCTACTTTTTTTTTTTTTTAAGATTTTATTTATTTATTTGACAGGAGGCAGGGGTGGGAGATTGGGGGGGAAACACATAAACCCAGGGAGGGGCAAAGGGAGAGGGAGAAGCAGACTCCCCAGTAAGCGCAGAGCCTGACCTGGGGCTTGATCCCAGCCAGGACCCTGGGGTCATGACCTGAGCCGAAGGCAGATGCTTATCAGCTGAGCCACCCAGGAGCCCCTCTCTGAAAATTTTTAAATATGAATCCTTAGGATTACTAGCTTGTGGCCTCTCTCTACTAAACGGAGCCAAAGAAGAAAAGATAAAATTAATGTCATTTGGTCAGAAAAGTTTAAGCTACTTGGCTCTTGAGGGGGGAAAAAAAGGAAACCAGAGCAAGGACAGGGTTTGTTGCAAAGCTTTTGTAGAAACTTGGTTTCTTTATAACCCAGTTTATATCCTTTTAGGTCTGTAGTTCTCTAACTCGGCTGCTGGATTTCCCTAAAGGAAATTGGGTACCGGCTGGGAATGACACAGTGAAATCATAAAGAAAACTGTTCAAATTTAAAAAACTGTGTTCCAGCTGAGTGAGGCAACCAGAGCTGTTCTGGGCTTCCCTACATTTCCTTTTGGGGGTCCAGGGGAGAAAGCTATTTCTTAAACTCCTTCCACCTGCCAAGTACACTCTTGCTGAGTTCTGTGTTGGAAGGCCAAAAGAGAGAGTGAGACTGGAGGAAGGGCAAGAGTGGGATTACCAGGCTCAAATAGCGTCAGAGCAGGGAGGGACCTTAGACAGTATTCTAATACAAATTTTATAAATCCTTTCTTTCTTTACATTTTGAAATTAAGATAAACTTGTGGTAACCGATTGCTATAAATAGAAAGCAGACACTCCTTCCTCGCCTGCTTTCATGCTCCTGGAGGGAAGTGACGAGGCAATGTCATCTAGTTAGAGCACAGGGAAAGTTGTCATGGAGCCAGACGCTGGGGCTGAGCAGGAGTGTTTCCCATAGAAAGGGAAGAGGCTGGAATCTTGAGAAGGTTTAGTCAATTAGCTCTTTTTAGATCTGAGAAAAGACTGGAAGAAAAATAAAAAGACTAGGGCTGATTTTTTTTTTTAAGATTTTATTTATTCATTTAACAGAGAGAGAACACAAGCAGGCAGAGAGGCAGGCAGAGACAGAGAGAGGAGCAGGCTCCCTGCCAAGCAAGGAGCCCGATGTGGGACTCGATCCCAGGACGCCAGGATCATGACTTGAGCTGAAGGCAGCTGCTCAACCAACTGAGCCACCCAGGCGTCCCTTTTTTTTTAATGTGTATATATATATATATATATATATGTGGAGTACTTATCGTGGTATTGTGCTCAGGGTTTTATATGGTGTTTGTTTGTTTGTTTTTACTTGAGCCTTATCACTCCCCTGGAAGGGAGGTTAGTTAAACTCATATTAGAAATGAGGAAACTCGGAGGGGAGGAGGGGGGAGCCTGGGTAGCTCAGTGGGTTAAAGCCTCTGCCTTCGGCTCTCAGGGTCCTTGGATCTAACCCGAGCCCCGCATTGGGCTCTCTGCTCAGCGGGGAGCCTGCTCCCCTTCACTCTCTGCCTGCTTCTCTGCCTACTTGCGATCTCTCTATCAAATAAATAATAAAAAATAAAATCTTAAAAAAAAAAAAGAAATGAGGAAACTCGGGATCAGAGGGTTAATTAACTTTCCCCAAACCACACTGCTAGAAAAGTGGAGTGACTAGAATCCGGGTCTCTATAACCCTCAAGTTTCAATCCCACATGTCACCTGTGTAAATTAAAAACAGGTGCCTCTACCTCCGGGCACATGAAGCCTTGAGCCAAAGCTCATGGGTGTGGTGGGTACATTCTGCAGAGCACAAGCTCTGTGTGCTGCTCTAAGCTTCAGGCCCTTAACCACTATGCAAAATGGTTTATCAAAAAAAACTTGACATTTTCATTATGATAATTCTGTACTAATTCTGCGAATTCTCTGAATTTTTATTCTGACGTGAGAGAATGGGGAATGGAGTACCTGCTGAGAGGCTCTAAGATGCGGCACAAGGAAAGGGAGGAGAGTCATACTGCTCAGACACAAGGGCGCCGGATCTTTTCTTTTCTTTTCTTTTCTTTCTTTCTTTTTTTTTTTTTAGAGAAGGGGAAGGGCAGAGGGAGAAGAAGGGAGAGAATCCCAAGCAGGCTCCACACCCAGCGCCTCAGCAGCGAGCTGATGTGGTGCTGAATCTCACAATCTGGAGATCTTGCATGACCTGAGCTGAAACCAAGAGTCACCCGCTTAACTGACAGCCACCTGGGCACCCCCACAAGGACATCATATCTAGGTCACCAATAAGAGGACCCTGGAGACCTGGGTTCTGGGGTTCTCTTTCACCATAATCTGGCTATTTGACTTGATTCTTGGCTTTTTTAGGTATAAAGTGGTATAAAAAAGGGATTGGACCAAATGAATTCTGAGGTTCCTTCCAGCTCTGAGGTCTCTGGTTCCAAGAATAGATAGAGATGCCCAGTGAGGCAATGTTTTAAAATCATCCAAAAACGTAACAAGCAAAGAGAAGAGACTCATATGAAGAGTAGAAGACAGGCAGACTACAGAGATCATTTAATCTAGTGTCTGAGACGTTGAAAAATGGTATCTAGTCTCTGCAGCAACAAGCTCTTGCCCTCCTGAGGTAGGCCGTATCATCACTGGCCAGTTCTGAATTTCTAGTGAATCAAGGCTTGCTTTCTGAGACCTAACTGTGCCACAGGGACCATAGAGCCCATATTAAAGGCTCTTCTTCAAGATAGTCCTTCAGGGCACCTGGGTGGCTCAGTTGGTTAAGCGACTGCTTTCGGCTCAGGTCATGATCCCGGAGTCCCGGGATCGAGTCCCATATCGGACTCCCGGCTCTGCGGGAGGTCTGCTTCTCCCTCTGACCTTCTCCCCTCTCATTCTCAGTCTCTCTCTCTCTAATAAATAAATAAAATCTTTAAAAAAAAAAAAAGATAGTCCTTCAGATATTGGAAAACAGTGAACGTATCTCCCCAGAGTTCTCTCTTCTCCAGGCTCAATGTTCCCTGGACCATCATTCATCCCATGTCCCATCAAACCCAAGGATGTGGTTTCATGTCCCTTGACCCAGGCTCATTCATTCAATAAACATTTGCCAAGCATATAAGTGCCAGGTTCTGTGGGGAAAACTGGGAATACACAAGGTGAAGGAGACACAGTTCTAGCACTCAAGGGGTTTACTATCTAATGGGAATGACAGACAAAGAAATTCCTAAATCATCACACCAACCCTAGTAGAAAATGTGTAAGTGTAGTGTGGGTCTAGGAAGGAGGCAGTCAAATCTACCCAATAGGTTAGGGAGAATTTGTGGAAGAGGTGAGACTTCTGTCTCTGTAGGTCCATACATAAACCACTTTATCTTCCTCTTTATCCAAGGACTTTACCTCCTTCTGCCTTCTTCTCTTGGCATTTCTCTAACACATCCTGTTAGAGTGTTATGTTTCAGGAAATTTTTTAAAAATATATTCATCTGCCACCTTAGAAATGTTTTCATAAGAAGAGAATCTAGCAGCTTGTGACAAGAATGACTATTTCAGCACATAAAGTCTGAGATAATTTCATCAGCTCGCATTCTTCTTATAGTCTCTCCAACCTAGCTTCCTCTCTTTCATCATTCTTCTCTTTTTCTTCCTTTTTCCTTCAGTATTTCTCTCGCTCTCCCTTTCAAGGCATTTTTACATTCACAGTTAATCCTCACGACACAGACTTTTTTGTAAACTCAGACGGATTAAAGGACATGACAGAGAGCACAAGCTGGGAAGTAGCAGAAGCAGGATTTGAACCTAGCTCGCCTGATAAGTATTCATATTCACTTATAGTAAAAGAGGTCACAGGGTTTCTGTCCGATTCTTTGCTAATGCAAGAGTGCATATTTGAAAATATAATCATTTCCATGATGCACCAAAATCCAGGCGTGACTCTCACCCCCCTGATTACCCCTCTATCCTTCTTGAATAAAATATAAAATATCCTCTCCTAACTCCTTTTAGCCTACTTCTGCTAATGTACATATACCCAACTATTCAATCATCACTTTCACATTAAAAGTTATCTTTTCAAAAAAAAAAAAGTTGTCTTTTCAGAAAAACAAAACAAAACAAAGAGTTCTCGCCTCATAATGTCCTGAGCAGGTAAATTTGTCAAAGTCCTTTATCTTATCTTAGAGGATGCAGCATGATTTAATAAACACAATGTTTCCTAAAATTCAGTAATCTGTATACCACTTTCATTATTTTTACTAAATTCTTGTGCTAGTTACATTATTTTAAAAAATTATTTTAATTTCAATTCATTTACTTTTTTAATCTAAATTTTAAGGGAAACTTTAAATCATTATCTGACGTCCCTATCCATAATACCAAAGTTTGATGTGTTTTTATGTTTTCTTTTTTTCTTAAAGATTTTATTTATTTGACACAGAGAGAGAGATCACAAGTAGGCAGAGAGGCAGGCAGAGAGAGAAGGGGAAACAGGCTCCCCGCTGAGCAGAGAGCCTGATGCAGGGCTCAATCCCAGGACCCTGAGATCATGACCTGACCCAGTCATGATATCAGGGTCATTTAACCCATCATTTAACCCATCATTTGACCCACTGAGCCACCCAGGCACCCCTGTTTTTATGTTTTCTAAACATTAAAATAAATGCATAAGGGGTACCTAGGCGGCTCAGCCTTCAGCTCAGGTCATGATCCCACGGTCCTGGGATTGAGCCCCGTGTCAGGCTCTCTACTCAGCTGGGAGCTTGCTTCTCCCTCTGCCTGCTGCTCCCCCTGCTCTTGTGCTCTCTCTCTCTCTCTGTCAAATAAATAAATAAAATATTTTTAAACAAATAAAAATAAATAAATGCATAATTATTAGTATCTATAAACATTTGTTCTGAACTACTTAAAATAATTTCAAGAGCATGTCAGTGAAACCAGAGCTGCAGCAACAAAACTCTACAGGTGCAATATACCTCATGGTCATGTCAGAGCTGTTCAAAGCTGTGATTGGACACATTAACCCCAAGTAAACTTCGGGAACTTCAAGAAATGGTGGAAAATTGGGGTGCTGGGTGCCTCAATTGGTTGAATGTCTGACTCTTGATTTCAGCTCAGGTCATGATCTCAGGGTCATGAGATCGAGCCCTGTGTCAGGGTCCTCACTCAGTGGGGAGTCTGCTTGAGATTCTCTCTTCCTCTCCCTCTGTCCCTCTCCCAGCTCACACACACACATACACTCTCTCTCTCTCTCAAATAAATCAATAAATCTTAAAAAGAAAAGAAACACTGGAAAATAAAAAGAGTACTTAGAAAGAGCCTATAAACCTGGGCTTGAGCCCTGGCACTGCCCCAGGTTTGTGGTGTGACTGCAGATAGATCCTTTCATCTCTCTGGACACGGCTGCCAGATCTGAAATTTGAGGGGGATGGACCAGGAAAGCTATAAAGCCTCCTTCCAGTTGTTATAATCTTTCTTTTGAGTAGCTTTAGTCATTGTGGATATCATTCTGAGGCTTTCCCTCACTTTCTTTTTTTTTTAAAGATTTTATTTACTTATTTGCATAAGTAAAGAGAGAGAGAGAACAAGCAGGCAGAGTGGCAGGCAGAGGCAGGGGGAGAAGCAGGTTCCCCGCTGAGCAAGGAGCCCAATTTGGGACTCGATCCCAGGACCCTGGGATCATGACCTGAGCCAAAGGCAGCTTCTTAACCAACTGAGCCACCCAGGTGTCCCTTTCCCTCGCTTTTAATCCCAGAGGAAAGCCTTGCTGTTATTGTAATTCAGCCAGATACAATAGGTACTTACAGACTGAGGAAAATAATTTTCTTTTCTCCTGTACTCAGGAGATAAGATCAGGCAAATTTTCCAAGACAGGGATCACATTGGGCAAGAGGGCAGCTCTGGGGAAAATTGTAGGTTTGATGTTATGGTACAAAGTCAGATGTTATCACTATGGTTATAGATATTGACATCTGTGAAAATTTTTTCCCTCTCGACTAGAGAGTAAACTCTTTGAAAGTAGGGGATGAAATCCTCATAGTACATTAATGCAGTAGGATCTCAATAGATGTTTGAAAATGGGAACAGAAGGGGAAGGAAAAAAAGGAGAAGGGAGAGAATGGAAGAAAGGAAGGGAAGAGAAAAAGATGGGCCTGGACGGCTTGCCCTTTAATTCCTTAGAATAAGCTAAATCGTTTTCGGGAGCCTGGGTGGCTCAGTTGGTTAGGCGTCCAGCTCTTGGTTTCAGCTCAGGTCATGATCTCAGGGCTGTGAGTTGAAGACCCTAGCTCAGGGGCTCCCTTCTTCCTCTCCGTCTGCCCATCCCTCTTTCCCTTCCCACCCACCAGGCTTACATACTATTTTTCTTTCTCTCTCTCTTTCTCTCAAATAAATAATTTTCTTTTTTTAAAAGGGGTGCCTGATAGCTCAGTCAGTTAAGCTTCTGTCTTCATCTTGGGTCATGATCATGGGGTCATGGGATGGAGCCCGAGTTGGGCTCCCTGCTGCTCGGCGGATGTCTGTTTCTCCCTCTCCCGCTGCCCCTCTTCCTACTCGTGTTCTCTCTCTCTCTCTCTCTCTCTCTCTCTCTCAAATAAATAAGTAAAATCTTAAAAATAAAATAAAATAACAAGCTAAATCATTTTGGCTCATCACAGGAGTGACACCTAGATGTGAAGGAGGATTATTTCACTATTTCTGTATCTTGTGTTAATTTTCAAGAATGCATTATTTCACACAGTAGAAATGGCACACAGGATGTTTTCTAATCCTTTCACCACAGTGAGATTTCCCTTATGTATCTTTAATCTGTTATTCATAAATGCATCCTATTTAAATGATTTAATGCAATGCTAATTATTATATATTTTTATTAATTCATTTATTTATTCCAAAAATAACTTTTGAGCCCCTAGTACTTGTCAGGACCCATGCTAGATATTGTTGAAAATATAATGATGAATAAGATACAGCTCATGACCTCAAAGTTTTTATAGGCTATTTTGGGAGACAAACAGGTAAATTAGAAAAGATCCTTGACATTTGTGAATTACTATTCATTGTTTCAGCTATCCAATTCACAAACAGCCTCAAAGATCCATGACATGAATTTAATTGTAATGAGAATAATTATACTGATATTGTGAGCTGTTGAGAGGATTAACTGAGATAATGCATTTTTAAACACCCAGCATGAATTTGAATCAAGAGCACTGTAAGAATCTTGTACAGGAGGGACTCACTTGGCTAGTCAAACCAAACAGAGGGTGAGCAAATGGGATGGGTTGCAAGGAGGAGGGAAATGAAGGTAGAATATCCCATTCTCCAAATTTGGGGAAGAGAAAATATTTCTTGTAATCAATGAAAAAAATACATTAAATTAGCTGCACAAATTGTGAAACGTAAGTCATAGTCCAACTTCTTGTGTGGCACTATTTCTTAGAAATTACAAACTATCAAACTTGTAAAAAAGAAAAAAAATTGAGAAGAAAAAACATGAGCGGGCGCCTGGGTGGCTCAGTTGGTTAAGCGACTGCCTTCGGCTCAGGTCATGATCCCGAAGTCCCGGGATCAAGTCCCACATCGGGCTCCCAGCTCCATGGGGAGTCTGCTTCTCCCTCTGACCTTCTCCCCTCTCATGCTCTCTCTCACTCGCGCGCGCTCTCTCTCTCTCCAATAAATAAATAAAATCTTAAAAAAAAAAAAAACATGAGCATGCTGGTGTAAATCCAGTGATAATCACTCCTCCTGCCATCTCCACCTAGGTGACAATCTGCTTCCCTTCTGCACAAATATAGTTGTTCGTATCAAATTACACAGTTTGCATCACTTAGAACACAAATTTATGGTGCATCTTTGGTTTTCAATCTTTGTTAACTCTGATGACATTGTTTGAGATTGTCAAAAGCTTTTTCATTTTTCCTCCCTGGTCCCTTCTCAGTGACTGTGTTCAGAGCACCCTCTGTTCTCTGTCTCTTTCTCGACGCTTGTATTGTTTTCTCCCGCTATTGTCTCCTCTTTGCCTCATTAGGTTTGGTGAGGTTGGTCAGATAGAATTAGTGTCTCAGAGACCAGACTGTCCTGGTGTGCTTTCAAGGTTCAGGACCTTGGACAGCAATGTGGGTGCCCTCCCCATTTAAACATTCTCATCATGCTATGCCTGTGCAATCAATAATGAGCAGTAGTCATAAATATATGTGTCAGGGACCTGCCTTAAGACTCAATTTAGTAAGTGTTATCCTAGCAGATTAAACAAAGTGTTGTAGGAGAACCAAGGAGGGAGAGACTGAATCTTCCTCAAGAACCTGGGAAAGTTTCCAGCAAAATGTGACAGGATACTAGGACCTGGGAGAATAATAGTCATAGTATCCAGCTGTTTGAGCTAAAAGGCATCTCAATGTCATTGTATACAATTTTAGTTTGAAAAAAAGTTTTGTATAGTGTCTCAGGATTAAGATGAGCTGCGAACAATAGAAAACCTAAATAAATAAAAGGGGCTTCTGCGTGGCTCAGTTGGTTAAGCATCTGACTTTGGCTCAGGTCATGATCTTGGGGTCCTGGGAGTGAGCCCTGCTGAGTGGAGACCCCACTTCTAACCTCTTCCTCTTTCTCTGCCCCTCCCCCAACTTATGCTCTCTCTCTCTCTCTCTCTCTCTCTCTCAAATACATAAATAAAATCTTTAAAAATAAATAAATAAATAAATAACCTAAAAATAAGGTAGACGTTTGTTTCTCTCATGTAAAAGAAGTCCAGAGACAATATAGAGCTGATATGGAGTCCAAGGTCCTTATGTCTTTCTCTTCTACTATCCTTTGTGGATTCAATTCTGAAAGGTAACTCATGATGGCAGCTAAAACCTCAGTCATCATATCTGTATTCCAGGTGTAAATAAGGGGAAGGTTACAATGGTACCTCTATTATCTATGTCAGCCCCTTTTTAAAAAGATTTATTTATTTATTTGAGAGAGAGAGAGAGCACGCATGTGAGTGGGGGGGCAGAGGGAAGGGCAGAGGGAAAGAATCTCAAGCAGACTCCCCACTGATCACAGAGCCTGATTCAGGGATTGATCTCAAGGCCCCGAGATGATGACCTGAACTGAAATCAAGAGTCCAATGCTCAACCTACTGAGCCATCCAGGCACCTGCTAAGTCAGCCCTTTTTAAGTAAATGTCCTCGAAGTTTCACCCTATAATTTCCATTCACATTTTATTGGTCACTCCTTGCTGCAAGAGAAGTTAGGGAAACTAATACTTTAGCTGCACATGTTACAGCCCATAACAAAATGAGAATTTTGTTAATAAAAAACAAGAGGTGAATAAATATTAGATAGACAACCTGTAGTCTCTGCCCTATTTAATAAGCTCTGGAAGGGAACTTGCCTCCTATGTATCCCAGAGCTTATCCCAGTGAATGAATAAACTGCATTTTAGAAAAATTGCAAAGTCTCCAATTCCTCATGGAAGTTTCTTCTAATTATACTCTATTTTCCAGAATTCCCATTCATTGGTCCTTTTTTCTCCTCTGAAGTCACCCTGAGCAAGTCTGCCTTTATCTTACATGACAAACCTTCAGATACCTAGAGACACTTCCCATGTTCTATCTCTTTCTTGCAGGTCTTTGCTTCTCCAGGACAATGATCTCCATCTTTTCAGCTATTGCTGAAAAAACTCCTGGATTCTCCTTTCCAGTTTGCCTCCTGGCAGAAATTTTGTCCCAACCTGGAACCAGGAATTAATTAATCCATTCCAACCATGGGTCGGAACTAATTTCAGGTACTATCTGGATTCCATACTGACTAAAATAAAGTCTTATAAATTATTTTATTAAATTCCCTTGAAATTAAAGGGAATTACAGGGATGCCTGAGTGGCTCAGTTGGTTAAGCATCTGCCTTCAGCTCATGTCATGATCTTGAGATCCTGCCCTGTGTTGGGCTCCCCGCTCAGCAAGGAGTCTCCTTCTCCCTCTTCCTCTGCCCCTTCCCCTGCTCATTCTCTCTCTCTCTCTCTCAAATAAATAAATAAAATCTTTAAAAATAAATAAATAAACAACAAGAACAACAACAAAAACCTCTTACAAAATAGGTGGGGGAGAAAAGAGAGGCATATGAAAAGTAAAACACCATCCCCAAAGTTGTCACTTGATATTCACATAGTATTATTTCCCTGTGTTTTATATTAATAGCCCTTGGCATGGTGGAGGTTTGCCTTTTAGTTGAAACCCCAGGTTGCAACTTCCCTGCTTTCCTTATAAGTTGAACATCCAGGTCCCATTCCCCCATTTCTCTTCTCCTCAAAGCCTTGGGTCTCTCTGATTACAACACTATTCACATACTGGACAGTGGAGCTTGCATTCTGTACCCTGCAGAGTCAGAGGGAGCTTTTCTGGAAGATGTAGCCTCTAGCTCAAGGCCTCAAATTTGCTTGATCTCCCATTAAGTACCCCACCTACCCTTGATACAGCCTATCTTTCTGCCTCTGGATTCCCTGATTAACTCTGCCTTTATATATTTTTTAAAAGATTTTATTTATTTACTTGCCAGGACAGGAAGAGAGAGCACAAGCAGGGGGAGCGTCAGGCAAAGGGAGAAGCAGGCTCCCCTCTGAGCAAGGAGCCCAATGCAGGACTTGATCTCAGAACCCTGGGATCATGACCCAAGCCAAAGGCAGATGCTTAACATACTGGGCCACCCAGGAATCCCTTACATAGTTTACGAATATATACACCTGCCCATGTAACCAATAAAAGATCAAGATACAGAATTTAAGAAAAAAATTTTGGGTATAGTTGACATATGTTACATTAGTGTCAGGTGTACAGATAGTGATTCAACATCTCTATATGTTATGCTACACTTACCACAAGTATAACTACCATCTGTCACCATATAATGCTATTACAATACCATGACTATATTTCCTATGCTGTACCCTTTATTCCCCTGACTTAGTCACTCCATAACTGAAAGTCTGTATCTTCCACTCTCTTTCACCCATTTTACCCATTCCCTCTACCCCCTCTTCCCTCTGGCAACAATTAGCTTGTTCTCTGTATTTATAGGTCTGATTCTACTTTTTGTTTGTTTATTTATTTATTTTGTTTTTTAGATTCCACAAATGAGAAAGATTGTACGATATTTGTATTTCTCAATCTGAATTATTTCAGTTGGCATAATACCCTCTAGGTCCATCCAGTTTATCATAAATGGCAAGATCTCACCCTTTTGTGGTCGTATATTTTCCATTATGTATGTGTACCACATCTTCTTTATCCATGCAACTATTAGTGGACACTTAGGTTGCTTTCATATCTTAGCTATTATAAATAATGTTGCAATAAACATCACAAGGGTACATATATCTTTTCAAATCAGTGTTTTGCTTTCTTTGGGTAAATATCCAATAGTGGATTTATTGGATCATATGGTATTTATATTTTAATTTTTTGAGGAAACTCCACACTGTTCTTCACAGTGTCTGCACCAATTTACATTCCCACCAACAGTGCATGAGGATTCCAAGATAAAGAATATTTAT
Organism: Nasua narica; assembly: GCA_028533885.1. Lineage (NCBI taxonomy): Eukaryota > Metazoa > Chordata > Mammalia > Carnivora > Procyonidae > Nasua > Nasua narica. Next base: position 49,546,506 of record CM052813.1, on the reverse strand, counting down.
AGCCCCCTAGAAGGCTCCTGTGTGGCTCCTTTCAGTGAATATTCTCTCCTCAATGACAGCCACTATTCTGGTGAGTTTTGCTTGTTTTTGAACTTTAGATAAGTGAAATTATCCAGTATGTACTTTTTTGCATTTGACTTCTTTCCTTCATCACTACGTTGGAGAGATTCACTCCTGTTGTGAGTAGCACTATTTTGTTCTTTTCTATTGCTGTGTCCATTATAGCAAATGATTTCAATATCATTTCAATTTGAGTCCAATCTATAGCCAAGACTGAAAACCATGGCTCTAGAGTCAGAAAAAACAGCATTTGAATCTTATCTTCAAAACTATTTGACCTGGATTACTCCTGAAATGTCCACTCTCATGGTCATTGGGCTAAATTAGCCATTGAATTTCAGTTAATTACCATAGCCCTTACTTGGCATCACATTAACTCATCAAGGTCAAGATAAGGAACAGAACAGTGTCTGGTACTTCCCTTTAGTAGAAGTTCTTGTAGTAACCCAATGATTACCTTTCTTTTGGCCCCCCAAGGTGACAGGTCAGGTACAAGAAGTTAAAATCGCATCAGTGAATGTGGTGACAACCTTAGTTTAGAAATGACCTGTCTTAAATAAGAATCAATATTTTGTGTCCTATGGGCACAGCTTTCAGGTTCTCTGTGGGAGATGAGTTTACTGCACTTAGGGAGATCCAAAGCCATGGCTTCCTACCAGGACTTAAATACCCTAGCCCACATGCACTTTACCAATCAGGAGTTATTTTTACCATAAACAATGCTGCCTAATATCATAGTTCTCTCATTGCACCTTTATTAGATTTCCAAGGAGACAGAACTATAAAGTTAACCCGAATTTATCCTAAGAGAAGGAGAAAGGGAAAATGCTTTATTCATATTCCCCTCAGTTGACACATTACCAAGCAAATTAGGGCTGAAAATGTCTCTGCTCTCTGAGTAAAAAAAAATATTTGGCATATGAAAATGCTAAATAGGCATTTTCCAGTGAGTAATTTATGACAAACATTGAACAACATTAAAGAGTTACATTCATCTAAAACAAAACAAAATGACTTGACTTTTATGTTACCTTGGGCGAGTCTTAATTTCTCCTAATTCCTGCTACCTCTTTTGTGAAATGGAAAGATAAACTTTTTCCATTTCATTGGGATTGTTATAAGAATTAAATGAGATACTGTATGTAAAAGAAGTTACAAACAGCTATGCTTAATCCTTATTATTATAGATGGAGAGAAGAGGTCTACAGAGAGGGAAAGAGATTTGTAGCAGGTCATATAGGGGTGTGGAACTGTCCAGGTCTCCTGACTCCCAGCCTAGTGCCTGTCCACAATACCACGCAGCCCCTTTTCCCAAGTTGTTTTACCCAGGTATTATTTAAGAAATCAAATATCTCACACCAATCAGGACTTTTGTCTAAGAGAGAAAACTCTTGTGAAGGTCCACTTGGCGCTGTAGATTGCTTACCCATCCTTTGGAAGACACAGTCCACTCATGGGCACTTCTCCTGGTGTTAAGAGCGCAATTAAAATTTTTCTCCAGGCCATAAAAAAAAGGGAAAATTATGTTCTCAGCTTGCTACTGATTAGCAGATGAAGGGCAAACAGAACCTCTAAGCATTCATTCTTGAAGTCTCTGACTCCTTTTTCCTTTTCAACAGCCCCTGAAAGGAGGGGGATGTGAAAAGCAATAGGATCAGAATGTAATGAAAGAACAAATCTCACTGGGAGTTAAATACCATTGTTTTTAAAAAAAAAAAAAAATCACCATGGGCAGAAGCCCAAAAATCAGAGGCTTCCCCCAGTGTTCTTTGAATCCATTTTTTTTTAAGCTGTTAAAACACCCTTAAAATAAACCTGCCATCTTGTGAGGACAGGAAGAAGGTTACCCGTCTTTCCATCACCATCTGCGGGGCTAGCTTAGCTTTAGGTTTCCTTGAGCCACACTCCCCCGCCTCCAGCCTGTTCTTTACAACATGGTAGGATAGGGTTGATTATAGTCTCTTTCCCTAACTTAGCAAAATTCAATTACAATTAAAATTTGAAGTGAACCAAGGAGAGACTATATAGTAGTTTGCTTCACAATACATTTTATTGTTGCAATTTCATATCCTTTAATAATTTCTAACATTGTGCCCAGCCATTTGTATTGCTCGGGATCAATTTGGGTCAGGTCAGTTTGTGAGTTGGGTCAGAGCTCAGGCTACATTTAAGATTAGAGCTTGATCGGCTACCGGGGTGACAGCTCCTACTTTGGTTGGGATCAGGGTTTGCCCTGTAGCTGTGATCAGTGCTCCGTTTGTAGTGGGCTATAAACATAGTCTGTGATTAGGGTAGAGACCTGTCTGTGATTTGCATGAGGGCTCCGTGCTGGAATCTAGTCTCAGCCTGGGACAGAGATCCGATTTGTGTGTGGTAAGCACTAGGATTCAATTGGGGGTTGGAGTCTAAGCAGGACAGGGTTCTATTCCAGGAAAGAAGGGCAGGAAGTGTTGGTCAGAAGTACCGAGTCCATTGAGGAGCTGTCAGATCAGAAGACTGAGCAGATGGGGGAACCAGAGAACCAAATGGGGGTTAAAATAGAGTTGGTGACCGCCAACAAAATGGCCTACATTAAAGAACTAAACAATACCAAGTGTGGGTAAGGCTGTGGAGCACCTGGAACTTTTTTATATTGCTAGTAGAGGTATAAACTGTAAAACTGTATTGGACAACGCTTTGGCAGTATATATGAAGGTAGGTGTATATATGTACACCATATGGATCAGCACTCCCCTCCTGGAATTGACAAACAATTGTTACACACAACATGCATAAGTCTCATGAAATAGTGTTACGCAAAAAAAAGCCAGACACCAAAGATTAGATATTTTACGATTTCATTTATAAGAGTTTCAAAAACAGACAAAATTAATCTATGATGATAAGAGCCAGACAGGGGTTACATTCGGCGGGGGGGGGAGGGGGTATAGACTGGACAGAGCATAAAGGAGCCTTTTAAAAAGATGGCAGAGGTGCCTGGGTGGCTCAGTTTGTTATGCGTCTGACTCTTGTTTTCTGCTCAAGTCATGATCTTAGAGTGGTGAGATTGAGCCCCACGGGGGCACAGAGCTTGCTTAAGATTCTTTTCCTCTAATTCAAATCAAAACCACATTGAGATACCACCTCACACCAGTTAGAATGAACAAAATCAACAATACAGTAAATAACAAATGTTGGAGAGGATGTGAAGAAAGGGGAACCCTCTTACACTGTTGGTGGGAATGCAAGTTAGTGCAGCCACTTTGGAAAACAGTGTGGAGATTCCTGAAGAAATTAAAAATACAGCTACCCTTTGACCCTGCAATTGCACTACTGGGTATTTACCCTAAAGATACTGATGTAGTGCAAGGAAGGGCCACATGTACCCCAATGTTCACAGCAGCAATGGCTACAATTGCCAAACTGTGGAAAGAGCCAAGATGTCCTTCAACAGACGAATGGATAAAGAAGATATGGTACATCTATATAATGGAATATTATGTCTCCATCAGAAAGGTTTAATACCCAACTTTTGTATCAACATGGACAGGACTGGAAGAGATTATGTTGAGTGAACTAAGTCAAGCAGACAGAGTCAATTATCATATGGTTTCACGTGGAGCATAAGGAAAAAGATGTAGGACATTGGGAGAAGGAAAGGAAGGGTGAATTGAGAGAAATCGAAGGGGGAGACAAAACATGAGAGGCTGTGGACTCTGATAAACAAACTGAGAGTTTTGAAGGGGAGGGGGTTAGGGGGTTGAGTGAGCCTGATAGCAGGTATTGAGGGCACATATTGCATGGAGCACTGAGTGTGGTGCATGAACAATGAATCTTGGAACACTGAAAAAATAAAATAAAAGTTTATAGAAAAAAAAGATACTTTCCCTCTCCATCTGTCCCCCCCCCCTCTAAAATAAATAAATAAAATCTTTTTTTAAAAAAAGATGGTGCAATCTATGTTTGGAACTGGATGGTGGCTACACAGGGGAACATATGTAAAAATTTGCTGAGGGCGCCTGGGTGGCTCAGTTGGTTGAGCGGCTGCCTTCGGCTCAGGTCATGATCCTTGAGTTAGGGGATCAAGTCCCACGTCAGGCTCCTGGCTCCGTGGGGAGTCTGCTTCTTCCTCTGACCTTCTCTCCTCTCATGCTCTCTCTCACTTTCTCTGTCTGTCAAATAAATAAATAAAATATTAAAAAAAAATTTGCTGAGGTGAACATTCAATATATGTACATTTTACTACATGTAAGTTATATCTCAATGAGGAAAAAGGAGAGCAATGAAACTATATAGAAGTGTGGTTGACTAGGGGCACCTGGTTGGTTCATTGGGTTAAGGGTTTTTTTTTAAATTTTATTTATTTATTTGAGTGAGAGAAAGAGATCACAAGCAGGGTGAAGGGTAGTGGGAGAAGCAGTCTCCCCATTGAGCTGGGAGCCCAATGTGGGACTCGATCCCAGGATCTCAGGATCATGACCTGAGCTGAAGGCAGATGCTTAACCAACTGAGCCACCCAGGCACCCAAGTGCCTGACTCTCGATTTCAGCTCAGTTCATGATCTCCGGGTTGTGAGGTAGAGCAGTGTGTTGGGCTCCACATTGGGTATGGAGCCTGCCTAAGATTCTCTCTCCTCCTTTCCCTCTGCCCCACACCTTTCCTCTCTCTCTCCTTTTTTTTTTTAAAGATTATTTATTTATTTATTTGACAGAGAGAGAGAGAGAGAGATCACAAGTAGGCGGGGGGCGGGGGGAAGCAGAGTCTCCGCTGAGCAGAGAGCCTGATGCAGGGCTCGACCCCCGGACCCCGAGACCGTGACCCGAGCCGAAGGTAGAGGCTTGACCCACTGAGCCACCCAGGTGCCCCTCTCTCTCTCCTTCTTAAAAAAAAAAAATTATTTTGGAACACCTAGGTGTCTTGGTTGGTTAAAGTCTGTCTTCAGCTCAGGTCATGATTCCAGTATTGAACCCCCATCGGGCTCCCTGCTCAGTGGAGTGTCGGCTTCTGCCTCTGCCTCTGCCCCTTCCCCCATCATGCTCACTTTCCTGCTCTCGCTTTCTCAAAGAAATAAATAAAATATTAAAAATATATATTTTTAAAAAGTGTAGTTGAAAAAAATTGGCTAAAGACTGGTTGGAGAATTAATTCCGCAGTTATGACTTTTCTCCCATATCAATTGTGGCATCACTACTGTGGCTTGTTGAGCCTGGGAGTGGACCTGGAGGGTGCTGGGGGTGAGAGGGTGCCGCCTTTGAAGCAACCAGACTGGGCAATGAAACGTTGTTAAAAAGCCACACACTTGGAGTCAGAAGTCCTGAGTTTGGATCTCAGGACTCTGCTTAGTATCTAATCCAGTGGGAAGTACTGGTATGTTTGTGATTGGTCATGAGGTACACCACAAATCATTCATTGGTTATTATAAGTCACTGAAGCATTTAATAATTTTCTCTTAGTTCATTTCAATTCTTAATACACGCATTCAGTTAAAAAAAAAATTACGGCCCTGCTGGATGTGGTGAACGATGGCGTGGAAGACCTCCGCTGCAAATACGTCATGCTCATCTATACCAACTACGAGGCGGGGAAGGAGGAGTACTTGAAGGCACTACCAGAGTGCCTGAAGCCTTTTGAGACGCTGCTGGCCCAGAACGAGGGGGGCCAGGCCTTTATCGTGGGCAGCCAGATCTCCTTCGCCGACTACAACCTGCTGGACCTGCTGCTCATTCACCAGGTCCTGTCCCCCGGCTGCCTGGACTCCCACCCCCTACTCTCGGCCTATGTGGCGCGCCTCAGCGCCCGGCCCAAGCTCAAGGCCTTCCTGGCCTCTCCCGAGCACGTGAACCGCCCCATCAACTGCAACGGGAAGCAGTAAGAGCCCGTGCGCCCCCATGGGAAGGGCCGCCTGTCTGGCTTTCTCCAGGACTAATAAAGTTTCTAAGCCGGAAAAAAAAAAAAAAAAATTAAATCTTACAGAACCGTATACAGTGAAAAGTCCATTTCGCTGCCATCCCTGACTCCCAACACCAGTTCCTCAGTCTCCCTCTGGAGAGACAACCATTGTCATTGGCTCTTTAAATATCATTCCAGAGATAGTCTATGCATATTCATAAATTATTTCCTTGAAGAAAATCAGAGCAGACTCAAGGTATGCCTGAAATAATGTTGCTTGCATACTGATGACTTTATTTTTCAGAATGGAATTAAGTTTTCATTATAAAAACAATACATGCTTATTTAAAATTGTATAAAGTAGAAAGTAAAAAACTCCCTCCACCCACTGTACTCCTTAATTCCAGAGTCAACCACCGTTCTGTGTGGCCTTCCTGACACCTGTATGCATGTGTAAACATACATAAAATATTACTATAAATAGGAAATTTGCAATCTGATTTTTTCATCAGGAATACGTCAGAGATATCTTCCCACATCAATTACATACAGCTCAACTTACCCTTTTTTTTTTTTTTTTAAGATTTATTTTTTCATTTGAGAGAGAGAGCAGGGTTAGGGGCAGAGGCAGAGGAAGAGAGAGAATCTCAAACAGACTCCCCACTGACTGTGGAGCCTGACACTTGGCACTATCTCAGAGCCCTGAGATCAAGACCCTGAGATTGTGACCTGAGCCGAAAACAAGAGTGGGCCACTCAACCGACTGAGCCACCCAGGCACTCCTCAACTTACCCTTATTTTTTTTTTCTTTTAAGATTTCATTTATTTATTTGACAGAGAAAGACAGCGAGAGAGGGAACACAAGCAGGGGGACTGGGAGAAGGAGAAGCAGGCTTCCCGCTGAACAGGGAGCCCGACATGGGGCTTGATCCCAGGACCCCTGGATCATGACCCGAGCTGAAGACAGACGCTTAATGACCAAGCCACCCAGGTGCCCTCAACTTACCCTTCTTAATGGCTACAGAGCATCAAACATTTTCCACTAGGAGAGAGACGGGCAACAACAGGGCAAGAATTACACATGGGTATGTGTCCGACTGAAATAATCATCTGTCATATGTGTCCCAGACGAAAACGTGTGGAAAGCCACTAACTTAACTCATGTGGGTCTCGGTTTCCCGTCTGCAAAATGGAGACAATAATGAGATCCTGACTACCTCACAGGTTGTTGTGAAGATTGCATAAAGAGGAGAATGGGTGACAGAGTACTGTGAAAACTGAAAAATCCTGTGCAAATGTTTGAGACTGTTCTTCCTGGAGGGGAGGAGTGAAGGGGGGTAGTTCCACAGTCCAAAGCCTACAAGGAGCACTAATAGTTTTTCCTGCTCTTCTTCACCAAATGGATTGACCATCTTTGCATAATAATTGTGAACATTTGTGGAGTTCTTTGCTAGCCATTCTTCCAAGATATATATATGATAAGAGACGCCTGGGAGGCTCTGTCATTACTTATCTGCCTTTGGCTGAGTTCATGATCTCAGGGTCCCGGGACTGAGACTGCCTTGAGGCTTCCTGCTCTGTGGGGAGCCTGCTTCTCCCTCTCCCTCTGCCTGCCACTCCCCCTACTTGTGCTCTCTTTCTCTCTATCAAATAAAGAAATAAAATCTTTTTTAAAGATTTTATTGATTTATTTGAGAGACAAAGTGAGAGAGAGCATGAGAGGAGAGAAGGTCAGAGGAAGAAGCAGACTCCCCGTGGAGCTGGGAGCCCGATGTGGGACTCGATCCCGGAACTCAAGGATCATGACCTGAGCCAAAGGCAGTCGCTCAACCAACTGAGCCACCCAGGCGCCCTCAAATAACCTTTCTAAGCCTTTGTCTTATACCACAGGAATTTCTAAAATCAACTTCTCCATTATTTCATATCTATGTAGAAGTCTGCTATAGGTTGAATTGTGTCCCCTAAAAAAAAAGGAACGTTGAAGTCCTAAACCCTAGTACCTCAGATTGTGACCCTGTTGGGAAATAGAGTTGTTACAGATGTAATTAGTTATGATGGAGTTGGGTGGACCCCTTATCCAACACGACTGGTGTTCTCATAAAAAGATGGCCATATAAAGAGACAGCGAGAACGCCACGTGACCACGAAGGCAGAAATTGGAATTACGCAGCTGCAGGCCACGGAAGGCCAGAGATTGCCAGTAAACCACCAGGAGTTAAGAGGCAAGGAACAATTCCCCTACAGATTTTGGAGGGAGTGTGACCTTGCTGACAACTTGATTTAAGACTTGTAACCTCCAAAGCTCTGACACAATAAATTTCTTTTTTTTTTTAATTTTTTTATTAACGTATAATGTATGACACAATAAATTTCTGCTGTTGTATGCCACCTGATTTGTAATACTTTGTTAACTACAGACCAAGGAAACGAATACAGAGCCTCAGCCATTTAACCCCCACACTGCAGATCTGCGCCCAAGAGGAATTAGGCCGCCTTTCTCCTGTCCCGTTCCGGATCTCTTAGCTGGCCAGAGCGTCCTTGGCGGTCTGCTTGTACAACACTCAGACAATCACACCCATGACATTCCTGGTCTCCCCCTTCTCTTTAGCCCTGCAGCACACCACTGGTCTGTTTACTTCCCGACAAGCCCTGCACTGGGCCAGTCAGGTTCCCTGCCCCCTGCCTCTTCCTGGCTCAGGGCCAGCCCAGCCCCTCTGGGGAGATGGTAGATTGAAGCCCCCTTCTGGGTTGCCTAGGCGACAGCGCCGTCTGAGTGCCCTGGAGCCAGGCAGCTGTGGCTGCAGGGAAGGGAGGGACCAAGGGAAGGGTGGGGGGGAGGGGAACTGGGGGAAAGACCCAAGGGTAGTCCTTAAAACTGGCTCTAGTACAAACCTAGAAGGTGAAATTAAAACTGCAGCTTTGCCATAACCAGCATTATAAAGCAACATGCAAGACTTGAGATGGAAAGGAAAGACTTTACTCAGGTAATTCTATAATGGAGCTCAGCTCTGTGAGTCTTTGAGTCCAAACCCCATTCAAACCTATGCTTTGAGGCCTTTTGACAGCATGAAAAATCAAAAGATAACAAAATTCAGCCAAATGGGGACTGGCATTTTGTACACCAAGGGCAAATCTTCTAAAAACTGCCTTAAGGTGCGCAGTAAATGAAGAAAAAGATGCTAATGATTTTAGGTCAAAAAGCAATGCCTGCTGCGTGCAGGGAAACAGGCAGGCTGCTAGGTATGTGGGGTGGGAGTACAGGGAGGAACAAGACCTTAGAGTTGCCCTCCAGCAACACATAGTCCTTTCAGTCATTACTGCAGGAATGGACTTTTATAATGGCATCCTGGAACGCTCCAAGGTAATTTTTCTCAGTCAGGGGGTTACATAGGACTTCAGAAAAGCATGGAACTCTATCCTAATCCATCAGGTCGCCATCGCATTGCCCTGGTCACAGATGAGTATAGAGGTGAGCATATATCCAATCTCAGCCAATGACAAGTATTGAATCTTTGGCTAGAATTGCTGAGAGGAATACATGTTCTCTCTTCTGTGCTAGAAGCTGCCATCGCCATCTTGTTACTGCATGCAATCTAATATGAAGCCAACATGGCGGTTGTTAGGACCTGCTTAGCCTAAGTGATTCCATCTTGTCTAAGCAGCCATTTTGTTGTGAACACAAGCTGACCTTGCCTTAAAGGAACAAAGTCAGCCTGGAGGAACTTACTTAGATAAGTCCAGGACACCAGTGGAATGTGGTCTGCTGGCTCCTGATGACAGTCTCCCAGAAGAACAAGGTCGAGTCAGGCCAGGTGGAGACATCCAGTCAGTAAAGGACACATATGCAATCTCCCTTAAATCCGCTGCTCCTGAAGTCAGGTCAGGTGGAGACGTCCAATCGTTAAAGAACACATATGTAACCTCCCCTGACCCCACTGCTTCTGACCAATAAGGACAAGCTCACAATCAGTTTGTGGTTTTGCCCTATAAAAGATAACCTGTAAGACTAGGTGGGGTCGCTCTCTGCATAGAGACGACCCTGACCAGCCAGTGTGACTCTTGATGCTTGGCACGAAATAAAGCTTTGCTTGACCTTCGCTTTGTATCAGTCTCATTCCTTTGATCACGGACATTAATAGCGGTGAGCACAGCTGAGAGATGGAGGAAAATTGGGAGCCAATGATGTCATTTGAGCCCCTAAATCAAGTCATGCCAGAATTGGGGCGCCTGGGTGGCTCAGTCATAAAGCATCTGCTTTGGGCTTGAGTCATGATCCCAGGGTCCTGAGATAGAGCCCCACATCAGGCTCCCTGCTCAGTGGGAAGCCTGCTTCTCCCTCTCCCACTCCCCCTGCTTGTGTTCACTCTCTTGCTGTGTCTCTCTCTATCAAATAAATAAATAAAATCTTAAAAAAAAAAAAAAGTGATACCAGAGTTATCCCAGACTTGGGGGTATAAGAGCCAATAAATTCTAAGTTTCTTGAGGTGATTTATGTTACTTCCAATTCAAAAGATTCAGTGGGGTGCTTGGGTGGCACAGTCAGCAGGGTGTCCCTCTTGGTTTCAGCTCAGGGCATGATCTCAGGGCCATGAGATCGAACCCCACCTCAGGCTCCATGCTGAGCTCAGAGTTCACCTGAGACTTTCTCTCCCTAGCCCTCCCCGGCTTTCTCTCTCGAAGTAAATAAATAAATCTTTAAAAAAAAGAGAGAGGGATCCAATAAAAGATATATTAGGTGGCACCTAGGTGGCTCAGTGGGTTAAAGCCTCTGCCATGATCTCGGGGGTCCTGGGATCAAGCCCAGCATGGGGTTCTCTGCTCAGCAGGGAGCCTGCTCCCCCGCCCCCCACTCTCTGCCTGCCTCTCTGCCTACTTGTGATCTCTCTCTCTGTGAAATAAATAATTAAAATATTTTTAAAAAAGATATATTAGGAACTCTTTTTAACTGATTAATGCTTTCTATTCGCTATGTAAAATATGCCAATTAATGCCTCTGTATCCTGAACATTCATAGCCAATAGGCTGCTTTCTGCTACTTTGCCCCAAATTTGTTATTGTATTTATTTCTGCAATTATGTTATTTAATTAAATATTAAGTAAACTGCAGAAAGACAAGTTCAAAAGGAAAGACAGTTCCCAATTCTATGAAAACTAAGTTAAATGTTTTCAAAAGACTGGGTTAAAAGTGAGTATTTAAAAATTACTTTGGGGGCTCCTGGGTGGCTCAGGTGGTTGAGCGTCTGCCTTCGGCTCAAGTCCTGGTATTGAGCCCCGTGTTGGGCTTCCAGCTCAGTGAGGAGTCTGTTTCTCCCTCTCCCTCTGCGTCTCCTCCGCTTGTTCTCTCTCTGTTTCTGTATCTCTCTCAAAGGAATAAATTAAAAAATCTTTTAGAAAATAAAAAATAAATAAAATAAAAAATAAACACAAATTACTTTGGGGAGCACCTGGGTGGCTGAGTCAATTAAGCGTCTGCCTTCGACTCACGTCATGATCTCGGGGTCCTGGGATTGAGCCCCGCATTGGGCTCCCTGCTTGGCAGAGAATCTGCTTCTCCCTCTCTTTTTGCTCCTCCCGCTCATGCTCTGTCTCTCTCAAAAAAAAAAAAGAAAGAAAGAAAGAAAAAAAAAAGTACCTTAAAAATAAAAATTACTTCGGGGTTAGATATGGATACATATATAGTTAAAAATGAAAATAAAAACATGGATGGGTTTTACACTTAGCTTCGAAGGAGTCTTTGGTTCTTTTTCCCCTATAAAGAAACCAATAAAGGAAAAAATGGATGATGCATATTGGGTGAGAAACAGGCCATTAATTGTCTCCTAAGAAGGCTGGCAGCTTCCACCTGGGACAATTGGAACATTTGCTCTGGAGGAAGCCAGGCACTAGGTAAGAGGTCTACCTGTCCTGAGACCATGATATTGTTAGGAAGCTCACACTAGTGGCATTGAGAGTGAGATATCCTGCTAATCCCCAACATTTCTAGCCATGTCAGCGGAGGTACCAGCCAAGTGGTGAAAAGCCATCTTGGATGTCAAGCCCAGGTAAGTTTTCAGATCACTCCAGCCCTTGCCTCCAACAAACTACGACTTTATAAGAAATTCTGAGAACCACCCCGCTGAGCCCAGTCTATCCACAGAAGCACAAGAAATAATAACACATTTTTTGTTTTAAGCCACTTTATATTTGTTTGGTTTATTATACAACAACAGATAACCAGCCTCTTGAGGATGAAAGGAGAGAGTCACAAGAAAAGGGAGGCAGCCACTAACGTCAAATACCATAAAGAGATCAAGGAGGATGAGAAAAGATCATTGTATTTCACAATAGAGAAGTCAGCATTGTCCTTAAAAAGCATTGCAGTTTCAATAGAAAGGTAGGAGCAAAGGCAAATTGGAAGTGTTCGTTGGGCAAGTGAGTGGTAGGAAACAGATACAAAGGCAGATTCCTCTCTCTTCTTTCTTTCTTTTTTAATGGTTTAACATTCACTGATGATTCTTACCTGAATCAATTATCTCATTGGAGATGGCAAAATGGAGAATTTCTAATTCTATCAGTCCTTCTACATTTATTAGCTGACATTCTTCTGCAAAGAAGAGTTTTCCCTCATCAATTGGGGATGAACCTAATTTCTTCCTAAAATGACACATTAAATGTTTCATTCTTTCTCTTTAATTACCAGTTACCTGACAAAGGAGTTAGTGTCGTAGTATTTCCATTGATGGTAAATGAGTTTTCCCCCCCTTTTCTCTCTCTTTCTCTCTTTGAGTGTCATTATGGACTCATGCGTGGACTCATGTATCACATTTTTTCAATGTGTTACAATCAATTACAGACTAAATTAGTCTTTAAAAGAAGCAATGGAGGATAGGGCTAAGATGTGATTAGAAAATTCCTGGAAGAATACAGTGGTTAAAGAAACACACACACACACACACACACACACACACACACACACACACACACATCCTTATCAATGATCAAAAAATGAAAACCAGGGCGCCTGGGTGGCTCAGTTGGTTGAGCGACTGCCTTCGGCTCAGGTCATGATCCCGGAGTCCCGGGATCGAGTCCCATATCGGACTCCCGGCTCTGCGGGAGGTCTGCTTCTCCCTCTGACCTTCTCTCCTCTCATTCTCAGTCTCTCTCTCTCTAATAAATAAATAAATAAATAAATAAATAAATAAATAAATACTCTTTAAAAAAAAAAAAAAGAAAACCAGAGGCACTTGGGTGGCTATCTATAAGTGTCTGCCTTTGGCTCAGGTCATGATCCCAGGGTCCTGGGATCGAGCCCCACATCGGGCTCGCTGCTCAATGGGAAGCCTGCTTCTCCCTCTCCTGCTTCCCCTGCTTGTGTGTTCCCTCTCTCACTGTCTCTCTCTCTCTCTGTCAAATAAATAAAATCTTTAAAAAAAAAATAGAACTATAAAAGAGAAAAAAAACTATAAAATATTCAATTCTGGTACTGGATATATAACCCAGAGAAATTGTCACATAGGTCTCATAAGGGGCACATATGAAGATATTCACAGCTTTGTTGTTTTGGGTTGTGAGGAGCAATTTGGGTGTCCATAACTGAAGAGGTCCTTAAGCTAAATGTGGTGGGTGGAATACTACTCAGTAGTTAGAAGCAGTGCACCAGATCTGGAAAACATGTTACTGCAAGGAAGAACAGAAAGGAAAAAAAATATATATTTTATAATAGTATTTATGTAAGAAAAAAATACGTGAATGTAAAACTGTAATACACATTTTTTTAAAAGATTTTATTTATTTTTTGACAGAGAGAGACACAGCGAGAGAGGGAACACAAACAAGCAGGGGGAGTGGGAGAGGGTGAAGCAGGCCTCTTGCTGAGCAGGGAGTCCGACTTGGGGCTCCATCCCAGGAGCCCAGGATCATGACCTGAGCGGCAGGCAGATGCCCAACAACTGAGCCACCCAGTCGCCCACATAATACACATTTTAAATAAACATCTACAAACAAAAGGATATTTACTTAACATATTGGAATGATTTCCTGGGGTGGGAAACAGGAATGGGATTGGAGAATATGGATAAAAGAGAATAATAAGTAAAATCAATGTGAGAGGCTTTGTGAGTGAAGAATAGGATCAAGTCAACCCCCTATATTTAAATAAAAATAAATAAATTTTGCATAAATAAATTGTGATAGTCCTTCTGGAAAGTAAAACCTTAAAAACATTGACCTAGGGGCGCCTGGGTGGCTCGGTGTGTTAAAGCCTCTGCCTTCGGTTCAGGTCATCATCTCAGAGTCCTAGGATTGAGGCCCACATCGGGCTCTCTGCTCAGTGGAGAGCCTGCTTCCCCCTCTCTCTCTGCCTGCCTCTCTGCCTACTTGTGATCTCTGTCAAATAAATAAATAAAATCTTAAAAAAAAAAAAAGAATATGTTTAAAAAAACAAAACATTGACCTAGCAATTTTTTTTTAGGAATCTAGCCTAAGGAAATAGAAACTTATACTTATTAGCATTAGAACAGTAAGAAAAATGGTCAGCATTTGTTTTATTCTCTCACCCACAGCCTGTAATGTACATGCCCAGGGATTTCAGGGAGGCCTCTGTGGTGTTTCACAGGTGTTTGTGATGTGCTTAGAACAAATATAGTGATGTGCTTTGGGGGTTAAATGCATCATCTTTTGCTCCAGCTTCTTCCATTTGACGTTGCTATTTCCACTGCCTTTGCTGGGCATGGTTACAATGGTCATTGAGTTCTACCTTTTCTGGAGTCCTTCAGTTGCTAAGGCTGCAGAGTGTTATTCTGTGATGTAGTCGAGACTATCTGGCTCTTCATTTGGTTTTACACACTATTAAAAGTTTATTGTGTGTTACAATTTTTCTGAAAGTAACTCTTTCAGTATTTTCTTATCTCCCTCCTCTATTCACTCCCCCTCTGGGAAAAACCAACCGATCAACCAACCAACCAAAGGACAAAGCAAAAAAACAAAAAACAAAAAACAAACACCTGCAAAGCTTGCAGGAAGACAAATACAAATAATAGAGGTGCTGGCCTTAAAAGTGAAATGAGAAATGCAAATCAAAACCACAATGAGATACCACTTCACACCCATTAGATGGCTGTTATTAAAAAAAAAAAGGAAAATGACAAGTGTTGGTCAGGAAGTGGAGAAATTGGAACCCCTGTGCACTGCTGGTGGGAATGAAAGATGGTGCGGTCACCGTGGAAACCAGTTTGGTGGATTCCTCAAAAAGTTAAGTGTAGAATTACCATATGATGCAGCAATTCTCCTCCTAGGTGGAATTCAAAAGAACTGAAAGCAAGGACTCAGACACTTATATACCAATGTTCATAGCATATTATTCACAATAGCAATAGCCAAAAGGTGGAAGCAATATAAATGTCCATCGATGAATGAATGAATAAACATAATTATACATATATATATATATATATACACATATATATATATAGTGGAATATTACTCCACTTTAAAAAGGAATGAAATTCTGATACATTCTACAACATGGTTGAACCTTGAAAACAATATTGTAAGTGAAATAAGCCAGACACAAAATGATAAATATTGTATGATTCCGTTCATATGAGGTACCTAGAATAGGCAAATTCATAGAGACAGAAATTAGAATAGAGGTACCAGGGACTGGAGAGGAAGAGAATGGGAAGGTTATTGATTAAGAAGTACAGAGTTTCTGTTTGGGTTGATGAAAAAGTTCTGGAATGGATAGTGGTGATAGTTGAATAACTTTGTGAATATAGTTGCTGTAGAGTGAATTGTGTCCCGCTCAAATTCATACGTTGAAGTCCTAACCCTTGATGTGATAATATTTGGAGTTGGGGCCTTTGGGAGATAATTAGGTTTTGAGGTCAGGAAGATGGAGCCCTCAAGTTGAAATCAGTGCCCTTATAAAAAGAGATACCAGGGAATTTGCTCTCTCTCTCTTTCCCCACCATGTGAGGGCACAGTGAGAAATTAGCCAGAAAGAGAGCTCTTACCAGAATCTGACCATGTTGACATCTTGATCTTGGACTTCTAGTCTCCAGAACTGTGAGAAAATAAATTTCTGTTGTTTAAGCCACAAGCCTATAGTATTTTGTTATGGCAGCCCAAGCTAAGACAGTGGTTAATGCCACTGAATTGTATACTTGAAAGTGGTTAAAATGGTAAGATGTATTATGTATATTTTACCACATTAAAAAAAAATAGAAGCAAAAAATGAAACAGGCAATTCTGTTACTTTGCCTCTCTTTTGCAAATCTCTAGATGTTAATCTCAGAAAGACATTACTAATTGTATAGCAGCGACTCTTGTCCAACTCTGTCAGCCCTTCTGCCTCATATGGATGGGGAAAGTGAGGATCACCACAATAAACTGATTTAACTGGGGTCAGAGTTCTCTGTCCCTCACCATGTGTACCCTGCCTTCAAGAATGGCACTACTATCACCCAGCTGCCCAAAACAAAAATCTTTCTCATCCTTGATTCTCTCTCATCTTCCTCAACTGCTATGTCTTGATGATTCTACCATCTTAATACATCTATATTCCTACCATTTCTGCCTCGGTTTCAGTCACTTTGGTGGCTTGCCTAATAGCTTTTCATCAACTGGTTTTATTTCTTCTCTTCTTGTTCTCCTCTCATCCATTTTCAGAGTCTTTCCAAAATCCAATCACATTATTTTATTCTCTTACTAAATCTTTCAGTAACTTCCTTTAGTTAAGGTCAAATACCTCAACATGACATTCAAGACTCTTCAAGGTCTTCTGGTGTCCTCTTAACTCTCCAGTCTGGTCTCTTCTCTCCACTTATCACCCAAGCTGTGCTCCAGCCCTATTAAACTTGTGGTTCCCTAAACATTCATACTCATTTCTCTCCCTGATCATTACTAGAGGATGGACATTTTCAGAGATAAAGGTCACAACACACATAGGTATGGTCTTTCTTTCTTTCTTTTTTTAAAAGATTTTCTTTATTTACATGAGAGAGAGAGAGAGAGCATGAACAGGGGAGGAGCAGAGGGAGAAGAGGAGGGAGAAATAGACTCCTGCTGAGCAGGCACCTGACATCAGACACCAGCGCTGGGCTGGCCCCCAAGGGTTGATCCTAGGACCCTAAGATCATAACCTGAGCTGAAGTCAGATGCTTAAGAAACTGAGCCACCCAGGTGTCCCTGTGGTCCATTCTTTCTTTTGTACCCCTTAACAGGCCCAGGGCCTGACCCAGCCCTCTGTTTCTTCCTGGCCTCCAAGGCAGCCTCAGTGGAGTCTTTTGGTTACTGGATTAAACTGCTTGCCTGCCCCCTTTCTTTCAGGGCTGGTGGGAAAGGCATTTGACCAAGTTGGAGTTTCAAGAGTCAAAACTGGGATTTGGGCATTGGGGTGTAAATAGGCATGATTTTGTTCAAGGCTGCTGAGACCTATTAAAGGAGAGAAGAATGCCATCGTTTATGGGCATTCTACAGAAGGCATTGGGACTGACGCCCCAAGTAGTAATATGTTACCTGCCATGAGAAAGTAAAGGATAGGATTCAGGAAATACTAGGACCCTGAGATCAAGACCTGAGCTGAGATCAAAAGTTGGACACCTAAGGACTGAGCTATCCAGGTGCCCCTGATCAATTACATTCTTAAAGTCTTCCCTGTCCACTTTCCCCAGACTGTTTCAACTGGTAAACTCCTCGTCATCCTTAAGCTCTTAACTTCTTCTTTTTTTTTTTTTTTAAGATTTAATTTATTTATTTGACACAAAGAGAGAGAGAGAGAGAGAGACAGAGAGAGAGACAGCGAGAGAGGGAACACAAGTAGGGGAGCAGAAGAGGGAGAAGCAAGCTTCCCGTTTAGTAGGGAGCCGGGGCGGGGCTCAATCCCAGCCCCCTGGGATCCTGACCTGAGCCCAAGGCAGATGCTTAATGATTGAGCCACCCAGGCTCCCCTAAGCTCTTAACTTCTAAGAATTGATCTCACCACCCTCCAAGGAGACTTGTAAACTCTTTGAAATCTGGGCCTATATCTTCTTCGTTGTATCCCCAGGGCCTGGCATTGTTGATGATTGAAAGATCAGTACCTAGTGATTGTCAAAGTGGAATTTAAAATGTCCGTTTTCACAGATTCATCCACACGTCCTTCTCCTGGGGCCAGCCTAGCACTGTAGCACTGTGCCTTGTTAACTTGTAACCTGCTCTCTCTCTCCTCAGTTCCCCGGGGGTGACTGTGAGCGGGGAAAGACTGAGGATAATGCTTTATGGAAACGATGTAGTCAGCGGTTTAGCTGCACCCTCACCCACACGGCTGTACTTAACAGCACTCCTAGCACATGGTTGAGTTTTATTCTGCTCCTGTGGCTTTAATATAAGAGTCAGAAATACATGAAAAGGAAATGGGTTCAGTAACCAATATCCCATCCGAGGAGAGGAGGTCTGCCAAGGGGGTCACGAATCTGCAGAATTCTTCTTAGAACACCGTCAGCGCAGCTCAAAAGCCTTTCCTCACTTCTCAGCCTCTCTCTTTTGAGACTAGGCCCAGCTGGGTTAGATGGTTTCCTGTAAGTCTTTTAACAACAAGGGCGTTTAAAGTAAGAAAGAGGAAGAGAAAGTTGGAGGAAGGGGCAAGGGGCCAGGGCCGAGCCAGGCCGGCTTCTGCTCATAATTCAAGATGGGTCTCTAAAATCAGAGAAGGCAGCGCATCTCCCTCCATGTGTTTCGTTTCTGCCTCTACTATTCTCTCTGGGTCCGTTGATTTATTACTGAGACGCAGCTCAAGAAGGGGAGAGAGTTTCTTTCCTGTGTCTGAAAGGGAAAAACTTTGAGCAAACAGCCAAAAGAGGGAGGGAGAGGAGACTGGCTATAATGTGGGGGAAGAGAAGGAGGGAGGCCGAAGCTGCACTAGCCGCGCACTGGGAGGCCGGCGGCCGGGCGCGCCGGTGAGCTGCAGCTACCCCGGCCGAGCCCCTGGCAAACTCGCGGGCGCAAACACTGGCGCCGGAGGCAGCAGCGCAGCTGAGCCCCAGGCGCAACCGGGCCTGGGTGGCGCGGGGCCCGGCCCGGGAGGCCCGAGTCTGTGCCCGGGGGGCGGACCGGGGGCGGGGCCGCCCCAGGAGCTGGGCTCTCCCGCGGGCGGCCCTTAGTCTCCCCGCCTCGGCGGGCAGCCGCGGCAGAGGATGCCCTACGGCGCCGCCTGCCCGGCCCCGGAGAAGCGGCTGAGAAGCCGGCCGCCCATTGGTGGCGGCGGCGCGGCGTCTCCGCCCCCTCCGCGTCCCCGCCCCCTCCGCCGCCGCCGCCGCCGCCGCTGCCGCTTCCCGGCTCCGCCTCCTCCCCCTGCGGGAGCCGCCTCCGTCGCCGCCACCGCCGCTGCTGCCGCCGGCCGGGGCCCAGCCAGCGCCCGCCCGCCGGAGTCAAGTCGCAGTCGGAGCCGCTGCCCGCGGCCCCGCCATGAGCGGAAGCGCCGCCGCCGCGGTCGCCGCCGCCGCCGCCTCAGCAGCTGCGGCCGCCGCGCACTTCCAGCCTCAGTCGTCGTCTCCCAGGCCAGGCGCCGCCGAGCTCGGGCCCCTGCGCCGCCCGCGCCCCCCGCCGCCGCCGCCCCGGCCCGAGCCTGCCGCTGCCGGCCGCCTCAGCCCTCCGGGCCACGGGCCTCACCGGGCGGGCGCCCAGGCTGGCGGCGCCTGCGGCCGAGCGCCCGGAGCAGGTACGGGGTCCGGGAACGGGCCGGGCGGGGAGGGGCGTGGGTTGGTTTCGGGGGTGGAGGGGCCCAGAGGCGTGCGGTCCAGCCGTCCGACCCCCCGCAGAGGGTGGAGCGTTGTCCGGGTCAGCTTTGTCCGGCCCCGGAGCCCCTGTGAGCCCTGTGTCCCCGTGGCGCCGAGCGGCTCACAAAGCGTTTTCCCACCCGGTGGGTAGCCCCCTCCCTTAGGGTGGGCAGGACAGGACCTTTCTAGGTCTCCGCTTGGCGGAGGAGGAAACCGAGGCGTTCAGGGGAAGTGACTTGTCCAAGGTCACGTAGCCGGGGAGAGTCGTAGCCTGGCTGGGACCCAGGGCCACCCTGGGCCGGCGCGGGCCCGGAGCAGGGGGGCTGGGAGGAGGAAGAACCCCTAGCCCTTGAGACCCGAGAGACACAGATCCGGAGGAGGGGGCGCTAGGCCCTGCTCTCAGACACGCCCACCCAACGCTTTTTAGGTAGGCTTAAGCAACAGGATCTCTTGTGGGGTGGGACTGAGGAGCTGGGGCCTCTTTGGGGGCTTGGTGGTACCCTAGGGAGCCGGTTTGGGGAGCCTCAGGGGGAAAGAGTCGTGTGGGGGTGTATACTCTGGGAGAGGGCTTTCTTGAGTGAATGGGGCAGAGCTTCGGCAACTTCTCATCGTGGGGACCGTTTGGTCTCTGCCAGGCCACCATTGCCCGGACTAAACCAATCCAGCTGAAATTAATAGGAGGGAGGCCTTCCCGCTTTTGTAGAGACACCCATAAGGTGTCTGTTTTCATGAAACGGTCCAAGTTTCGTTCGTGCCCCAAACAGAAGTGCGTATAAGGCCCTGGTAAAAACATTTCTGCTATAGAAGGCCGAATTAGTTTTTTCCCAGGTGGTCTGGATCTGTCACCCATGGAGAACCCCTAGAGAACAGCTATCCCAAGAGTGAAGGGGGAAGGAAGCCGGCAGGATTGGGACAAGTCACCCGCCTGCCTGGTATGTTAGGCAAGGCCATATACTGTATGGGACTTTATTTTTCTTTGGGGGGTGGGTACTTGAATGGGTGGTTTTGACTGTGGATGCATCTTGGAAAGGGAGGGAGAGCACTTGGAGTTCTAGAGACAGAGCGAGAGCGAGTGAGCAATGAAGAGGTTCCTGTGGCGCTGGAAAATAGAAGCTGTAGAATGGGGGAAAAGAAGATATTTAGTCATTGTGGGGGAAGGGAGATGAAAGGATTTTGAAGGGGAAGGGGGCAGTGTCTAGTCCTGAGAAAAGTTGGGATGTTTCAAAGAGGGAGCCAAGGGTGCTGAGTTTGAAATGAGTCCGTTAGAGATGGATGGTCTTAAAGGTTGAGTAATAGGTATTGGTCTGCAACAATCAGTTCATTTTCTTCTAGTAAAAACAGTTGTACTTTTATATACGTGTTTTAGCCTTCTCATTCCCCACCCCCCATTTTCTCTCCTTTCTAAGGCTGTTGGCTCAGGGTATTGTCTGGGAAGTAAGGCTTGACAAAAGAGGGAAGGGGAAGACTAATTAGCAAATGCATTAATTAGGGCCCTTTGTCCGAAATGTTTCCTTGTTTAAGTCAGCTGTTTTCTTGCTTTCCTTCTGCACTTCAGCTTTCCAGCTGTGGTGGCTGTTGGACGGAGGCTGTGGAATAAGTGCCGTGATTTAGACAAGATAGGTTAGATTTTTTTAAAAAACGGAGAAACACCTATTTGACAAATATGTATAAAAGCACGAAAATTTTCTGGTCAAAGATTTTAATCAGGGAAATGCAAATGGAGACAATATTGAGGTGCCATTTCACACCCATCAGATTGGCAAAATTTAAATGCTGCGATAACCAAGTGTTAGTGAGTTTGTGGGGAAATCAGTTTATTTCCTGTTAGTGGGAATGTAAATGAATCCAACCACCTTGGAGAGTAGTGTAGTGATGTCTTATTGGAGAGCTAATATACCTTCTTACCTAAAGTGTCCGTTTCTAGCTCTGAGAAATCCTAGTACAGGTGTCCAAGAAAAGAAGTATGAAAGAAACATAAGCATCCTTATTGCAGCTTAAATGGCCACCAGCAAGGGAAATGCATAAATTGGTAGATAGTCCCACGTGGTTGAGTCTTACAGCACTGAAAAATAAACATAGCCACATACATTAAAATGATGGAATCTCACAAACATAATATGGGGTGGGGGAACAGTTTTCAGGATTCTTACAAAATGTTTTCACTTTTATAAAATCTGAAAACATGCAAAATATTGTTTGTGGCTATGTGCACATATAGTAATAGTATAAAAACATGCATGGTAACGACTAACACCAAATTCAGAGTAGAGATTATCTCTGGGAACAGAAGATGAGGAATGGGATTGGACAGGGGTACACCGAGGGCTTTAATAATATCTAATATTCTGTAACAAACCTGAATCAGATAATTGCAAATTAGGATTTGCTTATTTTGGGTGTAGGGTCAGAGATATTCAATATCTTATTTTAAATATTTTTCAGATGTTTGAAATATTTCTCACATGCAAAAAATTTGCTTGTTTATAGAGTGCAGGATTTTTGTCTCATAATAACGAAACTCTTGCTACAGACTCCAGTCCAGCACAGCCTTTTAAGCATGCAGGCTGGTGATCCTTTTCTCACCTATTTCTGACCTGCAAAGTCTAGTGTATTGCACTGGATGACTTTTATTTTGGAACTGCTCATAGGCATGGAGGATTTCTCAGTCTTTCTAAATTTTCTAGTGGACCTAGGTCAGCAGTTTGAGCTTTGTCAAAATATAAGTGCCCCAGGACATTCAGACTTTTCTGATGTAGGGAGGGCCCCAGAAATCTGATTCTGAAAAAGTTCCCCAGTAGATTCTGATGCCCACTAAAATTTGAGAGCCACAGCCTTGGGCTCCTGACTCTGGGCTGTACTCCATCTCAGCTTTGCTCTGTAGGCTACCTTCTCTTGCCCGTCCTGCATGACTAGGACTAATTTGGGCCCATGTGATATTTAGCTCTTTTGTAGGGCATAAAAGAATGATAGGGTTGGAAGCTATTGAGTGTTAAGCCCTTTATAATGGGGTTGTCTAGTCCTCTTATTTTCATGCAGGTAGCTAAGGGGCCCACGGCCCACCAGGGCTATTTATCAGGTTTTACAAACTTTAACCACTTGTGTCACAATATGGGGTTTTATAATTAGGTTCGGAGCAAAAGAAAAGGGCTAACAGAAGGAAAACCCAGCAAATTTGGAGATAGGAAACCCCTAACAGTAAATGTATGTGATCGTGCCTTTTTCCATAGATGATAGTGATTGTTTTAGTGCTTTAGCTTATGACATGGATTTAGATTTCAGCTATTTGAACCTACGGTCAAAGATTAGGGTCTCAGATAACAACTGATTATCCCCTTCAAGATAGAAGAATTCCCTTTCTCCCAAATTTGCTAGTTTTACTTCTCTGCCAGGCCCTTTTTGCTCTAGTCCTAATATGTTTAGGAATGAATTTATATTCACAAATGTGAGGATTTCTGATAATGAAATCTGTGGGATGCCTGTTTGTTTTGGGAAGGTTCTTCTTTCAGGAACCCTGCTTTGGAAGTGCAGAGCTTCTCCACATACACTGTTGCAGGTCTGCTGTGTTGGGTTGTGTAGATTGGGCCCAGCCTGAGGTCACCTGTTTTGTGTGGTGAGTGGGAGTGGAAATTCGTTTGTGTTCCACTTACCAAATGAGCATTTTGTAGGGATGCCTGGGTGGCTCAGTTAGCTGAGCGTCCAACTCTTGGTTTCTTCGCAGGTCCTGATCTCAGGGTTGTGAGATTGGTCCCCACGTCGGTATCCATGCTTAGTGTAGAGTCTGCTTAAGATAGGGAGAGATTCTCTCTCCCTCCCGCTGCCCCTCCCCACCCTGAGCTCACTCACCCTCCCTCTTTCTGTCTCCCGCAAATGAATTAAAAAAAAAAAAAAACAAAAACGTTTCTTGTGGAAATGTGTCCCCTCAGAGAGGGAGTACCCTTTTCTAATTCTCATCGAGTGCCTCATGAACTAGTATGGCCTTGCAACTTTGGAGGGCTCCGTCCGAGGCAGTTTTGTTGGTCCATGTGTAATGAACTGTGCCATCCATAGTTAAGGACTCTGTGAAGAGGACAGGTCAGTTTTGGGCCTTGAGTTCTGAGAATTTTCTGCACGTGAACTTTTTAATGGAAGGAACCTACCCCCGGCTTTTTATCACCATGCTCAGTTGAACCAAGATTTCAGTTTAAAATTGTAAAATTTGTTATGGAGCTGGAGAAATATGCTCAATTTTGAAAATACCATTATTTATGAAAAGACGGAATGAGAGAAATATTAAAAAAACAAAAGCATTTGGTAGTTGAAGAGAAAGTAGCTATGCACCACATTGCTCTTGCATTCTTGCAGTGCTCACTTTGAGGGGGAAATACGTTTTCCTCTTCCTATTCCCCCACATTAGCATTCTTGAATTTCTTAAGACCTGAGGCTTTTTAGCCAATTTTGAAAATATTTACCCATTTGTAGTTTCCATTAAGTGGTTGTTTACGCTTCCTGCTGTTTTATTTTTTCTTGGAGAGAGAGGAGGAGGGTAGTGCTGAACCAAGGACAAGACTGGACTTCCTACTGCTTTCGCAAATAATGGCAGTGTGTTTTTCAGAACTGTTGTCATGGAAGAGTGCTGTTATGCGTGGCTCAAGGGAGAAGTACATTTGAAGTGGTTTCTGTTGTCTGTTTTATTATCATTTTTAAACATGATCGAGGGTGATGGTTACAGAGTTCCATTGTGCTTTTGCTGCTGTCTTGAAGGAGTTTGTTGTTGTTGTTTTTGGAAGAGAATATGTTTAAGACTAAAAATTTAAACAAAAATAGTCTTTTGGGGCACCTGGGTGGCTCAGTGGGTTAAAACCTCTGCCTTCAGCTCAGGCTCCTGGGATTGAGCCCTGCCTCGGGCTCTCTGCTAGGCAGGGAGCCTGCTTCCCCCTTTCTCTCTGCCTGCCTCTCTGCCTACTTGTGATCTCTCTTTCTCTCTGTTAAAAAAAAAAAAATCTTAAAAAAATTTTTTATACTTATTTTAAAAATATTTTATTTACTTACTTGAGAGAGAGAGAATGAAAGAGAACATGAGAGGGGAGAAGGTCAGAGGGAGAAGCAGACTCCCCGTGGAGCTGGGAGCCCAATGCGGGACTCGATCCCAGGACTCTGGGATCATGACCTGAGCCGAAGGCAGTCGCCTAACCACCTGAGCCACCCAGGCGCCCTAAAAAAAAATCTTAAAAAAAAGTTTATTATTATTATTTTTAACAAAATAGTCTTAATGCCCACATGAGGAAGATAAACAGTTCTCACCTATGGGCCTTACCCAAAGCAGTTTGATTTTTTTTTTTCCAATTCTGTTTAAAGGGATATTAGTGCGATTTTAGGGATTGCTTGGAACAGTTAACTGGAATGATGTTGGGCAGGTGGAGGTAGAGAATGATGGGATTATACTGGAGTTTATCAGTGGTTGCCTCCAGTCTTGATATGGAAAACTATCACTGTATTGTCTGCTTTTGGAATACATATGTGTAGAAATAAGGGAGAGATGGTGAGTTTTGAGATATGTAATAATTTGACCCCTTTGAAAGAAAAAGCAGAGGGAAGAAGAAGAAATACATGAAAGCAGCAAGCAGTTAAATAGTAGGACATTTTGTAGTGCTATTGGGATGTTCTTTGAGTTGAAAGTTTCCTGCCTGTATCTGTTCTGCTTCAGCACCTTTGGCTTCATTGTCTGAAGATAGTGCTTACTGATCTTCAGTTGAAACCTGTTTTATTGTCATGGAGCTGTAAAGTGAGCAGTTTTGAAGACCAGGCTGAGGTGGGAGGCTAGGCTAAAGGTAAAAACAAGTATCCGTTTTGTAATTGCTTTTGTAAGTAGGAGTTGAAAGTCTCATAATTAACAAAAGTATTTTTCATTTGGCATTTAGGCTCTCTTATTTAAAAATTGTTTTAATACATTTGTCTTCCTCCGTAGATTTTTACTGCTGCCTATTTGAGCACCTCCTGGGTGCCATAACCCCCATACCAACCACTGGTACATGGGGGTGATAGCCTTCCTTGTCGGAGACTTCATTCATTACCTGAGGTGTTGAGAGTGGCACGGAAGACTGCTTCAGCTTGTGCTTTCTTTTCTCCCTTTTATCATGCTTCCGTCTTCTCCCTGATCTTTTGGGCTTGGTGGTGGTCCACTCGTCTGTCAGTGATCTTCCCCACTTGTGAGGGGTGCAGAGGCCTTACAGAACGTTTTGACCGGGCACCCTTAAGTGAGCCCCTCGAGCAGTTTTGAGCTAGCCTTGAGGGCCATCATAGCGGCTTCAGCGCCTCTTCCTTCTCTGCTGCCTGTGTTGCCACCACCCACCCTTTGCTGTGGAGCCTGGAAGGCGCCCCCCTCACCCCCAATCATACAAAGACGCTTTGTGCTCTGAGGATGTTCTAAAGGCGGGATCACTGCAATTATAATTCCCTAAGCACAACCAAGTAATGGGGGCAGGCGGGGTAAAGATGGTATCCAAGTTCTCGTTGGTAGGGAGAAGTCAGGCGGGGATTAAAAATCGTCTGGAGACAGTACCGAAATGGATAATGGAGCGTTGTTGGTAATGCTGTTGGGAATGTGTTTAATTGAATACATTTCAGATTTTTAAATTCTAATACTTGCAAGATACTTGAAGCTTTAAAAAGCATAAGGCAGCCTGACTTTTTTTAGTTTTTTTTTAAATCTAAAATTATAACAGAAAATTACTTTAGAAGAAGGTATGTAGAAATCTCAGTCTACTTTGCTTTATGTTATGTTGCTAGAATGATTGATTGCCCAGGAAAGCCAAATACATATCTTACTTACTATCCAGGGGGTGCTCTTACTAATCCAGCTCTTTTTGTTTATTTCTATAAGTAAGCTCTAACTGACATTTTTGGGAAGCAGATGTTCTTCTCCCACCACAAAAAGAAAATCAGTGTGGGGATATGTGCTTAATAAACTCTTATATCAACCATCCTATGTCATGATGTGCTTCCAAGCTCTATTGGTAATCTCTCAGTGAAAACTTTTTTCTTACTATTTTTTTTTAAAGATTTTATTTATTTGACACACGAGAGAGAGGGATAGGGAGAGCAGCAGAGAGGGAGAGAGAAGCAGGCTCTGCCGAGCGGAGAGCCCGATGCGGGACTCGATCCCAGGACCCTGAGATGATCTGAGCTGAAGGCAGATGCTTAACTGACTCAGCCACCCAAGTTCCCCCCTTATTATGTTAACTATTAGTATATTACTCTGATTAGTGTCTCAAACAAACTTTTGTTCTTTTAAAAAGAAGTGCACCAGACGATTGGCTACAGAGGTTATCTTTAGGCTTTAGGATTGTGGACTCCAGTCATCTCGAGGTGAGGGGAAAAGATCCTTTTTGTTGTCATGATTAGCATTGACACCTGTGGTGAGTGCAGCAGCCAGGGAGAGTGTGTGTTCTATATAGAAAGCTATAGGTACTGTAAGCTGGCCCATCATCTAATTACTTGTTGGAGTCAGGTCAAGAATTGGACCTTTATTTTTACTGTCTAGTGTGATTTTTTTTTTTTTAAAGATTTTATTGCCCGATGTGAGGCTCCATCCCAGACCCTGAGATCATGACCTGAGCCCAAGGCAGAGGCTTTAACCCACTGAGTCACCCCTGTCTAGTGTGATTTTTGTCCTGTTGGAGGAAATCTCCCTTTTTTTTTATTGACAGAAGTGTGTAATGTGATGATTTGATAAATGAATACATTTTGAAATGATAACCACAATTAGGTTTATTAATACATCTATCACCTTATATAGTTACCTTTTTTTTGGTGAGAATGTTTTAGCTCTTAGCAAATTTCAAGAATATAATACAGTATTATTAACTTAGTCACCATGCTCTACCATAGATTCTCAGAACTTGTAATTGAAGGCTTCTTCAACACCTTCCCATTTTCCCTACTTCCCAGATCCTGGTAACCACCATTCTGCTCTCTTTCTGTGAGTTTGACTTTCTATTTTTATTTGTTTTTGTAAGACTTTATTTATTTATTTGACTGAGAGAGAGATCACAAGTAAGCAGAGAGGCAGGCAGAGAGAGAGGGGGAAGCAGGGTCCCCGCCGAGCAGAGAGCCTCCGATGCAGGGCTCTATCCCAAGACCCTGAAATCGTGACCTGAGCCGAAGGCAGAGGTTTTAACCTACTGAGCCACCCAGTGGCCCAAGTTTGACTTTTTAAATTGAGAACTTTTTTAGTTCTTTTTTTAGATTCCACATGTAAGTGAGATAGTACTGTATTTGTCTTTGTCTGGCTTATTTCACTTAACATTATGTCCTCCAGGTTCATCCGTTTTGTTGCAAATGGCAGGATTTCCTTTTTTCTAATGGCTGAATAATATTCTGTTGTACATATATACCAAATCTTCCTTCATCCATTCATTTATTAGACACTTAGGTCCCTATCTTAGCTGTTGTGAATACTGCAAAGAATGTGGGAGTGTAGATAGTTTGAAGAAATCTACCTTAAATTAACCTTCACATAAGACTACTGGGTAGTCTATTACAAAGATATTGCCCGTATAATTTTAGAAAAGACTACTAATTTGACAGCTAAATTTTATGAGATTTAAAAATAAACAAGCATCCGGGCGCCTGGGTGGCTCAGTTGGTTGAGCAACTGCCTTTGGCTCGGGTCGTGATCCCGGAGTTCCGGGATCGAGTCCCACATCGGGCTCCCAGCTCCGCGGGGAGTCTGCTGCTTCCTCTAACCTTCTCTCCTTTCATGCTCTCTCTTACTTTCTCTGTCTCTCAAATAAATAAATAAAATCTTAAAAAAAAAATAAACAGGCATCCATTTTATATGCTTTCGATGAAAAGTAAGATTGATCTCTCCCTCCCCACCCCCAATGTTTTAGGCAAGTATCTTGTTTAGCAGTGACTTTATTTTAGCTTAATTATAAACTGTTATTTGGCTACTTCATTTACTTCATTTATAATATATATTTCCTTGGGGCAGTAACCTCTGACTTCTTATTTCACTACTCTCTGGTGGCCACTAAAAGTAATGATAAAACATTTATTGAATGCCTACTGTGTACCAGACAGTGAGGATTTCAGATACAA
This sequence comes from Nasua narica, assembly GCA_028533885.1. Taxonomy (NCBI): domain Eukaryota; kingdom Metazoa; phylum Chordata; class Mammalia; order Carnivora; family Procyonidae; genus Nasua; species Nasua narica. The sequence continues at coordinate 49,517,764 of CM052813.1, read as the reverse complement.
TTTAGATAGGGAATAGTTCAGTGATAGATTCTGACAGTATGTTAGCAGAACAAATGCATTTTTCTGCTAACCCTTAGTAAAGGTGTGCTAACCCTTAAGAAAAGGGGAGAGGACATCAAAATTGCATTAATAGTAGTGATATATAACCATGATAATTAATGTTGCTAAAGCACAGATCTAGCCAGACCAAAAATTTATGTGGTTGCCTTATAAGTAAAAGAAGTATTTTTCTATCTGGCATTCAAGACCAGCAAAATTGGGCTTTTATTATTTCAATCTCAACTATTTTTCCTCATGAATATTATTCTCCAGGGAAATAGGATGCCCTGTTGTGACCTGTTTATTGGATTCTTCAGCTTGGAATGCCTTCAGTTTTTCCAAATCCTACTTGTTTTTTAATATCTAGGTGGTAGTTGTCATTTATTGTCTGCAAAGCTCTGTTCTAAGTGCTTAGCTGGATTAATTCATTTAATTTGCGCTAGGGTCCTTTAAGGTTGATGCTATTATTATCCTTATTGTGCAGATGAAGAAACTGGAACACAGGTTAAATAACTTTGCTAGAGATGATGCAGCTATTAAGAGTGTTATCTGGGATATGAACTCAAGCTGTCTAGTTCCAGAGTCTATATTTTTAGCCATCATGCTTTACTGCATCTCAATTTTTTTTTTTTTAAGGAAACTTAGCAGTTAGTTTTGGTAATAAGAGGTTGAATGTGATCACTGCTTTAGCCAGTGAAAGTAATTTGCAATCTTTAGTTTTTACCTTCGGTCCTGAGAAATATACTCTCTTTTTTTTTTTAAGTTCTGAATTATTGCATTAGGATTATTTAATTGATTTTTTAAAGTCATTCATTACTTCTTAATTTTAATTTTTTAAAAATGAACTCAGCTGTCTTTTTTTTTTTTTTTTTTAAGATTTTATTTATTTGACAGAGGGGAGAGAGATCACAAGTAGGCAAGAGAGGCAGGCAGAGAGAGGAGGAAGCAGGCTCCCTGCTGAGCAGAGAACCCCACGCGGGGCTCGATCCCAGGACCCTGAGATCATGACCTGAGCCGAAGGCAGAGTTTTTAACCCACTGAGCCACCCAAGCGCCCCTCATTACTTTTTTACATAAGGAGTAGGAGTTACCTGCATTGGGGTGGGTGGATTCACATTAGAATAGGCATATTTAAATTCTTTCTTAGAAAATCTCTCATGTTCTGTAATCCTGAACATTAGGGTCTTAACCGAGTGCTTGTTTGAGCACTTAAGCAGATAAAAAAATTCTCAAGGAAAAATTTGGCCCTACTTAGAGGAACTTTTGAATCTCAACTTTTTGTGGATATGGGTACCTACCCACTAAATCATCACAAGAATGGATGTTAGACTTCTTTTTAGTCTTTTTTTTTTTTTTTTTAGCCTTCTTAAGTTCCATAATAAATTGATTTGTCACAAGCTAAAGCATAAACATATCTCTTCAGTAGCACGGAATATGAACATTTCAGGTATTAGTTGGAGATGCTAATGTGTTGGGTTGATGCTGTCTGAGACAGTGGATTATTTGAAGAAAGTCTTGTGGCATTGTGGTTACCAAATGAACTACTTCAAAATTGGTTGGAATGCTTGTTAAAAATTCTCTGTCTTTAGGTGACCTAGAGTTGGAATCTGAAATGGAGTAAATTTCCTTATAAACAGTTATAGGTGATGTTTCTAATATTGTTTGATTTATACTGTAGGCTTAATGGGCATTGGTAGGCAATCAGTTTAGAAAATGTGCTGTGGGAAAATGAGATTCTAAGGTCAAAACCAGGTACAGTACTTACAGACTTTTGGAACGTGGCCCGTTTTTGAGTGGAGCACTGCCAACAATCTTTTTCTCCTCTTTGCTTTTGGATACCTAGAAAGGAAGAAGGAATTCTTCACTTTTCAAATTCAAGCAATATGGAATTAATTTATCGGAGGAAGACAGTCTTTCTATTCAGACAGGATAAAGACTGGTTAATCCAGATAATTGAGGAGTTTCCATTCATTTACGTGTTTGGATTTCTTTAAGACCCTTAGCTTCAGGGGCGCCTGGCTGGCTCAGTTGGTTACAGCCTCTGCCTTCAGCTCAGGTCATGATCTCGGGGTCCTGGGATCAAGCTCCGCATGGGGCTCTCTGCTCAGCTGGGAGCCTGCTTCCCCCTCCCTCTCTGCCTGCCTCTCTGCCTACTCGTGATCTCTCTCTCTCTCTGCCAAATAAATAAATAAATAAATAAATAGAATCTCTTTTTTTAAAAAAAAAAGACCTTTAGCTTCAGAACAAATCAAGAGTTATGTTTAGGGGCTCTAATGGAAGACATTATTGTTGACTGTGTTTGCTATATGTCAGGAATGAGTCATGAACTATTGTGATTTAATTATCCAGTGTTTCTTTTTTAAAAATCGTGCATGTATTGTTGAAAACAAATTATTTCTATTTATGATATATATATATATTTTTAAAGATTTTATTCATTCATTTAACAGAGAGAGAACACAAGCAGGCAGAGAGGCAGGCAGAGGCAGAGAGAGGAGCAGGCTCCCTGTGGAGCAAGGAGCCCGATGCGGGACTCGATCCCAAGACGCTGGGATCATGACCTGAGCCGAAGGCAGTTGCTTAACCAACTGAGCCACCCAGGCGTCCCTCTATTTATGATATTTTTGAGCCTTAAATAAACGCTACATTATGTGCTAAAAAATCAAAAAACAAAATAAAAAAACCAACAAAGGCAACAAGTCAAAAGATTTGCCTTCTTAAAATGAATTTGTGTGCAAGTCATGACGTTATTAATTTCTATGTTAAGGTCAAAACAAAAGTCAGAATTTGACTCTAGAATGTTTAGAGTCTGTACATACTTTGAATCTTAACTTTTGGTAGAACAAAATCTTCTAAAAAATGAACTCTGATTCAACTGACATAAGTGATTTTAATTCAACATAAATAGTTTTTTGGGGTGGGGATAGAAATCAAACTAGTTTTGCCATACCAAAATCTTTCTCTAGCACATTGGAGTTGTGATTATGTTTCCTTTTGAAGTACAATTGTTTGATAGAATAGTTATGTTATTTTTCCTGGTGCTATGTAGTTAAAACCCCAGGGTCTAAATTTTAAAGTCTGATTAAAACTTTGCTTCTGTGGAAGAAAAGTTACCAAATTGAAAAGGGACTTTTGAGGGACACCTGGGTGGCTCAGCCGGTTAAGCTTCTGCCTTTGTCTCAGATCATGGTCCCAGGGTCATGGATCAAGTCCTGCGTTGTACTCACTGCTCAGCGGGGAGCCTGCTTCTCCTTCTCCCTCTGCTGCTCCCCCTGCTTGTGCTCACTCTCTGGCTCTCTCTCTCGGATAAATAAATGAAATCTTAAAAAAAGGATGGGGCTTTCGAAATTTTTATTCCAATTTTAGTATATGTGCTGCCGAAGCGAGCACCGAAATTTTTATTCCAAATTGTAAAGGGGCTTTAAAAATTTTGATTCCAAGATTGCTTTTAAGGAGGGAGAGGCAAGTCAAATTGGATATGGGCCCCACAGAATTGTCTGTGCTGCTTCCTGGGTCAGGAAAGCTCAGAGAGGAGGGCTGTGTTGCAGTAGGGCAGGGTGTAAACCTGGTAGGAACTAGAAGTGAAACTGGAAGTGCCTTAAAAAAAAACACACAACAAAACCCAGATTGTTGTATTAGACTGAGTCAGGCTGGATTGAGCAGTGAGACTGTGATTCTTTTTTTTTTTTTTTTTTAAGATTTTATTTATTTATTTGACAGAGAGAGATCCCAAGTAGGCAGAGAGGCAGGCAGAGAGAGAGGGGGAAGCAGGCTCCCTGCCGAGCAGAGAGCCCGATGATGTGGGGCTCGATCCCAGTACCCTGAGATCATGACCTGAGCCGAAGGCAGAGGCTTTAACCCACTGAGCCACTCAGGCGCCCCGAGACTGTGATTCTTTTTTTTTTTTTTTAAAGATTTTATTTATTTATTCATTAGAGAGAGAGAGACTGAGAATGAGAGGAGAGAAGGTCAGAGGGAGAAGCAGACTTCCCGCAGAGCCGGGAGTCCGATATGGGACTTGATCCGGGGACTCCGGGATCACGACCCGAGCCGAAGGCAGTTGCCCAACCAACTGAGCCACCCAGGCGCCCCTGAGACTGTGATTCTTAAGCACAAAGTGTATGTAGTACCCCTGACAGATTTCCTGATGAAGTCAACATGTTTGCATTTGACTCAGGACAGACTTTAGTCTCAGTGGAGGAATACAAGAGAAGAGCGAAGGGAGAGGCTGAGGCAGGGGCCTTAAGGTGCAGGTTCTTTTTTTTTTTTTTTTTTTTAATATTTTATTTATTTATTTAACAGAGAGAGAACACAAGCAGGCAGAGAGGCAGGCAGAGGCAGAGAGAGGAGCAGGCTCCCTGCCGAGCAAGGAGCCCGATGCGGGACTCGATTCCAGGACGCCAGGATCATGACCTGAGCCGAAGGCAGCTGCTCAACCAACTGAGCCACCCAGGCGTCCCTAAGGTGCAGGTTCTAAAAGAAAATTTAAAAAAAAAAGGGGTGGAAGAGGAAGAAAAAAGAAAAAAGTTAAGAAAGACAAAAAAAAAAAAAAAAAAAAGAAAGATTTCTGAGCTTTCGAGAGAGCAGGAAGTTAAAGGTGGAATTCCGGGGACATTTTCCGCTCCCCACAAGCTGTATGGAGGTGAAGGCTGTGGCTTGGAAGTGGTGGACAAGTAGATTTAGAGTTGTCGGTAAAGGCATCCTTGTTAGAACAGAAAAGATGTGTCACTGTGGTTTGTTTTAAAATAATAGATCTCACTATAATGTTAGCATTACAACGGTTACCCAGTCTTACATAATTTTATTACGCCTAGGGTTAAAATTGAAATTCACTTATTTTAGAAGAAAAATGAGAATTTACAATTGACTTACAGTTGACACTTAAGAGCATTACATCTCCAGGGTGGTCTAATGGTAGTTATGTGCTATCTGTTGTTGAGAGAGTTGACAACGCTAACATGCTCTGCCTCACTGAGCATGCGCTGCTAATGTTTTTCCCACAGGAATGATAGGATCAAATTTAAAGACATTAGACATTGCCCTTTCTGCTGGCCTCTCCCCTTCCCTTCTCCAGAACCATTCATGGATGCTCTGTGTGGATGAGTGTGTGTAGTATGGATTGGGATTGGGTTTATAGCTCTGAGGTAGCCCAGCACTCACGCTTTATTAATGCATCACCTGGGAACTTTGCTAAAATGCAGATGTCTAACAAGGGCACAGATGATAGTGGAGTAGTTTGGAGTGGCCAGGCGGTGGAGTAGTGGCTTTCAAACTTGAGCCTGTATGACAGGCATTCGAAGGGCTGGTTAAAAGGAAGACTACGTGGCTCCACCTTTCTGAGCTTTTGATTCACCTCACTAGGGTGGGGCCTGATATTTTGCATTTTAAACAAATTTATTGGTGACGGTAATGCAGCTGGAGAGAGTATATTTTGAGATCCCCAGAAGTAGAATACAAATAATATTGAGGAGAATCAAACCATCTGTCTTGGCTTCTTGAGCATTATTTTGTAACTGAAGACGGTGAAAAAAAGTTTGCTGAAAGTAAATAATTAATACTGTTCATGGTGAGATAGGTGTTGAGAATGAAGGAATGCGCTTGTGATAACCACCACCGGGTGTTGTAGGAAATGTTTCATACATCTGAAACAGATATTACACTGTATGTTAATTAACTGGAATTTAAGTAAAACTTTAAAAAAATGCTGTCCATGTTAGGTAAATGACACCTCATTAAATAATTCTGTGTTTTATTGTGGTGAGAATATGTCTCTGTCTAGAAAATATTCACAATAGACCCAACCAAATGGTTGGTAAGAAGGAGGATTACTTCTGGAGAAGGATCCAGCATTATGGAGGGTGGGATTTTAGCTTTCTTTATAAGGTTTTAATTTTTACTAAAAAGATTGTATTTCTATTTATGTAATTAATTTTATAAAAAGGGATAAGAGACTGGGCCAGATAGCTTCCCATTTACTTCTCCACATCTGTCCTCCACCCTGTTCTACCTGGCTCTCTGCCCCAGTGAAAGAGATGCCAGATTCTCTGGCTTCTTATTGGGTTTAACCTTAGGAAATTTGAAGGGAAGGAGAATGAAGTCAGAGTATTTATCCCTTCTGCTGTCTTGGTAGCCTGCATTTTATTACCTGGGTTCTGGGAATCTCTGTCTCCTGTCTCTTTTGGGGGCCAGAGCAATAATTGTTCTGCTATTACTAGTCCTGGTTCCTGTTCTACCCTCTGTGATTTCTGTAGGCCTCACCTAATTTAGTAATTATTCCTTTTACAAATAGACCCCTTTCAGTTTATTCTAATTTGAGTTTGTCATCTCTTTCCTCTGTTGGAAGCCTGAATGATGGACCCTCTAGTCCTGTTCCTCTCTTTACTATATTTTCCTATTTATTTAACACCCACTCCACCCTATCCTCTCGACTATAATCCCAGGGGGAGTGACAGTACTATTTTGGTAGGTGTGACCTTCCAGACATTTTCTGTATCTATAGTGTATATCTATATACACATTTAACATACAAGGAATCATAATGCATTTCCTATTGAATAAATTCTTTTTACATCATACTACGTTGTGACCATCTTTTTTTTTTTTAAAGATTTATTTATTTTAGAGGGAGTCCAGCGGGGAGGGGCAAAGGAAGAGGGAGAATCTCAGGCTGAGCTATGAGACTTGGGGTTCATCTCATAACCCTGAGATCATGACCTGAGCCGAAATCAAGAGTTGGGCGCTTAACTGACTGAACCACCCAGGTGCTCCACATTGTGACCATCTTTCTACATCAGTATAATCTACGTCATTCTTAATAGCTGTACACTATTCCATTGTATTTGCTATGCACATAGCACAATTTAAACAGTTCCTTATATATTTAACATGAGAGTTTTATTTATTTATTATTATTTTAAATATTTTATTTATTTATTTGACAGAGAGAGAGAGAGAGATCACAAGTAGGCAGAGAGGCAGGCAGAGAGAGAGAGGGGGACGCAGGCTCCCCGCTGAGCAGAGAGCCCAATGCGGGGCTCGATCCCAGGACCCTAAGATCATGACCTGAGCTGAAGGCAGAGGCTTTAACCCACTGAACCACCCAGGCACCCCTATTATTATCAATTTTTAAAAGATTTTATTTATTCATGAGAGACAGAGAGAGGCAGAGGGAGAAGCAGACTCCCTGAGGAGCAGGGAGCCTGATGTGGGACTTAATCCCAGGACCCTGGCATCATGACCCTAGCTGAAGGCAGCTTAACTGCACCAGGTGCCCCTTAACATAATAGTCTTAATTATATCCTGAATTTCCATTAATACTTGATCTGTTTCTTCATTTTGTTCTATTGATCTGTTTCTATTCTGACACCAATATTACACATTTTACTGATTATAAAGCTGAATTCTTGGTAGGGCAAATCATAGTTATTTTTGTTTCGGAGAAGACTTTTTGGCTTTCATCACATACTTTTTTCCCCTTCCAGATACAGTTTTTAAAACTGTTTGTCAGGATTCCCTCAAATCCCACTGATACCCTGATTGGAAACATATTCGTGAAGTTTTGTATTTTAATTCACATTTGTCAATGCATTTCACATTCTTTTTGCTTTTGACAGTGTAGCGTTTTCATCATACTTCTTGAATTTTGCTGATGTTAGGAAAAGGTGTTGGTTTTTGTATACTTTTTTAAAAAACCTTCCTATTTCCTAAGCTCTTGTAGTTAGTTGTTTTAGTAATTTTTCACAGGTTTTTCTTGGATATTCCACTTGGACAACTTTATTATTGGTAGATATTGCTAATTTAGACTCCTTTTCAGTATTTTCCTCTTTTTTTTTTGTTCCTTGTTTCACTGGGTAGGGCTCTAACATTGGGAAAAATGCCATCTACTTGACTAATGAGGCTGCCTCAGGTGTCCTTCACTGTCATTGTTGGGCTGACTGTGGGTCTGAAATCTAAAAAATAAAAAGAGTATTTTCATTTATTTAATGTTTTTCTCAGAAAGGATAAATTTATCAGATGGTTTTTCAGCTCAGTTATCTACCCGTTGGAGATTGTTTCTTTCAACCTGTTTATGTGCTGAATTAATCAATTTTCAGTATGGAATTATCTCTAAATTTCTGGAGTAAATCTCATACTAGATTGATTTGTTAGTATTTAGGGCTTTGGTATATATTCAGAAGGGGGAGGCCTATAATTTTCCTTCCTTGTGCTATCCTTGACATCAGGATTTTGGTAGCATGGAAAAATGGTGGTTTTGGCTGGAGGAGCGGGAACCATTTCTGTTTTGTTTTTTAGTTTATTCCACTCGGTTTTCTTATTTTTTGTGTGTTTGGGGCAAGGTGGGGGACAAGTATTCGGTTTTGCTGAATTAGATATTTTTGTAGAAAATAAATTCCTTTTCCAGCTTTAAAAAAAGTATGAGTTCATTACGTTCTTTTTAAAATTTCCTCTGTAAATATGATTTTGTCAGCTTTCTTAATCTTAAGTTGTATTTTATTCTTTTGATTAGATTAAAATCTTTGTCTATTTACTCATCTATAAAATCGGTATAATGAAAATGAGCTAATGTATGTGCCTTACCACATAGTAAGCAATCAAATGATCGTCGTTATTTTTAATTTTTAAAATTTTTACTTATTTATTTTTGAGAGGGAGGGGGAGAAGAGAGGGAAAGGGTGAGAGAGGATCTTAAGCAGGCTCCCCAACTCTGGGCTAGATCTCACAACCCTGACATCATGACTGGTTCCCAAATCAAGAGGTTCCCAAATCAGGAGTTGGACGCTTAACCGGCTAAGCCACCGGGGCACCCCTGATGGTTGTTACTTTTTAAAAAATAATTGTCTTTTTTGTTTATTATCTATTTATTTATTATCTATTATTTTTGTATACTGATTAAGGAATTTCTTTTTTAAAAGATTTTATTTATTTGAGATAGAGAGCGCACATGCGTGGGTGGGGGGAGGGGCAGAGGAAGAGGGAGAAGAAGACTCCCTGGTGAGCAGGGAGCCTGATGTGGAGCTTGATCTCAGGCTGGTGAGATCACAACTTGAGCCAGAGGCAGATTCTTTTTTAAAGATTTTATTTATTTATTTATCTGAGAGAGAATGAGAGAGAGAGCATGAGAAGAGGGAGAGTCAGGGGGATAGGCAGGTTCCCCGCCAAGTAGAGAGCCTGATGCGGGTCCGGGACTCCAAGATCATGACCTGAGCCAAAGGCAGTTGCTCAACCAACTGAGCCACCCAGGTGCCCCCAAAGGCAAACTCTTTTTTTTTTTTTTCCCAAAGGCAAACTCTTAACTGACTGAGCCACCCAAGCACCCCAGACTCAGGAATTTCTGTTCTCATCTTTATTGAAATCTTTCTGTATGCCTTAAAAGTTTTTAAAAAAATGTATATGTTTATTGTCTTCTGATTACAAAAATGCACATGGCAAAAAATTAAAACATTACAGAAGTATGTATCAGACAAAATAAAAAGTCTCTTTATTTGAATTCTTTTTTTTTTTTTTTTTAAAGATTTTATTTATTTATTTGACACACAGAGAGAGATCACAAGTAGGCAGAGAGGCAGGCAGAGAGAGAGGGGGAAGCAGGCTCCCTGCCGAGCAGAGAGCCTGATGCGGGGCTCGATCCCAGGACCCTGAGATCATGACCTGAGCTGAAGGCAGAGGCTTTAACCCACTGAGCCACCCAGGCGCCCCTCTTTATTTGAATTCTTGAGAGTTCAATGAGAACAAGTTGGTGTATATATTTAAGTGTTTTTGTTACGCACATACATGTTATAAAAAGTGGGACCATACTATATATATTATTTTGTAACTTGCTTTTTTTCAACTTTATATCGTGGATCTTTTTCCAAATTAGGATTTATAGATCTAGTTTTTCTTTTTTAAAACCTTTATTTGACATACAAAAGACACATAGCAATATTCACATCTTCTGAGTTTGTAGCTCAGTGAATCATCACGATGTGAACACATGTGTGTAACCAGTAGTCAGGTCAAGAAATAAAATATGGCAAGTACCCCAGAAGCTTCCCAGTGTGCCTCCCTATCTCATTCTTTTTAAAAATTTAACAGCTTTATTAAGATAAAACACACATATCATACAATTCACTCATATGAAGTACAAATTCAATGCGTTTGGCGTTTTGGTGTGTTCACAGTTGTGCAACTGTCACCACTGTCTAATTCTAGAATCTTTTTGTCACCCCAGAGAGAAACCCTGTACCCATTGTCAATCACTCTCTATTTCTTCCTACCCCAGTGGTAGGCAACAATTAATCTAATTTCTGTCTCTGTAGATTTTTCCATTCTGGACCTTTTATGTAAGCGGAATCATACAACATGTGGTCTTTTATGACTGGCTTCTTTCTCTTAACATAATGTTTTCAAGGTTATCCTTGTTGTAATGTATATCAGTGTTTCATTCCTTTTTATGGCCAAATAATCATTGTATGAGTATACTACATTTAATTTATCCATTAATCAAATAATGGACATTTAGGTTGCACCATTTTTGGTTTATTATGAATAATGCTGCTATGAACATTTGTGTACTAGATTTGGTGAGGACATATGTTTACATTTCTCTTAGATACACACACACATACCCCTAAGAGCAGAATTACTGGGTCTAGTAAATCTGTGTTTAACCTTTTGAGGAACTGCCAGACTTTTCCAAGGTGGTTGCACCATTTCATTTTTCTTTTCTAGCAGCAGTGTAGGAAAGTCCTAAATTCTTCACATTCTCATCAACACTTAACTATTTTCTGTCGTGGGATGCATTGGTAGTTCATTGTGGTTTTGCTTTGCATTTCCCTAATGGCTAATGATACTGAGCATGTTTTCATGTGCTATTGGTCCATGTAGATTTTTTTTTTAAAGATTTTATTTATGTATTTGACAAAGAGAGAGAGAGAGATCACAAGTTGGCAGAGAGGCAGGAAGAGAGAGGGGGAAGCAGGCTCCCCGCTGAGCAGAGAGCCCGATGTGGGGCTCGATCCCAGGACCCTGAGATCATGACCTGAGCCGAAGGCGGAGGCTCAACTCACTGAGCCACCCAGGCACCCTGGTCCATGTAGATTTTTAAAAGGTTTTTAAATTTTCCCTAATTGTCAGAGGCAAAGCTAAATAGTATCTTTTGTGTCTTTATAATTTTTAGACAACATCTAAAATTTCAGTACATCTATGCTTCTCTACTCTCTTTACCTATAGTACATATTTTGAGGATGATTTTTAAAAATGTTTTATGCAATTATATAGTGAGATTTACAACAGTTATTTAGATTTATCTGTATTTTAACTTGTTTGCTCTTGCCTTCCATTCTTAGCTATACAATAAATGGAAATCAGTTCTTTCGTTGTGTGAGTTCTACAGTTCCCAGGATCTGTGTTTCCATATTTTTTATAGTACGTGAGTAGGGATCTGTATGATAAACCTGATTGAGACATGTGAAGGGTATGATTAAGGTTTGCATTTCATTGGCAGAATCCAGAGTTTTGTTCCTCTTAACTGATCTGGAGTTGCAAGGTAGTACTTTTCAGTTAGTTACCTTTCCAGGAAGAACAGCCTGAGGTTGGGAGTTTGTAGGAAAAATGATGTAATTTGTTTCTTGGTGATCAGAGAGATGACTAGGGAAAGTAGATGGACAGAGTGGAGTGCATAATTCTATTATTTGGAAAGATCACCTGGTCTTGGAGCATCATATGTACTGCCTTTGTTCAAATATAATAAGTACATATCTTCATATTTGTGTAATTTATGAGTACCACTGCTTTCTCTTTGAGTTATTAGCATTGTTATTAGTCTCTTTGAGTTATTAGAAATAATTTTTTTTAAAAGATTTTATTTATTTATTTGAGAGAGAGAGAGTGAGAGAGAACAGAGAGGGGAGAAGGTCAGAGGGAGAAGCAGACTCCCCATGGAACCGGGAGCCCGATACGGGACTTGACCCTGGGACCCCGGGACCCCGGGATCATGACCTGAGCCGAAGGCAGTCTCCCAACCAACTGAGCCACCCAGGCGCCCCTAGAAATAATTTTTGTATGGAGTACCTTGCTTTACCCAAAAGATAAACAGTTCATTTTGAAATCTGAATGGAAATACTTCTTGAAGAATCTATAGGATATGGGCCACAGGATGATACTACTGTGAATTTTCCAAAGCCTAGGGACTAGTATTCAATTTCATGGGCCTAGAAACTGGGCTTTTCCTGCATGTCTACAGGTGCTCAGACTCCCACTGTCTCTATAACAGAAGATTTGTATCCAAACTGAGAGTGCCAACTTATAATGTGAGATTCTAATGACTTAAATACAACAAAATAAATGAGTGTCTGCTTTATACCAGTCCTACTTACTATTGGGTATGCAGTAGTGAACATAAACAGGTGAAACCTCTGCTCTTATGGAGGTTATATTCTGGTGATGTGAGACAGACTATAACTGATAAATACAGAATGTGTCATAAAGATGGTTAAGTACTAAGAAGATAGAGTAGGGCAAGGAAAGATAAGCAAAGTGTCAAAGAAGTGGGTGCTATTTAAATCTGTTGGCCAAAGAAGACCTCTTTGGTATGGCGATACCAGCTGAGACCTAAAGGAAGTGAGGGGTCAACTCTGCAAGTGCAGAAGCCCTGAGGCAAGAGTGTGCTTGCTCTCTTCAGGGAGCAGGAGGGAATTCTGAGTGGCCAGAGAGGAGGGAGCAGAGTGGCAGGAAGTAGGATGGTGACCTTCGCCATTATACAGACTTTTGTTCTGAGATGAGATTACTGACATAATGTAACTTCCCTCTTAGCTGCAGAGCTGAGAATGGGCTATAGGTGAGGGGAAGGGTTGGAGTAGGAAACATGGTTAGGAGGCAGTTTTGGTAGAGCAGGAGATGAAGTGATTCACTTGCTTCTTGGTTATAGCTGGGATGTGTGGGCTAAGTCAGAAATAGGCTGCTTGCTGTAGAGTCTGATACCTGTCAACCCTCATCACCTTGACCCTTCTTCCTTAAACTGTTCTTGCCAGAATCATCAATGATGGTGAGTTGCAAACCAGTGAACACTCAGGCCACATCTCACTGCGCATCTGACCAGAATACTCCATAAAATTGACTTTTTTTTAAAAATATTTTATTTATTTGAGTGAGAGCAAGATAGAAAAGTGGCAAGGTGGGCAGACGGAGAAGCAGCCTCCCCGCTGAACAGGGAGCTAGACTTGGGGCTCAGTCCTAGGACCCAGGATCATGACCTGAGCCGAAGGCAGATGCTTAACTGACTGAGCCACCCAGACGTCCATATAGAATTGATTTTTGAATCCCTGTGTTTTGACTTCTGTAACCTTGCAGTGTTGATTTTCCTCTCCCCTTTATGTGTATTTCTTTTTGTTAGCTCCTTCCCCTCAGTAACTACAGGAGTGAGTTGTGCATGGCTTGGCTTTGTACCCATGTTTTTTTTCCTGTGTTCTTTCTTGATATTATTTGTTCCTAAGGATTTAAATATCATTTATATGCTGAGAATTCCCAGATTTACATTTTATAAAGAACTCATTTTATATATCAATAACTGAAATTATTACCCAGCCAAAACTGGGGGGACCTGCCTTTTCACCCCACAGCTCCCCCATGCTACCCCTGTTAAAAAATTTAAATTCAATTAATAAACATATACTATATTATTAGTTTTGGACATAGAGTTCAGTGATTCATCATTCTTATATAATATCCAGTGCTCATTACATTGCCTGCCCTCCTAAATGTCCATCACCCAGTTCCCCCATCCCCTGGCCCCCCATCCAGCAACCCTTGGTTTATTTCCTATGTTTTTTTTTTTAAAGATTTTATTTTTATTTGACAGAGAAAGAGAGCACAAGCGGGGGGGTGGCAGGCAGAGAGAGAGGGAGAAGCAGGCTCCCTTTGAGCAGGGAGCCTGATGTGGGGCTTGATCCTAGGACCTTGGGATCATGACCTGAGCTAAAGACAGTGGTTTAACTGACTGCGGCACCCAGGCTCCTCTATGATTTAGTTTTTAAAGATTTTTATTTATTTGTTTGAGAGAGAGAAAGAAAGACAGCAGAGTGAGAGAGCATGAATTGGGTGAAGGGCAGAGGGAGAGGGAGAAGCAGACTCTCTGCAGAGCAGGCAGCCCGATGGAGGGCTTCATCCCAGGACCCTGAGATCATGACCTGAGCTGAAGGCAGATGCATAACTGACTGAACCACCCAGGCACCTCTTGTTTCCTATGACATGAGTCTCTTATGGTTTGTCTTCTCTGATTTCGTTTTGTTTAATTTTTTCTTCCCTTCACTTAGGATCCTCTATTTTGTTTCTTAAATTCCACATGAGTGATATCATATGATAATTGTCTTTCTCTGATTGATTTAGGTCGTTTAGCATAATGCCTGCTAGTTCCATCCATGTGGTTGCAAATGGCAAGATTTCATTTTTTTGATGGCTGAGTAGTATTCCTGTGTGTGTGTGTGTGTGTGTGTGTGTGTGTGTGTGTATACACACACCACATCTTCTTAATCCAGTCATCTGTTGATGGACATCTGGGCTCTTTCCATAGTTTGGCTATTGTGGACATTGCTGCTCTAAACATTAGGGTGCAGGTGACCATTTGAATCACATTTGCGGGGCACCTGAGTGGCTTAGTCGTTAAGTGTCTACCCTTGGCTCAGGTCATGATCTCAGGGTCCTGCGAACAAGCCCTGCATCAGGCTCCCTGCTCAGTGGGGAGCCTGCTTCTCTCCTCCCTGTTCCTCTCCCTCTCACTATCTGTATTTCTCGCAAATAAATAAATAAAATCTTAAAAAAGAAAAAAAAAGAATCACTGCATTTGTATCTTTGGAATAAAAACACAGTCACTGGGTCATAGGGTAGTTCTGTTTTCAACTTTTTGTGGAACCTCGGTCTCTCTCTCTCTCACTCTGCTGTGTGTGTCTCTCTCTCTCAAACAAACAAACAAACAAATAAATAAAATCTTTAAAAAAGTAGATGATAGAGGTGTCTGGGTGGCTCAGTCAGTTAAGCTACTGCCTTCAGCTTAGGTCATGATCCCAGGGTCCCAGGATCAAGCCCCATGCTGGGCTGCCTGCTCAGTGGGGAGCCTGCTTCTCCCTCTCTCTCTCTCTGCCTGCCTCTCTCCCTGCTTATGCTCTCTCTTTACCCTTTCTCCACAGCCTCACCAACCTGTGTCATTTCCTGACTTGTTAATTTTAGCCATTCTGACTGGTGTGAGGTGATATCTCATTGTGGTTTTGATTTATATTTCCCTGATGCCAAGTGATGGGGAACATTTTTTCATGGGTCTGTTGGCTGTTTGGATGCCTTCTTTAGAGAAATGTCTGTTCGTGTCTTCTGCTGTCCATTTCTTGATTGGATTATTTGTTCTTTGGGTGTTGAGTTTGGTAAGTTGTTGTTCTTCTTCTCCTATTTATTTATTTATTTATTTAACGAAGAGAGAGAGATCACAAGTAGGCAGAAAGGCAGGCAGAGAGAGAGGGGGAAGCAGGCTCCCTGCTGAGCAGAGAGCCCTATGCGGGACTCAATCCCAGGACCTTGGGATCATGACCTGAGCAGAAGGCAGAGGCTTAACCCACTGAGCCACCCAGGCACCCCTTCTCCTTCTTTTTTTAAAAGATTTTATTTATTAATTGACACACAGAGAGAGAAGGAGGGAACACAAGCAGGGGCAGAGGGAGAGGGAGAAGCAGAGCAAAGAGCCTGAGGGTGGGGCTTGATCCCAGGACACTGGCATCATGACCTGAGCCGATGGCAGATGCTTAAGGACTGGGCCACCCAGGCACCTCTGATAAGGTCTTTATAGATTCTGGATACTAGCCCTTTATATAACATATCTTATATGTTAATTAAGTACCATATTAGATATCTAATCTTATCTGATATGTTAATGATCAGATTATTATCTGATTTTCTGATATAATAATCAGATTAATAATAATTTATTTGATATGTTGATATGTTAATATGTAAATATTTTATCCCATTCTGTCCGTTGTCTTTTGGTTTTATTGACTGTTTCTTTTGCTGTACAAAAGGAAGTCCCAATATTTCATTTTCGCCCTTGCTTCCCTTGCCTTTGGTGATGTGTGTAGGAAGAAGTTCAAAGAGATGGCTGTATATGTTCTCCTCTAGGATTTTGATGGATTCATGTCTAACATTTAGGTCTTTCATCCATTTTGAGTCTGTTTTTGTGTGTGAGATGGTGTAAGACAATAGTTCAGTTTCATTCTTCTGCATATGGCTGTCCAATTTTCCCAACACTATTTATTGAAGAGACTGTCTTTTTTCCATTGGACATTCTTTCCTGCTTTGTTGAAGATTAGTTGACCATAGCATTGAGGGTCCCTTTCTGGGTTCTGTATTCTGCTCCACTGATACATATGTCTGTTTTTGTGCCAGTTCCATACTGGCTTGATGATTACAGCTTTGTCATAGAGCTTGAGGTCTGGAATTATGAAGTCACCAGTGTTGGTTTTCTTTTTCAACATTCTTTTGGCTATTTGTTGTCTTTTCTGGTCCCATACAAATTTTAGGATTATTTGAGTTGGGAAAAAAGTTGATGGTATTTTGATAGGGATTGCATTGAATGTATAGATTGCTCCAGGTATCATAGATATTTTAAAATATTTGTTCTTCCAATCCATGAGCATGAAACATTTTTTCATTTCTTTCTGTTTTCCTCAATTTCTTTCATGAGTGTTCTGTAGTATTCTGGGTACAGATCCTTTGCCTCTTTGGCTAGGTTTATTCCTAGGTATCTATCTTATGGCTTTGGGTGCAATTATAAATGGGTTCAACTCCTTAATTTCTCTTTCTTCTCTCTTGTTGCTGGTGTATAGAAATACAACTGATTTCTGTCCATTGATTTTATATCCTGCCACTTGGCTGAATTTCTGTATGAGTTCTAGCAATTTTCACGCCACAGTTTTTTCCATCAATAATGGCACCATCAGTTGCTTAACCTGGGAACCTAGGAGTTATTTTTGGCCCTTTGTTTTACTCTCATGCCTCCCCCATCCTTCACCAATCATTTTCAACTTACTCAAAAATGTATCTTGTATCCTTTCATTTCTTTACATCAAAACCATCTTGTCTCTCCCCTTCCCCCCACCCCCCAACTACCGTTTAGAGTGTTTTAGTTGGTCCTCTCACTTCTGGTTTCCCTCCCATTTTCTCTGGACAGCAACCAGAGAGCTTTTAAAACAATGGGTCATGTAGCTACTTAAAACCATTCCTTGGCTTTCTGCTGTACTTGAACTTACCCAATATTTCCTTTCTTTTACAGGCTGTTTTCTCTACATGTACTACTCTCTGCCCTTCGCTCAGCTTCTACTCATGTGTTAGCTCTCAGCTTCCCTTTGAGGTTTTCCTTGACCACCTTGTCTAAAAGGAGGTTCAGCCTCTCTGTTCTCTCACTGCACCCTGTTTTCTTTTCCTCTTGCCACAGTTTGAAATTATTTATTCATGAGTTTACATATGTGGCCCAGGCACCTGTCCCTCTGGGTCTGGCAAGATAGTTGAGTCTGTCCTTTAGCAGAGAAGTTTGGTCTTGATTGTAACTGATACCAAAAAAAGTGAATTCAGAAGAGGCTGCAAATAATTTTATACTTTATCTTGGGTCAATTTCCAGAAGCCCGTTCTCTTTTGATATTCCTTCTTCCTTGCTTTTCTTTATCCCTTCCCTTTCTATTCTGATAACCTTCTTTTGCCCAAGACAGGGAAAGTCTTTGACAGCCTGTGTTGAAGCCTAAGTTGATTTGTTCCTGGCTCTATCCCATAAGGTAGTTTTGGATCATCATATTCTTCAGAACTGAACATATATAGGATAGACCAGATCTCTCTTATGTGGTCTTCTATCCTACTAAGATTTTTTTTTAAGATTTTATTTATTTAACAGAGAGAGAGAGAGAGAGAGAGAGAGATCACAAGTAGGCAGAGAGGCAGGCAGAAGGGGAAGCAGGCTCCCTGCTAAGCAGAGAGCCTGTTTCGGGGCTTGATCCCTGGACCCTGAGATCATGACCTGAGCTGAAGGCAGAGGCTTTAACCCACTGAGCCACCCAGGCACCCCCATCTATCCTAATAAACTTTGTTCTTTACTTTTTTTTTTTAAGATTTTATTTATTTATTTGCCAGAGTAAGAGAGCACAGGCAGCGGGAGCAACAGAGGGGGAGGGAGAAGCAGGCTCCCCACTGAGCAAGAAGCCCAATGTGGGACTCGATCATGACCCGAGCCAGAGGTAGACCCTTAACTGACTGAGCCACCCAGGCATCCCTCTCCTAATAAACTTTGATGTGTCATCCTAATATACCTCCTTGTGACCAGGAATTTGGTATTAGGAGAAATCGAGGGAATGAAGGGGACTAGGGTTCCCCTGTCCTGCTCGTCCCCCACCCACTTTAAGTTTTCTTCCCTGCTAGATTGCAAGCAGCATGAAGAGATAAATCTGTCCCCGATGTTCATCATCATGATGTACCCAGTGCTTCTACAGTGCCTGGCACTTAGTATATATGCAGAGTATATATGCACTCAGTATATATGCAGAGAATGGAAGTGGAACAAAAGCAAATTCAGGATTTCATCTAAGTGATGGGAATTGGTGAAAAATCTCTTCCTCTCAGCAGTAGATGCCTTTAGTATCCAGAATATTTGTGTGCTCCCCTTGCTCCCTGAGACTGAGAGAGAAGACTCTCTATTCTGGGTAGAGCTAGGTGTGACCAGAGTTTGGTCTCAGAACCTATTTCTTATTGCTGATTGCCACCTTCAGGTGGCCCTTTGTTTCTCTGTACGTGCACATGTCATTGATGAAGCTGGTTGCTTCTCTCTGTCCATTAAGTCTTCTTGGGCTTAGTAAAAGCCTGTTTCCTACCACTGTTTTGTTTCACTTTCCTAATCAACCCTATTGTGGTGGGGGGTGTTTTGGGGCAGGCACACTTGGACATACACACACTTTGTTGTTACTGCATGTAGTCCCAAATGTACATGTATATAATAGTTTGATTAAACCAATGTAGATAAAAGTTCTTTTTGTTCTTGCCTCTGAATTTCCTGTTGGCTTGCTTAAATTTTGGATTAGTTTTAGTTTCTTTTTTATATTGCTCACTTATGCTAGAGAAGTAAGCCATCAGTTTTGCAAACTGAGAGCAGTCTATTTATATAATACTTTTCATTACCTTCTTTGCTAGACATCCACATGGAGTTCTGAGGAAGGTGTGTGGATAATTAACTCTGTGTGCTTATATCAAACAATTATGATGTGCCTATAAATGGGAGACTCGGAATTTCTAGTATATTTATTGGTCATTACTATTTTTTTTTTAATTGACAGAGAAAGAAAGATTACAAGTAAGTAGAGAGGCAAGCAGAGAGAGAGGGAAGCAGGCTCTCCGCTGAGCAGAGAGCCCGATGTGGGGCTCAATCCCAGGACCCTGAGACCATGACCTGAGCTGTAAACCCGCTGAGCCACCCAGGCTCAATCCTCAGGCTTAATCCAGGCTTAATCCTCAGCATTGCCTTCTAGGCAGTTGATCATCATCTTAAGAAACCATAAGAAAAAAGTTTTAAATTACATTTGTCATCTTTAATTAGAGGCACTGATTTTGGCCTTGAGTACAGTTTTCAGATATTTTTTTTTTTTAAAGATTTTATTTATTTATTTGAGAGAGAGAGAATGAGAGATAGGAAGAGGTCAGATGGAGAAGCAGACTCCCCGCTGAGGAGGGACTCCCCGCTGAGGAGTCGCCCAACCAACTGAGCCACCCAGGCGCCCAAAATACATAGCTGTAAAACAGAATTTGTGCTGATGTTACCAATTACTATGGAAAATCTTGTGTTCAGAGATTTCCTGACTGGGGCGCCTGGGTGGCTCAGTCATTAAGCGTCTGCCTTTAGCTCAGGTCATGATCCCAGGGTCCTGGGATTGAGCCCCGCATCAAGCTTCCTGTTCCGTGGGGAGCCTGCTTCTCCCTCTCCCACTCCTCCTGCTTGTATTCCCCACCCCCTGGGTCAAATAAATAAATAAAATCTTTAAAAAAAAAATTTCCTCACTTTTTATTTTAGAAGAACACTGCAATTAGTTAAAAACTCATTTTTAACTTTGTACATGGTGATAGAAGATAAATATGAAGATAAAATTTTTTAAGTTCACAAACCTCTGAAGTGAACAACTAATAGTATTTAGTGGTGGTGGAAGGAGAGAAGTATTTCTGTGTAAGCAGCATACAGTGTTTAGAGTTAATATTTTATGTGGTCTGTATGTGATAGAGTATGGAGTAAGCTCTGTTTCTCTCTCTTGTGCTCTTTCATGCACCCAGGGTGTTAAATATAAAGGAATTCTTCAGTCTCTGAAAACACTAAGGGGATTTGTAATCAAACCTTATAAAGCCATGATAATGGATTTATTCTCAAAATATTAAAGTACTTAACAAAATGAGGGCAATACTCTATTCCTGATTTTGACGGAGGTTTTCTTTTTGGACAAATAAAACGAGTTAATACTTTTAACGTAGATTAGTAAATTTAACCTAAGAATAACTTCAGGAATAAATACCTGTCAGAACAGAATGGCTAGTGTGGAAAAGAGAAGAAATAACAAGTTTTGATAAGGATGTAGAATAAAGGGGGGATGCCTGGGTGGCTCACTCAGTTAGGTGTCTGCCTTCAGCTCAGGTCATGATTCCAGGGTCCTGGAATCGAGTCCCACATCCGGCTCCCTGCTCAGCAGGGAGTCAGCTTCTGTCTCCCTCTCCCCGCTACTTTGTGCTCTCTTGTGCTCATACACACTCTCTCTCTGGCAAATAAATAAATAAAATCTTTAAAAAAAAAGGTTGTAGAATAAAGAATAACCCTTATGAACCCTTATGCACTGTTGGTGGGAATGTAGATTGATGCAGCCACTGTGTAAGACAGTGAATGATCCTCAAAAAAAATTAAAAATAGAATTACCATATGGTCCTGTAATTCCACTACTGGGTATTACCCAAAAAATGTGAAAATAATTAATTTGAAATGAAATAGGTACCCCTATGTTTATTGCGGCATTATTTGCAATAGCCAAAATATGGAAAGAACCCAAGTGTCCATCCATAGCTAAATGGACTAAGAAGATGTAGTATACATACTACAAAGTGGAATATACTCAGCTGTAAAAAAACATAATTTTATCTTGCCATTTGCGACAACATGGGTGGACCTAGTGGGTATTAATGCTAAGTGAAATAAGCCACACAGAGGAAGGCAAACACTGTATGATTTCACTTGGCATGTAGAGTCTAAAAAATAAAACCAAAAGACTTTTTTTTTTAAATTTAAGAATTTATTTATTTGACAGAGAGACAGCGAGATAGGGAACACAAGCTGGGGGAGTAGGATAGGGAGAAGCAGGGCTCTCTCTGAGCAGGGAGCCCTATGCGGAGGTCAGTCCCAGGATCCCAGGATCATGACCTGAGCTGAAGGCAGATGCTGAATGACTGAGCCACCCAGGTGCCCCTAAACAAACTTTAAAAAAAAAAAATTTATTTATTTGAGAGAGAGAGAGAGTGTGCATGCATGTGTGCATGCATAAGTGAGCGAGGAGAGGGGTATAGGGAAAGAATCCCAAGCAGATTCCTGGCTGAGCGCAGAACCCCCACATAGGGCTCGATCCTACAACGCCAACAAAAATCAAGAGTCAGAAACCCAACCAACTGAGCCACCCAGGTACCCCTGAACAGACTCTTAAACATAGAAAGCAAACTGGTGGTTGCTAGAGGGGAGGGGAGTAGGGGGATGGGCAAAATAGGTGAAGGAGATTAAGAGGTACAAAGTTCCAGTTTTAAAATAACTAAGTTGAAAAGTACAGCATAGGGAATATAGTCAATAATGGGATAAAGTTGTATGCTGACAGTAACTATACTTACTGTGGTGAGTGTTAAGTACTGTATATAGAATTGTCAAATCACTGTGTTATATGCCTGAAACTAAACATTGTATGTCAACTATACTTCAATAATAATAAAAAAAATCTGCCAAACTTAAAGTAATTTCAGGGAGGGTTAGATCATGAATGCTGGAAGATCCTTTACCTTGGGGACTTCCTTCTCACATTTCTACCCCTTCCCCCATCTTTTCATTGTATGGCCATGGAGGGCAATCTGGCTTTCTTAATAAAGTATCTTTTTTTTTTTTTTTAAAGATTTAATTTTTAGGGGCTCCCGGGTGGCTTAGTTGTTTAAGTGGCCAACTCTTGATTTCAGCTCAGGTCATGATCTCAGGGTTGGGATCAAGCCCTGTGTCAGGCTCCCTGCTCAGTGGGGATTCTGCTTGTCTCCCTTTCCCTCTGTCCCTCCCCCTCTTGCTCTCTCTCTTAGTTTCTCTCAAATGAATAAATAAATCTTAAAAAATCTTTTTAAAAATTTTTAAGTAATCTCTACATCCAACGTAGAGCTTGAACCCACAGCCTCGAGATCAAGAATTGCATGCCACACTGACCCAGCCAGGTGCCCCCCAAATATCTTGGTGTTCTGTGGCTAAGAGACCGAATGTGGCAATATGCTGCTTGGAAGTTGTAGTGGACTTAGTATATATGGTAGACTTTTCTCCTAGGTTTGCCACCAGGAAGCCGCTGGTCCCTCAGGAGTACTACTGTGTTGAGAGTCTGCATTCCAGAAAGGTTGGTGTATGTGAAGAGAGCACACCCTTGGCCTTTGGTGTGCATTCTGCAGCCAGCAGAGAGCTGTCTTGCCTCCACAGCCTGGAAACTTTGTTTAACTAAAAGCAGCAATTCTGAACTGATAAAGCTATAGATCTTCTCTTCTAATACATGCACATTTGCACACACATGAAGAATTTTATATACAGTTTTAGGAGCTCATGGACTTCCTAAAGTCCATTGATTTTTTTTTTTAGGGCCTGTGGACTCCATTTTGAGAACCTCTGCCTTGGGGACACCTGGCTGGCTCAGTTGGAAGAGCACTTAATTCTTTATCTCAGGGTTGTGAGTTGGAATCCCTCATTGGGCATGGAGCATACTTTAAAAAAAATAAATAAAAATTAAAAATAAAAAAAAAATAAGAGAACCTGTGCCTTAGAGATTAATGTCGGGGCACCTGGGTGGCTCAGTCATTAAGCGTCTGCCTTTGGCTCACGTCATGATCCCAGGGTCCTGGGATCGAGCCCCACATCAGGCTTCCTGCTCTGCAGGGATCCTGTTTCTCCCTCTCCCACTCCTCCTGCTTGTGTTCCCTCTCTCACTGTATCTCTCTCTGTCAAATAAATAAATAAAATCTTAAAAAAAAAAGATTAACATCAACAAGATTTCCCATAAAACTTATATGTAAGGGTGTAGAGCTATTCCAAACAAACTATTTAAATCAATATTAATGTCTGTGCCCATTTGCACACTTGCAAAATCTCATGGTGTGAACAGAGCTCCATTGAAAGGATAGATGCGTGTCATTCTCTTAGAACTCAATAGAGAAAAGGTTAAAAATTAATATATCAATTGCCAATTAAAAGGTTTAAATTTATGCAGTCTTTTTTATTTATTATTATTTTTTAATATAACATATAATGTATTATTTGCCCCAGGGTACATGTCTGTGAATCATCAGGCTTACACATTTCGCAGCATTTGCCACAGCACATACCCTCTCCAATGTCCATATCCCTATCCCCCCCCCCCCC
>CM052813.1:49411998-49493561 GCA_028533885.1 Nasua narica | reverse complement strand
AAAAAAAAAAAAAAAGTGACAACAGGGTGCCTGAGTGGCTCAGTGGGTTAAAGCCTCTGTCTTCGGCTCAGGTCATGATCTCAGAGTCCTGGGATCGAGCCCCGCATCGGGCTCTCTGCTCAGCAGGGAGCCTGCTTCTCCCTCTCATTCTGCCTTCCTCTCTGCCTACTTGTGATCTCTTTCTCTCAGTCAAATAAATAAATAAAATAATTTAAAAAAAAAAAAGGTAAAGTGTCTGAAGTTTTAAACTTGACTTGTTTCTTTCTTAGCTTCCTTCCATTACAGATACTTGAAAGTTGGCTCCTTTGTATAGTTTGTACTTTATATTAAAGAAACAAAACCTTAATTGAGATAAAGTGTAGTTACTACCTTTGTAGTTCATTTGAACTTATTTCTGCATACATATGGAAGTTGAATACTGATAAATTTTATTTTTCACATTTGTAGCTAATGTAGTTGGATACAACAGAGTTCTTGTTAACATAAAAATGTAACCTTGAAAATCTGTTTAGTTACTAAAAGGATTTAAAATTAGCACATGGGGCACCTGGCTGGCTCAGTCAGTAGAGCATGTGACTCTTGATCTTGGGGCCCATGTTGTGTGTAGAGAATACTTTTTTCAAAGATTTTGTTTATTGGTGCACCTGGGTGGCTCAGTCGTTAAGCGTCTGCCTTCATTTCAGGTCATGATCCCAGGGTCCTGGAATCGAGCCCTGCATAGGGCTCCGTAAGAAGCCTGCATAGGGCTCCGTAAGAAGCCTGTTTTCCTTCTCCCACTATCCCCCCTTGTGTTCCCTCTCTTGCTGTGTCTCTGTCAAATAAAAATATTTTTTTAAAAAAGATTTTATTAAGAGAGAGAGTGAGCACAAGCAGGGACAGGGGCAGAGGGAGAGGGAGAAGCAGACTCCCCAGTGAATGGAGAGCTTGACGTGGGGCCTGGTCCCACGACCCTGAGATCATGACCTGAGCCACAGTCAGATGCTTAACCGACTGAGCCACCCAGTCACCCCTAGAGAACATTTTTAAAATTAAAAATAAATTAATGTATAATTGATACTTTTATTAAGCATAACATGTTTTCAGGTTTAAAAACTACTTGAAGATGGGATGTCTGGGTGGCTCAGTCAGTTAAGTGTCTCTTGATCTCAGCTTAGGTCTTGATCAGGTTGTGAGTTCAAGCCCTGCATTGGAATCTTGGGAAATAGCCTCCGTCAGGGCTCTCTGCTTAGTGGGTAGCCTGCTTCTCCCTCTCCCTCTGCCTGCCACTCTACTTGCTTGTGCTGTCTTTCTCTGTCAAATGAATGAATAAAATCTTAAAAAAAAACCGTGTGAAATCTATATATTTGTAATATTGTAGGCACATTTTTAATATTTGTTATACAAAATTTCGAACATGTATGGAGAGAAACTAGTACAATCAACCCCTATTTACCTATCATGCAGGTTCAGTAGTTACTGGATTATGACAGTTTTATTTCAGTTACATTTCCATTTCCCCATATCTATATCTATCTTGAACTATTTTGAAACAAGTTCCAATCTTGGGCAGCCATGACACACTCTAGCCACCTGGTGGCAGTATACCATAATTTGAAGGTTATTAAGTCTGGGGAATATAATTATAGAAAATAAAGCACAGGAGATGGGGAGTTATTGCTTAATGGTTACAAGGTTTCTGTTTGAGGTAATAAGAAAATTTTGGAATAAGATAGTGGCAGTGGTTGCACAATGTAGTGAATATAATGCCACACTTAAAAATGGTTAGAATGGTAAATTTTATGTTGTATGTTTTGCCACAGTAAAAAGGACTACCTCATGACCGCATTTGTTACCATATAAATACACAAGGAAATTTAGTAGTGTGGTTCTGGTGAAAAGAACTAATATGTGTTTGTTACACTGTCACCTTTTTGGGGAGAAAGACCTGGACCAGCCTTTATTTATTTTATTTTATTTTTTTGAAGATTTTATTTATTTGACAGAGAGAGAGAGAGAGACAGTGAGAGAGGGAACACAAGCAGGGGGAGTGGGAGAGGGAGAAGCAGGCCTCGGGCTGAGCAGGGAGCACAGTGCCAAGGTCAGTTCCAGGACCCTGGGATCATGACCTGAACTGAAGGCAGACACTTAACTACTGAGCCACCCAGGCGCCCCCTAGGCCAGCCTTTAAATCAGTGAGCTTCCAAAATTATTTTGAGCAGCAAAATCATGATAAATAAAACATTAAATTGGAACTGCTGAGATATAATGAGGGGCCTTGGAAAGCTTCTTTCATCTAGTTGAGCAAACTTCCCCATTCTCATACTATTTTAGGGCTCCTAATTGTGTTAAACTATGGAAAATCCCTGCACAGCTCCTCATAAACCAAAAAGCTAGTAATCATTAGAGTTACAAGTATTTGTAGAGGAGATCTAGGTATCAGTTGAGTTGTTTTTAAGTAGCTTCCATGCCCAGCATGGAGCCCATCATGGGGTCTGAACTCACGACCCTGAGATCAAGACCTGAGCTGAGATTAAGTCAGATACTTAACCGACTGAGCCACCCAGGTGCCCCTCAGTTGGGTATTTTAACTGGTTTATTGTTCAGGTCTGTTTCGACCTGAGATAATCGCATGCTCAGAACTTTTTTTTGTAGGGGGAAATGTAGGCACTTTCTGCAGGACATTGTAGATTATAAGAAAGCATGCTTAGTGTTCTAGATGTTCTGAGTTTCAGAGCTGGAAGAGATCTTGCATTATTTAGTTCAACCTGTTCTTTTTAAAAATGTGAGAACTGAGTTCCAGAGAGATTGGCTTGCACAGTGGCACCCAACTAGTCAGTCAGCAGTAAGGCTTTGTGCTATACCACTACTTGATAGCAAAAGTATATCAAAAGGAATTGGCTCTCTTCATATGTCTAGAGATGGGACTGTGTTCACTCTGATTTTACCCTTTTTTCATGTTCTTTTCCTGATAATTGTGAGGTTCAGTTATCAAAACCAACCTTTGGTAACCAGAAAATGAAGTCAAGTAGAATATGCAGGTCTTCTGAGAAACCTGCTCAGGAAGGTTTTGCTATATTTGATCATTTCAATTTGCATTTGTACTTGCATAACACTTTGGTGTAGTTTATCACAGTGAACACACATCTTATAATTGCAGGACATAGTTTGTGGTAGCAGATCCCTGACCTCAGCTTCAAGATCTTCAGCCCTTGGTCTGCTGTTAACTTTTTGTAAGCCGGGGCAAGTCACTTCCCCTCAGTGGACCATGGTTGTATGCTCATTGTAAGCTGGTAGAGGGAGAGTTAATGAGTCTTAAAGGTTCCAGCCATTCGGAGCTGTATGTAGGTTTCAGCATTGCAGTGAAGAAATAACCCTCTTCCATGCTGTTAGTTAGAAAGTATTCACAGGGTAGAAGCTGCTGGTCTTGGTTGCCTATGACAGTAGTTATGCATGTAAGTGAAAACAAACCCAGTTACAGAGTTCACATGAGTGAATTTTTATTTAGGTCTCTTAATGCAGTTAATAAATTTGGGTGTTGAAATCTCAAGCTTCCTCTTGGCCTTCGTCCTAAGGTCATTGGGTTTGAAAAGAAAATAGAAAGCAAATGGTAGTTGGCAAGACCATTTCCTTTCTGTGTTTACATTTCTGTTACTTATTCAATAGTTATTTTGAATACTAAGTATGCTAAGAGGGCTCAAGAATTCAATCTGTTAAAAATTTGTATTTTCTTTGCTGCCTTGGGGACTTATGTCTCTTAGTCATCTATTTTAGCTGGTCATTTGTTACTAAAACATTTACTAGTGTCACATTACCAAATGCCTATGCATGTAGGGCTTGGGGTTGGTGGCAAATTTGAATCCTTTGGAGATAGCAAAATTTTAATTCGAACTTTTGTCTCCTGGATTCATAATGAGTATCATGTCTTTCTATTTGGAAGTGCTTATTTAATACCTACTATGTGCCCAGTGATGTGCTGGGTTCATTATATCAAAACATAAGGTGTGGCTTCTGCTGCCAACAGCTCTTGGTCTAGAAGGAGAAGCAAAGCAGTGTGATGTTTTGTGACACCTTATGCAAAGGTTTGTGGCAGCAAAGAGGAGTGTGTCTAAAATGTGCTCTTCAGTCACAGTGATGAGACCCTGGACTCAATTTCTAGCCGCACTTAATCACAGGAGCTTAATCCATCTAACTTGATGGGCATTTTAAGTTAATGAACAGTTTTTAGGATATATTTTTTTATCTTAATACTTAGAAAAAAGTTGTTTGCAAAACATTTCCTTATTCCAATTTTCTTTTTTTTTAACGTACAGGGAGAGGACGAACAAAGCATTTCATGTAAACTGTTGTGCTGAATTCATATTGTCATCAGCTCTTAAGAGATTGTCTGGAAAATCCTCTCTGTGTATATGAGCCCTATCCTGTATATTAACTCTGTGCCCTCAAATTCCAGGAACAGAAAATAACCTTTCATGTGATTAAAAATCAGTTTAACATTGCCACAGTCTGTACTTGGAAGGGCCAGAAGTTCTGCCTGGAGGCTTTTAGCATTGTTAGGACTTCGGCAGGGCTAGCCTACAGAGAAACTCTCTAACATGAGGAGAAGGTCCAGTTTTTCATGTGGACCTCACAGAGCAGCGTGAGAGTTGTTAGCGCATCGTGAAGCTTGGTAGGCTTTCCTGTGCAAGAGCCAAAACTTTGGGGGAAGGGGAAGAAGGAAGACAAAGACTAGATTAGAGCAGATTGAGTGTGGGAGAACTAGACAATTCAGTTTCTAAGTGTTACAGAAAATGGGACTGGCTTCATGTTCCATCTCAAGGTGAAGTGTTCAAGCCTGGATGAGAGTTGAAAGGGAGAAGAGTTTCAATATATCTTTTTCTAGGCTATCACTTCAGGTGACACGTTGAAGCTGTGAGTTGCTTTTGTAAAGGAAAGTGTTCACTGCTGGTATTTTGCTGTTTTGTGACACTCCTTGAGATCAGCTGACACTCTGAAGTACTACATTGAAACCTGGATTAAGGAGCTGTAGCCCTGCTTTCAGAGAGACACATGCCTCCTTGCTTAAGGACAGTCTTTCACCAGCTGGTTCTCATCTCCCTCACCCTCCCCAGGTCTTTCTGGTCTGTGGTTTGGCTTTTCTGTCTTAGCGTGGGCTGTCTGCTTACACTGCCTTTCATATCCCGACTCCTTAATTTATTCTCAGCCATCTTTGTACGGCCAACAATGATCCAGTTTCAAGTTGTGTACAAGGTCTGACAAAGGAAAAGAGTAGAGCAAATGATAATTGGGTTTGTTTAATTATGCAGTTAATAACCAGTATTAAAGAGAAAAAAATTACATGAAATCATAATGTCTCAAAATTTGGGATATATGGCCCTGCGATCTACTTTCTGTGTTTGCCTGTTTCCCTAACCATGTTCAACCTCTCTCCCATGTTCAGATTTTCTGACAGCATTTCATGATTGACTTCTTTCCACCTGGATTTTTTTCTGTTTTTTGCTTCTAATACTTGATGATTTTTTTTTTAAGATTTTATTTATTTGACACAGAGAGGGAGATCACAAGTAGGCAGAGAGGCAAGCAGAGGGAGAGGGGGAAGCAGGCTCCCCATTGAGCAGAGAGCCCGATTCGGGGCTTGATCCCAGGACCCTGAGACCATGACCTGAGCCGGAGGCAGAGGCTTAACCCACTGATATCCAGGAGCCCCTAATACTTGATGATTCTTGTTGATAAGTTTTTTGTTTTTTATTTTTAAATATTTTATTTTATCTATTCGACAGAGAGAGATCACAAGTAGGCAGAGAGACTGAGCAGAGGGGCCGATGTGGGGCTTGATCCCAGGACCCTGAGATCATGATCTGAGCCGAAGGCAGAGGCTTAACCCACTGAGCCACCCAGGCGCCCCTGATAAGTTGTTTTTAGGTCTTACCAAGGTATATCATTTGTGTGTGCCCTGTCTGTCAGACATCTAGGGTGGAAGCTTCATGTCATAATATGTTCTCCTGTGGTTAAAAAAAAAAAAAAAGAGTGAGGTTGTCCACTCTTGTGGATGCTGAACCCTGTGGGGCACTGTGTGTTTTGAGTTGGCTAGTGTAACCTGGGAGGTTTGAGCCTTTGTGGTCTGTGCAGAATTTGCTGGGGGTGGGGTGAGGATAAGGGATTAACCAGAATGTATCCTAAGTGATCTCCAGAGACGGCTGTGAAGAGGAGAATGGTTCTTAAAGTTGCAATATGAAATTATGCTAAATTTTCAGGTTAATAAAAGAGCACTAATTGCATTTTGGGTGACAGCACTTCTTTATTCAGATTTTACTCTTTAACTTATTTTTCTTTTGAAAGACTAAATTATAGTTGTAGTATTTGTAAAGCCAGGGTCTGTTTGATTTTAACCAGGGAAATACAGATACTTTTGTTAGTTTAGCAAGGTTTTCTGAAGTATGGGTCTGTTGAGTTCTCAAAAATGACAGTTAACCGAAGTAATTTGCTACAAAGTAGCTGCCCGCTCACTGTCCCTTCTAGGCCTTTAATTCCATCAGCGAATTTCTGGTGAGTCAAAGTGTTTGGACATTTTACAGTCTTGATTTCAAGTTGAACTTCCTGCTTATCACTGTTCTTGAAGTCCTTCTCCTTTGGTTGCAGTGGACTTCTCTGCACTGATCACCCCCTTTCAGTATTCCTTTTCAGGTGCTTTGGTTGCTTTGCTTTTTGTTCGCATCTCAGATCAGCAATGGCAGTCTGGCAGACTGTCAATTCTGGTTTGCTGACATGTTTTATGTGGTCCTTAAAGTGTTTTGAAAATGTTTATAGTAGTTGCCAGTAATAAAAATAGAACATTTTATATTAAGAATCTGAATATATGGGGGTGCCTGGGTGGCTTAGTGGGTTAAAGCCTCTGCCTTCGACTCAGATCATGATCTCAGGGTCCTGGGATCGAGCCCCCACATGGGGCTCTCTGCTCAGCGGGGAGCCTACTTCCCCCTCTCTCTCTGCCTGTCTCTCTGCCTACTTGTGATCTCTCTGTCAAATAAATAAAATCTTTAAAAAAAAATCTGAATGTATGGTTTTTGGGGGGTGGGGAAAGGAGTTGGCTGCACTGGGTGGCCATTTCCCTGTGGCAATGATCTTCAGAGTGGCTCCTCTGGGAGAGGCACATCCTTGCTCCACTTGGCTTGGCACGACCCAGAGTCCTTCACTCATTTGTTAATCACCTAGTCTTTGTGCTTTTGAGTTTGCAGCCACTGTGTTCCATGTTGCATTCACCAGGTTCTTACCTGGGATCTCTTCTTTTCTCTCCACGTGGTCTTCCTGAGCACCTTTGCCCACCTCAGTCACAGAAACCAGATGGAGGAGTCTGTTTGCCATCTTTTTTTTTTTTTTTAAAGATTTTTATTTATTTATTTGAGAGAGAGAAAGTGAGAGAGAGCATGAGAGGAGAGAAGGTTAGAGGAAGAAGCAGACTCCCCTTGGAGCCGGGAGCCCGATGTGGGACTCGATCCCGGAACTCAAGGGATTGAGTTGCTCAACCAACTGAGCCACCCAGGTGCCCTCTGTTTGCCATCTTAAGTAATTTTTTCTCCCTTCAGTTCAGTGGTTATGCTTGCCTTTTAACGTTTGAGTTCATTTCTTCTTTGCATTTTAATCACATTCTTTTTGTTGCTTTCTGGTCTATAAGATTTGATAGCTTGAAAAAATTTTCCAGCAACGTGTGTTAATTAAGCCTTATTATCTGCTTCTAGTGATTCCTAATTTTCATTTGAGTCTTATGTGTCCCACCGAGTGTTACCGTATTGTGTGTATAAATGATATAAAGATTGAATTGCTTTTTTATTTATGTAAATATATAGGAGTTTTCTCACTCTTGAATCTTTCATACTTTTGCTTTAACACCTTTATGTAAAAACTGGTCTTGAGGATTATACCAGACTGCCCTTTACATCCTCTTAGCGTTCATCTGCCAAAACTCTGGCACAGACATTTCTATCAATCCTGCTCCCCTCAATTCAGGAGAGATCTGATTGTCTGGGTCAGATGGCTGTGGATAGTCCATTTAATGTGCCACCCTCTAGGAGCTTAAAATCTACTTGGAGATAACAAACAACAGGGAGTAAAAACAGTAAAAGACTTAAAAATAACATTTTAAGGCATTTATAGAGGCAGTGGCACAGGCCTATGTTTGATATGTTGTTAATCACATTATACAAGCAGTTATTTGAAGGGTGAGGCCCTCTTTCAGTTTAGATTATATTTCCACATGGAGGCAACATCACCCCATTGCAATTCCCTGGGCCTCTCTTTGTCCTAGGGGAGGAGTGACTGATCTTATTGGAGAATTAGGGTAAGGAATTAGGCCTAGCTCCCAGTTCATTCCCTCTTTCCCTTACCTGGGAAGGCAGCCATCTATAGCTTGTTTTCTAGAAACAGGCTCCAAGCTGCAAGTTTTCTTAGAAGCAGACGCCCAAGTGGGAAAACCTGTGGTTTTCCAGCTGTGCCTGTGATTGGGTGGATGAAGTGGCTCATTTCTGGGGTGCAGTTTTAGGAAACCCACTGTTGCAGTGCCTTTAAGTTACATTTAAAAAATACGGGCTTAATCTATAACGAACCTGACAGTTTGATCTTTGTCTATTTGACTTTTTTGTCATATTTCTCAATTATTTCAGAAGTGGGTAGAAGGGATTTTTAAAAAAAGATTTTATTTATTAAAAAAAAGATTTTATTTATTTGACAGAGAGAGAGAGATCACAAGTAGGCAGAGAGGCAGGCAGAGAGAGAGGGGGAAGCAGGCTCCCCGCTGAGCAGAGAGCCCGAAGCGGGGCTCGATCCCAGGACCTGAGATCATGACCCAAGCCGAAGGCTTTAACCCACTGAACCACCCAGGCGCCCCGGGTAGAAGGGATTTTATTTAATGATCCCCGAAACTCCAGTAGTAGTATTGCTAAAAAGTTCATAGGTGGGATGATCTTTTCTAGCTTTTTTCTGCAAATATTGC
The DNA here is from genome assembly GCA_028533885.1 of Nasua narica. Taxonomy (NCBI): domain Eukaryota; kingdom Metazoa; phylum Chordata; class Mammalia; order Carnivora; family Procyonidae; genus Nasua; species Nasua narica. The sequence goes on along the minus strand of CM052813.1, from coordinate 49,484,599 downwards.
GAAATGGTAGAATTCAGGTAGGACTTTAAAGGTGTGTTGACTTGAGAAAATCCAGGCAGGTAAAGGTGAGTTCTAAGACAAGAAGTTGATAGCTGGCTTGAGCAAAGCCTTTGGTAAAGTGTTGGTAGTGATGAGATGAGGGAGGATTGGCCAGGGCAGATTGTATAGAACTTTGAATACCTGATTGACAAGTTAGGCTTTTTTAATCTTAAAAGTAGCAGAAAGCAATTTGGCAGTTCCTTGTAGGGAAATGATAATGCCAAAGGAATATATTAGGAAGGAGTTTTATGAATTGGTGTTTTAATATAATATGTACAAGAATATGTTCTCATTAGTGTCCAAGAAAAGGCTAATAACCACTGGTAACAGCTAATAGACTACAATCTAATATTCACTATAAATCAGTTTGGAAGTACAAATGATTTAATATACTAGGAAATAATCTTTCTTGAAGGTGATCATTCCTTAAGTAGCTATGATTTTTTTTTTTTTAACAGAAGCCTGCTTTGCAGGCCAATTTAGATGGACTTGAAGTCATCCTTGAGCATTTACTCCCCAGAAGAAATTTTTTCTGTAGAAAAAATGTTTTTTTTTCTATTTTCTATGAAAAATGTTTATGAATATATGTTAGACTGGTGTCTAATAAAATGAGATAAGAGAAATAGCTATGGAATCTATCCTTGTGATGTAATTCAGTATATATATAATATATATGTATTTTTTTTTTTTTAAAGTAGGCTCCATGGCACCTGGGTGGCTCAGTGGGTTAAAGCCTCTGCCTTTGGCTCCGGTCATGATCTCAGGGTCCTGGGATCGAGGCCCACATCGGGCTCTCTGCTCAACAGGGAGCCTGCTCCCCCCCCACCCCCCCGCCTGCCTCTCTGCCTACTTGTGATCTCTCTGTCAAATAAATAAATAAAATCTTTAAAAAAAAATAATAAAGTAGGCACTACACCCAGTGTGGGGATTGAAATCACAACCCCAAAATAAGGAGTTGCATGTTCTACCAACAGAGCCAGCCAGCGACCCTGTGATTTACTTCAATATTAAGAAAATTTGGGGGAAAAAAAATTGGTAGAGTAATTTAGTAACTCTGAACGGATAAAAAGACTGAAAACTGAAATTACATAAATTATATCTTTGCTTATCAGGCGACATTCATGGAGATGTTGGCTGTGTTACACACAGATGGCCCAGTCCCAATAGGTGCCTACCAGCATGGGCAAAGACCATTTTGTAACATCAGCACTACAGTACAAAATAGAGAAGGGTTGGGCGCCTGGGTGGCTCAGTTGGTTGAGCAACTGCCTCCGGCTCAGGTCATGATCCTTGAGTTCCGGGATCGAGTCCCACATCGGGCTCCCAGCTCCACGGGGAGTCTGCTTCTGCCTCTGGCCTTCTCTCCTCTCATGCTCTCACTTTCTCTGTCTCTCAAATAAATAAATAAAATCTTTAAAAAAAAAAATAGAGAAGGGCGCTCTTTTTCTCGTGAGCTTTTCGTTTTTCATCCTTTTCTTGTATCACCTTCTCCCCTATCCACACCAGCATGCCATTCCCCCCCACCCCACCATCGTGGTTAAAGGAGCCACACTCACCTTTGCCTTGGCTATGTTAGATTGGCTGGCAGATGGAAGAGAAAATAAGTTTACCTATGAGGTTTACAACTGTCAGACCATGAGGTACTTTAGGGAAAAAAAAAAGTTTTGGGTGAAAAGGTTAAATTAGTATCTGAGGTTATATACGTGCCTCTATGAGTAATTGTCACTTTAATTACACGAGTAATACCTTTTTTTAAAAAAAAATTATTTATTTATTTGACAGAGAGAGAGAGATCACAAGTAGGCAGAGAGGCAGGCAGAGAGAGAGGGAGAAGCAGGCTCCCCGCTGAGCAGAGAGCCCAATGTGGGGCTCGATCCCAGGACCCTGAGATCATGACTTGAGCCGAAGGCAGAGGCTTTGACCCACTGAGCCACCCAGGTGCCGTGGAGCCTACTTTAAAAAAAAAGATCTAAGTATATTATTAGCAAGTTAAATGTTTTTTTCTGGCAGTGATGTTAGAATTAGCTTGAATATAATGTTTTATTTATTATTATTATTATTATTTTTTTTATTTATTTATTAGGAAAGAGAGAGAGTGAGAGAGCATGAGAAGGGAGAAGGTCAGAGTGAGACGCGGACTCCCCACGGAGCTGGGAGCCCGACGCGGGACTCGATCCCGGGACTCCGGGACCACGACCCGAGCCGAAGGCAGTTGCTTAACCAACTGCGCCACCCAGGCGCCCAATGTTTTATTTATTATTATTATTATTTATTTAGAGAGGTGGGGAAAGGAGAGGTAGTGTGAGAATCGTAAGCCCCATGTGGGACTTCCATCTCTTGACTCTGAGATCATGACCTGAGCCGTAATCAAGAGTCAGATTCTTAACTAAGCCACCTAGGTGCCCCTTAATGTTTTATTTATAAAAATTTACTCCTCCTTTATTTGTAGTTCTGTAGTTCCCCTTCCCCACCCTGCCCCTCTTTGCTTTTCATACATAGCTGTACTCTGCATAGATTTGAAATATGGCAATATGAAGTGACCCCTGTGGCTCATTTAACCTCCTATTCTAGTTTCTGTTAGAGAATATTTTTTTTTTTTTAAAGATTTTATTTATTTATTTGAGAGACAGAGAAAGTGAGAGAGAGCATGAGAGGAGAGAAGGTTATAGGAAGAAGCAGACTCCTCGCAGAGCCGGGAGCCCGATGCAGGACTCGATCCAGGAACTCAAGGATCATGACCTGAGCCGAAGGCAGTTGCTCAACCAACTGAGCCACCCAGGCGCCCTGTTAGAGAATATTTGATAGAAATGTCTGGGTAGCCATAGTCAAGGCTGAGAGAACTAACAATTCTTTTGCTTCTAATGTCTGCATTGTAAAACTTTACCTGTGTATTGCTTTACCCTCTCCCAGGCCAATGGCCCACTAAGGTAATGAGAGCAGGAAAGATGGCATCTTTACCCAAGCAGACGAAGATGCCAGTCCTCTTACCTAGCCAGCTGGGTGAGAGGGAGATTTTTTTTTCTAGTTAGGAATGGCATGGACACTTCCCCCACCACATACCTGTTTGGGTTTGTAGAAGTAAATGTTTTGGAGAATGAGTGCACTTTCTACCTTTTAGGCCTTTCACTCAGATCTGTGAAAGCTCTACTCTGGACTGAAACTCTGTTTGTGTGTATTGGAATGAGATGTGGAGGGAGGAATCTGGAACATGTTGTTTTAGAGTAGTGAATTCTAACTAAGAATCCTGGACTACTGTGAGGATCTGTTAAAAACTACTCACCTGGATTGCCTTTGCACTTTGCAGTCTGAAGTAAACCATCTTGACAAGCTTTTTTAGGGTTCTCTGATAATTGAGGCTTTGTTTCCCTTCTGAAGTTGAAAGCTGCCTGAAGATGGAGCCATGTTTCTGCTGCCTTTGTCCTCCCAGCAGCGGGCTCAAGCTAGTAGCATGCATTGGCCTATCACTCCTCAGGTGATAAGCGAACACTTTTCTTAGAGTGTTGCCCTTAGAAAGCTATGCGCTCAGGTGCAAAGAATTAGTTCTCCAGATGGAGAATAAATATTTTACAACCCAGGGATGTGTGAATAATTCTAGGTGAGATACCAGTAACAGTATAACTGACCAAGCTTGGGTAGATTTTCCTGTGTGTTGATTTTATTTACTCGTATTTATAATTGAGCTCACTTGCATCACCACAGATAACCGGGAGTCGATATAAAGAAAATATTTTAGGGGCATCTGGCTGGCTCAGTTGGTAGAGCCTGTGACTCTTGATCTCAGGGTTGTAAGTTCGAGCCCCCTGTTGGTTGTAGAGATTACTTAAAAAATATTTTTTTTAAAAAAAGATATTTTAGTGGCACCTGGGTGGCTCAGTGGGTTAAAGCCTCTGCCTTCGGCTCAAGTCATGATCTCAGGGTCCTGGGATCGAGCCCCACATCGGGCTCTCTGCTCAGCGGGAGCCTGCTTCCCCCGCCCCTGCCTACTTGTTGATCTCTTTCTCTCTGTCAAATAAATAATCTTTTAAAAAAAGATATTTTAATTGTAAGATCTGTTGAAAAAAAGCACGTAGTGTTTATATGACTCATCTGATGATTGGTGAGAAGTGGCATCTTTGATAGTAAAATTGACACACTTGACTTCTGTCACTATCGTACCTGCCCTGCTCAGCTCAAATGCTAGGTAGGAGAGGGAGTGAAGTTCTCATCACCTACTACTGCAGCCTGCGTGACCTTATTAAGTGGTCACTGGTATCCTACTTGCTTCCTAAGTGTTTATCTGCATAGGGAAAGGGCCTGATCTTTGCTTCTCTGGTAGCAGAAAACTGCTTTCTCTCAGGACTGGCAAGTCAGGATATAAACTTCAAAGATTATTGGCCCAAGTTGCCATGGCAAGGATAGAAGATGGATGATTATCCATTTTATATTATTTATTCTTACTTTCCTAATTTTTAATGTTCCTATTCTTTTTATTTATTTCATTTTTAAAATATTTTATTTATTTGTCAGAGAAGGGAAGAGAAGGAGCACAGGCAGGGGGAGGGGTATGCAGAGGGAGAAGCAAGGAGCCCGACATGGGACTCGATCCCAGGAGCCTGATATGGGATCGATCCCAGGACCCTGGGATCACGACCTGAGCCGAAGGCAAACGCTCAACTGACTGAGCTACCCAAGTGCCCCTAATGTACCTATTCTTTAATGCTAATCTTACTGTAACTGTTTCCTGCTTTGATTATGCTTCCATAAATTAAAATATTTTCCACATGTAATAGAAGGAAAAAATGAATGTAAATGACTCTAATATGATAATTTGGAATATACTGTATGTCTTTTTTTTTTTTTAAGTTTTATTTATTTAGGGGTGCTTCAGTGGCTCAGTCGGTTAGATGTCCGCCTTCAGATCAGGTCATGATCCCAGAGTCCAGGGATTGAGTCCCGCATCAGGCTTCCTGCTTAGTGGGGAATCTGCTTCTCTCTTTCTCTCTCTCTTTCTCTCTCTCTGTCCCTCCCCATGCTCATTCTCTTTCTCTCAAATAAATACATTAAAACATTTTTTTAAAAATTTAATCTCTACCAATGTGGGGTTCGAACTCCCGACCCGGAGATTAAGAGTCACACACTCCTCCAGTTAGGTGCCCCTAAAATATGCTGTATAAGTCTATTACTACTAGTTTAGTCATGGGGGAGGCATCTTTCAGAAAAGTTGCTGAGTGGTTTACGTCTTTCCAGACTGAATTGAGATCTCTCTTCATTTGGATTATCAGTTAATGTCAACTGTCCCATTGAGATGATTTGGCTTCCCCTGATACTTTACAATATACTTTCCCAATATTTTACTTTTCTGCCAATTCTTCATATTTTTGGCACCCCCTTCATAAAAACAAATCATCCTCCTACCATGTGATAAAAGCCTTGATTTCAGTGAAAGACCCATCCACAAAACTTTATTATATAATTATGAATATACATGCAGACACTGTCCTTAGCATTAGGAGCTGACAGCATCATCTGGGAAGCTTAACATTTAAATGAATTGTTTTGCCATTTGGAAACTGGTTATATTTTTTAGGAAATAAAAATCTCTAAGTTTAAAAAAAAATCTCTTAAGTTTTGATAGCTAAGAAAACGCAGAATTGCAAAGTATTAGATTATGTTTGCTGCCTAGAAAATTTCACTCAGTAAGGTCAAGTCATCAACAGTTGTCTCTGAATATTTAAAAATCAGAACTGATCATTAACTACTGTTTATTTTTCAAATTCAGTTTCTCCCTCTGAATGATGCCCTGTTATCCAACCAGCAACTATGTAGACTTCAGAGAATAATGTAAATTATTAGAGTAATTTCATCCCACCTGCTTCCTACTTTTGTTTTGGAAGGTATATAATTCTTAGGTACAAGTCAGATCTCTCAAAAATTATGACTAAAATTTTAGAGAAAGAGAACGCATGCACGTGCAAGCACACGAGTGAGAAAGGCAGAGGTAGAGGAGCGAATCTGAAGCAGACTCCATGTTTAGCATGGGGCCGGCCCAGTGCGGGCCCAGTGTCAGGACCCTGAGATCACGACCTGAGCCGAAACCAGGAGTCAGATACTTAACTGACTGTGCTACCCAGGTGCCCCTAAAATTTATTTTTTTGCACAGATAATAGATTTATGTGGTTAAAAAAATCAAAAAATATGAAAGCCTTAAGTGAAAAGGCTTTCTGAGGCACCTGGGTGGCTCAGTCTGTTCTGCCTTCCGCTCAGGTCATGGTTCCAGGGTCCTGGGATTGAGCCCCACATGAGGGGACTTCTCTCTCCCCTCTGCCTGCTGCCCCAGCTGCTTGTGTGCTCTCTCTGTCAAGTAAATAAAATCTTAAAAAAAATAAAAGACTTTCTTTGACACCTGCCCTCCAGCCTTCTACTTCTTCCTAGACCTAGAGGCAGTTGGTGTAATGTTTCTATACATCTGTACTGCCTCATCTTTTTCACGCAGTGGTGGTCCACTGTGCTATTCCGCACATGGCTTCTTTTCCCTTAACAGTATACAGTGGAGCTCATTTTTTATCAGTACATGAAGAACTTTCTTTCCCTGTCCCTTTACAGTTGTAGAGTGTTCCTTTATTGATGGACACTTAAATTCTTAAAATCTTGGCTTTTGCTCATTCAATTGACCAAATATTTATTGAGCACCTGCTGTGTGCTAGGCACTGTTCTTTGCACATAGGAGCACAAAGTATAAAGCAGAGGGAATTGACTGCCTTCATGGAGCCAGTTCTAATCTTGGGAGACATGTAATAAATTATGATGCATAATTTGTGTCTATATGAGTTTGCCAGAGTACTAGTGTGTTTGTAAAATGAACACTTAGAATTGGAATATCTGGTTTAAAGGATATGTGTTTTTCATTGCCGAATTGCTCTTTTTTGAAAATGTACTGGTTTACATAGGTACTACTAGCAATTTTTCAATGCCTGTTTTTTCATACCCCAAGACTTGGATTAATTTAAAGTTGAGTGAGAGAATGCCTAGAAACACTAGTTGGATTACTGCACTCAGACCATATTTTTGTTTAGAGTCACAATTTCTTTATTCTCTTTATGTCCCCTCACAAAGAATAAGAAGATGTCCTGGAAATTGAATCCCTCCCCCCCCCATCTGAAGTTCTTCTATTTCCACTCAAATAAAGTAAAAAGTAGAGCCATCCCCTTTACTACTTAGCCTCTTATTAAAACTTAAGAACAGATCAAATCAATCACTTCCTCCTTGCTCCTCCTATAGTCCCCAACACTCTCTCACCTTGTTGTTGTTGTTTTTAAAGATTTTTTATTTATTCATTTGACAGAGAGAGAGAGATCACAAGTAGGCAGAGAGGCAGGCAGAGAGGGAGGGGAAAGCAGGCTCCCCACTGAGCAGAGAGCCCCATGCGGGGCTCCGTCCCAGGACCCTGAGATCATGACCTGAGCCAAAGGCAGAGGCTTTAACCCACTGAGCCACCCAGGCGCCCCTCTCACCTTGTTTTTATTTTCTTCTGTCTCCTTTTCTTCTTCTTCTTCTTCTTCCTCTTCCTCTTCTTCTCCTCCTCCTCCTCCTCCTCCTCAAGATTTTATTTACATATGTGACAGAGAGAGAGAGGGAGGGAGGGAGGGAAAACAAGCAGGGGAGTGGGAGAGGGAGAACTAGGCTTCCTGCTAAGCAGGGAGCCTAATGCAGGGCTGGATCCCAGGACCCTGGGATCATGACCTGAGCTGAAGGCAGATGCTTAACAACTGAGCCACTCAGGTGCCCCTGCCTCCTCTTCTTTTGTCTCCTTTACTAACTACTCCTCATCCCTTCCTGTACATTTCACTATTCAAAAACTTACCTCTTGGTCATCTGCTTTTCTCTGGCTACAACTTCTTAAGAGATCTTACCTATTTCTGAAATTTCAATGACATTTTGATACAAATTCAAATGTGATGTAATTATGTTGGAGAACTAGATGAGAGGGGAAGTAGAATAGGAGGGATGGAAGAGTCTTCTAATAGAAGCGTGACAAATTTGACAAATAATTCTAAAATTGATAACCAAGAAATAGTCATATATGCATGTTACTTAGGAAAATTGGTATTAGTACTAGAGGAAATGCCTAAAAGATTTGAGGATACTTGCCTATGTGAAGGGAGCCTGGGGACTAGGGTAGAGAAGTTCTTTTTTTGTCATAAACCATTTCATTCTTTTTTATTTTTCAAACTTATATCTATGTGTTATCATTACATGCTAGAATGTCAGAATTATTGACTGGGAATTCATCTTTGTAGAATAAGTTAAAATATAAGATTAAATAAAAGAGCAGAGACTTTGTCTTATTTATTTATTCCCATGTCCCTGGTGCCTGCGATAGATCTGACACATAATGGGGGTTTGATAAATATTGAATGATTGAAGCCACTGCAGAGATGAAATATCTGGAGTAGGAATTATATTAGAACCTTTAGGATAGAAGGCAAGTGCTCTCTACGGAGCTATAAGTTCCAAAGAACAAGGAACCTTGTTCGCTTTTTGCAGTGTCTTATACACAGGTTTCTGGTACACAGTAGGTACTCAGAAATGGCTTAGAGCTCTCTTTAGAGTGGATCATTCAAGAATTACAGCCCTGAGTATAAGAAGAAAGCGTAAGTCCCCTACCGGTATCGTATTTTATCTGTGTACTTGTAGTATGCTTGCTTCTCTTGGTTGATTCCTTTTTGTTAGGCATAAAATCAGACTTACTCGATTGTACAGTCCTTATGTATTCAGTAAACTTTTTAGTAGGGTCTACTGTGAACAAAACTTGGCACTGCGCTCTAAACAGGTAATAAAGATGAATAAAGGTAAGTCTCCGACTCTGGAAAATGTAGTCCAGCAGGGGAAATAGAATTTATCTGTATTTAAACAAGACATATGAGGTGTAAGCAGCTTGTAAGGGAGAAGGAAGGCATAATTCTCACCAATTTAAGGGTACCTCTACCGAGGGTAGAGGGACTGATTATAGTATAGACCAGCGAAGGGAGGGGATGATGATGAAGGCTTTTTTCCTTTCTTTCCTCTTCTGCTTTTTTCTCCCTTTTTCTCTTTCATTCTTGCAGTTCCTCTCAACCATCTTGTGTCTCTGCATTTTGTTTAGTGCCTGTCATGAATTGGGAAATGTACTCCATGCTAGAATATGAAAGATAAATTAAGGAGCTTATGATCTGGTTGGAGAGACAGACATGTATCCAAAAAATTACAGTAGGAGGAGTGTAGTGAGAGAGTTCTAGCAAAAAGTTAAAGAGTTAGGCAGTGTCTCACAGGCAAATCAGCAGCCTTGTTTGAACAGAAGTGTTAATTATATTACCATTTCCTGCATTGCTATGGGCCAGGCACTGTGCTGTAAATATTTTCATACATTTAAGCTCAGAACAACTCTAAAGTAGATGTTAAGTAGATATTATTATTCCCACTTTATAGATGGAAGGCATATGATTTGTTAAATGTCTTGCTTAAAATCACATATTCCAGTAAATGACTCAACCGTGTCTACGCCTAGCTTCAAGGTTCATTCTACTCAAGAAACAACGAGAGGAATCCTTATAAACTGCTGTTAGAATTGTAAAGGAATGGCAGCCACTTTGGAAAACACTGTCAGTTTCTTAAAAGGTTGAATAGAGGTACTATATGGTCCAGCAGTTCTACTCAAGAGAAATGAAAACAAACATCGACACAGAAGCTTACATATGGATGTCATTATAGCATTATTCATAATATTACTGAAGTGGAAACAACACGTATATCCATCAGTTGGTAAATGGATAAACAAAATGTGGTTATCCATATGCAGGAATATTATTTAGTCATAAAAAGGAATGAGTTGATACATTCTAAACATGGATGGAGCTTGCAAACATTGTGCTAGGTGAAAGTCCATTACAAAGACCACATATTTAATGATTCCACTTATAAGAACTGTCCAGAGTGGGAATATACACAAATTAGATTATTGGTTGTCAGGGGCTTGTAGAGGGAGAAAATGAAGTAGTGACCTTGGATTTCTTTTTAGAGTGAGAAAATGTTCTAAAATTGGTTGTGATGATGGTTGCACAGCTTTATTAATATACTAAAAATTAATTTTACACTTTAAATGGATGAATTTTATGGTATATGAATTGTATTTCAATAAAGCTGTTTAAAACAACCCGAGACTGAAATTTAATTTTCTGCTCTACTTAGCTAGAACAGTAAGATCTTATTGTAATAGTAAATAGGCAGCTGATCCTCACAGAGTAAGATTTTTTCTCACTTGTTATTTACCTAACTTTAATAATGTCTTAAAGTGTATCATCTGATAGAGCCAGTAGTAAGATTTAAGTAAGATTTCTAAAAACAGTGCAGTCTATTTTGTTGTTAAGTTCACTTGGGTAATGCTTACAACATTGAGAATTGGTGAATAAATAAAGTTGGGTTTAACCGGTTGGGTACTTGAATCTTTAGAGCAGAAATACACACCTTGTCAGTTGGTTGTTAAGACTCAGAAGTCTCTTAGCATATTCTTTGTAGCTGTGCCTTGACTCTGATGTCCCAGTAGCAACTGTGAAGGCTATTGTGAGTGATGTGACTGAAACCCAGAGACATCATATTCTAGAATTTAGCAACCTCTGGGCCAAGTATTGGGTAAGACGCAGTATGTTTTCAGGTCCTGCTATAAAAATCAGGCACTTAAAAAAAAATTCTGCTAGGGTGAAAAGGAAAAGAGCCTGAAAGAACAGTAAATGGGAGCAGAAGCAAAAAAATTAGACTTCAAGTGCTGAGTGTGTCTTTTAGACAGTAATTATAGTGACAGTTACTTAAGAAATATAAGCAGGAGGGGTGCCTAGCATGCAAGTCTTGATCTCAGGGTTGTGCATTTGAGCCCTATGTTGGTTGTAGAAATTCTAAAAATAAATAATAAAACTTTAAAAAAAAGTATAAGCAGGATTCTTGGGCCTGGATTTTTTTTTTTTTTTTTAAAGTCTACCTGTCACTCTTGGTGTAGAATGAATAAAGATACATGCTTAGTTTTATATGCTTTGTTTTCTTTTTTATATTACTGATTGAGTTCAGGTGCTTTTTAGCATCTGTATCAATGATTTGGATTGTGGTGGCTGGTAGGCTAATTTAAGTTTTCAAAAGACTGATTTAGAAGGGTTGTTAATGCCTTTACAAAACAGGATCAGATTTAAGAACTTCAGAACAATCAAACACGGTAGTATATCTACTATGTGCGGGGCCTATTCCAGTGTCCTAAAGGATCTAAAAGCAATATAAGACTGCTTATAGGCGGTCTCAACTATCTTCGCCAGGGTACTTATCTCAGCAACCATCATGGATTTGGACTGGACCTTATTAACAGAAGGCATGGAGTAAAAACATTTGTCCCTACATGTAAGCTAACAGTTGATTCTTAGCAGAGTAGAGTGTCTTTAACAGTTGCCACCAAGCTGTTTTTGTGAACAGGGTCTCAAAGGAGAAAGAAGAAAACGGATAGTTCACCTCAAGAATGCTGCTCATGCTCATGAGAGTGCTCCTGGAGTTCTCTGGGTTTTTTTTTTCTTCCTTGAGCCTGGTTGTCCATTCTGGTCCAGTTTTCCTAGGGATACTGGGAGCTAGCTTTGGAGCTAGGCCCTTTTGTTCAGTGGGCATGAGGGAAAATCAGAAAATGTAGATGAGCAAAAATAAGAAAAATGTCTTCCTATCACTTATTGTCAGTATCTTAGTGTGTATTCTTCTGAATTTTCTTATACGTATCTGTGTTCACATACATATAACCATCATGAAATCACGCTATTCATATTCTTTTGTACTCTACTGGTTTGATCCCAGGACCCTGAGATCATGACCTGAGGTGAAGGCTGGCGCTTAACCAACTGAACCACCCAGATACCCGTCCTTAAGTCTTTTTTAACCTAGCCACTTCCTATCTTATATTTTTCCTCTTAAAATAATATTAACACTGACTTATGAGAACCTGAGCCATTTGTTCTGCAGAATGCAGAACTTTGGGCAAGCTGATTGCTTTTGTGGTATTATTTGTTCATCTATCTTCTGTATTTCCTGCAAGCAGAACTCATATCCAATAGTTTAATGGATGTTGTGAAGTATTTTTTGCTCAAATGCCAAACAGAGGTTATGTCCAAATCTCATATTGTAATACCTCAGAATTCATTGTCCTGTTGGCCCACTGTTAATGATGCTGGTTGGCCCCTGGATTAAGATGATGGGAGTTGATCTCTTTAATGTGTAGTTCTCTCTGCAACTACCAGTAACATGTGTAGTGTTACTTTGGCACTTAGAAATTTCCACCAGCCATTCACCTAATGATTTTAACCTAATTGATGACCCTTGCCTGAATCAGCAGTTTTATGGGATTTGCACAATGATGTTTCCAAATTCCAAAATATCTTCAACATGTATTCGCTGCTGTTCTTTGCAATGTAGAACTAGAGAGAACGAAGGCTGTTTGGTTACTCTAAAAGGTAGGATAAGTACGTGATTTTTGGTTTTAATTACCAGTTTTTGAAGTAAGAAACTGTTTTAGTAGATACCAGAAGAAGTGATAGAGAGTTTTACTTTTCTCTCCTCCTTTTTTTTTTTTTTTTTTTTTGACTATAATTAGAGACTGACCAGTTTTCATCGATATGATATGTTTTGGGTCAGCCACAGGCTTTCTTTCTGTTGATTTTAATGCTTAAATTGGTAAAATTTTGGCCAGTAGGAGCTGCTGCTTTTGGTCTTGTAGAATAGGTCACAGAAAGCACATGGTATACTTATGTGGATGCTATTGCTCTTCCCACTGACCACTTTTGTAGTTCACACCTTAATTTTTTTTTTTTGATTTATTTTTATTTAAAGTCAATTAATATATAATGTATTATTGGTTTCAGAAGTAGAGGTCAGTGATTCCTCAGTCTTATATAATACCTAGTGCTCATTAAATCACATGCCCTCCTTAATGTCCATCATCCAGTTACCCCTTCCCCCACCCCTCTCCCATCCAACAACCCTCAGTTTGTTTCCTATGCCTAAGAGTCTCTTATGGTTTATCTCCCTCTCTGATTTTATCTTGTTTTATTTTTTTCTCTCTTCCCCTATGATCCTCTGTTTTGTTTCTTAAATTCCACATATCAGAACATATGGTAATTGTCTTTCTCTGATTGACTTATTTTGCTTAGCATAATGTCCTCTAGTTTCATCCACATTGTTGGAAATGGCAAGATTTCATTTTTTCTCATAGCTGAATAGTATTCCATTATATATAAATATATACACCACATCTTCTTTATCCGTTCATCTGTCAGTGGACATCTGGGCTCTTTCCATAGTTTGGCTATTGTGAACATTGCTGCTTTAAACGCTGAGGTGCAGCTGTCCCTTTAGATCACTATGTTTGTATCTTTGGGGTAAATAGCCAGTAGCGCAATTGCTGGATCAAAACGTAACTCTACTTTCAACCTTTTGAGGAACCTCCGTACTGTTTTCCAGAGTGGCCATACCGTTTGCATTCCCACCAATAGTGAAAGAGGGTTCTCCTTTCTCTGCACCCTCACCAACGTCTGTCATTTTCTGAGTTGTTAATTTTAGCCATTCTGACAGGTGTGAGCTGGTATCTCATTGTGGTTTTGATTTTTATTTCTCTGATGCTGAGTGATATTGAGCACTTTTTCGTGTATCTGTTAGCCATTTGTGTGTCTTCTTTGCAGAAATGTCTGTTCCTGTCTTCTGCTCATTTCTTGATTGGATTATTTGTTCCTTGGGTGTTGAGTTTGATGAGTTCTTTAGAGCTTTTGGATATTAGCCCTTTATCTGTCATTTGCAAATATCTTCTCCCATTCTGTCAGCTGTCTTTTGGTTTTGTCAACTGTTTCCTTTGCTATGCAAAGACCTTTTATCTTGATGAAGTCCCAATAGTTCATTTTTGACCTTGCTTCCCTTGCCTTTGGCAATGTGTCTGGGAAGAAGTTGCTGTAGCTGAGGTCAAAGAAGTTGCTGGATGTGTTCTCCTCCAAGATTTTGATGGATTCCTGTCTCACATTTAGGTTTTTCATCCATTTTGAGTCTATTTTTGTGTACAGTGTAAGGAAGTTGTCCAGTTTCATTCTTCTACATGTGAGTGTCCAATTTCCCCAACACCATTTGTTGAAGAGACTCTTTTTTCCATTGGCTATTCTTTCCTACTTTGTCGAAGATTAGTTAACCATAGAGTTGTGGGTCCCTTTCGGGGTTCTATATTCTGTTCCACTGATATATATGTCTGTTTTTATGCCAGTACCATATTGTCTTGATGATTACAACTTTGTAATAGAGCTTGAAGTCCAGAATTGTGATGCCAGCAGCGTTGGTTTTCCTTTTCAACATTCTTCTGACTTTCCTGATTCCATACAAATTTTAGTATTATTTGACCTGGGAAAAAACTCGATGATATTTTGATAAGGATTGCATTAAATGTGTAGATTGCTCTAGGTAGCATAGATATTTTCCCAATATTTGTTCTTCCAATCCATGAGAAATGTACAATTTTCCATTATTTTGTGTCTTCCTCAGTTTCTTTCATGAGTGTTCTGTAGTTTTCTGAGTACAGATTCTTTCCCTTTGGTTAGATTTATTCCTAGGCATCTTAGGGTTTGGGTACAATTGTAAATGTGATCGACTCCTTAATTTCTTTCTTCTGTCTCGTTGTTGATGTATAGAAATGCAGCTGATTTTATGTCCTGATACTTTACTGAATTCCTGTGTGAGTTCTAGCAATTTTGGGGTGGCGTCTTTTGGGTTTTCCATATAAAGTATCATATCTACAAAGAGTGAGAGTTTGGCTTCTTCTTTGCTGATTCAGATGCCTTTTATTTCTTTTTGTTGTCTGATTGGTGAGGCTACGACTTCTAGTATTATGTTGAACAGCAGTGGTGATAATGGACATACCTGTCATGTTCCTGATCTTAGGGGAAAGGCTCTCAGTTTTTCCCCATTGAGAATGATACTTGCTGTGGGTTTTTCATAGATGGCTTTTATGGTATTGAGGTATGTTCCCTCTATCCTTATGCTGTGAAGAGTTGTGATCAAGAAAGTATGCTGTACTTTGTCAGATGCTTTTTCTGCATCTATTGAGAGTATCACATGGTTCTTGTCCTTTCTTTTATTAATGTAGTGTGTCACATTGATTTGCATATGTTGAACCAACCTTGCATCCCAGGAATAAATCCTTTTAATGTACTGTTGGATTCTATTGGCTAGGATTTTGGTGAGAGTTTTTGCATCCACGTTCATCAAGGATATTGGCCATTCTCTTTTGGGTCTTGGTCTGGTTTGTGGATAAAGGTAATGCTAGCCTCGTAAAATGAGTTTGGAAGTTTTCCTTCCATTTCTGTTTTTTGGAACAGTTTCAGAAGAATAGGTATTAAAGCCTTCTTTAAGTGTTTGGTAGAATTCCCCTGGGAAGCCATCTGGCTCTGGGCTCTTGTTTGTTGGGGAGATTTTTGATTACTGCTTCAATGTCCTTGCTGGTTATGGGTCTGTTCAGGTTTGTATTTCTTCCTGGTTCAGTTGTGGTAGTTTATACATCTCTAGGAATGCATCCATTTCTTCCAGCATATCGTTGCTCATAATATGTTCTTATAATTGTATTTCTTCAGTGTTGGTAGTGATCTCTCCTCTTTCACTCATGATTTTTTTAATTTGGGTCCTTTTCTTTTTGCTAAGTCTGGCCAGGGGTTTATCAATCTTATTAATTCTTTCAAAGACCCAGCTCCTACGTTAATTGATCTGTTCTACTATTCTTTTGGTTTTTATTTCATTGATTTCTGCTCTGGGTTTAGGCTCTATTTGCTGTTCTTTCTCCAGCTTCTTTAGGTGTAGGGTTACGTTAGGTGTAGGGTTAGGTTGTGTATTTGAGACCTTTCTTACTTCTTGAGAAAGGCTTGTATTGATACATACTTCCCTCTTAGGACTGCCTATGTTACATTGCAAAGGTTTTGAACAGTTGTGTTTTTATTTTCATTTGTTTCCATGAATTTTTAAATTCTTCTTTAGTTTCCTGGTTGACCCATTCATTCTTTAGTAGGATACTCTTTAGCCTCCATGTATTTGAGTTCTTTCCAACTTTACTCTTGTGATTGAGTTCCAGTTTCAAAGCATTGTAGTCTTATGTGCAGGGAAGTTTCCTAATCTTTTGGTACTGGTTGATACCTGATTTGTGGCCCCAAGATATGATCTATTCTGGAGAATGTTCCATGTGCACCAGAGAAGAATGTGCTTTAGGGTGGAATGTTCTGAATATATCTGCGAAGTCCATCTGGTCCAGTGTGTTAATCAAAGCCCTTGTTTTGAATCCTTGTTTATCTTCTGCTTTGGTGATCTGTCCATTGCTTTGAGGGGGGTGTTAAAGTCCCCTACTATTAGTGTGTTATTATCAATGTGTTTTTTAAATTTTGTTGTACATGTTTTATATAATTGGCTGCTCCCCTATTAGGGGCATAAATATTTACAGTTGTTAGATCTTATTGGATAGACCCTTTAAGTATGATATAGTGTCCTTCCTCGTTTCTTATTACAGTCTTGTTTAAAATCTAATTTGTCTGATATAAGGATTATCAGCCTAGCTTTCTTTTGATGCCCTTTAGCATAGTAAATGGTTTTCCACCCCCTTACTTTAAATTTGGAGGTGTCTTTGGTTCTAAAATGAGTTTCTTGCAGACAGCATATTGATAGGTCTTGCTTTTTTGTCCGGTTGATATCTTGTGTCTTTTTATTGGGGCATTGAGCCCATTTACATTCAGAGTAACTATTGAAAGATGAATTTAGTGCCATTGTATTACCTGTAAAGTCACTGTTACTGTCTATTGTCTCTTTTCTTTTCTGGTCTATGTTAGTTTTGGGCTCTCTTTTTGTTTAGAGGATCCCTTTTAATATTTCTTGTAGGGCTGCTTTGGTGATCACAAGTTCTTTTAGTTTCTGTTTGCCCTGGAAGATTTTTATCCCTCCTTCTATTTTGAATGACATCCTGGCTGGATAAAGTATTCTTGGCTGCATATTTTTCTCATTTAGCACTCTCAATATATTACGCCAGTCCTTTCTGGCCTGTTCGGTATCTGTGGATAAGTCTTCTGCCAATTTAATGTTTCTACTCTTACAGGTTATGTACCTTTTGCACCCTGAGCTCTTTGTCTCTGAGATTTGCGAGTTTTACTATTATATGTCGGGGTATGACCCATTTTTACTGATTTTTGAGAGGGGTTCTCTGGACTTGGATGTCTGTTTCCTTCTCCAGATTCGAGAAGTTCTCCACGGTAATTTGCTCCAGTATACCTCTGCTTCCCTCTCTCTTTCCTCTTCTTTTGGGGTCCCCGTTATTCTAATATTGTTTTTCTTTTATGGTGTCACTTATCTCTCAAATTCTTCTCTTGTGGCCCAGTAGTTTATCTCTTTTTCTTAGCTTCTTTGTTCTTAATCATTTTGTTTTCTCTATCACTAATTCTTCTGCCTCATTTATCCTAGCAGTTAGGGCTTCCATTTTTGATTGCCTCTCATTAATAGCCTTTTTATTTTGACTTGATTAGATTTTAGTTCTTTTATTTCTCCAGAAAGGGATTCTCTGGTGTCTTCTATGCTTTTTTCCAGCCCGGGTGGTATCTTTTTTTTTTTTTTTTTTTTTAAGATTTTATTTATTTATTTGACAGAGAGAGAGATCACAAGCAGGCAGAGAGGCAGGCAGAGAGAGAGGGGGAAGCAGGCTCCCTGCATCAGGGCCCGATCCCAGGACCCTGGGATCATGACCTGAGCCGAAGGCACAGACTTTTAACCCACTGAGCCACCCAGGTGCCCCCTGGGTGGTATCTTTATAATCATTATTCTGAACTCTAGTTCTGACATCTTATGTCTATACTGGTTAGGTTACTGGCAGTTTTGCCTCTTGTTCTCTTTGTTTTTGTTTTTGTTTTGTTTTGTTTTAAGATTTTTATTTATTTATTGGAGAGACAGAGATAGTGAGAGAGAGCAGGAGCAGGGAGGAGAGGGAGAAGCCAGCTCCCTGCTGTGCCAGGAGCCCAGTGTGGGACTCAATCCGAGGACCTTGGGATCATGACCTGAGCCGAAGGCAGGTGCTTAACCCACTGAGCCACCCAGATGCCCCTCTCATTCTCTTTTTTAAGGTGAGTTTTTCTATCTTGTCATTCTATCCAGAGATGAATAGATGAATGAAAGAACCAAATACTATAATGGCAACAACAACTCCAGAGGAATATACACTAAACAAATCAGAAGAGCTGTGAAACTGAAGAATTAAAAGAGAGAGAGAAAAGAAAAAAAGATAATGTAATCAGACACCTGAACAGAATAGAGCAATACACTGGATATGTGTATTGGTACATGGATATGGATACACACAGGAGTGTCTATATTGGTGCATTTGTTAGAAAACTAGGTCTCAAAATTGTAAAGAGAGAAAAACTTACATATATATATACAAAAATAAAATTAAATGCAACGAAAGAATAGAATATAACTGTAAAAATGAAAATTAAAAGACAAGAAAAAGAAAAGAAAGAAAAAAGAATATAGACAGACAGGTGGACAGAAGAGAGCAATAATCTGTCTCCTGAGTGTATTTTGGTTCATGTTTTAGAAAAACCTGCATCTAAAAATTATAAAGAAAGAAAAATGTATACATACAAAAATAAATTAAGTACATTGAAAGGGTGGAATGTAACTCTAAGGATGAAAATTTAAAAAGACTTTAACAAAAAAAGAAAAAGATAATGAAGGAAAAAAAATATGATCAGACAGGTGAAGAGAATAGAGCCATACGCTAGATTCTGGGTGTATAATGGTCTGTTAGAAGAAATTGCATCCCAAAATTGTAAAGAAAGAAAAACTTAGATATTTACAAAAATTAAATACAGTGAAAGGATAGAATATAACTGTAAAAATGAAAATTTAAAAAAGATTTAAAAAATAGTTGACAAAAGAAGAAACTGGTTGAAAAAGGAAAGAGGAAAAAATATTGAAAAGACTAAAGAATCGTGGGGGAAAAACCCACGAATTCTATGTTATATACCCCTAGTGCTGGAGTTTTGCAGTTCTCAGTGATCGATAAGCTTGGTCTTGGCTGGATGTTCTTGCTGATCATCTGGGGGAGGGGCCTGTTGCACTGATTCTCAAGTGTCTTTTCGCTGGGCAGGATTGTAGTGCCGTTGCCGGGGGCCCAGGCTAAGTAATCTGCTCCGGTTTGCTCTATGTGGCTTTTGTTCCCTGAAGGCTTTCCACACAGCTTTATTGGATGAAATGAAAATGGCAGCCTCCCAGTCTCCAGCTGGGAGCCGAAAGCCTGGGGCCCCACCCTTAAGTGTGCCCTCAGAGAAAAGCAGTCAATCACTCTTGTCTCCCTGGTCTCTGTCCATACTCCATGCTCACTCAGCCTGTGAGCAAGCGTTCACACACAGGACCCCCTTTTGAGTCTTCAAACGCTACAGACTCCTTTGGCGCACTCCTGCGCAGCTCCTCCCAGGGGAGGAAAGTGGGGGGGGGGCGTCTCATGGGTTCTGCCGCTTGCTGGGCCCCTGCTCAGAGAGCAGTCCACCTTGAGCTGGGAGCCCATTCCTGGGTTCGCCGATTGCAGCCCGCTTCCTGACTCCAATGCTGGAAACTGGCACTCAGGCACTCCCAGTCTTCCTGTGACCCTGAGTATCTTTAGACCACAATGTCCCATCTAGGCTTCCTCCCTGCTTTGCTGCCTGAGCACCTTTCAGGCAGCCACTTCCCTCACCAGAGCAGAGTTCTGAAAGTTCTGATTTTGTGCTCTGCTACTGTATCATTTTCCAGTGCTGGCTGATGAAGGCTCTTTCCCCTGCGGTTTATCTGCCCATATATCACCTTGGATTCACTTCCCCACACCTCCTACTTTGCAGAATGTGGTCGCTTTTCTGTTTGCAGAGTTGCTATTGTTTTCTTAGATGTCCAGTTGAGTTCACAGGTATTCAGAATGATTTGATAGCTAGCTAGCTGAATTCCTGGGACCAGAGGAAATGAAGGTCTCCTACTCTTCTACCAACTTGGACTTGCCTCAAGGACCTGCCTTCATTTTTATTTTATTTAGTTTTGTCTTTTTGTTAAACTTTTTATGTATTTTTTTTGTTCAATTTTTTTTAAAGATTTTTTATTTAATTATTTGACAGAGAGGGAGAGATCACAAGGTGGCGGAGAGGCAGGCAGAGAGAGAGGGGGAAGCAGGCTCCCTGCTGAGCAGAGAGCCCGATGTGGGGCTCGATCCCAGGACCCTGAGATCATGACCTGAGCCGAAGGCAGAGGCTTAACCCACTGAGCCACCCAGGTGCCCCTTTTTGTTCAATTTTTAAAGAGATTTATTTATCTCTGAGAGAGAGAGAGAGAGAGACCAAGAGCACATGAAGTGGGGCCAGCGAGAGAGGGAGAGAATCTCCAGCGGACTTCCTGCTGAGGGTGGAGCCAACACAGGGCTCGATCTCCTGACCCTCAAGTAACAACCTGAGCTGAAACCAAGAGTTGGTTGCTTAACCAACTGAGCCACCCAGGAGCCCCCTTTTTTGTTTCATTTTGAAAGTATATTTTACTAAAAGAGAAATAATTTTGTTGTTGTTGTTTTAAAGATTTTATTTATTTATTTGACAGAGAGGAGAGAGATCACCAGTAGGCAGAGAGGCAGGGGGAAGCAGGCTCCCCACTGAGCAGAGAGCCCAATGCGGGGCTTGATCCCAGGACCCTGAGATCATGACCTGAGCCAAAGGCAGATGCTCAACTGACTGAGCTACCCAGGTGCCCCTGTTGTTGTTTTTTTACTTTTTTAAAATTTTTTTTTATTTTTATTATATATTTTTTGTTGTTGTTGTTGTTTTTTAAAAGATTTTACTTATTTATTTGACAGAGAGATCACAAGTAGGCAGAAAGGCAGGCAGAGAGAGGGGAAAGCAGGATCCTGCCAAGCAGAGAGCCTGACTTGGGGCTTGACCTGAACCGAAGGCAGAGGCTTTAACCCACTGAGCCACCCAAGCACCCATTTGTTATTATTATTTTTAAAGATTTTATTTATTTGACAGAGAGAGAGAGAGTGAGCACAAGCAGGGGGAGAAGGAGAAGCAGACTCTCCGCTGAGCAGGGAGCCTGATGTGGGGCTTGATCTCTGGACCGTGGGATCATGACCTGAGCCAGAGGCAGATGCCCAACAACTGAGCCACCCAGGTGCCCGCATTTTTTATTTTAAACTGTTAGGCTTTGACCACAGGTTAGTTCCTTGTTGGCAAATGAATACATTAATAAATTTAAACGTGTAGATTTATTTATTTATTTGGAGGGGGGAGGAGGGGCAGAGAGAGAGGGAGAGAGGGAATAATAAGCAAACTCCACACCCAGTTCTAGCCTGTTTCCAGGTTTGATCTCACAACCCTGAGATCATGACCTGAGCTGAAATCCAGAGTGGGACACTCTAACGGACTGAGCCACGCAGGAGCCCCAAAAGTGTAGTTTTTAAAAATATTCCTTTCAGGACTCCTGGGTGGCTCAGTCCTCAGACGCTCGGTTGGGCGTCTGCCTTCGGCTCAGGTCATGGTCCCGGGGTCCTGGAATTGAGCCCTGCATGGGGCTCCTTGCTCAGCGGGGAGCCTGCTTCTCCCTCTGCCTCTTCTGCCTGCCGCTTTCTATGCTTCTGCTCTCTCTGGCAAACAAACAAACAAACAAACAAATATTCCTTTCAACATGAAGTATTAGATCTGGAAAATTCTTTATGAATAAAAATCTAAACAAGTGTACATTTTTACTAATTTTTATTGAAGTACATTGACATACAATGTTGATTTAGTTTCAGGTGTACAATTTAGTGATTTGACAAGTCTCTGTGCTACGCTCTGCTCACAGGGGTAGCTACCATCACCATACGATGCCATTACAGTGCCATTGACTATATTCTTTGTGCTGTGTCTTTTATCCCTTTGACTTTGAAGCCTCCATTTTAATTAAAACCCTCAAATCTTTGTTTCTGAGGTGACAGGCAGCTTGCTATTGAGTCTAGGAAGTTAAGAGGAACCCACTTTATATTTCTACATTAAATAATGCAAATCCCCATCTCAGATGTATGCATTGAGGAATAATCTTCACAGTGCTCAAAATGCCACACTTTTATTACAACTGCTACCCAACTTTCTTTTTTCTTTTTTTTTATTTAAAGATTTTATTTATTTATTTGACGGAGAGAGAGAGATCACAAGTAGGCAGAGAGGCAGGCAGAGAGAGAGGAGGAAGCAGGCTCCCCGCTGAGCAGAGAACCCGATGTGGGGCTCGATCCCAGGACCCTGAAATTGTGACCTGAGCTGAAGGTAGAGGCTTTAACCCACTGAGCCACCCAGGCGCCCCATGAGCTACCCAACTTTCAAGATAAGTGCACCCTTTATCCGAATCTCTGTAGCTTGGTTTTGTGGTTTAATGGCTCTTGTTTTTTATGTCCAGATTTCAAGGAATATGCTAATGTCTCAACAATTTTTTTCTATTGATGTTTATATAAGAAGATTGTGTGTTGTATTTCACAAACTCAGTACAACCTTTTTTCCTCCCCCTCTCCTCCAAGCAATGTGCAGAAGAGTCTCAGTTACAATTCCAGCTGGAACTTGTCATTTGGAAAATCACGCTGAGTATCAACAAAGGGGAATGTGAATCCTGGATAGGCCTGGGACTAAGAAGCCATTTTACTGCCTATGAAGAACAGTGGTCTTGGCAGTGTTTTAAGTATATTACGTTGTAGTATGATAATTTGCTACATGTGTTTACTGTATTTTAATTTCCTTTTAGGAAAGGAGTTGTGGCAGGAGGTAAGATCAGACAGGTATAGGATAATCAGATCATGTGGGACCTTGTAGACCTTTAGGTATAAGGGTATAAGGATTTTGGATTTTATTTTGAATGAAAGAAGGAACCAAGATTTTCAGAGGAGGAATGACGTGATCTGTCTGAACATTTAAAGGGTCATTCATGCTACTGTACAGAGAACAGATTCAGGGCTGGAGGAGGTAAGGAAAGTTCATAGGGAGAGGGTGGAACTAAGGAGCCAGTTAAGCTATTGCCTTAGTCCTGGCTTTGACTGGTTCTGGCAGAGTAGCTGGCGAATAGTTTTGTCATTTACTGAAACTGGAAGAGCGGTAGTTTTTGAGGTGAAGATCAAGAGCTCAATTTTCAGTGTGTTGTGTGTGAGATGCTAGTTAGACATCTAAGTGATACTGAGTAGGTAGAAGGATATAGAAATCTGGATTTCCTTGCCAAGGGAGGTGGGGGAGTCAGGGTTTGGGGATATAGCCATGGGACCAGTTGGGATCACAAAAGGAGTAAATATAGATAGAAAAGTGAAGTTGGAGGATTGGTCTTTGGAACATTCCAACTTTTAGAAATGGAGGAGATGAAGAGAATCTAGCAAATAGGACTGAGATGTTGGCAGTCAGTAATGTGGACGTTTCCCTGAGGCTAAGTGAAGATAAGGGTTTCAAGGAGAGTGGAATCAAGTGGGTCATTTGCTGTGAATAGATGAAGGAAGATGAGGATTCAGAATTGACTACTGGATTTTTTTTTTTTTTAAGTAGGCTTCACACCCAGTGAGGAGCTCAATGCAGGGCTTGAACTCACAACCCTGACTGAGATCAAGACCTGAGCTGAGATCAAGAGTCAGCCACTTAACCACCTGAGCCACCCAGGCCCACCTTGACTATTGGATTTTGCAGTGTAGTGGTCTCTGGGAACATGGCAAATAGTATCTTTGCTTTACATCATTACCTTACATCTGTGGATTAAAGCACTAGCTCGTATTCTTGGTAGTTGCTCTGAAACTTCTCCACTTCATGTCATTCTTTCACCCTTGACCTCTTTATGTTCTTTAGGTCTAAACTTTGGGCTTCACACCCTGACTTTAATCTTCATTTCTTTCCTTTTTTCTTTTTTTTTAAGATTTATCATTTTAGGGGCACCTGGGTGGCTCAGTGGGTTGAGCCTCTGCCTTTGGCTCTGGTCATGAGCTCAGGGTCCTGGGATTGAGCCCGCATCGGGCTTTCTGCTCAGCAGGGAGCCTGCTTCTCTCTCTGCCTGCCTCTCTGCCTACTTGTGATCTCTCTCTCTCTGTCAAATAAATAAATAAAATCTTTAAAAAAAATTTACTCATTTTAGAGAGTGAGTGCACATGTATGAGCCAAGGGGGTGGTGGTGAGCAGAGGGAGAGAAACTTAAGCTGACTCCCCACTAAGTGGGGATTCTGATGAGGGGCTTGATCCCACAATGCTGAGATCATGACCTGCGCTGAAACCAAGAGTCAGATGATCAACCAACTGATCCATCTAGGTTCCCCTAATCTTCATTTCTGTTCTCTTCCCTCAGTTTCCCACATTTTTTCTGACTCTTCTCAGGATGTTCCATGTCTCTTTTTGCCTTACAAAGCTTCTCATGTGGTTTCTTCACCTGGGCCCAGCAACTTTTGCTGGCTAAGGTAGGATTTGTAACTTATTTTGTTGTGTGTCTTAGACACCTTTGGTAGTCAGGTGAAGTTTATTAGGCCCCTTTCTAGAATATTTTTAATTGCATACTGAAATACATGAGATTACAAAGAAAATCAATTATGCTGGAATATAGTTATCCAAACAATAAAAACTAACTTGCAATAAAAGTACATTTGCATCCTTATTAATGCATTAGATAACATATTTTAGCAGTGTTCCTAATAGCTATCATAAATTCAAAATAGTAATATGTGTGGGGGAAAAAAAAAACCAAAGCCTCAAAGCTGTGGTATGTGTGACATTTCAGTATTCCTGCAACAGCTATCGTGTGAAAATACATGTGGTTTTTATTAGTGTCAGGGTCAGTACTAATGTGACTTGTTGCTAGATTCAGAAGAGAATGAATTTTTTATTTAATATTAAGTGAATGATAATAAAGATAAAATTTTACTCCCATGTAAGTCTTGGGTCCCAAGTTAAGAACCTAGAGTGAGAAATGTAACGTTGGTTTGAGCAGACTGTGGAGTGGACCAGCGGGTGGAAGAACAAGCCTTGTCTGCCTGGAAGCATACTGTCACTTTGGGCCCCTGGCCCCTTCTCGGCCTATGTATGGGTGGCCCGGTAGGTTCTTCAGCCAGAATAATAATTTTGTAAAATGTCTTTTGAAAAAACCAGAACACTCATTGTAAACACTGTCATCTAATATAGTATGTTTGGCGTATTCTCTACTAGACTCT
Source organism: Nasua narica (assembly GCA_028533885.1). Taxonomy (NCBI): domain Eukaryota; kingdom Metazoa; phylum Chordata; class Mammalia; order Carnivora; family Procyonidae; genus Nasua; species Nasua narica. The sequence goes on along the minus strand of CM052813.1, from coordinate 49,459,329 downwards.
TTCAAGTTTCAAAAATTGGCCCCCTTGTTTCTTCTTTTGCTGCTGTGTACTTCTTTTTCTGATTAGCTTATCAAAGCTACGTTAAGACCTGTATTTTATTCTTCCGGAATTCAATTTGAGCAATCTGTCTACATCCTTTGTCTTATGGGGCCGGGACAGCTGGAGAGGGAAGCTGGTGGTTTTGTGCATTCTTTAACTTCTTGGATGCTTCTGCATTGTTTTCCAGCAGTAGCAAAGGAGTGAGATCTGATATTCAGGGCCAAAGGTCAAAGAGAAACCCTGCCCTTTTTAAAACTGGTTGTATGTTTTCTTACTGTTGAGTTTTGAGTTCTTAGAATACTTTTGAATACTAGTCCTTTACCAGATACGCATTTTGCAAATATTTTCTACCAGTTTGTGGTTTTTTGTTTGTTTGTTTATTCTCTAAACATCTTTCATAGAGCAAAAGTTTTTAATTTTAATGAAGTCCATCTTATCAATTTTTTTTTCATGGATTATGCTTTTGCTTTTGTACCTAAAAACTCATTGTTAAACCCAAGGTCTCTTGGATTTTCTCCTTTGTTATCTTCTGTAAGTTTTATAGTTTTGTGTTTTACATTTAGTTCTATGATCCATCTTGAGTAATTTCTGTGAAAGATGTAAAGTCAGTCAGTGCCTAGGTGTTTTTTTTTTTTTTGTGGATATCTCTTTATTTATTTTAAAGATTTTATTTATTTGAGAGAGAGAGAGCACAAGCGGGGGGCGGAGGGCAGAGGGAGAGGGAGAAACAGATCCCCTGCTGAGCAGGGAGTCAGACTGGGGGCTCAGTTCCAGGACCCTGAGATCATGACCTGAGCCGAAGGCAGGCACTTAACTGACTGAGCCACTCAGGTGCCCCTATTTTTAATTTTTTGAGGAGCCCCCATACTGTTTTCCATAGTGACTGTTCCAACTTGCATTCCTACCAACAATGCATGAGGATTCCTTTTTTCCCACAGCCTCACCAACATTTGTTATTTCTTGAGTTTTTGATTTTCGCCATTCTGACATGATTTTCTTTTTATCAATGCATAAGAATAATATATCATAAAAATCTACCTTTAAACAAATCTTAAAAAGTTATTTCAGTAAGTATGAGATAAAAAATGTTTAATATTAATAAAGTGTGTCAAAGTTTAGTTGGTAGCATTCTCAGTTGCACATGGAATAATTGGACAGCCGGCATGGCAACTGATGGCATGGTAAATTTTACAGAATATGGTAGGTGGCAGTGGGATGTCTTAGGTTCAACTAAACATTTACGTATTTAGACTGGTAAAACCACCATAGTTCTCACTTGATACCACTTTATTCAGGAGGATTTAGGACAGAAACTATAAGTAAGATAGGGTCCTGGGGCACCTGGCTGGCTCAGTCGGTAGAGCATGTGACTCTTGATCTCACGGTTTTGAGTTCAAGCCCCACATTGGGTATAGATTACTTAAAAATAAAATCTTAAAAAAAAAAAAAAAGATAGTGGGAGTCCTTGCAGCAGTCCATGTAGCAGTTCATATTTTCTGAACTGCTCTCCCAACAACTTAAGTTCAAAAAAATGTCATCTACATTTTGGTGCTGCTGAGAACTCCACAGGCATAGTATTCCAGGATCCTGTACAAGGAACATGCCTTAATTACATGTCACCAAACTCAGAGAAGCTCAAAAACCTGGTTTCTTACTAAATGTCTATTGTACTTCTAGTCCAGATGCAGCTTACTAGTTTGGTAATTTCTAGCATAAGCAGTGTTGCCAAGTAACATATAGGTGGTATGTTGTTTTAATCAGGTTAACAGGGATTATCCCTAACTCAGATTCTCATACATGAGGAGAAGGGATTTTGCTCAGTTTAGGTAGAAAGTCATGCCTGCTGACCTTTTTTTTTTTTTTTGCCTGCTAACTTTTTATTTGTAGTTTTTGTTTTAGCTCTCTTTCAAGGGGTTGTTTTTTTTTTTTACTTCAAGATTATTTTTTAAGTCCGTATTTTCTTTTCTTCTTCTTCTTTTTTTTTTTTTACAGACTTTTATTTATTTGACAGAGAGAGATCACAAGTGGATAGAGAGGCAGGCAGAGAGAGGAGGAAGCAGGCTTCTCTGCTAAGCAGAGAGCCCGATGCGGGGCTGGATTCCAGGATCCTGGGATCATGACCTGAGCTGAAGGCAGAGGCTTTAACCCACTGAGCCACCCAGGCGCCCTCAAGTCCGTATTTTCTTTTTTCTTTCTCTCTCTTTTTTTTCCAGTCTGCATTTTCTTCTAAAACTGACTTCATGTTTTTTACATTTACCTATATCTTTGAGCCACCATTTTCTGTATGGTATGACATAGGAACCAAAACTTTTTCAAATGACTAATCAGTTGTTTGAATCATTTATTGAATAATCATTTGTTTTCCTATTAGTTAGAAGTGTTGCTATTAAAAGCAGTTACTGTTAGGAAATAGTTCTTCAAATTAACAAATATGTATTTTAAAATACATACTTTTAAAGCAATAACTTAATTTGTAATATTATATGATTGTGGGTATTCAACATTTTTTAAAGATTTTATTTTTAAGTCATATCACACCCAACATGGGACTTGAACTCAAAACCACAATCCCATGATCAAGAGTATCATGCTCCACCTACTGAGCTAACCAGGTACCCCATGATTGTGTATTAGATTGTATTATCTGTATGCTAAGAATTTATAGGGTCATCTTTTTTTCAAAGAAAGTTTGTGTAGTCTGAAGAGGGGTATATATTTTTTCTTTCTTTTTATTTATTTATTTTTTAAGATTTTATTTATCTATGAGAGAGAGAGAGAGAGAAAGAGAGAGAGAGAGAGCATGAGAGGGGAGAAGGTCAGAGGGAGAAGCAGACTCCCTGCTGAGCAGGGAGCCTGATGCAGGATGATGTGGGACTCGATCCTGGAACTCCAGGATCATGACCTGAGCTGAAGGTAGTCGCTTAACCAGCCGAGCCACCTAGGCACCCCCTAAATAGGTTTGCCTTATTGAAAGCTGTTATGCTGATTTAGGTAGCCTTTGAAAGCTAAATTGCTCAGTATAGTAGAAAATGGTGAATAAAATGTTTGAAGAAGGAGCTTCTAGTTTCAGACCCACCAATTCACCCACTGCTACTTTGTGCAAGTCAGCCTCTTTGTTTTGCTTAAACTACATGAATAATAATCCCTATCCAGCCTACTTCTGAGTATTGTTGAAGATTAGATGGTATAATAGATATAAAAGCACCTTTAATTGGAAAAACAGTTTAAATTTTTTTTTTTAAGATTTTATTTATTTATTTATTTATTTATTTATTTATTAGGAGAGAGAGGGAGAGCATGAGAAGGGAGGTCAGAGTGAGAAGCGGACTCCCCATGGAGCTGGGAGCCCGATGTGGGACTCGATCCCGGGACTCCGGGATCATGACCTGAGCTGAAGGCAGTTGCTCAACCAACTGCGCCACCCAGGGGCCCGGAAAAACAGTTTAAATATAAGGACTGATTGCATCTTAACTTTTCCTCCCTTTCTCTTGTAGGTAGTGTTGGTGCTTCTTTTCAGTGCCAGTCCATCCATCACGACCACATTTGTCATGATGACAGTGACAAGGTGAGGTCTGTGTTGATGTCTATCATGGTGAAAATGCATGCTGCCCTTATATTGTTGGATTCGTTTACATAACTGTGGACATAGGCCAGGAGGGTGTGTACAACGTTGAAATCCAGAGTGCCTTCCTGATTTCTGTGTCATATTATTAGACTGTTCCAGAATACTTGAGCATAATTTTCAGGTGGTGGGCTGGACTCTTGATAAACTCTTCATTTTTTTTTTTACCCTTGTCCTTGTCACTTTGCTTCCTCTTTTCTTGCACAGACTGAGAGGATTATCTTAGTATATGAACAGGTGCTCCCAACACTGCTAATAATCTCAGCAATTTGTGTCTGTTTCTAATTTGAAATATCTCAGCCATTTCAATTTGGTTTGTTTTTGTAGTTGATTGTGTTAGGTTATGGTTTCTTCTCATACTTTTTTTTCTCTGTATCCAAAGCCCAATTTAATGGTGAGGACTGAGAACAGAACCTGTCTGTTTCATGCCAAAGAAAACTGCTTTGGGCCTTTTTTTTTGGTTTGTTTTTAAAATCAGGTCCAAACCATTGGTAGTTTTGTTTCATTTTGGTGTTTTGCTTCTTCTCTAAAGAAATCTGGTCTTGGGGGCTTTCCAGTACTCATCAGTGCCCTTGATGGCCCAGCCCTTGGAGTAGATACTAATGTGGGCTTGGTGTTTTGAACATCTGGCTGCTGATGTTGGATGGGCTTAAATTTAGTCTTTTCCATCATCAGTTTCCAGTGGCTTCCCTCCCATTTCCTGTGTCTTACATGCAGGAATGTATCACTCCCTTGGTAGTTTTCCCAGGCAGACCAATCAAAGTGATCCTTTTCTCTGCTGTTTTAATCAAGATCCTCCTCCCTCATCCTGTTGGAGCTAGATCAAGAAGTTGGTTGGTCATTGGGATTTTCCAAATGGCTTTCTTTGTTCTGTGTGTTGATCTCTCTGTCTTTGTGAGCTTTGCTCAGACAGATTTCAGTCTGTTTACAGAGAGAGTGGTATGCTTTTAGCATTCCAGAGTCTCTTTTATTACAATAATCCAGAGGCATGGATTTAACTTTTAACTTATTTTAGAAGCAAGCCACTGAAAGAGACTTCTAGACTATATAGTTGGTGCTCTAAAATTCAGTATACTTCAGATTGTAGACATAAGCATTTGAAAATGAAAGATGATGGAGGGAAAGACAGAATCGCTTTAGGGCAGTAATATTGCATACATTTGTGCTTTGTAATTGTGGAGATGTTTTTGGTTAAGTGTTCTTTCTCCTGCTTAGTATAATGTGCCTTTCTCTGTTTGTTCATTTGTGATGGTGGTGCCAAACCGCGCTATTCTGTCTCCATGTTCAAGGGTCTGGAGATGAGCTTTCTCTCCACCTCTGAGAAAAACTTGCCATCTACTTTAACATGTTTTTGCTCCTAATTTCTGAATCTTTGTATGACCAAGTTTGTGCTTGTAGGAGATGACATTTTTTTCCCAAAATATGTGGAGAGAGGGAAGAGAACTTAAGGGCTTTGGTTGCTTGATCAGCCCAGTTCTCAAAGAATTTTGAGAAACTGCTCTTCCCTCTCTCCTGCTTGCAGTGTGTATACTTACAATTATTTCCCAGAGGGAAATGGAGAGAATAGATTCGTCTTTTGACTATGTATTTATTATTCAACTGATTCAGTCAAATGTATTGATTGGCATCTATGTTTCTAGGTACTTAGTAAATATATCAGAAAACAAAACAAAGATTCCTGTTTTTTCATGAATGTACAGTTTAGCGAGGCAGACAATAAAAATGAACACAATATGTAAATAATAGACTATATTAGAATAAGTGCAGTGGATTAAAGAAAATGTAGAGCAGAATAAGTGGGGTGAGAACCACAAGGAGTTGGACAGTACAGAATGCAGGTTTGAATGGGATCATCAGGCATTATTCTTGGGAAGAAAATAGTAGATAGTGTGTTTAAAAATTAGATCTTTATGTTTGCAAGCTGCTGACTTCTTTCTGTAACAAATCGGTATTGGTTTTGCGAAAGCAAAAACAAAAATGAACCCGCTACCCAATACGTACCACTTGAACGTGTGTGTGCGCACATAGACCATCACACATACATTTTCTCACTTTGAGAATTGAAGGGATTATAGGCATAGCCAATTCAACCCTCTTTTTAAAATGAGGGTTCCACTTCCAAGTGGATGCTGTGATCCTACTGGAAGAAATGACTTGTTCAGGAGTTAATCTATAGTGCTGGGTCTAGAACACATCTTCTGTCCCCTGTACAGTTCATACAAAATAATTGCTTAGCTATTCTGATTGTGCAGACTGTCGAAACTCACGTTGATGCTTTGCCTAGTATCCCTGCTTAACTTTCAGGCATGATCCATTTCTCAGATCTGGGAACCAAAAGTTATTTTTCTTAAAAGTTGCCTCAATTTGGGGCACCTGGGTGGCTCAGTGGGTTGAGGCCTCTGCTTTCCGCTTGGGTCATGGTCTCAGGGTCCTGGGATCGAGCCCTGAGCCCGGCTCTCTGCTCATCAGGGAGCCTGCTTCCTCGCCCTCTGTGTGCCTCTCTGCCTACTTGTGATCTCTCTCCCTGTCAGATAAGTGAAATCTTTAAAAAAAAAAAAAGTTGCCTCGATTTATTAACTAATCTGTGTGTGACTGGGGATGGAACCAGGGGTGAGATGAATTAAATTTTTATTTTTATTTTATTTATTTATTTATTTTTAAAGATTTATTTATTTATTTATTTATTAGGAAAGAAAGAGAGTGAGAGAGAGAAGGTCAGAGTGAGAAGCGGACTCCCCATGGAGCTGGGAGCCCGATGTGGGACTCGATCCCAGGACTCTAGGATCATGACCTGAGCCGAAGGCAGTCGCTCAACCAACTGCGCCACCCAGGGGCCCCAATTTTTTATTTTTAAATTAAAAAAAAAAAAGATTTTATTTACTTATTTGTCAGAGAGAGAGAGCACGCATGCACAAGCATGGGGAGTGACATGCAGAGGGAGAAGCAGGCTAGATGCGGATGCAGACCCAGATGAGGATGCAGATGCGGGGCTCTGTCCCAGGACCCTGGGATCGTGACCTGAGCCCAAGGCAGATGCTTAACCGGTTGAGCCACCCAGATGTTCTGAGATGAATTAATGTGTAGCCTCAGTGGTATACTTTCCCAGAGTGGCCTGAAACACTTTCGGGAAAGCTGGTCACTTTAGACAGGGAAATGGGAGAATTCTTTCTAAATTGGCATGTATGTGAACGGCTACTCAGAGCAGAAGTCTTTTCTGGACAAAACTTTCTTGTGCTCACCTTAGGTCCGTTTGTCACAGAAGAAGGCATCAGTCCAGTTTGTGTACAGGTAATGCCATGCAGACTACTTTTAGGGAAGGTAGGAAATGTTAACTGGTTTTTCTTTCATAACCATATACTTTCTTTTAATCTTGATCTTTTACATTTTTTAGTTTTTTTTTTTAAGTTACATGTTGATTATAAAAAGATGTGGCTGTACTTTTAACCCCTATACCCAGAAGTAACAATTGGCATTTAGTATTAACAATAGGAATTGAAGTTATATTTGTATGAAATATTTTTCATCTTTGTAAGCAGTGGTTATTAGTATATTCAGAGTTGTACAACTATCTCCATCTAATTTTAGAATAATTTTAACATTCCTCACTCAAACACCCATACTCATTAGCAGTCACTGTCCATTATTCCTTCTGCCAGCTCCTGGAAACCACTAATCTTTGTCTTAATGGATTTGCCTATTCTGCACATTTATAAATGGAATCATGTAATATGTGGCCTTTGTGTCTGGCTTCTCTTACTTAGCATGATGATCTCAAGGTTTGCCTATGTTGTAGCATGAATCACTATTCCATTCCTTTTTATGGGTGAATAATATTCAGTTGTGTACATCTAACACATTTTGTTTATCCATTCACCAGTTGATTAATATGTTTTCATGTTTTGGTTATGAATAACACTGCTAGGAACATTTTTGTGTAAGTATATTTTTGTTTAGTTGGTCACAGGGTGTACTTTTACATTTTGAAGATCTACCAAACTGTTTTGCAGAGTGGCTGCACCATTTTGCATTTCAACACATGCATGGAGGTCCCATTTTCTTCACATTTGCATGTTTACACCTAGTACTCTTCAGTTGTCTTTCAAATTATAGCTGTTGTAGTGAGACATCTCAGTTGTCATCCATAATGGACATGTTTTAATTTGCATTTGTCTAATGACTATGCTAAGGATTTTTTTGTATGCTTATTGGCCATTCCAATTCTTATGGGCAGCTAAAAAATATCAGTTAAAGAGCTCTTTTATTTTTGGAGATTTTATTTATTTATTTGTTTGTTTGTTTATTAGCACAGGGCAAGAACAATACAAGGAGACAGACTATATCATAAGAAAATTCACTCTCTTTGCGTTCTCTTCATGGCTAAAATAAAACTAAATTGCTCTGATTATCTGTGACTATGTAATTAATTACCCTAAAATTCATTTGATGTAGAACACTTGTATCTTTCATGAGTCTGGAGTTTCCTGTGCTCAGGTAGGAAACTCTTGCTTAGAGTTTTCTCATACGGCTACAGTTAAATGGTGGCTGAGGCTGGAGGCATCTTGAATTCCTCATTCTCATGTTAGATGGTTGATGCTTGTTGCCAGCTGGAACTTCAACTGGTACCCTTGGCTTGAGTACCTAAATGTAGTGTGGGCTTCCTCATAGCTTGGCAGCTTGATGCAAGAGTGACTCCTCCAAGAGGACCAGACAGATGCTGCATGGCCTTTTATGACCTAACTTCAGAAGTCACAAAGCATCACTTCCAGCATAGTCACAGGCCTGCCCAAATTCAAGAGGAGGGAACCTCAGTCTCACCACTGGGGAGTAATGTCAACATAAGAAGAAGAGAATGAAGGGTGGGAGAACTTACTATGTACGGTCATCTTGGGAAATATAATCTGCATACTATATATACTTGAACGTCAGTTAAAATGGCTGCATAATGTTCGACCATAAGGATACATGGTAATTTATTTAACCTGTCTTTAACTGTAGAGCTTTAGGTCGTTTTAAAAAGCTATTACACATTTATTCATACAGCATATATTTATTAAGTGCCTATGTGCCAGGCACTGTTGAGTCACCAGGATAGAGTAATGAAAAGACTAGCAAGGAAGGTCGTTGTGCTTCTGGTGCTTATTTTTTGTGAAAAGGGCAGAAAATGAACTGCATATGTAAATCAGTGAATAATCAGATAATCTTAAGTGCTGTACAAGTAATGGGCCAGTTGGCTACTCTAGATGTCACCTTTAAGAAGGTGACACTTGGGGCACCTGGGTGGCTCAGTTGGTTAAGCGTCTGCTTTCAGCTCAGGTCATGATCTCAGGGTCCTGGGGTCCGGCTCCCTGCTCAGCGGGGAGTCTGCTTTTCCCTCTTCCTCTCCCCCTTACTCATTTATGCGTGCGCTCTCTGTCTTTCTCTCTCAAATAAAATCTTAAAAGAAGAAGAAGAAGAAGAAGGTGACACTTAAGGTCTGAGTAATAGAAAGGAACAAATTGTAAAAATTTGGGCCACGAGGGGAACATCCTAGGGAGAGGAAAGGGCTAGGGCAAAGGCCATAGGGCTGGAAAGATGTCCAAACAGAAGGAAAGCTGATGTGCACCAGCAAGGTTAATGAGGGTAGAAGTGGTAGGAGATGAGGCTGAGGAGGTAGGCACAAGGCAGGTCATGTAGAAAACTTGGTAAGCCAGAGAAAGTTTAGTTTTTGTTCTGCCTGTTACAGAAAGCCTTTGGAAGGTTTTAAGCAGAGGAATGACATGGTCTGGTTTTTATTTTTAAACATTCCTTTTGCTCCTGTGATGAGTTTTTTTTTTCTAGCTGTGGTAAAATATACCTAGAATTTACCATCTTAATCATTTTAGGTCTGGTACAGTTCAGTAGTGTTAAGTACATTCACATTGTCCTGCAGCCAATCTCCAGAGCTCTTTTCTCTTGTAAATGGACACTCTATATCCATTAAGTAGTAACTCCTTGTTCTTTCCTTCACAGCCCCTGGCAACTACCATTCTACTTTCTGTCTATGAATTTGAGTGCTCTATGTACCTCATATAAATGGAGTCATAAAATATTTGTATTTCTTTTTTAAGATTTATTCATTTGAGAGCACACAGGAGTGTGCACAGGGGGAGGGGCAGAGGGAGAGAATCTCAAGCAGACTCTCCTCACAATGGTGAGATCACCGCCTTAGCTAAAACCAAGAGTACCACACTCTTCCGACTGAGCCACCCAGGCGCCCCATATTTGTCTTTTTGTGACTGGCTTATTTCACTTGGTGTTGTCAAGGTTCGTTCATGTAGTTGCACGAATGTTGGAATTTCTTTACTTTTAAAGGCTGAATAACATTCCATTGTATGTATATAACACATTTTGTCCATTCATTCATGGATGGACACTTGGGTTGCTTCCATGTTTTGGGTCTTGTGAATAATGCTGCTAGGAACATGGGTGCACAAATATCTCTTAGGAACTCTGCTTTCAATTCTTTTGGGTATATACCCAGAAGTGGAATTGCTAGATCATTTATATTTTTAGAGTTTTGAGGAACTGCTATACTGTTTTCCAAAGTGGCTGCACCAATTTACATTTCACATCCTTGCCAACACTTATTATTTTCTGTTGCTATTGTTTTTAATAGTAGCCATCCTACTAGGTGTGAGGTCATATCTCACTGTGGTTTTGATTTCCATCGTCCTACTGATTAGTGATGTTGAGCATCTTTTCATGTGCTTATTGGTCATTTATCTTCTTTGGAGAAATGTCTATTCAAGATCTTTGCCTCCCCTCACTTAAAGAGAGTGCACACTGCAAGTGGGGGGGTGCAGAGGAAGAGAGAATCTTAAGCAGGCTCCATACTCAGTGTGGAGCCCCATTTTGGGCTTGCATGACCTGAGCCGAAATCAAGAGTCTTTGGCAATGTTCAAATGAAAGAATAGATTTCTATTTTTTAAATAAAAGCTTGCCATTGGAAAAAAAAAAAAAAAGATCGTCTCATCTGTCATTTGCAAAAAATTTCCAAGCTTTTAATTTTTGATGGAGTTTTTTTTCCCATTCAGAAATTAAAATTATTTTGGGAACAAGTCTATTGGTATAGTCCTTTAAAATGTATTTTATTGCTTAGACTTCTGGGAAATCTGTTTCCAGAATATCTTCAGATATTTCTTTTTTTTTTTAAAGATTTATTTATTTATTTATTAGAGAGCGAGAGACTGAGAATGAGAGGGGAGAAGGTCAGAGGGAGAAGCAGACTTCCCGCAGAGCCGGGAGTCCGATAGGGGACCCGATCCCGGGACTCCGGGATCATGACCTGAGCCGAAGGCAGTTGCTTAACCAACTGAGCCACCCAGGCGCCCCTATCTTCAGATATTTCTGTACATTTTCTTAAAGTTGTAAAATTTTATGTTATGCTTTCTGAGCTATTTGGTATTATGTGATGCAGTTTTTGTTTGTTTGTTTTTTGATGCAGTTTGTTTTTAAATAGATTCTCTCTTTGCCTTACAGTGCAAAGTACTTTGCCATTCTGTGGAATATCTGAGGTGATTAGAAATACATTGTAATGATAGGTATTTGAGATTATTATTATGTGGCATTCTTGTCTTGGCTTTGGGTATTTCATTGCCTGCTAAATTTAATTTGTTTTTATTTATAAGACACCGTCAAAACAGGAACAAGTAAGTAAGTAAGTAGAAGTAACAGATAAACTTCTGAGGGAGCTTGAATTTTATATTTGCTCTATAAAGGTTGTCCTGCTTTAAGGGTTTTTATTTAAGGTGATCATTTCTGTTTTGTGTGAATCTGCTCAGGTAACACACTTTCTTATTTAAAGTTTGGAAAAGGCCTCTTGAATGTGGCTTGGGCCGGAGGGTACAGGATTAGTACAGATGTGCCACATATCACAATGTCTGTGCAAAACCACCTTGGTTAGTCAGTGTCTTCAATGTATGTCATCAATGGACACTACCAGGAGGACACTGGCATTTTCAGTGAGCTGGCCTCATCTCATGAATGCAGGGTATAGAATTCAATAGCCAGGGACATCATCCCGTGCAAGTTATCAACTATGCAGTCACATGAGTTCCACCGGCATTCCGTGTGGGAAATTCTGTTTTCCATTAAAGATGGTGAAAGTTATAAGATATTCCTATGTTCTAATCTGCTTAAAGAACATTCTCATGTTCCTTTCATCTTGACCATTTAAGTCCCTCTCTCATTCCCTTGTCCCTTTTAGGCAACTGCTTTTTCATTATCTTTTCCAAAGTGAAGGTGCTAGTTGTCTATCTGTGCTTTTCCGTTTCTCAACCACTGCTTATACTATGATTTATTTATTTTCTTGAAGCACTTACATAAGTATAGTCCATTTTATTTATTTATTTGTTTGTTTGTTTGTTTATTTATTTATTTGAGAGAGATCACAAGTAAGCAGAGAGGCAGGCAGAGAGAGAGGGGGAAGCAGGCTCCCCACTGAGCAGAGAGCCTGATGTGGGGCTCGATCCCAGGACCCTGAGATCACCACCCGAGCCGAAGGCGGAGGCTTTAATCCACTGAGCCACCTAGGCGCCCCCCTGAGCAGATGCTTAACCAACTGAGCCTCCCAGGTGCCCCATGGATATTTTTTCAAATGCAGGCCAAACTATATATATGTATGAGAGTATTCATTGGATCTTTATAATATCAAAACACTGGGAAAAAACCCTACTTTATGTCAAAAATGATAAATGGTTGATCCCTAACAATGAAATAACAGGCTTTTGTTAGATCTGTGTGTGGTTAACTCTTTTTGTGGCCTGGATCTTTCCAACATATTTTAAAAAACTATAGTATTGGCCTATGATATGCCCTGAGATTGAGCTGCTGGATCAATTTAGAATGAGAGTCATAGCAATTCAAATTGCTCCCAAGATGTGCCCTATTTACCAGAACAGAATGAGCAAGGTGCCTTTAAGATCTCTGCTTCCGAGGGGCGCCTGGGTGGCTGAGTTGGTTGGGCGACTGCCTTCAGCTCAGGTCATGATCCTGGAGTCCTGGGATCGAGTCCCGCATCGGGCTCCCTGCTCTGAGAGGGGCCTGCTTCTCCCTCTGACCTCTCCCCTTTCATTCTCTCTCTCTCTCTGTCTCAATTAAATAAAATAAATCTTTAAAAAAAAAAAAAGATCTCTGCTTCCGAGGGTGTGTATTAAGGCAGGTCATGCTCTGAGTCCGCTCATTCTCATTTATCCTGCTCCAGAGATCAAATATGTCACGATGTGCGGTGCATGCTTTGTTTGCACCCTTGCCTCTCCATTTCTGGCTTGATCTCAGTCTCTATTTTTCCTGTTGATGACAGCTTATCTTGGGCGCTCAGGTTTATTTACTCATCTGACTTAAACTCTTACCTGGTTGATGGCATTTCACCTGGTTCTGCTTTCTAGCCCATTGTCGCCTTCACTGCCTTAAGAACTAAGAACTGCACCTTCACTGCACTAAGAACTGTTCTGGTCCCTGGCATATCTCACGTATACTGTGGGAACAGCAGTCTACCCACTCCTCCATCCCAAAGCTGCTATATTGGGGGAGGCTTTCAGTGGACTTGGGTTTGGGTGTGACTTTGTTACCTCTTTCTGGTCTTTGGCAGCTGCTGATTATTAACCTTTCCAGTCTGACAGGTGGTAACACTTCTGGGTGAAAAGTGCTTATGCTGATGTTTTGCATTAGATCACATCTGGTCGTGGATATAGATAATGTGTAACCTGACGAGTGCTAGGCCAATACACCTTTCCACTATGTAGCTACATTTTATTAGATCCTTTTAGCTGGTTTTACTGGAAGGAGGGAAACTTTGAGGGAGGAAGGTGAGGCAGAGCTAGATTTAGGAAATTTGAAATTTCTTTCTGTCTCCTCGTTCCTCTCTTTTACTACCAGTTCTACTTTTGTGTCTCATTTCTTCCTGGGAATTTGCTGTTGAGAAAAACATTGGATTTACTGCTATGAAATATCACATATCATTAATCGAAGTATTGAGTGCTTGCCATGTAGTAGAACCCTTGCCAGAATCAGTGAGACTTAGTCCATGGCTTCAAGGAGTTCACTGTCTGATGGGCAAAAGATTCAAGTAAATACATATTACATGGCAGAATGATTATTGCTATGTTAGAACAGAAGAGAGGCCACTAACTTAGCAGTAGTGGTTGGGGTTGGAGTGACAGACACTACAGTCAAGAGACTTGGCATTGGATATGATGACAGCACAGTGTTATTCCTGACTGTTAACAGTGGGAAACTGCCTCTTCATTATAAAGGTCATGGACTCCCAGCAGGAAGGCTGTTCTCTACCCAGCACCTTTTTTGGTAGGTCCCCAAAGTGGATAGCATTTTTTCCCCCTCTATGGGTGTAGTTCTTCAGCATCTGGACAAGTGATTCTTTATCTGCAGCTCTTCAATCATGTGTTTAAGCATTTTAAACTAAGAGATGCCCCTCTTTCCTTTTTTTGTGTATGCCCTACCAGTCAATATTCTTCCACTATGGACATCACTGATAACAAACAAAAGAGAGATGGGATCTGCTCTTGAGGGTCTTACAGTTTAATGCGGGAAACAGACATTAAGTAAATACTGTAAGGAATTGTGATAGAATTATGTAAGGAACAAGAAAGCCTATAGCCTGAGTCACTTCTTTTGTATAAAGGTCCTTCATAAATAATCATTATGTTTAGATAGTCTGTGATGTCTTAGAAATGCAAAATTGAGCACCAAACCAAATTTTGTGTTTACTATTGGGCAGACTATTTAACTATCACTTATGTAAAATTTATTTGTGCTTATTGTTTATTCAGGGTGCTCAAAAATGTATTTCCAGCAGTAGAACTCTTCAAATTCACAAGAGTGGAAGTTAGTTTTCTAGAAGCAGATTGTGAGTTTCAGTATGAGATCTTTCTTAAGTCTATCCTAACGTTATAGTTATTTTTCCTTTGTTAAAAATAAGGAAAAGTCAGGCACCTAGCTGACTCAATTGGTGGAGCATGAGACTCTTGATCTCGGGGTTGTGAGTTTGAGCCCCACAATGGGTATAGAGATTATTTAAAAATAAAATCTTTAAAAAATAAGGGAAGGAAAAAAAAAATAAGGGAAGGAAATTTAATTCCAAGTTGGCTAACCAGCAAATTCTACGAAATATTTAAAGAAGGCATAACACCATTCTTACAGAAACTATTCTAGAGAGTAGAAAAAGACCACTCCCTAATTCTCTTCTAAGGCTGTCATAATCTTTGTAACAAAACTTGACAAAGACATTATAAAAATGGAAAATAACAGCTATTCTCATTCAAGAACACAGATGTAAAAATCCTAACCAACATGTTAGCAAACCAAATCCAACAATGTATAATAAGGTAATAGAATAAAACAGGATTTTATTAGGAATGCAAAATTGGTTTAACATCCAAAACCAGTCAATGTAATTCACATATTAACAGAAAAATTATATAATTATCTCATAGATGCAGGAAAATTTGATAAAATTAAATACTCCTTTATGATAAACTTTTAATAATTTAGAAATAAGAGATAACTCTCTTAATTGTTAAAGGAATTTGCAAAAAAACTATTGTAAACATTATACTTAATGGTGAAATGTTGGAAATTTTCCAGTTTGGGAATAAGACAAATGTGCATGTTCTCATTGTTTCTATTTAGGATTGTGCTATAAGTCCTAGCCAATGCAGTAAGACAAGACAAAGAAAAGGAAAAATGTGTTGGAAAGAAAGAAATTGAATGGTCATTATTATCTGCCAACAGGATTTTATGTACAGGAAATTTAAAAAGATTAAGATAAGCTATTTGAATTAATAATTACATATATTATGGCAATATAATATATATGTATGTAATTATATATATTTTTAGAATTGGTAATTATATATAAAACTTGGAGTAACCAAAGAACAAAAAATATGTAAGACTTTTATAGAAAATGTAAAGCAATATTGAAAAGAAGTTGATGATGGGACGCCTGGGTGGCTCAGTTGGTTGGGCAGCTGCCTTTGGCTCAGGTCATGGTCCCGGCGTCCTGGGATCGAGTCCTGCATTGGGCTCCTTGCTCCGCGGGGAGCCTGCTCCTCTCTCTGCCTCTGCCTGCCTCTCTGCCTGCTTGTGTTCTCTCTCTGTTAAATAAATAAATAAAATCTTTAAAAAAAACAAAAGAAAAGAAAAGAAGTTGATGATGAAGGTTAATAGGATGCATCTTGCTCATAGATTGAAGATCAGTATTGTAATAAAGATTCATCTCTAGATCCAGCCCAACCCAATCAAAACCTCAGCTGTTATTCCTGTGTATTAGAATGGTAGGTCACCACAGTAGATAATCCCAATAACCAGGAATTTTAATATTTTCCTATTTGGTAAGCAGTGTTTTGGTGCATTTTTATTTTAGAAGTGAGGGGTTTAGTAGTCATTCAGTTTTTCTGTTGTGAAAATTGATTTTAAAGAATAGTCTTGGGAGTCAGAAGTCTCACAAAAAGCTCTTGATACAATTACTTTGCCTACAGGTATTGTGCTGTCCCTAACTGTATGTGGCTATTTAAATTGATCCTGGTCAATTCATTAGATGCCCTGGCCTCATTGTGAGTGCTCAGTGGACACATGTGGCCTCCTTTTGGATGGTACAGATATTGACCATTTTTATCACAAAAAGTTTTATTGGAGGGCGCCTGGGTGGCTCAGTTGGTTAAGCAACTGCCTTCGGCTCAGGTCATGATCCCGGAGTCCTGGGATCAGGCTCCCAGCTCCACGGGAAGTCTGCTTCTCCCTCTGACCTTCTCCCCTCTCATGCTCTCTCTCACTGTCTCTATCTCAAATAAATAAATAAAATCTTAAAAAAAAAAAAAAGTTTTATTGGACACCACTCCAATAAGGCTTTGCACTTTTTTGAACAGACACCAAATAAAATTTTAGGTAGACTGGGGTTGAGCAACTATTCTGTTATAATTTACCACTTGCCACATTGGATTGGTCAAAGTAGCCAAGCTTAAAACCTATCTCACTGCTTGGGTGTTTATTAGCAAGATAGTAGATTTTCTGGTGAAGAACATCAATTAGAGAAAAAATTGTAGTACAGATTTCAAACTGTCCAACCTTGAGTTGTGGGATTATTGTTTACAACTAGGCAGACATCATGGGTTAAGCCCTAAGAGGGCAGGTAGCTAAGATCTTAATCATTTGAGAAGGTTTCGCATGGAGTTTGCCTTACCAAGGATTGGCTGAGGCCCAAGGGGATTCACATTAAGCTTAAGGATGGAAACCCTGAAGGACTGCAATAGATTCTTGCTGCTGAGATTCAGCACTTGATGAGTGTGGCTCTTTTGATTAGAGAGCTCTCAGATGGTAATTTCCTTCCCCTTTCCCAATTATTTTCTTCCTTTCCTCCTCTCATTACATAGCTACTATCCAAATATACAAGAACAGTGGTTTCATAATGATCTGGATTATGTAAGGAAGCTTGTACAGCTGAGGTTCTGCTGGAAGCCACTAGGTGAATCTGCAGTAGTAGATGGGGAATTATGAGGGACTCAGGTTAGAAACGGATTGCATTGGATGCATCTAAAACAATGGTTGGGATTTATGATTGTGTCATGAAGTGAAAAAAAAGCTTTACAATTTGGATGTAATCATCTACAAGTCGGCTGCTTTGGAAGGCGGCGCTTTGGGAGGAAGGGTCAGCTAGATAAAATGACTACATAATGAGGATGTGAGGTTGGGCGAGGGGATGTGTTTATCCACGCCTGTTACATCATTCTAGCTTCTCTTTGTCCAGGAATTGTAAAAGCTTGTGATTTATTGCTGGAACTTTGATTCAGACTTGCTAAGCATCTGCTGTTGTGTTTCAGGCTATAGGTTTGGACCTTGGGGTTCCAGAGCCAAAACAGAGAGCCAGTGCGCCATCTAATACAGGAGACAAATGTACACAAATAATTACCATAATGTTATTCGCAAGTATTTTGAAGATCCTCGAACATCAGTTTAGTCTGATTCCTTAATTTTCTACTGCAGGCAGCTGAGGCCCAGAGCAGGAAGGAGACTGGTTTAAATAATGCTAGTAGTAGAACGTGGATGGTTTGCTGATTGGACTACCCTAAAATATGACCACCATCTTTGATGGCATCAACCAGTTTCCTATCTGCATAAAGCCCGCTTATTGCATAATGCCCCCTTGATGGCCCACCTTTCCTCAGATACCACTTAGCTGTCTTTTCCTTGCGTTTATTGTGTTTTTATGGTATGTCTGTCTTCCCTTTTACATCTCGAATGTGATCATGACAGGCAGCGTGCCACTGCGGTCTCTGTACCCATCTCATTTCCCATCCTTATAACGGGCTGAATAACTGTCAGGTTTAATTAAGCCTTAGAGTTGGACACGTTGAGTTCCTACTTCATTGCTTCTTTGTGAGACACCTTCAACTAATCACCTTCTTCTACATGAATAAAAATTCCACTTCTGGGTCCACATGAATACATATTGTGAACTGAGTGAGGTTAGTTTGCTGAGTTTTGGACGAGGGAGGCACGGCGCAGAAACCATACTTAAGGGAGAGAACATGTGTACGAATTGGTAGACACTGACAGTCCCAGGGTCCTCTTCAGCGGCTTATGGCCTCGCGGGCGCTTGGGTTGAGAGGCGGGCCGGGGCGGGGCTGCGCAGGGGCGCTGTGCGACGGGCTCTGTTGCCGGAACTAGTCCCAGTCGCGCGCCCGGACGCGCGCAGCACCGCCCCGCCCCCTCCCCCGCGGGGTGGAAACAAAGGGGGCTCGGCGCGCGGAGCCGAGCCTAGGGGGAAAGGGGCGGAGCGTCTGGTGGTCTCGCGCTTTGTGCTCGCTAGGTTTGTTCCTCTTGGGGATGAGGTGAGAAGGCGGGCAGCAACCTCGAACCGAGAAGTGGGAGTGCCGCGTGCTCGCGCATCTTGCGGCCTGGCGGCAAGGGGCGTCGCCTGCGCGCGCAGCAGAGGGTAGTGCGCCGGCGCAGCACGCCGTGTTCGCGAGCACCAAGGTGGGGTGCGGCGGGGCGGGACGGTACCGCGGCCCCGGCGGTTAGGGCCCCGGGGGCTGAGAGGATGGCGCCCCCGAGGCATTAGCCGACTCTTGTCAGCTCTGAGCGTACAGCTGTTTCTTGGCGCGGCCCGTGTGATGGTGCCGGGAGGAAGGAAGCGCCGTGACAGCGCCTCGGTCGGAGCCCGGGTTCCGGGGGTGAGGAGGCCCGGGGACAGCGGAGCTGGCGAGCTGGCCGCTGGCTGGGCGAGCAGTCACAATAGGAGGCGGCGGCCCGGCAAGGAGCCGCGGGAGCAGCCCCGCCGGGCGGAGCCTCTCCTCGCAGGTACTGGCCGCTGCGGCCGTTGGTTCCCGCTTAAGGGCGGGACGGACCGAGCCGCCGGCCGTTGGGAGCCTGCGGGGGCCTCTCCCGGCAACGAGGAGGAGGTGTGGTCGCCCGGTGCTTGGCGGGGCGCGGCCCGGCAGCCCGGCGCTCTTTGTTCCCGTCGCGGCCGCGGCGTGGAGGTGTGGGTGCAGCCAGCGAGAGCGCCGGCCCGCCACCGCCTGGCAGATGGCCTCGCGCGCGCGTTCCCTCCGGTTTTGCCGAGGCGCAGGTGAAATGATGTCACCCAGGAGAACGCGGAACCCTTTCGGAAGGGTCCTTTCGCGTCCTTCTGTTCTGCAGATTTCTGGACAGGCTGCGTTTTGTTCTCAGGGGATGGCAGTTCTTTTCAGGGCTGAAGAATGAGAGAGGTTGGTTTTGAGCCAGGAATTTTTCAAATTATTGAGAGCTAAAGAAAATAAAGTTTTTGTTTCCGTGTGTAGGACCTGTAAGAGACATAGTTTCTTTGTGCTACAGAAGTTGAGTATGCTAATTCTTCCACCATAAATAGAAATGAATACTTAACATATGTCAGTGCTGGCATCATGTGATTTTCTTAAGTGGCGCACTTAACTTTTAAAATTAAAGTGTATGCAGCTTATACTCAACCGGTTTGTTACTTTAGAATTGGAGACCTTTTTGGGGTCTTGATTACAGGTGCTATTGTTAATACACTTATTTCAGTTCCTTTCAATAGCAAGCAGCCCTGGTAACTAGGCTCAAAATAAAAATACATTCGCACAGTTTTTGTGAAATCAAAACTTAATAACTAAGGACAGTTGGGATCAAGGTAAAATTTGTCTTGTCTTCAGATAACATACTGGAAAGGAAGAACTAGGACTTCTATAGAAGTAACAATACAAGACTAAATATAGGTGTTAGATTAGTTACAGTGAAGTTGGGACATACTTGGAATCAAAAGATGAAATTACTTATTGGATTTTTAAGTGAGAATTGTATCTCTTCACATAACTTTCTTCATTTCTTGCCAGCTTGTAAACTTATTGGAGTAAAGTTTCATTTTTATTAAGCCTTAAATCTACTCATTACAGGGATTCAATTTTAAGTTCAGTTCTATAATATTCTGTGAGACTTAACTCTTAAGAGATTTGATAGACATTAAAGGCTATAGTTAAATTTTGCCACAAACTGGCCTTGTGGGCCACAGAGCCTCATCTGCAAAATAGGAAAGTTGGATGTAAATAATGTCTGTGGTCCTTCCACCTGTGATATCTTCTCTGATACTAGAAGGTAGTTTGTCTCTGTACTTGTTGAGGTTTATGTACCCATCCCATTTTTTATAGCTGAACTGAGTTTGCAAGTATTAATCTGAGTCAATGTTGAGAACCTGACTTTTGAGGGAAGATAGACATAGGATGACATAGTTAGACACAACTGAATAAGCATCATAATGTGGAGTGTAGATCTATTGTCTCTCTGCCAAGAGCTTTGGATGAACTTTTAGTTAGATTGCCAGACTTAATTTGTGTTTGAGTTTTTTCAAGGTTGTAGGTGGGAAGTATGGATGAGAAATCCTTGAATAAAAATCTCAAATGGTTTGTATAGGAAGATTAATGGTCAAGATTATTTTTGTCTTCTAGTCTGTTCCATCTGTTTCTCTCTGTGCTGCCCCAGTTTTGTTTAGGCCACCTTCATTTTGTAATTCACTTTGCTGTTGTTTGTGTAGAGTCTGGGTCTATTTACTAGTTTTTAGGTTATTTTCCTATTAACCACATATATCAGGCATGTGTTTTCACTTTTCTGCTTTGGTTAACTCATAGCTTGCTTTATTTTTCTCTGGAGAGAGTATACAGATTGTAAACACATTTGAATGTAGTTTTAGTCTAGTTCATTTATTCAGCAAATGTTAAATTCTTGAAGTGACTGACTGCCTTTATGGAGGAGATGAAGCAAATGCTTTAATTCTGTATAGTAAATTAACATGTGAGAAATTTGAGCAAATGAAGGAAGAAGGAGCATTTACACATTTTCCCCCAACTCTTATTACATCTTTTCATGTTCCTTTTTTAAGGATTTCAGCACCTTTCCTTCTCCTCTCTCTGTTAGAGGGCCCTATTCCTCATTTAGTTCTTGTTGAATTGCCCTTTATCAGACTGAGTCTCTTTGAGGGCAAGAATAATTTCATTTTTTCCCATGTATTCATAGCATCTAGTACATAGTAGACATGCAAAAATATTTGAGTTAATTATGAATTTTATTTCATGTATATCCATCTTTCTTATAGAATTGGCCTGGTCATGGTCTAGATATTTTCCAAATCCATATAATTCTTAGAGATAACCTTGAAGAGTTAATTTAGAGAACTATGCTAAGAGGTTACCAGCCTAAATAAAATTATTTTAGATATATTTCCTTTCTGGGAGAATAATCTGTGTGCAGGCAAACCTGGGTGTGGAAGGGAAAGAAAAAAACTTCATTAAAATAATTTGTACCTCTTATTTTTTCTAACTTTTTTGTCCACCTTCTCAGTAGATGTTATGGTTAGAGACCTCCTTAGTTGCATATACACCCCTGCCCCCTTCTGATTAGTTTATGGGACTGTGGAATTAGGGAAAAGATGTTGGAGCCTTTCAGCTGTTTTCACCAAACCTCATTCTTTTGTGCTTCCAGAAAGACATGAAAGGCAAACCTTGTTTGCCTTAACTCAAAAATGGAAATGAGAGTTTTTTTTAAAAAGTGGTTGTCCCAGTGCTGAACAGCAGTGATCCTCCTTCAGTAGGTAGTACCAGTTCTTGAATGGTTTAAGGCTGCATGATAATCCATCAAGCATGTTAACATTATTTTACTTAGCAAATATTTCTTTGTTAAACATTTAGGTTACTTCTAGTTCCTATTTTATTTTATTTTAAAGATTTTATTTATGTGACAGAGAGAGGCACATCAAGAGAAGGGAACACAAGCAGGGGCAGTGGGAGAAACCTATGTTTTTAAACATAGGTTGCATTCTGAGCCAGAGAAGCAGGCTTCCCGCTGAGCAAGGATCCTGATGTGGGGCTCTATCCCAGGACTCCTAGATCATGACCTGAGCCGAAGACAGCATTTTACCTGTTTGGTGCTGTGATGTTGTAGGAGGTTTGATGTCCTCTTCTAAGCTCACTGGTTGTTCGTTCAATATGGTTCTTGTAAGTGTCGGACTGAAGTCTCCTGTTTTCTTGCTAGCTGTCAGCTGGTGACACTCTCAGCTCCTAGAGAGTGCCCTCATGTTTCTGCCACATGGCCCTGTCCTTATGCCTTCTGACACCATAGTGGTTACCTACAGGGCTGACAGAATCTCTTCAGGAAGGGTCAGTTACTCTTTCAAGAGCTTTCTCTAAGTTGGGCTTACCTTAATTAACTTAAAATCAACTGACTTGGGATCTTAATTACACTTAAATCCCTTCACTTCTGTGAATAGGTTCATATAATTGCTTATATAATTTAACCTAACCATGAAAATGAAGTCCACTCCCTTTATAGTCCTGCCTACACACCATAGAGGGAGGGATTATACAGGAGATGTGTACCAGAGGTGGGAATCTTGGGAGCCTTCTTAGAATTCTGCCTTACATGGACACACAAAATGAGTATTTGTTTTTACCCAGTGGGTGCACCTGGTTTCAAGCCCATCTATCATTTTGTTCTTGATCTGTATTAACTACAGCATTTGAATATAGCTTTTTTTCATTGTATTTTTTGTCCTCCCTTTTTATAGTCAAATGGAGCTTTTGACCAAAAGAAATTGTTGTGGGCAGGAGAGGAATATGCTTGAAAATTATTATGAGCACAAGGGCTAGGGTTTGCCAGAGTTTTGTTTTTGTTTTCTTACTTATATCTGACTGAAATCTTAAGTTTTCAAAGGAACGAAGAATTAAGGAGAAGAAACCTGACTCCCTGATCTTTGTTTGCCAAGCTAGTCACTTACACTAGTAGTTTATAAGAGTGCGTTGCTCAGGCGACTGCTTCAGGTATGATAATTGAAGACAGGTGAGCTTTTTTAAAATACTTTTCAAAGGTACCTTGAAAATTATAAGCTTATTACAAAAAGAATAAGAAACTTACATAAAGGAACAGGCTTTTTTTTTTTTTTTTTTTTGAGAGAGAGAGAAAGCGAGAGAAGGCATGAGAGGAGAGAAGGTCAGAGGGAGAAGCGGACTCCCCGCGGAGCTGGGAGCCCGATGCGGGACTCAATCCTGGAACTCCAGGATTATGACCTGAGCCGAAGACAGTTGCTTAACCAACTGAGCCACCCAGGTGCCCAAGACTGTTTTAAGAGAAGAGAATTGCTTAAAAATGGGAAAAGAACTCCTTTGAGTGAGGCGTCCAATGTGAAAAACACTTTTTTTTTTTCTGGTGAAGTACACTTCTTCCTATGAAATCTTATTACATGTCTTCAGATAAACTCAAGGCTCCTACCTCAATTCTAATTTTTGCCTGTATCTAGGCATTTAAAACATCCTATTTGGCTGCTTTTCTTTTTTTTTTCTTTTTTCTCTTAAGTAGAATAAGCTCCTTGAGGGCAGGATTTGTATTGTCTTCTTTCCTAACAACTCTTGACTTGCAGGAGGCAATCAGTAAATATTCCTTGAATCTGCCCTTCGTATTTCATCATAGTGGTAAAGGATATTAGCACATTCATGTTTGTAGTGCAGAGATTATTTTGTGTAGCAGTAGTAATGAATTCTAAAGTTACTGCCCTCAAGTGATTTGCTTTTACTCCTAGGAAGTTGTTTGAAAATAATTTTAGTCTTACCAGCAGGCCTGGTTATCTATTTACCAGGCTCATGGCAAACCAGAAACAATTTATAAAGGGGCTAAGGGAGGTTATTATAGAAGTATTATTACTATAATTAGCATGCCACTTCATGTTCTGTCTCTGTCTTCCTGTCTGGTTACTGCTGTACTGGATAGCCAAACTGAATATTTTGCAGTTTCTTGACTACAGTGCTGTCTTTTGCCAGTTAGTTACCTCTCTGTAGCATCCAGTGCCTAGCTTATAGAAAGATGATACTCTGTATATTGTACAGTGATTTGCTTTTGTTTCTTTTTCATAGCACACACTTCTTGAAGGTAGGAAACCATGCTTATCTTAATTTTGTGCTTGTCACAGAATAGACATTTATATGTAAGGGAGTGAATGAGACAAAGAAACTGAAAACCAGAGCACATGGTCTTCAGTGTACGTGTAAGCAAGTTCCCAAACCTTAACTTGGAAGGGTAGTTCACTCGACAGCACAGTGGTACAAGGGATGCTCATGATGTCCATGATTAAAAATGCTGCAGATTTAAGTTTATATTATATACAAGTTTAAGGGGATTAACCTACAATCGAGTCAAGCGTATAAAACATGCAGTCATTTGCTTTGGGGCTTACGATCTTATCCTTTATTCTAAGGTCACTAGGTTTGTGTTAAATAGAGCTGAGATGTCCACAAACTCTTCTTTTTTTTACCTATGGTCATTTTAGAAGGTTTGCTAATGTTCTGAAATCTCTTGTCTTTGCATGATCATACAGAAAGTTAATTAAACAGAATGAAAAAATATTAATCTTAGTGAAGATGGACAGTAATCATTCTGTATTTGATACATGATTTTACCTCAGGTTTTCTTAACGTGAAGTCTTATCTATCCTTTAGAATTAATAACAACAGAAAAGATATTATTATGGGAGACATAGGAAGACCTTGCATTTTTGAGCAGTGCTGTTTTGTCTTTTAAAAAAGTTTTTGTGAGAGAGATCTTTTGCCAGAGTCAACCTTTGCCATCCTTATATTTGTTTTGATATTTAAGATTAATTTTTAGTTTCTTTCCAGTCTCTGCTAACACAAATACCTAGAAAATCCAGACTGTCCTTCATAGACATGATTCTCCACATTGGTGCAGCTAGCCATGAACTATCCTTTTCTTCTCCCTCTTTTTCCCAGATATCTCCCGGGGCCAATTCAGCACCTCTACCTGGCCATCCTAACAAGGTGATTTGTGAAAGGGTGAGACTTCAGAGCCTGTTCCCTCTCCTCCCAAGTGATCAGAATACTACCGTTCAAGAGGATGCTCACTTCAAAGCTTTCTTCCAGGTTCTTATATATTTACCCTTTCCCTACGTAGGGCTGAAAGTCACAGATAGATTTTAGGTTGTCTCTAGAAAGGCTTAAAACAGAATTCTCAGTATCTTCTTCTTTTCTGTTGTATGTGGGAATAAGTATTCTTCTTAGAGGACTTCTTCAACATAACTTTTCAGCCAGCTTTTCTGAAGAATGTTTGTCTTCTCTTGAGCTGCTGTTTATTATTTGACCACTTAATATTCTTGTTTTTTTTTAATCTTTTGGTCTTAATCACTTGTCCAAATAGGCCAAGTTCCATAGGAAAGTAGAAGATATTACAGATATATGAAGTTGTGTAGGAATGGAAAAATGGAAGCAAGCAAGATATTTTTTAAAGCCGTCACTACCTATTTGCTTAGTGCCCAGAGTTTGATAGTGATGTATATTTCAAAAAGAAAACATGGTAACTTGTCTTCTATCACTTTTGATACCTGTAGGTAAAATGTGATTAAAATTTTTGTTGTTATATATAAAATGAAAATAAGGTGGGAACTATCATTAGTTTATTCACAAGATTGCTAGGAGTGCTCACATAAATTACTGGCAACTCAATTTCCAATCCATTGTTCCTGGAGAAGCATGTTTTAGTAATGGAAATCAGTATTAGTATTACCAAAAGGAAAGTAGTTATACAATTGCTCCTGGATATTAGGGTTGTGGGCCAAGGCATATATTTGTATATGTGTATACAAATCTGAGGTAGTGAGAGTCCCTAACCAAAGCTTGGACTTTTGGATAGAACCGGCTCATTTTCTGTTTGCATGGGAGTGGTAGATTGGGGCCTGGGACTGGTTCTGAAAGAGAAATGCTTGTGATACGTTCAATTGAGAGATGTGAAATTTCTGAGAATAGCTTTGTAGGTGATCTGCGGCTCTTCAATGTGATATTCCTTGTTGCAATTTGTGCCAGGTTCTCCCTTTTGCATGTATTGTCTGCTTTGTTTTTAACCCTCCTAATAATAACCCAGTCATGGATGGTTTTCTAGATGAAGAAATAGGCCCAGGAAAGTTCTCTGAGATGCCCAGTTACATAGCTAGTTATTGGCAGAGACTCAAATTCACCTTTTGCTATTTCTTATTTACTATAACATACCACCTTTAGATAACACATATTTCTGTAAATAGTATAGCATATGTTAAGAGACATAGTTATCTGTATCGAATTAAATGGAATATTGACTATCATTTTTGATACAGCATTGGTCTGTAATAGCTTGATATATAGTAGTAAAC
The DNA here is from genome assembly GCA_028533885.1 of Nasua narica. Taxonomy (NCBI): domain Eukaryota; kingdom Metazoa; phylum Chordata; class Mammalia; order Carnivora; family Procyonidae; genus Nasua; species Nasua narica. The sequence continues at coordinate 49,432,969 of CM052813.1, read as the reverse complement.
TAGTGTGGCTAAGGAAGGTACTGACTTATTACTTTCACTACTGCTATCAGTAAACTGTTTTTTGATGTTTTCTTTGTTTTCCATACTTCTTTGAGTCTGAGGCATTAACTCAATAATGACTTTAAACTCAAGGAGTCACTGGCATATGCAATAGATTTAAACATATGTTTTGAAAACAAAAAGAGTCAGTTCCATTTGAGTTTTGCAGAAAGGTGAAAGGTATTATTGTCAAATTTTTATTTATAGCCCTAGTTAAACTTAAATCTTACTTTTTTCTAACTTTAAAACAAGTACCCTCGTGTACTTGGCTCCCAGGGAAGACTGGGATTTTTCTCTGCCCACTTCCTCACCTACCACTGTTGCACATGAAGCAAAGTAAATCCTTCTCACATCCCCTTTGAGATATTGTCACATACCTTCAGCTAATTCTGATAATACAATCAGATATGATTTCTTGTTCTAGTTATGCCTCTCTCATCCTTAAAAACTTAGTTGCCACGTGAAAAGGGAGAAATCTACACATTTCTAATCCTCGGAGTTATTCTTTTTATGTGTTATGTTTTCATTTCTTGGCTCTCCCCCAAGTTCTTTCCTTCCCAGCTTTTTCTGCTTTACCTTCCCCTTGGAATACTCCATTTTAAACAGACTCACCTACCTCTTGCATTTTTTTTTTCCTTAAAGCATCCTCTTTATTCCCTTAGCTGAAATGAGTCTCTCTTCAGAGGTATCATTTTCCCTGCAATCTTGTGTAGGAGTGAAAAAAAAAAAAAAGATTCCCCTCCCTCCCCCAAGCACAGGAATTAAGTAGGCATCTAGTAAGTGGGATGGTCATAGAGGAGAAGGAAATTGTTTGATACTCTCCTGGATCCTTGTTTCCAACCACCAGTCATCTTTGAACAAGTCTCATCTGCTTTTGAGCTATATATTTGATATAGCGCAAATATAGTTATATTTGGAGTCATCTCTACTTTAGTAGTTTTGTTACTGTTCTTGTTTATTAAAGATCTTTGGGGGCGCCTGGGTGGCGCAGTTGGTTGAGCAACTGCCTTGGGCTCAGGTCATGATCCCAGAGTCCCGGGTTCACGTCCCATGTCGGGCTCCCAGCTCCATGGGGAGTCCGCTTCTCACTCTGACCTCCCTTCTCATGCTCTCTCTCACTCTCTCTCTTTCCTAATAAATAAATAAAAGCTTTAAAAAAAAAAAAAGATCTTTGTACTTTGCTTGTTTTATATTACTCTTGGTCAAAATCTTTCAAAATTTGCATGCTTTTTTAATTTTTAAAATTACAAAATATTTCATAAATGAAAGCTATAGAAGTATTCAGATGACCTTACAGATTATATCTATCGGCTGTCTCATACCTGTGCCTTGGGTAAAATTCTGAATTTTGTGTTTAATACCCCTTTACTTCTCTAAGTGGTTTCACCACATGCAGTATCCCTCAATACTATACTGCTTAGTTTCTGAACTTAATAAAAATGGTATCACACAGGGCGCCTGGGTGGCTCAGTTGGTTAAGCAACTGCCTTCGGCTCAGGTCATGATCCCAGAGTCCTGGGATCAAGTTCCGCATCGGGCTCCCAGCTCCATGGGGAGTCTGCTTCTCCCTCTGACCTTCTCATCTTTCATGTTCTGTCTCTCTCTCAAATAAATAAATAAAATCTTAAAAAAAAAATGGTATCACATATTGTATTTTTGTCATATTGAGATTCAGCCATGTTGATGCATGTGGCCATGTAGTTGACTGATTTTCCTTTCAGTAGTTCATTTAATGATATGCTGACATTAATATGTTACTCAAAATTTGCATGCTCTTTTTGATGGACATTTCCAGTAGCTCCCTGTTTTTTACTGTTATTGCAAGTATTGCTGCCATGAATATTCTTGTATGTGTTTCCTGGTTGATATTAGTTGATTTTTTTTTTTTTAAGATTTTATTCATTTGAGAGAGAGAGGGAGCACCAGTGGGGGTACAGAGGCAGAAGAGGGAGAAGGAGAAGCAGACTCCCCGCTAATCAAGGAGCCCAATGAGGGGCTGGAGCCCAGTGAGGGGCTCCATCCCAGGACCCTGGGATTATGACCAGAGCCAAAGGCAGATGCTCAACTGATAGAGCCACCCAGGTGCCCCTCAGTTATTTTAATTTCTAGAAAAGTGATGGCTTTGTGTATTTATTATTCTGTATTTTCTCACAGAAGAGGTATAGCTATAAACACATTTGCATCTCTATAAAAATACCCCCTATAATTGTTCTAGAAATTTAAAGTATAATATACAGTAAAATTCACCCTTGTAGGTACAGGTTTGTCTTTTGACAAATGCATATGTATGTGGAACCACTGCCACAATCAAGATATTAGAACAATTTCGTCTCCCAGAAAATTCCCTCTTGTACCTGCTATCTACCCCTTATAGTTTTGAAATTAGCAATTTCTGTACTATCAACCAATTCATTGATTGTGATTGAAGATAAGGTGCTTTCATAAAACCAGTACATTATGGAGAACTTAAGATTTCATGTCGAGCACAACCTTTGATTTCGGGGGGGTGTGTGTGTCCTAATGGTAGCTGTGTGATACTTTATTTTGTAAATTTATGAAAGTTAATTAGGTGATTGAAATTTTCATAATTTATACACAGAAATAGGTTTCCGAAAGAGAAGACTGTTGAAAAACTTTTTTGAAAATTGTTGTAAGGGACAATATGCTATAATAGATACTAAATCATATTATAAAGAAATAGCTCCATGTCAGTGGGCTGTTTGTTGTTAAATACGATGGATGTTTTTCATTCCCCATCTAATGTGACCTCTCAGTTGAGTCCTTGAAACTCCATTCCACTGGCTTCTCTCACGACACTCCACTTTCTTCTCATCAGCTACTCAGCATAAAATATTTAAGATTTCAATATTGGGCTTCCTTTTTTTCTGTATAAATTATTTGGGGAAATTGTCCATGCTGTAACTTCATTAACCTACCATCTATATACCAAAAACTAAAATTTTTAGTTTCTGAGCTTCAGCTGTCTGCAGAACAACTCCATCTCAGGGTGTCTCAGAGGGATCTCTTGATTTCAGGTTGTTCTTAATATCTTCTCTGTTTTCATTGGTTTCATGTTTATGCTTCAGGTTTTTTATTTTAACCATTGATTTGTGTTTACAGCCTAAAATTATTATAGTTACAGATTCATGAGGTATAAAATCTAGTGCTTTGGTGGAATTAACATACCATTTAGAAACAAATTACAACATCAAGGTAAATAAATTTTTGTGAAGCAGTAGTATTTTGTATAATTAAAAATTAAGAAAAGGATGCCTGGGTGGTTCAGTCAGTTAAGAACCCAACTCCTGATCTCAGCTCAGGTCTTGATCTCAGGGTTGTGAGTTCAGGCCCTGCACTGGGCTCCATGCTGGGCAAGGAGAGTCTACTTAATTAATAGGATATCAATGTGTTATTCAAACTTTAGCCATGTAGGCCTCCCTAAACTCCCTTACGGAGGCCTAGAAGTTGGACTACCAGTTATGTATGGCCAGTGATACTAACATCATCTTTTCACATAATATTGGATTCTATTCATTATGATGGGACTGCAATGCTATACTGCTAGAGTCCCTTTCCAAGCACTCACTGCATGTAAAAAACTATTCTTTTCTTTGGCCTTTCATGAAAAAATACAAACTGGGATCATATCAAAAAGAAAATTTCTGATTTTTTTTTTAATGCATGCTTTTGAAAATACAGTATTCAAAGCCTCTTTCCCCCTTTATATGTGTAAGATAACATCCCAGGAAAATGTGCTTTTAATCTAGTTATGAGTTTAGATTTTATTCTGAAATCTTTTGAGCTGAGAAATATCAGAGCTGTGCCTTAGAAAATTGAAGTCTAATGTGAATTATGTGAAACAGTCATGCATTGTGTCATTCAAGGGCAGTGTAGTCATTCAGTTGTCTTTGGTTCATCTTAACTGATCAATTAACACATCAATCTGGATATAGTTTAAACAAAGACTTCAGGTTGTGGAGAATTAAATGAGAGAATATGTAGAGATCATTTTATAAGGCATATTGTGTGATTCAAATACGAAACTGTTAATTTCCAAATATAAAACTGCTTTTCCCATGCTTATATCCTTCCTTTGCAAAACAAACAAAACAGGTTCGTCTTGGTGGTTATTCTTTATTACCAACTTGCTTTATTTGGAGTGTTTTCGTTTTCTAGGTACTTTAACATCTGTTGTTTAAAATGAATGGGATTCATTGTTTTCTCTCTCTGGGTCATTTAAATTTAACATTTGTTTCTTGTGAAATGAGAAATTTTATCTTTGGCAGAGATAGTTAAGGCAAGTGGGGGTCTGGGTGGTTTTTTTGTCCTTGGTTGTTTTGTTTTGTTTTGGTTGTTTTGTGGGGTTGTTTTTTTTTTTGTTTTGTTTTGTTTTGAGAGAGAGTGAGTTGATGGGGGAGGGACAGAGGGAGAGAATCTTAAGCAGGCTCCTTACCCAGTGTAGAGGTCGATGTGGGGCTTGATCTCGACTCTGAGATCATGACCTGAGCTGAAATCAAGAGTCAGACATTGGGGGTGCATGGGCGACTCAGTTGGTTAAAGCATCTAGCTTGCTTAAGATTCTTCCTTTTCCCTCTACCTGCCTCCTCCTCTCTCTCCCTTTAAGGGAGGGGGGAAAAAAAGCTGGACACTTACCTGACTGAGCCACCCAGGCATCCTGAAAAAGTAAATTTCTCTTTTATGGCGGGTTTATCCTTAGGGACTTTTCCTAAGAGAGTCCCTTATCTTGGCTTGGTGGTTCTCAAAGTATATAGTCCCAGACCAGCAAGTGTCCCCCAAGATCAATTTAGAAGTGATTTGTGGGCCCAAGAACCTGGTGGTTCTGACACATGCAGAAGTGTAAGAACCACTGGCCAAGCTAATGGGAGTATCCCTCTAGATTCTGCTGAGCGTTTACCTTTGTGGTAGCATAATTCTGAACCAGTTTCTATATTTCTAAGCTTAGAGGGTCATAAGCAACCTCTACGGGTAATTAAACATTGAACCCTAAACTTGTTTTGAAGAGCTAACCTTGTTTGAATTCTCAGGGGAGAAATCTCTTCTCCAGTTACCACTTCTGACAAAGTAGAAATGTTTTCTTATTCTCCATGCCAGTGAGCTGCCCTCTTTTTATTCATTCATTCATTCATTTTAATTTTAAGTAGACTCCATCCCCATCATAGAGCTCAAACTCATGACCTTGAGATCAAGAGTCCCATGCTCTACCCACTGAGCCAGCCGGGACCTCTCTAGTCTTCTCTTTTATTGCAAGTATAGTACTTTGGAAATTTTGGCTCTATGCAGGGCTCTCAGTGAATGATAAAGCCTTATCTTCTGTGTCCTGCCCCAAGATTAAGAAAACAAAACAAAAATCCCTGGTTTTCAGTTTTCCGTCCTTGGTAATTTTTCCTTTTTTCTGAGTTCATTGTTGCATTTAAAACCTATTTTTGTTGTATTTAAGCCATTATTTCTGGATGTTATTCTGTTATGGATTTTCATATTTGGTCCACGATTTTGTCAAAACAGAAGTCTTTATTACAATTTAGAATACTTAACTTTTTTTTCCCCCTATAACTACAGTGCTGATCTTGCATGGCTTGTCTAGGTTGATTATAAAATTGAAAACCAGTAAACATTTTTCGTAGTGTTAGGAATATCTGTATAGTCATTGCAGAACCTAGTAGCATGTTGGCCCATGGAGGAGACATAATTATATCTTCTATCTGTTGTACTCAAAGAATGAATTAGGTGACAGAATGATACAAATTTGTTTTCATTTTTGTTTTTTCTAGATTCTGATTACCTTTTATACTTCCTATGACAGAAAAGCCATGTGCTTAAGTTCTCTGGGTGCCCGAATTAAGCTGCTGCCTCCTGCTGAGGTCATTATCCTGGAGTCCCAGGATGAAGCCCCCCACATCAGGCTCCCAGCTTGGTGGGGTGTCTGATTCTTCCTCTGCCCCTCACTTTGCTCTCATGCTCTCACTCGCTCTCTTTCAAATAAATAAAAATCTTTAATTTATTTTTTATTTTTGAAAGATTTTATAGAGAGAGAGGGACAGTGAAGGAGGGAACACAAGCAGGGGAAGTGGGAGAGGGAGAAGCAGGCTTCCTGCCAGGCAGGCAGCCCAATGCGGGGCTTCATCTCAGGACACTGGGATCATGACCTGAGCTGAAGTCAGATGCTTAACAACTGAGCCACCCAGGTGCCCCATCAAATAAATAAATGAAATCTTAAGAAAAGAACTTCCAAGAGCATTTTCTTGAAGTCCTCTGGCTTGTTCTAATTGGAATGACTACTTTTCAGGACCTGTACTGCCGTCATCCCAAGATTTCTTTTCATTGCACTTCTGGGTTACTTCTGCTGTTTATTGGAGAGAGAGAGAGAGAGTGTGTGTGTGTGTGTGTGTGTGTCCCCTCAAGTGAAAGAACACACATGTATGCACATAATAAAAGGCAAGTAAAATTTTTTTTTTTTAGGCAAGTAAAATTTTTTTTTTTTAGGCAAGTAAAATTTTTTAAAAGGATATGTGAGAAACATTTTTGAATCTTTATATATCTGGCAGAGTCTTTGCTTTTGCCTGCATACTAGATTAATACGTTGGAGTATAAAATTCTAAGTTCAGTATTTATTTTCTCTCAGCATTTTTATTTTATCTTTACTTTTTATTTAAATATATATATGTATGTGTTGTGTGTGTGTGTATAAATAAAAGATTTTATTTATTTGTCAGAGAAAGCAAACGCAGGCAGGGGGAGTGGCAGGCTGAGGGAGAAGCAAGACTCTGGGATCAATGACCTGAGCCAAAGGCAGATGCTTAACCAACTGAGTCACCCAGGCATCCCTTCCCTCAGCATTTTTAGCATCTTTTGTTTTCTGAGTGAAATCCCCTGCTAATGTAATTCTTGTTTCTTTGTAGGTTATTCCCTCTTCCCTTTTCTGGAAACAGGATATTTTTAGAGTTCCTTTTAGTACTAAAATTGAGGAGGAATGTGATGAAACTATGTTATATATAGTAAACTTCTTAATATTTCCCTGTCTCTAAATACCCATTTTGGTTTTCTGTTACTTTGAGTAAAAAAGGAAGACTTATTACCCTAGTACTAATGAGTAGCTAATTTCCCATTCTTTGTCTCTCCTTTCTCACTAATGTGAACCTATCACAGCACAAAAAGAAGAGATGGGAAACTTTCCTAGTCACCTTTGCTTATCTCTTTAAAAACAATGCATTTGTTGTAAAATAAGAAGAGTGTTAACCCACAATTTTAACATCACTGAAAATATGTAAAGATTGATCAGCCTAGGGGCACCTGGGTGGCTCAGTGGGTTAAAGCCTCTGCCTTCGGCTCAGGTCATGATCCTCAGGGTCCTGGGATGGAGCCCCGCATCGGGCTCTCTGCTCAGTGGGGAGCCTGCTTCTCCCTCTCTCTCTGCCTGCCTCTCTGCTGCCTACTTGTGATCTCTCTGTCAAATAAATAATAAATAAAATCTTAAAAAAAAAAGATTGATAAGCCTAAATGCTAATTCTTCAGGCCATTTTTTTGTGGCTCTGTACTAGTCCCCTCCGTTTTGGGCAGTTAAGTTTTAGAATTCAGAGTTCCATATCTTAGCTTGCATTAAGCTTTGCAATATAGGATATACATATGAAAGCTAATGATCAGATTGGTTGCTGGCATTTAATAGTTTAAAAAAGTCAAATGTGTTTTACCAACTGGAGATCACTTATTTCTAGTGCTTGTGTATATGTGTGAGTTTGCCAGGTCTTGATCAGTCAGTCAGCTTTTTTAAAATCAAAATATCTAAATTTCATTGCTTATTTTTTAAGTTTTAGGATTATTATAGCATAACTGTTTTTTTTAAAACTAAAATGAAAGGGCAAAAACAGGCTTTTTTTTTTTTTTAAGATTTTTTATTTACTTATTTGACAGAGAGATAGCACAAGTAGGCACAGCGGCATGGAGAGGGAGAAGCAGGCTCTCCGCTAAGCAGGGAGCCCAGTGCAGAGCTCGATCCCAGGACCCTGGGATCATGACCTGAGCCGAAGGCAGCCACTTAACTGACTGAGCCATGCAGGTGCCCCCCAAAACAGGCATATTTTTAATAGCACCATTAAATCTAGGGAGAAAATAAAGTGTATCTTTGTGGTTCTGAACACTATTTTTTCTATTTTAATTCAAATTTATCATTTGAATGATAAATATAGGGTTAAAATGATGTTTTTGGAATACCTCTGCTAAATAACTTGGAATGATCAAAAGTAACCATTTAGCAGTTTGCTTTATTCCTATCAGTTTAATCAGTTCTGTTTTATATGCTTATCTCTTTAAAATCTAATATTGTATTGTAGCCCTATATACTCTCTCGCTAATATTCTGATTTTTTTTTTGTGCTGGCAACAGGCGCCAATTATTTTGCAACCGAAAGTGCTCTAATGCCCAAGTAATTAGAACTTGAAGGAGATTTGAGATAAGAGAGGTTCTCTTAGAAAACACATAGCCCTCACCAGACATTTGGTTAATTTGTAATTTTGACAGTTTTTGTGAGACTGGATTGGAAAATTGAGTTATGTGGGAAATCCCAGAAGAGTTATAATTCAATTAAGTGATCCATACCAATTTTATAGCTAGTAAACATTGCTAAGACCCTTGAAAACTCAATATGAAACAAGTACAGGTTTTGAATTATCCACCACTCCCATGTTTTCTTATTGTTGAAACTCCATGTCTTCCCCAAAATGTTGTAATGTTCTAGTTAAGAACTGATGATCTAGATGAGGGGACAACTGGGTGGCTCAATTGGTTAAGCATTCGACTCAGTTTCAGTTCAGGTCATGTCTTGTGGTCACAAGATCAAGCCCCATGTCAGGCTCTGTGCTCAGTTCAGAGTCTGCTTCATATTCTCTCTCCTTTTTTTTCCCTCCTGCTCACTTTCTCTCTCAGATAAATAGTCTTTAAAAAAAAAAAAAGATGATCTAGATCAGTTGAGGATTTCTTTGTTTTATGTAAATGTTTTATCCCTATAACCCTTGTTAAAGAAAATTAATGGCCTTAACAATAAGAATAAAGAAGCAGGGAGTTTTATTTAGAATCAAGTCAAGGGCCTACTTGAATTATATCCCCTCAGTTGATCTCTTAGATGAGAATTGATCCCTAAGAGAGTAACTTAACTGATGGGGGAGCATAGTGGAATTGCTCAGTTGGGTTGGGGTTTTAAAGAAATCGTGAAGGGGTGCCTGGGTGGCTCAGTTGGTTAAGCTTCTGACTCTTGATTTTGGCTCAGGTCGTGGAATCAAACCAGTGTTGGGCTCACACTGGTGGGGAGTCTGCCTGAGGTTCTCTCTCCCTCTTCACCGCCCCCCAACCCCCAGTGCCAAAGCTCTCTCTAGAATGAATAAAATTTTAAAAAATAAATGATCACGTTGCATATAATTGCTTATCGCCTTATTGTGTATCTTGTATGTCGATGAGCTTTATGATGATTTTTTTATGATGATTTTTAAGGAAGATTTTACTTTTCATTTAATAGTTACTTTGCGTCTCCCTTCCCTTACCTAGAATCTTTGTTCTTTAAAGATATTTAATTTGGGTTGACAGCGTATTTTCCCCCTCCCTTACTTTTTAAGGTAAATACATTTAAATACCTATGCATGTATAGTAATGCAAAATCCTTAAAAGGTCTCATTGAGTTGATTTTGTTGCATTGGCAGAGTGAAGATAGTCCGAGTCCCAAGAGACAGCGCCTCTCTCATTCAGTCTTTGATTATACATCAGCATCACCAGCTCCCTCACCACCAATGCGACCATGGGAGATGACATCAAATAGGCAGCCCCCTTCAGTTCGGTCAAGCCAACATCACTTCTCAGGGGAACGATGCAACACACCTGCACGCAATAGAAGAAGGTTAGTTGATTACAATGTATTTCTTAAATTTTCTTCCTTTGGTAGATTTATGAGATTTTTTTTAACGTCAGAAAGCATTTTTTTCCTATGTGCATTTTATAAACACATGAACACATATGTACTCATAACACTCACACATGAAAAACAACATGACACATTGTTTAGACTCCCACTCTCGAGCATGAGAATTCATTTAGCTTGTGGTTGACAGGTGAAGGAATTGAAAGAAGCTAAAGTGATTTACTTAAAATCAGTCCATGCCATCATATATGAATTCAGCTACTTTATGGTTTAAGGCTTTGTGTGGGCTAGCCTGCAATTCTGATTACAGAAAAATGTATTTTATAATTCCAAACTATAAGGAAATATGGAGACTCTAGAAATGAGCTACCTCTTTTTCACTTCATTCCTATTTCTTCTGTATCTTTAAGGCAATTGGGAGCTTAATTCGGTTTCTTATAAAACTGTGGAGCCTGTGGTATGAAAGACTGACTGAGGTTTACTTTGGTGCTCAGTCCTCTCTGTCATGGTAGTTGGCTACTGGCTTTCCTTCCCAGAGCAATATATTTCTTCTGAGACTCTTCGTCTTCAGTTGTGACCTGAGCTCATACATTTCTTCTTCAGAGAATTGTGTATTCTTGGAGTGAGACAAGTGTTTGCATGTCCAGGATGTTGGTAATCTAAGAAATATTGAAACTCTTGAGTTAGGAAGGTTTTAAGGACTGAATATTTATGTCCTTCAAAATTTCATATGTTGAAGCCCAACATGTGGCTGTGTTTGGAGATGGAGTCTCTAAGGAAGTAACTAAGGTTGAATGAAATCATAAGGGTAGGGCCCCCAATCCATTAGGATTGGTGTCCTTATAAGAAGAGACACCAAAGAGCTCACTCTCTCTGGCATGCGAGGACACAGTGTATAGGTGGTCATCTGCAAACCAGGAAGAGAGCTCTCACCATAAGCCCATGGTGCCAACACCTTGATCTTGGACTTGTAGTCTCCAGACCAAATTTATAGCTAATAAATTAAGAGAAAATTAATTTTTGTTGTTTCAGCCACTTAGTGTATGGTGTTTTGTTATGGCAGCCCTGGGAAACTAATACTGCAGGATCTTAAAACCACCATTCTTGGGATGCCTGGGTGGCTCAGTTGGTTAAGTATCTGCCTTCAGCTCAGGTCATGATCCCAGCATCCTGGGATCAAGTATCAAATTTGGCTCCTTGCTCATCAGGGAGCCTGCTTCTCCCTCTGCCTGTTGCGTGTGCGCTCTCTCTCACAAATAAATAAATAAAAATCTTAAAAACAAAACAAAATAAGAAAAAGACCATTCTTTGTTCCAGATGAGACAAAATAAACCTGTTTCTGACTCATATTCTGTTGAGACACTAAGACGTTTTACACCCGAATGTTGGTGCATTTCCCCCCAATTTTATTTAAGTTAAAATGATTTATGTCAACCCAGGTAAAATATTTTATAGCTGTTAAATATAATAGCATGAGACAATATGGGTTTTTTTTTAAGGTTACAGTCTGAGCACCTGCTGTAATCTTTTCTGTTGTTTTATGATGAAATGTGTCACAGTCAGAAGGACTTGTAAAACAAGCATACACTTAAAAGGATAACACACTAGGGTACCAACACCCGGGTTAAATACTTCAAAAGCCCTGTTCATCCTTCCTAGAGGATAAACCCAGTTCTGTGATTTGACATCATTCTCTTGTTAATATTTTTTGATACCTAGGAATATATTCTAAAACAAGGTAATTTTAGGTTTTTCTGGCTTTACTTTCATTTAAATGTATTCTTCTTTGACTTTATCAAGCATTCTATTTTTAATGTGGATAGCAGTAATTCATTTGTTTTTACTTGGTATAATCTTACATTATACTGATATACCATTATTTATCCTTCTATCGAATAGTGGTTATGCTCAGTTTCTTACTATTATATAGAGTAGTATTAGGAACCTTTTATGTACACAGTTCCTGGTGTACATGTAGAAACATTTCACTAGTGTGTAAGCCTAGGAGTACAATTGCTGGGTCATTGAAAAGGCTCTGGATCAGAAAGTGAACATCAGAAGTGTCTATTTCCAGACGGTAGTAGTAACTAGTTATGGGTTGTTAAATTGAAGAGAAGCATACTCTAAGCTCATGGAAACACAGAACGAAGAGGATAGGAGGAAGCACTTACCCAGAAAACTAACTTATAGGTTTATTCTGCCCAGCAGTGTGTGTTATTCCTTACCTCATTCTCCATTAGGTACTTTATTATAGGCTAGTTATAAGCTTAGCTGCCAGATTGCCTCCCGGAAAAAGGCTGTGCAAACAGATAAAATATTCAGCAGCAGTCTAGCATAATTTAAGATACAAAGATGAGCACACAAAGTTAAGGACACTAAAATCAATAAAACAAAGAACTTAAAGAAACAGTTAATAGAACAGACAGAATTTTTGAGTAAGTATAACATGAGAGAGATGCAAGAGGATATTATATTCATAAAAGTCAACTAGAATAACCTTACTAAGGAAAAATTTAGAACTCAGGAAGTGTGCAGGAAAGGTGTCCTAGTTTCTGGAAGATCAAGTGGAGAAATTTTCCCAGATGTAGTGTAAAAGGCAAAATGAAAAGCATGGATAAAGAAGTTTAAATATAGAGACAGACCCTTCGGTTCTAAGTATGTCTAATATTTCAGATGGAGAGAATTGAAGGGACTTTTTTTTTTTTTTTTAAGATTTTTATTTGATAGAGAACACAAGCAGTGGGAGTGGCAGGCAGAGGGAGAGGGAGAAGCAGGTTCCCCACAGAGCAGAGGAAGCCTGATGTGTGGGACTTGATCCCGGGACCCTGGGATCATGACCCAAGCTGAAGACAGTTGCTTAACCAGGAGCCCTGAAGGGACCTTTTTAAAGAAATAATGCAAAGCCATTTCTCAGAATTTAAGAAAGACTGGGTGTTGAACAAGATTTTGGTGAACTTGCAGAACATAAACCAAGAATAATAAAAATTCACATATATTCCAAGACAGAAACTTTGAGTTCTGCCAGCTGATTTATCACTTAAATATAAAACCAAAATATAATCGTATTAAAAATATTAAGAGACATAAAAAAATTATTAAGAGACAGAATCGACCAGCAAGAAATCCCCCCTGAAAGAATTGTTAAAAATTGTACTCTCTCCAGGAAGTAGAAGAATGAATGCAAGAACTAGGATTCAAGACCATTGGTTAGCAAAGGAAATGAAAAAGGCATACTGTTAAGTCTGAGTAAAGGTCTGCTGTTTAAAAAAGAGAAAGAAATACAGAAAAGATCTGCACATGAGTTGGGGACAGAGCGGAGAGAAGAGTTTAATTTCTGTCAGGAATGCTGAGTAAATCTAGGGGTTTTTTTTGTTTTGTTTTGTTTTGTTTTTGTTTTTGTTTTTTTGTTGTTTTTTAGAAAAGTGGAAGTGTATATTTAAAAATTAAGGGTAATCACTAGGAGAATAGAAATAAGGAATGTAAAGCTTCTACACAAAAACAGATAACACATAGAAAATTCAATAACAGGCAGGTAAGAGACAGTGAGATACCACCTCACACAAGTCAGAATGGCTAAAATTAACAACTCAGGAAATGACAGATGTTGGTGAGGATGTGGAGAAAGGGGAACCCTTCTCCACTGCTGGTGGGAATGCAAGCTGGTGCAGCCACTCTGGAAAACAGTATGGAGGTTCCTTAAAAAGTTGAAAATAGAGCTACCCTATGACCCAGCAATCGCACTACTGGGTATTTACCCTCAAGATACAAATGTAGTGATCCGAAGGGGCATGTGCACCCGAATGTTTATAGCAGCAATATCCACAATAGCCAGACTATGGAAAGAACCTGGATGTCCATCAACAAATGAATGTATAAAGAAGATGTTGGATATATATACAATGGAATACTTTGAAGCCATCAAGAGAAACGAAATCTTGCCATTTACAACGATGTGGGTGGAACTAGAGGGTATTATGCTAAGTGAAATAAGTCAATCAGAGAAAGACAATTATATCTCTCTGATATGAAGAATTTGAGAGGCAGGGTGGCGGGGGTTGTGGAGGGTGGGGGAGGGAAATGAAACAAGATGGGATCAGGAAGGAGACAAACCACAAGAGACTCCTAGACTCCTAAACTCACGAAACAAACTGAGGGTGGCTGGGGAGGCGGGGGGTAGGGATAGGGTGACTGGGTTATGGACATTGAGGAGGGTATGTGCTATGGTAAGTGCTGTGAAATGTGTAAGCCTGATGATTCACAGACATGTACCCCTTTGTAATATAATAAATTATATGTTAATTTAAAAAAAAGGCAGGTAAGAGGACGGAACAGTTTTGTGGCAAGTGATACACTAAAAATAAAATGACAGAATATAAAGTCAAATGAAAGAAATATTTGTCCATATTTTATCATTATTTCTTATTTCTAGATTTTTAAAATTATTCTTTCTAAATGTCACAAAGGCACACATAACATTTAGTGAGAGGCCATATAGTAAAGATAAAAGGTATCAAATAATAGACTTGAATGTCAGCATGAGGACTTGGATCTTAATGTGTGTTTTGTTGGAGTGCTGCTAAAATGATTTTTGAGTAGGAAAATGAGAACAAGTGTCAACAATAGAATAGTACAGTAATAAAAGGACCCTTAAAGTTTATGTATAGGTTGAGTAGATTTTTGGAGATGAATGATCTGAGCACATGTACTCTATTTTGATTTTAAGGTACATATTTTCCCATATCTTCCCATCCATTAAGGACTTAGAATTGATGGTATATCATAGTTTAATTGGCAACTTTTTTTTTTTTTTTTTACATAAAACAGTCCTTTATTTTATATATGTATTTTTAAGGTTTAATTTTAATTAACCTCTGCAGCCAACTCAAACTCACAACCCTGAGATCAAGAGTCACACGGTCCACTGACTGAGCCAGCCAAGTCCACCCCCCCACCCCCACAGAAAATAGTCCTTTAGAATATTTGTATAGATATAGGAGTGCCTGGGTGCCTCGGTCGGTTAAGCATCTGCCTCTTGGTCTCGGGCTCAAGTCATGAACCTCAGGGTTGTGAGCTGGAGCCCCACATTGGACTCTGTCAGGCATGGAGCCTGCTTAAGATTCTCTCCCTCTCCCTCTGCTCTCCCCCCCCCTCAAAATAAAGAGGAGATATGACAACTATATGCAATAATGGGATCCTATATTGGATTCTCAACAGTGAGGGGACATAGGTGGAAAAACTAGTGAAATCTGCAATGTGCTCTGATGTTTAATAGTACAATACCAAGGTTTGTTTATTTTAGTAATTTTTCCATGCTTATGGAAGATACTAACATAAAGGAAAGCTGGACAAAGGGTATGCAAAAAACTATACTAAAATTATCTCAGAACATTTGAAAAGTGAGTTCTAGGATGGATGGCATCTTAAATTCAATGAAATACAGTATGTAGATTTTGAAGCAAAGGTACGTACATTTTGTGAAGAGAGACATATTGAAATAAAGTTAGTGGAGGCAGTTAACGGAACAAGAACCTGGGGTGTGATATCAAGAGCGCTATTGAAGAGTTATGTCAGAAAGAAATGTCCTTGTTCTCTTTTAAGATTGGGCAGTTGGGAGTGAGAAGAAGCAGATTTAGAGGTAGAGAGGTGACCCGATCTCAGTAAAGATTGCTGAAGGGGCTGTGTGCAGCGCTGTCTGAAATGGGACTGTTTGGCCTCTTTTGCCAATGTGGAGTACATTTTGTTTATTTTAAAGATTTTATTAATTTGAGAGAGAGATCTTGCCAGGGCACCAGCAGTGGAGAGGGAGAAGCAGCTTGCCCATCGAGCAGAGACCTGATGGCGGGCTCAGTCCCCAGACTCTGGGATCATGACCTGAACCTAAGGCAGCCACTTAACCAACTGAGCCATCCAAATGCCCCTGTAGAGTACATTTTAATGAGTCTGCTTTTTTTGAATTGCGATGGTGCTGAGCCATTGTAAAAAGCAGTGGAGATGAATTGTGGAATTGTAGAGAGGTAGAAAATAGAAACCTCACAATAACAACTTGACAAAATTTGTGTTAAACTATATAGATGACCAAGGTGTAGGGAGTAAAAGTGGTTTCCTTCATAACCAGTCTTTTAAAAAACTCTGTGTATTATAGGAATATTTATGCTGATGCTATCAGTGATTTCCATTTCCTAGCATTTACTGAGTTACTATTATATTTGCAGTTGTCAACAAATGTTCTTTATTTTATGTATATTCTACTTGCTATTTTTTTATAATTTTTTTAGAAATTTTATTTATTTATTTGACAGAGATCACAAGTAGGCAGAGAGGCAGGCGGGGAGTGGGGAAGTAGGCTCCCCACTGAGCAGAGAGCCCGATGTGGGGCTCAATCCCAGGACCCTGAGATCATGACCTGAGCCGAAGGCAGAGACTTTAACCCATTGAGCCACCTCTACTTGCTATTGGAAAAATTCTCATTTTGAGTATGTAGGAACTCTTTTTTTAACCTCGATTTTTTTTTTTTTTAAACTGAAGTATAATTGACACAGTGTTTCAGATGTACAACATAATGATTTGACAGGTCTGTATATTATGCTATGCTCATCACAAGTGTAGCTACAATCTATCACCATATAATACTGTAACAATGCCATTGACTATATTCCTTACGCTCTACCTTTCATCCCATGACTCATTCATTACGTAACTGGAAGCCTGTACCTCTCACTCCCCCTGCACTCATTTTGCTCTCCCTACCCCACTCCCCTTTGGCAACTACCAGTTTGAGGAACTATGTCTTTCTGAATATCTTAGCTAGATAGACAAACCATGAAGTGCCCATTAGGCATATATGGAGTTTTGGCAAGATATACACAGATTAAAATTTGTATGTTTATAACATAAAGAGCAAAGTAGTGGGTTAAGCCATGTGAAATTGCTGATATTTGACTACTTTTGCCTTTTACAAAGGG
This sequence comes from Nasua narica, assembly GCA_028533885.1. Classification (NCBI taxonomy): domain Eukaryota; kingdom Metazoa; phylum Chordata; class Mammalia; order Carnivora; family Procyonidae; genus Nasua; species Nasua narica. The sequence goes on along the minus strand of CM052813.1, from coordinate 49,416,049 downwards.
CAGTTTCATACAATTAAGCAAAAAAAAAACAACAAAAAACCAGTGGTGGGCTATTGATTTCTAATATTTGCATAGCTGAATACTAATTTTATTTTGTTTAATTGTTTAAATTTGTTTTTAGAGCTGCTGGAGAACCACAGCAGTTACTTAATACCCAAACTTTTGCCTTAGCATATACTGATGTATTGAAAAAAGAGACAATACAGAATCCTTATTTACAACAGTAAATATTATAATGACTTTTTTGACATTTGTTATATTACAGTCCTCCTGTCAGGCGCCAGAGAGGAAGAAGGGATCGTCTGTCTCGACATAATTCCATTAGTCAAGATGAAAACTATCACCATCTCCCTTATGCACAGCAGCAAGCAATAGAGGAACCTCGAGCCTTCCACCCTCCGAATGTATCTCCCCGTCTGTTACACCCCGCTGCTCATCCACCCCAGCAAAATGCAGTAATGGTTGACATACATGATCAGGTATAGTAACAGAATGTCCAGAAAACACAGATGCTAAAGACTGGTGACATTTTATTGAGGTTGTTTTTCACTGTAAATTTCTCTTAATTTTACCTTAAAGGAAGCAATTTTCTCTAAACTGAAGCTGTTTTAGATAAGTTCATTCTTCTTAAGTTCTACATAGCTTACAAGAAAGTGGAACTTTAAAACATTAGGAGCAAGGTTATGAAAGCTTAGAATAGTTTCATGTATTGGTTGGAAATCACTGATAATAAGATTAATAGGAGATAACAGAAAGCTAGTGGTTTGAATACACATTTCTATTTCCCTCTCCTTTCCAGTTTCTTCTGGATAATTCAGTAGGCATGACAGGTAGATGGCTGTAGATGGCTTCATTTCCTGCCAGGAACTGAGGGACTAGTTGAGAAGAGGGTTTGTCATTCTTCAGAGCCTGACCAGAATTGTTTGGATTTCTGTGGAGTTTCTGAAGTCAAAAAGCCCCACAAATCTAGATGTATTTAATAAAGTTGCTGAATTTTAAGGATAAGGAAAAAATGTTTCAAGTTTGTGGATGGGAGAAATTAGTAAAGGAAAGAAACTTAGATTTGCATTCATATTTTTCATCTGCACTAGATGATAGGAAACAATGAAAACACTGTGTATTGGCAATTAAAAGAAAATATCTCTACCAGCCACCATCTGCTGTCAGACGTGTTCTATGTTAAAGAAACACTTCAAAAAATTGATCACGCAGTACGAAGTTCTAAAGAAAAAATTTTCTAGACCACATTCTTTGTGGTCATAATCTGATAAAACTGTAAATCGTAACTTTAAAAACGATAGTTAAAATGACACTGAAATGTTTGAGGCAAGATTATAATTAAGGAAAATTAAAGGAAAAATCATCAAAGTCATATATGCCTAAAGCTGTTTACTGAGGAAATTTTATAAACCTTCGTTATTTATTTTAAAAATTGAAAATAAATGAACTAATTGAGTAATTAGGGAAAAAATTACACAGTAAAACAAAAGGAATCGAGAAGAATAAATTACCAGGAAATACAATTAAAATTAACAATATAGAAATCTATTAAAAAGAAGTAGCACAAAACACAATCTTGGTGCTTTGAAAAATTGATAAGAATAGCTAGCACCTTGTAAGCTTGGGTAAGGTGAAAAGAACCAAATATATAAAGGAAATAGGAATGATTAAAAAAAAGCTATATCCATACACATAGGAAACATTCAAAGAATTTTCTTCAATTGTAAAATGAAAACATTGTTTCATAAGGGCTGTTGGGAGAATTAAGAGTTAATCTATTTTGAGCACTTAAACTAGTACAAATGGTAAGCACTCAATTATTTGTTATTAGCTATTTTAATGAAATTCTGTGTATAACTGAGGGGACAGCAAGAAAAGATGAAGTCAAAAATTGATCCCACAATAATAGAAAATTTTGAAATACCACATAATTGTAAAAGCTACTTAGAGCTTTACCATTCAAGAGGCACAGTGATAAGATGGCTTTACAGATGATTTTTCCAATCTGTAAGGAATGCTCATGTAATAATATACAAATTATTTCAGGCTCTTCTTAAGACCAGTTTTCTAATTATTTTATGAAACCCATGTAATTTTAATATCAAAAGTAAAGGTAAAGATAGTAATCCCCAAAGAACAATAGAAAACTCTCGAATAGAAAGGATTTTCTGAATAGATGTTTGGGAATACCTAGCAGCATATCAAGAAGAAGAATAAAAATAAGTAAGGTTTATTCCAAGTAAGAGGATAGCTTAGTATGAAAATATTCATATTACATCAACAAATAATAGAAAATGATAGTGATTTTATCAGATGTTGAAGTCAGTTACAATTTAATAAAAACTCTAATAAGATTAAAGAACAAAAAAGGAAATTACGTAAATATAATAAGCAAAATTAATAGCAAGTATCCTAATTGGCCAGAGATGAATCAGCAACTAGAGATGTCTGCTCAGTTCATTTGTTTTTTTTGTTTGTTTATTTGTTTAAGATTTTATTTGAGAGAGAGAGAGTGGGAGAACATGAGAGGGGAGGTCAGAGGGAGAAGCGGCATCCCCATGGAGCTGGGAGCCTGATGTGAGACTCTATCCTAGGACTCTGGGATCATGACCCGAGCCGAAGGCAGTCGCTTAACCAACTGAGCCACCCAGGCGCCCCTGCTCAGCCCATTTTTATTTAATGTTAAAGTAGAAGTTCTACCAAATGGAATAAGATAATATAGTTATAGGTATAAAACACTGAAAGAAATAATTGTATTTTTCTCCTCACTATGTAATTGTAGAAGAAAACACAAGAAACTCTAGTTTAAAAGAATTTGATATAGAGCCCAAATGCATATTAAATGTATAGACATCTCTAACTTACATTGATCACTTGATGAATAGATACAATTTGGTATATCCACACAATGAAATAATTCACTAAAAGGTATAGTGAAGTACTAATTCATGGTACACTACATGGATTAACCTTGAAAATATGCTAAGTAAAGAAAGCCAGTCACAGAAGGCCACATTTATATGAAATGTCTAGAATAGGTTAAATCCATAGAAATGGAAATGAATTGTTTCCAATATTGTTACAGAGGATAAGCCAGGATAGAAGGAAAGAAAAAGAGTTTGAGAATAAGAAAAGAACAAATAACACCTATTGATATTTGCAGATGAAATGATCATATGCAGAGAAAAGCCTAAAGCATCTTAGATAAGCTATTAGAATTGGGAATTGAACAGATTGATTGGTTACAAAAACACCTATCAAAAATTAGTTGTATTTTTCTCTACCAGAATCAAACATAATGAAAAAAAAAATTTTTTTTTTAAGATTTTTTATTTATTTATTAGAGAGCGAGAGACTGAGAATGAGAGGGGAGAAGGTCAGAGGGAGAAGCAGACTTCCCGCAGAGCCGGGAGTCCGATATGGGACTCGATCCCGGGATTCCGGGGTCATGACCCGAGCCGAAGGCAGTTGCCCAACCAACTGAGCCACCCAGGCGCCCAATGAAAAAAATTTCTTAAAGATATATTTACACTAAACAACCAAGATTTTTTTCAACAGATAAGCTGTGGTGATGAGGGTGAGGAGGGGAGATGCAAGTGGCAGTTATAAACTTAGAGATATTCCAGTTAATTGTAATATTTAAACCATTTTTTGATTCTGATTGATAATTTGATACTGATGCAATTGGAATTTTGAACAGAATATTATTTCTAAGAATTTTTTTAAGTACTGATTTATTAAAAAAATAAAGTACTGATTTATTTTTTTTAAGATTTTATTTATTTTTTTTGTCAGAGAGCAAGAACGAGCAGGTGGAGCAGTAGGCAGAGGGAGAAGCAGGCTCCCTGCTGAGCAGAGAGCCTGATGCAGGGTTTGATCCCAGGACCCCGAGATCATGACCTGAGCCGAAGGCAGAGGGTTAACCCACTGAGCCACCCAGGCGACCCTAAGGATCTTTTTCTTAAGGGAGTTTGATAATGCTCTTGTGGTTAAGTGTTTGTGTCTTCCAGAAATATATACTAAAACATCTATTAAAGGATGGGTTCCTGGG
>CM052813.1:49388693-49411498 GCA_028533885.1 Nasua narica | reverse complement strand
AAAATAAAATAAAGTTGGGTTCTAGATCTAAAAGTGAAAGGTAAAACATAAGTAAATAGATAAAAGATACTGCCTTTGTTAAAAAAACAAAAAAGATACTGTCTTCACAAGTTCAGCAAAGATTTCTTAGATGGGATATATAAATAGCCACTTAATAGAACACCAGCATAGTAGATTTTATTAAAATAAAAAATTTCTGCTCATCCAAAGGCAATCTTTTAAAAGTGAAAACGCAAGCCACTCCCTGGAAGAAAGTATTAGCAGTATTATTTTGGAGAAAAGACTGAACGGGAACAGAAAAAGAAATAATTGTAAACATTTCCATGAAAATCGGATTATGAGTGCCTATGAACATCATTTTTTTTAAAGATTTTATTTATTTATTTGACAGAGAGAAAGATCACAAGCAGGCAGAGTGGCAGGCAGAGAGAGAGGAGGAAGCAGGCTCACTGCTGAGGAGAGAGCCCGATGTGGGACTCCATCCCAGGACCCTGAGATTATGACCTGAGCCGAAGGCAGAGGCCTTAACCCTCTGAGCCACCCAGTCACCCTGAACATCATTTTTTTTTTTAAGATTTTATTTATTTATTTGAGAGACAGAGAAAGTGAGAGAGGGCATGAGAGGAGAGAAGGTTAGAGGACGAAGCAGACTCCCCGTGGAGCTGGGAGCCCGATGTGGGACTCGATCCCGGAACTCAAGGATCATGACCCGAGCCGAAGGCAGTTGCTCAACCAACTGAGCCCCCTGAACATCATTTTTTTTTTTTTTTAATTTATTTATTAGAGACTGAGAATGAGAGGGGAGAAGGTCAGAGGGAGAAGCAGACTTCCCGCAGAGCCGGGAGTCCGATATGGGACTCGATCCTGGGACTCCAGGATCATGACCTGAGCCAAAGGCAGTCGCTTAACCAACTGAGCCACCCAGGCGCCCCCCCTGAACATCATTTTTGAAGCTTCTTTATCATTAAAGCAAAAAGGCAAAAATGAATAATTGTGTCAAATCTTAGCAGATAGAGTTGTATATGTACATAGGAAAGAGATTTTTAATCTTTTAAAAGAATCAAATTGGATAAGATTGTTAGATTCAAGATACGTAAAAATCTAACTTCTCATAGCACTAACCAATTTGATATGGAAATAGAGGAAAATAACTTATTGACAATAAAATAAAACCTACAAACTTACAAAAGAGCTTTGAGGAATAAATTATATAAGAGTAATATAAGATCTTTATGAAGAAAAGTAATTTCTTGAAGGACAGGACTGAACCTAAAGGACAGTATTGAACATGTGGTATAATAGTCCAATGAAAAGCCTTAATATAAAATTATGTGTCCTTTGTAAAATAACAATCTTTAATAGTTTGATTAATAAAAATCAAGGCACCAGTGGGTTTTGAAAGGGCATAAAATTTTAGTTTATTTACATAAGAATAAGTGCGAAAATGGCCAAAAAATAAAATGAAAAGCAAGTATGGAAATAAGAATTCGTCTTCCTAGATACTAATTTCTAATAAGATAACTGAAGCATCATGGATTCGGCTCAAAATATAAGTGGAAAGTTATTGAGTGTAAAAAGATGCTATTTCCATTTAGAGGAGAAAAGGATGTCTTAATAGATGGAACAAGTATTGCAAGAAAAAATTAGAACCCTACTTCACGCTATAAACAAAAATAGATTTTAGTTGGAGATAAATGTAAAAAATAATAGTATTAGAAAGTTTAGGAATATATATGTATAATCTCATCAATAACTATAAATTTATATTCAAAAAATATAAATTCATGAAAGATGGAATTTACCTTTAAAAGGTTAATCGAAAGAGAAAAGATAGACTGGGAAAATAGTTTTGTGAGAATGACAAGCAATAGATTTGTATCTCTAATTAAACTCTAAATGAATGTGACAGAAAACCTGACAGAAAATAATCAGTGAGCAAAGGATACTTTACAGAAAAGCAACTCTGAAAAAAAAAAAGAAGAAAAAAAAAAAAGAAAAGCAACTCTGAATGGTTAATAAACCTATTGTAAGATATTCAACCACTCTAATCAGAGAAATGCAAATTTAAAGCAAGCATGTTAATACTGATTTTTTTTTTTTTTTTCATTCTTCGCGTGGGTAAGCACACTTGTGACACAGGTACATTTACTTTGAGTGGAGATGCTGGGCAATGGGTCCTATTGTTACTGTTAGGATTGTGGCTTACCCAGCCTTTTGCAAAAATGTAAAAGTCACCCTTTTACCCAGAATCCCTCTGAAATAAATGAAACTACTAGTATGTAAGATATATATTCAATGATATTATTTTACAGTTGTGTTTTCAGTGGTGAAAGAGTGAAAACAACTTGAATATCCCATTAGTATATTAGTGATAGGACTGTGTTAAATGGGTGTATTTGAAATATCTAGCTAGTATCAAAAAGAATGAATTGACTTTAACTCCCTTGAAGAGATACCTACAATACTAATTGAAGAAAGTAATTTGCAGTGTTATATCTCATTTATGTTAAGGAAAAAAAATAACGACAATTTGTGGGTAATCTATATATATTCATACGCCTGTGGAAAAAGATGTTGAAGGGTTGTATGTTAGTAACATTGTTTGCCTTAGGTAGGATAGGAATCACACTGGCCAAGAGAGAAGGAAATCATTTAACTTTTTTTATTCTCCTTCACGTTGTTGTACTAGTTGGATTTAAATTTTAAAAAATTTTCCTGTTAGATGTGGCTAGGTATTAGAAGATACAACTTTCATGTTTCCAAGTTTCCTCAGAAAAGTTTTCTCTCTAAAGCAGACTAGAAGAGTTAATACAGCAGTTCATTATTCTCATGAACTTTTCAGATCTTTTTGAGGGTCAAGTTGAGTCTCAGTTCTGTGGGTTTTATATACTGTTCTTGAAACAGTCAGCTGTCCTATACAATGATAAAGAATATTCTGGTTGAAACTATTGGAGAAGTCCATTGTGAAACTCTGTAGCTGAGAGAGAGGAATCAATAAAGGCCTAGATTTTAATTTTTAATAGTTGATTTCTTATTCAAACACTTGAAGTTCTAAGGTTCTATTTTTCTTTCCTAATAGCTCCACCAGGGCACTGTCCCTGTTTCTTACACAGTAACAACAGTGGCACCACATGGGATCCCACTCTGCACAGGCCAGCACATCCCTGCTTGCAGTACCCAGCAGGTCCCAGGATGCTCTGTGGTTTTCAGTGGACAGCACCTCCCTGTCTGTAGTGTGCCTCCTCCAGTAAGTCTGCAATCCCTTAGAATGGCTAAGTATGTTCTGTAACCAAACAGGATTAAAGAGACTGCTCTTTGGAAAAAGCTTTTCATTTTCAAGTAAAAAATGCAGTTTTATTGCAACAGGAGTCTCAAAGCATACTTAAAATAACAGTTTAATAAAGTTAGCTTTAAAACTTGGTATATTTTCATATCAGATTATATATTTGAATATCCTAAGGACAAAGCATGTATCAACACTGTTTATAATTAAACCTTGGAAAAGGTTGGATTTAGGGTATTAACATAGGATATTGAACTAGTTGGTAAGTTAGTCTCAGAGGCTTTAGCAATCAACAGTAATAGTCTTAGCACTTACTAGATTTTAATAGGCACTTGGAGTGCTTGGTCATATTTCTCACCGTAGGAAGCTGTGGTGAAAGTGGTATCCCCATTTTCTAGATGATGAAATTGAAAATAACTTGCTTAATGTCACAGAGACAATTAGTATGAGAGAACAGTGATTCACACCCATTTCCTTCTGCCTCTTAAATTTATGTTTTATCCTTTAATCCACCGACCCCCCAGTCCAACCTCCTTATTTCACAAATGAGGTCACTGAAATTCAGAGAATTTAAATGACTTTTCTAACTAAGGTCTTCAAAGTAAAGCACTTTCCTGAAACTAAATATAATCCTAATATCCTTATTTGAATATGAGATTAAAAGGATCACACACATACCAACTCTAGTTTAATTTATTAATTTATCCCAACCTGGCTTTCTTAATAGTGGATTATGGGACCAGTGTGCTAAATTAGCAGACTAAAATATTGAGAGACATAACATAAGGCACTTAGCTGTGAGTTGGGCTCTTAATATCAAAATTCTATAAATAAAAAAATTTCTTTAAGATTGAAGAGGATAGGTTCTTGGAAAGGAAAGCAGTAATATTCGCTTCTTCAGTCAAGCTTCGTCTTCTATACAATACTTTTCCCCCCATTTCATAGGTATCAAAAAGTTAAAGAGGAAGTTAGGGGTTTTGACTGATGTGCCAGAACTATATAAAATACTGAATAATTACTAGTTACTAATATTTTACTGATAGATGCAAAAATACACTACTGTTTGATTGTCAGTGTGGGTTATTAAGACATTTTGGTATGATTTTGAGCAGGATATGTATGGCAATGACATTTTCATCTCAGTTATAGGTCTTTTAAAAATATATTAATATTACTAGTTATATATTAATACATTAAACAACAAATAATGATTTCTTTTACAGATGCTTCAAGCATGTTCAGTTCAGCACTTACCAGTACCATATGCTGCGTTCCCACCCCTTATTTCTAGTGACCCATTTCTTTTACATCCTCCTCACCTTTCTCCCCATCATCCTCCTCATTTGCCACCACCAGGCCAGTTTGTCCCTTTCCAAACACAGCAGTCACGATCGGTAGGTATCTACTCTTATGTCTTTAATTTTCAGAGAGTGTGTAGACCTAAGAGGCAGATTAATGTAATAGATGTTATTTGTTATCATTTAAAAACCATAATTTAGGCATTCTTCTGGTTCTTAAAAGAATTAGGGAATTCACAGACATACAAATTAATGTAAACATCTTTACCTAAAATTATCTTGGTTGCTTAAGTTTTTCTAGTTCTTTTATGTCTCTTGTATAATTTAAAATTGTTCCTTCATGTCTGCAATCCTGGAAGTAAATCTGAAGAAAAATTCAGTTCTGTTTTTCCCTTTTATGTATTTCTGAAATGGTGGAAAATAAAAGTATTATAAAATTATTTATACTTGCTATAATAATTACATTTATTTAGGCAAGTAAAGGAAATTCCTGAGCCTCAGTTGTTTTTTTTTTCTTTGTTTTCTGGAGGGTTTTTGAAATCCCGTTTTTCTTCTATATTCTGATGAAAAGATGAGGCTGTCTATTATAAATTAAGGTTGTCTATTATAACAGTTAATTCTGGCTTGGGACTGGAATTTAGCTGAGAGTCGTATTCTTTCGGGGAGTTGAAGCGGGTATAAGTAGTGTAGAAGTGCAAGGAAGGGCAGAGGAAGGAGGCCCAGGTGTTTTTTGGACAGGCCAAATTAAACATCTGAACTATCAGGTATTCGGGGTGAATAGGAAAGAGAACATATGGAATGATTAGGGGAAAAGATTTCAGTCCTGTGAAAGGAACTTGAGCATGTATCCTAGTGGAACCTAACCATCCTTTACCCAGGATTTATGCAGCATGCTGGGTTACAGGTAGAGGCGAACTTAACCTGGCTGCTCTTCTGACAGCTATAGAAGCCAATTAGGACAGACGTTTGGCTAATTCAAAAAGTTGTAACTACTTCGACAAGAAAATCTTTATTAGAATCACAGCAGGATTGATGCCAGGATATTCTTAGCTTCCAGCACCTAAGAATTCAAGGTTAAAACAAAATTTCGCCATCACTTATATTTGAGTTTGAAATCCTTTAAAAGCTCCAGTCACATAGGCAGATCAGAACTTAGGTTCACTCGTGTTGTCATAGTGTCAGCAGTTGGGATTTCTCTCAAGCATATATAAATAAGTTCCCAAACTAAAGTGGTATTTTGTTTGAATAGTAAATAATGTGTTAATATTGTCTAACTGCAGGAAGAAGTCAGACTAACACTGAAGAATACATGTTCCTTAAAGAATCAGATACATAAAAATATGTGCATAAATGTTCATAGTAGCATTACTCCTAACAGCAAAAGATGGAAACAGTTCAAATGTCCATCAACTGAATTTTTCAACTATAAAAAGGAGTGAAGTACTGATAAACAAACTACAAAATGGATGAGCCTTGAAAACATTATGCTAAGTGACAAGAGACAGATACAAATGACATATACATATGAAATGTTCCAGAATAGGCAAATTTGTAGAAATGAAAAGTAGCTTGGCAATTGTCTAAGGCTTGGGGAGGACTGGAAAAATGGGATAGTGGTCTCCTAATGAGCACAGGTTGGGGGTAGGAGGATGAAAGTGCTCTGGAATTAGATAGTGGTGAGGGTCATATAACTCCTGTGAATCTACTAAAATCTATTGAATTGTACCCCTTAGCAGGGTGATTTTTTATAGTATGTGAATTATATCTCAGTAAAGCTATTGGCAAGAAGAAACATGCTATGTGCATTGCTTTTGTACATTGTCTCAGTGTTCATAGCATGCTTTTGAAGTAGGCAATGAACCTGTCAGTCCTCTAGATAATATTGAGGTTCATATGAAGTTATTTATATAAAAGTTAACGTGGCTCATTAGTGACAACAGCGAGAATCTGTCTGATACTGAGCCCATATATAGCATGCCCACCAATATAGCATCATGCCCACCCATTGAGCCCTGGTTCTGATTTATAAATATACACATCCTCAGTTTCATATGTTAAAGATTAAGTATCTGAAAATTTTGTGAGATCAGTGTATCATGACTAAAAAGGAATTTTAACTTTCATATAATTACTTTCCATCTCCTTTTTATGAGAAATTTCAATTAGTAAAAGAAACGTATATTGGAAATGTTTTAATGAGGTTTCAGAGATTTTCTTACTGAAATCCAATTAAAAATAGGAAGATTTTACTATAGTCTGTATGTCCACATGTATAAATTTAGATTGGTGTAAACATCAAGAAATACATGACCTTAAAGGTGTTTGGGGCAGGAGTTAATTTTTATTATTATAAAACATAATATATCTGAACACTGGTAGTATATTAATATGTTAGTTTGCTCTTTTCCTCCCACAGCCTCTGCAAAGGATAGAAAACGAAGTAGAACTCTTAGGAGAACATCTTCCAGTAGGAGGTTTTACTTATCCTCCATCGGCCCATCCCCCAACATTACCTCCTTCAGCTCCTTTGCAGTTCCTGACCCATGATCCTTTGCATCAGGAGGTGTCCTTTGGAGTAGTAAGTTTTCATTCATGGTTATTAATCTATTACTTGCTCTGATAACTTGTTTTGAGTTCTGTTTCTGTATAATTCTCTGCATAGTTAGAATTGTAGATGTGTTCTTGAAAGCATTTGGTTGGAAAATTGTATTTAAAACTATACCTAAGTGTATTTTCTTTTTTTAAAAGATTTTATTGATACCTAGAGAGAAAGAGAAAGTGGGTGGTTGGGGAGAGGGAGCAGAGGGAGAGGGACAAGCAGACTCCATGCTAAGCTCAGACCCCAGTGTGGAACTTGATCCCACCACCCTGAAGTCATGACCCAAGCCAAAATCAAGAGTCGGATGCCCAACTGACTGAGCCACCCAGGTGCCCCAACCACTAAGGAATAGACCTAAGTGTATGTTTTAAACCAGTTGTATTTATACTAACATTTAATAAATACCAAATGTTACTTACTTAAATAGTAAGGAATTTCGTAGGTTTTGTAAGAATGAGACTATTAGACAAAATAAATAGTTAAAAAGGTAGAGTGATCTTAAATTGTTTTAACATTTTTCCCCTACAGCCTTATCCTCCATTTATGCCTCGGAGGCTCACAGGACGTAGTAGATACCGATCCCAGCAGCCAATACCACCTCCCCCTTATCATCCCAGCTTACTACCATATGTATTGTAAGTTCTGTTTTTCTCATTTTAGTGAATTCTGAATTTTGATGCCATTGACAGTCTCTTTTATGGATATCTTCTAGGTGATATATGATTCAGGGTGTGTTAGAGATTTGCTTTTGTTTAACGTTAAGGGACTGGACTGGGGAACCGTGTAAGGGTGAAATAGAAGAGCCAAGAACAAGGGAGAAGTGAGAGAGGAAGAAATTTGTGAGCCAGAAAATAGGTCAGAAGATTAAAAAATAAATCAAAAGGTAGAAAAGTTTATAAATTTGCCTCTCTTAGAGCTGTGATCACTAGCCACCTTTGAATATCCAGCATTTTAAATTAAGATTTTTTTTTTAATTAAGATTTTATTATTTGAGAGAGAGAGAGACAGCACAAGCAGGGGCAGGGGCAGAGGGAGAAGCAGACTCCCCATCGAGCAGGGAGCTCAGTGCGGGGCTTAATCCCAGGACCCTAGGATCATGACCTGAGCTGAAGGCAGTTGCTTCACCAATTGAGCCACCCAGTTGCCCCAAATATCCAGCTTTTGATGTTGCTGCTTTCCCAAGGAAAGAGGGACAGAGAAGTTATTTCTATGCCTTAGAAATACTGTTAGGATTAAGTTTGTAACAAATGCCCACGGGTTACACATGATAGTTTTTAATTTGTCTCATGTAGTTAAGTTCAGAAGTAGGCAGTTCAGAGATTGTTAGCCCCATAAATAAAGAATGGTTCTACCATGTTCAAAATTTCACGGCTTTCTCTACATGATTGAAGATGGCTTTTTCGGTTCTAGCCATTATATCTACACTCCAACTAGCAAAAATGAAAATGGATCTCTCTGCCTTCCTGCCTAGTTTCCACCTGCCAGAATTTAGTCTCAAGTCTATAAACCTTCTAAGAAAACTAGGAAATGTTTTTATACACCAACAAGGGCCATGTTCCTATACAACAATATTTTGATAATTGTAGCTGTATTAGAAGTCTTAAAATCAGATAGTATCAGAACTTGGCTCTTAAAATTTTTTAAAGTCTTATGTGAGCCATGTAAAGTTTAAAATCAGCAAATCGGTTTCTCCTAAAATACAGTTTGCTGGGATTTTGGTAGGGATTGCATGAAATGTATAGATCAGTTTTGGAAGAGAATTGATATCTTCTAGCCTGCTTAACAGTATATTTCTCTATTAATTAGAGAAAATCTTCCTGGTGGTAGTATTTTTAGTTTTTAATTATATAGGTCTTGCATATGTTTTGTTAAGTTATAATCCTTAATATTTCATGTTTTTTATGCTATTGTGAGTTGTATTTTTTAATGTCAGTTTTTATCGCTAGTAAAGTCCTTTTCTTATAAAGAGTTGCCACCGGTTAATACCATTCTTTATTTTTTTAGTATTAACCTTGTTCTTCCGATCCTGTTCATTGAAGTAATGTACCAATGTATCAATGCTAGTGTTGGTTGTTTTCACTGCAGATCAATGCTTCCAGTGCCACCTGCAGTGGGCCCAACTTTCAGCTTTGAATTGGACGTGGAAGATGGAGAAGTAGAAAATTATGAGGTTAGTAGGTGAACTGTCAGTTTGTTTGGGTCGTGTTATATGCATAGGAAGTATTGGTCTAGTTCTACTCATTCACCTAATTAAACATGCATTTGATAAAACCTTTGTATGTTTCACAACACAAATATATCCAAAAAGTGGTCAGGATCCTTAGGCTATTTCTGCATGTACCACACAGCTATGATAACAAGATAGGCTTGGTGCTATATTAGAATTACATACAATTCCTTTGAGAGAATGTAAATGAGAAAACAGTGAATTGTATTTGGGTGTTCTGAAAAGATTTTGTGGAAGCACAAGTGTTTGAGCTGGTTCGTAAAGGATGGAAAAGCAGCTTCGTGCATAAGATTGAGGTGGGGAAGTCCTGGATATTCTTGAGGCATGACATACAGTTGGTGGCTTAAGTGAAAGGGAGAAAACAGAGATTTGATTGAAAATCTCAACTGGCTGTTGAGTATATGTGACCTGCTAGAGACATAATTTTCACTATTGTGGGCATCAGAGCTGCTAAATGTTTTGGTTCTGATTGCATCAGACTCTACCTTTAAGAGTCAAAACTCGGGGCGCCTGGGTGGCTCAGTTGGTTAAGCAACTGCCTTCGGCTCAGGTCATGATCCCGGAGTCCCGAGATCGAGTCCCACGTCGGGCTCCCAGCTCCATAGGAGTCCGCTTCTCACTCTGACCTTCTCCCTTCTCATGTTTTCTCTCACCCCCTTTCTCTAAAAAATAAATAAATAAATAAATAAAATCTTAAAAAAAAAAAAAGAGTCAAAACTCTGCTAGTAGCATAAAGGAATAGATGGGAATGGTTAGATGTTAGTGGGAGGAAAACTTATTAAATTGGTTGAGTAAATTATAGAACCATGCAATTCTGAACTATGGGAACTGCAAATATAAAAGAGTGGATTTTGAGAGCCTTTTTTCTTTATTCTTAAGATTCTTAAATATGGTTTAATTTGAGAGACTTAACCACTAGAATCAGCAGGAATTGGTCGCCAAATGGTTTGTGGTAGTGTCAGGTGTGTGTAGGGGACTTACAAAAGAAGATACTCTGCAAAAAAAATTGCAGTAGTTATGAAGAAGGCAGAATAAAAGAAGATACCTGATCAAGTAGCTTATATTTTACATATTATATAATATATTAAATAATGTATTACTTGAGGTTAGGAATGGGAGGTGCAGTTTAGGGGTTGGAAGGCAACTTTGTATTGTTGATTGTGAGTGATGATGTGACTTTTTTTTTTTTTTTTTTTTTTTTATAATAGGTACCTTTCTCACCCCAGTCTTATTCAGTCTCTATTTATACAATGTGAATAGAACCTAGGAAGAAACAAGCATACACACACCACCTTAAAGCACCTTTGGTTTTTTTTAACATGTGTGGAAGAGATCAGACCAATACTGTATTCTTCTCTAGTTTTCAAAATACCATTATGTCGTTTTCCTTCTACTTTATATGATCACACTGCACTGTCCTTTGGATTCCAGTTCCAGATTTCTAGAGGGAGAAAGGGGCTGTGTAATAATTTCCTGGTTTTGTTTTTACACTGAGGACGTTGGTTTTCTGCAAAGGAGTTAGTTATCCTTTAGGTATTCTGTACTAAAATTAAGTCATAAGTCATGTTGCTGAAGAGGACAGCTCTTTGTTGAATAGATCATGTACATATCAGTGGAAAAAAAAGTGATACCATCCCAACATAAGAAAAATACTGTGGGATGCATGGGTCGCTCAGTTGATTAAGTGCCTGCCTTCGGCTTAGGTCATGATTCCAGGGTCCTGGATCAGGTCCCACATCGGGCTTGGTGGGAAGCCAACTTCTCTCTCTGCTGCTCCCTCTGCTTGTGCATGCTCTCCCCCTCTCTCTTTCAAAAAAAAAAATTAAAGAGGTGAAAATTGGTTTCTTTTTCTCTCTTTAGGCCCTGTTAAACCTGGCAGAGCGACTGGGAGAGGCTAAGCCTCGAGGACTGACTAAAGCAGATATTGAACAGCTTCCTTCTTACCGGTTCAATCCTAACAACCACCAGTCAGAACAGACTTTGTAAGTACATTTTTCTCAGCATCACTCTGAAATTTCCTTTTCTACCTTTATAAAATAAAAGCTTGAGAATCAAATATAACTTGGTAAAGATAAATAGTCTCTATTGCATACTCCAGGCCTGTGCTGTTCGGTAAGGTAGCCACTCGTCATGTGGGGCTGTTCAAATTAAATAAAAAGTTAAGTTTCTTTATTGCACTCACTAATGAGTGTGTTAGAAGATGTAGGACATTTCTATCTCAAAAAATCCTGTTCGACAGTCCTGTTCTGTCTGGATTTTTAGGTTGCCTAGAAATTTTATGGTTTCTCTTTCAAACCTCAGAATGTTTTATATGAGACTGAAGAGCTCGTACATGTAAAGGTTGAGGTTTTTACCTAAATATTCTCATTATAGTATCTTTAAGAACAATTTTATGGAGATATAATTCACATGTAAAGTATACAATTCAGTGGTTTTTAGTATATTCATAGAGTTTTGCAACCTTTAAATTTGCAGTCTTCAAATTCAAATGTGCACCATTTCTTCACCCCAAAAAGAAATCCCTTACCTACTAGCAGCCACTTCCCATTTTTCCCCAACCCTATATATTCTAGCATAGCTTCCCACTAATTTACTTTTTTAATCTCTGTAGATTTGCCTGTCCTGGACATTTCACATTAATGAGATCATACAATATATGCTCTTTTGTGTATGGCTTCATTAACTTAGTACAATGTGTTCAAGGTCCATCATGTTGCTTATATCAGTACTCCATTCTTTTTTATGGCCAAATAATATTCCGTCATATGGATAACACCAGATATTGCTTATCTACTTCCTCAGTTGATGGGACATTTGAGTTGTTTTCATATTTTGACTAGTATTAATAATACTGCTGTGAACATTTGTGTACAGAATTTTTCTGTGGATATATGTTTTCATTTCTCTTGGGTATCTAATAGATCATATGGTAACTTTGTTTAACCTTTTTTTTTTTTAAGATTTTATTTATTCATTAATTTAAATAGTCTCTACACCAAACATGGGGCTCAAACTTACGACCCTGAGTGAGATCAAGAGTCATATGCTCTTCTGACTGAGCCAGCCAGATGGCTTTAACCTTTGGAGAACTTCCAGTTTTTTCCAAAGTGGATACACCATTTTATATTCCCACTGGCAATATGTAAAGTTTCTCTACATCCTCTCCAGTGCTTATTATTATTCTCTTTTGATTCTAGCTGTCCTAGTGGGAGTGGGGTGGTTTCTTAATTAAGTTTATCTGCATTTCCCAGATGGCTAATGATGTTGGACTATTTTACTATACTTACTGGCCACCTGTGTATCTTTGGAGAAATGTCTGTTAACATCCTTTGTCCATTTTTAAATTAAGTTGTATTTTTATTATTGAGTTGTAGAGTTAACATATTTATATGTTAGACATACAAATTGTTCCCTTATGAGATACAATTTTCAAAAATACCTCCCCTTTTGTAAGTTGTCTTTGTCTTTGCACTTGCTTTTTTTGTTGTGGTTTTTTGGGGTTTTTTTTGTTTTTTGTTTGTTTTGTTTTGTTTTCTCCCCAAATATGTTTATTTTAATTTTTCAGTGTTACAAGATTAATTGTTCATGCACCACACCCAGTGCTCCATGCAATACGTGCCCTTCTCAATACCTACCACCAGGCTCGCCCACCGTCTTTGCACTTTCTTGATGGTGTCTTTTGAAGCACGATTTTTTTTATGTTCGATTTATCTATTTTTTTGTTTCTTGTGCTTTGGTGTCATTTCTACTAAACCATTGCTTATTCCAAGGTCATGAAAATTTACCCGTTTTCTTCTAGGAGTTTAATAGTTTTTAGCTCTTAATTTAGGCCTTTGTTCTACTTTTCAGTTAATTTTTGTATATTATTTGAGATAGGGGTCCAACTTCATTCTTTTATATATGGATGTCCGATTGTTTCAGTACCATTTGTCAGGTATTACAGTGTCTTCGATATTAAGATTAGCTTGGATGTTTAACCAGTTTCCTTAATGATCTCTCTGTAAAGTGAAGCATTCTAAATGTCTTAATATCATGATTTTTTTCAGGGTATTGGTACATTATTTTGTCTTAATTTACATGACAGTTTGAAAAGTGAGATTGTAAATGGTTTTTCTAGGCTTCATTAGTCATAAAAAAATAGAGTACCACTTGGATTTATGGTTAAATGATCTTTTTTGCTTTTTTTAGGTGTGTAGTATGCATGTGTGATTTTGAGTCAAGGCAGCTACTTAGAGTTTTACCCTGTAACCACGAGTTCCATGCCAAGTGTGTCGACAAATGGCTTAAGGTAAAGTGATGGCATCTGTGAAGAGAATAACATTGAATTTTCTTTTTTATTGACCATAGCTTCATGTAAATTAAGTCCATTATTTGGTGGAGGATGGGTAAGGAGACAAAATTTTCAATGATGTTTGCAAATGAAAAGGCCAGTAAAAATTAACTGGAGTCATCAATGTGGGAGTGATTGTGCAAAACTCGAAAATAGGTTACCTGTCCTTGATCATCAGTATATCCTTTCTAGTGGTATATAGGGATGAGTTCTGAACTTGTTGGGCCAGTTTCCTCTAAGAGTTTAGAAGGTACCTCCTTTGTTAGAGATTTACATGGGAAATGAACCACTAGTGCTTTTATTTAATCCTGATCATTTTCTGTTTTGTAGATATGAAAAACCCAAAGGACACAAATTCTATATTTTATACTGGTAGAATAAAAATATGATGCAGTAAAATGATTTTAAAAGGGTCATCTTTATTATTTTTTTAAGAGTATTCTAATTAGGAGATAATACCAGTGGCTTAGATAAGGTCACAGTTTGGTGAGGAAGACAGATGAGTTAAAATAGAATTAGTTCTCTGTGTGAGCACAGGGTAAGGGTGCCCAGTTTAGCTCAAGCTGAATCCAGAAGGCAAAGAGTCTTAACTTTATAGAAGAAAGTATATGTGCATGGCCCTGCTGTGAGGAGACGGATAAGAAAACAGCAGATTGTATATGGCTGATAGCAAGAGTGGCAAGAGAAGAGATGTTCAAAGATAGGGCCAGTGACCGGCTTATTATGAAGTCACGATGGGTGTGAAGGAGTGTGGACTGTGATGCTGGAAGTGATTTGAAAGCCTGTGACTGAGATTATATTTTAGAAAGCTGACTGACCACCATTTGGAGAATGGAAAAGGAGACATATTTCTGAGAGACTTTGAGAAGGAATGATGATGTTCTGGGCTAGACAGAGAAGGAATACTGGCAGTTGGATGAGAAGAAGAGGACTGCTTCGAGAGCTATTTTAATATACAGATGGGAGTATTTGATGAATAATACGTTTTAGAAAGAGAGCAGGTGATACTTAGTTTTGTGGCTTTGGCAACTTAGAAAATGGTGGTGCCATTTGTTGAGGGCATTTTAAGCTAGTTACTAAATCTGTCTGAACTGGTGATAGGTAATCTTGTCTATATGTTGAAACAGACATATTAAAAAAATCATCAGCTACTAAATCTTTGAGTTTGTATTTTTTTAAAAGAGAGATTAAATGATTGCTCTGTACCTTTTTAAAGGAGTAAAGAATGTAAAAACTATATGGGAAGTAAAAATAGCTCAGTGCTTTTAACATGTTACATTGTAAAATCACAGTTCAGACAAGTTTTCTCTTTTGTGTTTTAGGCAAATCGTACTTGCCCAATCTGCCGAGCTGATGCTTCAGAAGTGCATCGGGATTCAGAATGACCAACCTAAGAGCACAAATTTAGTTTGGGTGTTCCTCATCACATGTATATACGGACTATCCATTGAACTTAATCTGTGTGGCTTCCAGCCCTCCCTTTACCAAAAGGGTCAATGGACCTTTCTTTGCACTGTGTGACTTAATCAACTATAAAAGCTTACAATTAGTCTTCACAATTATGGGATTGTTATACTAACCGTGTGATTGGAACTCCAAAGACTTTTTCTTTAGCTTAATTTTGTGTGTGCACTAACATTCCCTGGTTTTTGTGTGATCATTCCGAGTGTTGCTGCAAGATTACAGTGGACGTGATCTTTTAGCATGTGCTTTTATAAAAAGTGGTAGCTCCAGATGATATAGCAATCTACCTTATATAGAGCCTTCAGAAACTGTGAGTGGAAATGAATGCAGCGTATGACTGTTGGTGATAAATGTATCTGTGTGTGTGAGAGAGTGTGCGCAACTACTTGTGTGAGGGCATGGTAGCTAACGTGTGTATGAGATCCTATATACCAGCATGTACCAAGAATGTGTGTGTAGTTTTAATTATGCTGCAATGTATAATCTGGTGTGTTATTTAAACAGCACTAGTACTGTACACTGGTTTTTTCCCTTGTGTTTGCTGTTGCACACTGATTGCTAAGGGTGCATCAATGATAAGCATTGAATACTCCATCCCTTTCCTCCCAGTGAATGGAATGAGAAAAGCCTTCTTCCTTTGCTTCAGGCAGCTGTCACCTTCTCTTCGTTGGTGGTCCCAAGTGGGTCACTTAAGGAAAAAAGTGTAACAGATTTCTCACTCCATGAACCTGATTTTTTGATTCTGTTGTGAAAAAAAATTTTTTTTAAATCTCCAACTTACTGTTTCCAAAAAGAAGGTGCAATATCATACATCATCAGTTAGCAATATTAGCATTTCAATCAGTGATTTGAATGTTGATACTTTGTTTTTTCCTTTACATTTCTAGTAAGCTTCTTATAGGAAGTACCTGTGATTTTTTTTTTTTTAATGTTTAGGTTTATAGTCTATTCTGAAGATATTTGAGTAATATATTTCTAAGAATATCTCTGGTCCCATGAAGTCTCACCTCCTTTACTTCCACCAGAACAAAATCTGTTAGCTAATTCAGCTTGACTTTTGATATGTTCTTTGTTAAGTGCTCATAGGCAACTAAATTCTTTTAAGAAACTCTATTTCTGTTTGTACTGATTCACCTGCCAACTTCCAATTCTGAAAGTTGTCTAGTTCTTCCTTCAGTAAATGTGCTTCTCATGGAAACCCTCATTTCCAGGATGGATCAAGTGCTGTGACAGCTCAAATTCTTAGACCTGATGTGCTTTGATGTGTTATTGCTTTTTAAAAAAACTTTTGTTTGAATGAGAAAAATTTAACAGGTCCGGAATACTTGCAGTATAAATGAAGATTTGATTTTTGTATAAAAAATAATGCTGTAAAACAGGAATTGACCTTCATTTAGTTGATCTGAAGTAATACATAGCTGTGTGGGGTTTTTTTATAGGTCCATTGAGCATCATTTAGATTGTTAAAGTCATTTTTCCAGCAATGTTTTGATTCCTCCCTCGTTCTTTTATTGTCTTTAGCCTTGTCTGCCTCTTCCTGCAGTTGAGGTCATTGCTTTGTTTGCAATAGTGCAAGCTGCCTAATCCCAGTCAGGACTGTGATGACTTGCTGCCAGCCTCACTCAGCTTTCAGTTGGCTCTGTGTCAGTTTTCTACTCAGACAGTGTTAACTACTTGTTACTGCCATGCTACTTGCCTTCCCTTGAAGTCTCTATAAGCTCATCCCAGCTTAGAGTTCAGTAAAGTCAATTCTCACAGAAGCACAATTTTGCCCTTTTCAAGACACTGTTGCCTCTATCTAGTCAGACAAATAGGATTTTGCACACTTTCTGTTTGCCCCTGCATTTGTCAGTGCATCAGAAATACATCTCAACAGTGCTCAAGTGCACATGTTACTTTTCAATCATTAGGACATTCCCCACCTGTTCCTGATGAATAAAAAGCGTGTTGAAGACCAAAATTATTGGCGTATTAATCAGCTACATTACGAATCACGTATAGTTTGATCTTTATTTTTTTTAATTATAAAAAAATCATGTTTAAAATGGCAAAGGCCCATCTTATACATAGACTCTTTTATATAGCTGCAAAAAGTTTATATCTGTACAGATCTAACATAACACTACTACACTCAGTATTTTATTGAAGCATGCAAGTAAAGCACTTTTTCTAATTTATATAGATACCTAATTAACAAGGCACATTGTACTAATGACTAGGAAAAGTAGCTCTTTCTTCCCTCCCTCTGACGATGAATTCTTGTCATAATATCCCTTCTCCAGCAAATTTTTGAGAGGCAGTTGGCAATTTAGGAGGCAGCAGGGTCTATTTTGGTAAAATCCTGAAGTAATGTTGCACTCTTGTGACTGATCTCTCTTTGGGAATGTCTTTCTTTGCATGGGGCCCTTGGAGATGTGTACAGATTTGCTTATTAAGTGGTTAGTGTATATTAGGAGCATACATGCATGTGTTCTGAACCAGCTCAGACTAGCCACAGTGGGCAACTTCATGGCTAGCAGAAGAAAGAACAGTTGATTCGTGCCCAGCTGTTTTTACCTTGAGCGATGCACCAGATAGCAGGCAGATGTTGGTTTGTTGCCTTCTTCCTCTTTTCTCCTAAAATAATATTGGCTTTACCATCTTAACTCTGCTGTGGGGTTTTCATTTTGTGTTGTTTTGCATGAATTATCATCTTTGAATTTTTTCAACCCCTCTTTCCCCCCCACCCCCTGCCCATAGAACAAAACAAAAAACAAGTCAAGGCCTCCAGGTATCAAGATCTCATTAGGATTTTCTGTCCTGAATTTTTTTGAGCAAAATCTGGAAAATGTGAAAGCATATTTAGATTTTATACACTCTCTGAAATGTGATTTATTAAGATTCTTAAATTTGGGCCTCTTATAGTATTTTGAATGAGATCTACCAACTCAAAGAGAATATTTTTCACAGATATCTTTAGGCCTTCATTATGAGAAAGCTATTTTCCCCCCTGTGGTACATTTGGTTACCTCATTTTGCTGTTTGTTTCAGATTATGAAAGCTTACAGGGGTGTTTTTTGGAATCATTTGCTGAGTCATTTCCTCAAATCATATTCCATTGTATCAGTTAACATATAGTTTTAAATGTATGTATTATAAATATCTGTAACCAAATCATTTGAAGGCTTGATAAATTTTTAACAAAGTTTGTACATTTTTTATGAAAGTTACTAGTAATGCTTTACTAAGTAGTGCAATGAATTTTTATTTTTAATCCCTGTGCCCAATTTTGGAGTTGAGAGGGTTGTTGGTAATAAATGTATGATGTACACTTAAAACATTTTGTTGTGTTTCGTGTTGCTATGTTAGGGAGGGGGTGGGGTTGTATGTGCTCGAAGGGGGAGGGTTGTAGGAGGATTCTCGCAGGAAGATGGACCTGTTGAGCTACTTGCATCTACATTCAATTTTTAGACTATAATTCAGATTTTTTCTGTATTTGTGTAATCATCTTAAAAACACAAAAACACTTAGCATTATAACATACGGAACAGAATTCTATCCTTTAAAAAGCCAAGATACCTGAATGTAGCCACACATGTGGCATAAGCTTATTGAACAGTAGGGGGGCACATAGTAGGTAACCAGATTTCTTTCTATATGTGTTAACCATAAGATGTAGGAAATAGGATAACAATAGATAACTGGGCAAATTGGTCCCCATTAGCTACAGCTTATGTCCAACTTACTGTCAGCATAATAGGGAAGAAGAGCCTCTGTTTGTCATTTTCCATACATTCCACACATATATTTTCCTTTGTGTAATCCCTTTTCTTTGACCAAAAAGGAATAAAACTCGTCTACTTATGTCTATGCTGACTGCGTTACTTGAGAAGGAAAGTTAAAAACAAAACAAAAAGTGGAGGCTGAAGAATAGATTCCACTCCTCTTCCCTGTCTGAGGCCCTGAGAGAAGAGGCTGCCCTCTGACACTCCAGTTAGTAACTGTTAGAAGCATTCAGTGAAATGACCCAAGTCCTGATTGTTTCTCTCATTTTCCCAGGATACTGGAAAGAATGCTTGTGTTGGACTTCGGATGCTTCCAGAAACCCAAAGCTTATGCTGTCTTAGAGCAGAGGCCTTTGCTGCCCTCCGTGTACACCCGTGCGTGCTCTCATGACTCCCTACCTGCAGTAAGGTAGGGAGGTCTGCGCAGCTATGCAAACATTTGAATGTAGACGCTCCAAATTGAGATGTACTGTACATCTGTACATTGGGTTTCAGAGATCTGGTTTGAGGAAACATAGAATATCTCAGTAATTACTGCGCTAATCCAAATACCTTTGAAAGGCCTCTAAGCAAGCACAGGCCCTGTGGCAGCACTTAAAAGCCAGCTCTCTTTCCCTGTGCCATGGTGATGGCAGTCCTGGGTTCTGAGTCACTAGGTAGAAAAGAGCTGCCCTAGAATGCCTCTGGGATCAGATTTTCTATGAGCAGCTAAGGCCCTTAAGTAAGATGTGCAGTGTAGACTCTTACCAGGACTTCATCTTTGCCCCTTTATTTCCCTTTTGACAAATCTTTTTCACCTTAAATTCTTAAGTCACCTACTGAACCCTGGATGTATCGGTTGTGTCAGTTAAAGCTCACTGGCTACCATTATTTCTTAATAGATCACAAAACCTGATTTGTACCAAAGGAAAAAATTGTTGTGAATGTTTGTGATTATTGCTGTAAGTGTTTCAGGTCTCTTGTATGTTATAGGTTACTAAACTCCTACAGACTGCTCTCAGAAATGTAATGAGCCATAGGTGTAATTAAAGATTTTTTTAGTAGCCACATTAAAAGGTAAAAGGAAACAGTTGAAATATTTTTAATATATTCTACCTAACTTACCCAAAGTATTTCAGTATGTGACTAGTATAAAAATTAATGAGATGTTTTATGTTTTCTCATACCAAGTCTTTGAAATCCAGTGTGCAAATTTATAGTGCATCTCAGTGTGGACTAGCCACATCTCAAATGCGCAAGTAGTTACCTGTGAGTAGCCTTTATGTTGAACAGGACAGGTCTAAACTGGGATAATGCCAGGGTATCTGGTTTCCAAAGAATGAAAAATTATTCCTGATACCCTCAAGACTTAACATTCTACCATTGCAGGCCTTTATAAATTATAGTATGGTTAGCAGTGTTTTACTCTTTGTATAGATGAATGTAACTTTTGCTATATTTAGAACTTAAATAATCAGTATATAAGAAGCAGACTTAGTTGTGAACATCATGTGTAGTTGGCCTTTGATAACCCTCAAGAATAAAGTTTCTTCTCAGTATATTTCCTAATTGGACATTTGCCTAGTACTTTCAAGATTCAGGGCAATTTGAAAGATTATTTGCCAGTCAGAGAATTGAGGATTCTGAACGATTGGGAGTAGGAAACTTAAAACCCACATTGAGATGAGGGCATACATTGCTACTGAGGTTGCCCTACAGTGCATATGCTCTTAACGTCTTTCATGTGGCTCTCTCTACGTCCCAAAATGGCAAGTGGGAAATACAGGAATAAGAAAAACTGAAGAAAGAAAAATAAACATAGTGACAGCCAGGGAAGTTGAAGGTCACCTTACTGTCTGAAGTCCAAAAATGTAGAACCAGTATGGATGTTTTTGCATTACAGATGAAGTGAAGGGAAGTGAATTGTTAAGTGAAAAGGAACCCACTTTCCCTTCAAACATCTGATTCTTGCTCTACACATGGAAACAGTATAGTGGCCAGTTTTTGTGTTGTTGTTGTTTTTTAAGATTTTATTTATTTATTTGACAGATCACAAGTAGGCCGAGAGGCAGGCAGAGAGGAGGGGGAAGCAGGCTCCCCAGTGAGCAGAGAGCCCAATGCAGGGCTCGATCCCAGGACCCTGAGATCATGTCTGAGATCACGACCTGAGCCAAAGGCAGAGGCTTTAACCCACTGAGCCACCTAGGCACCCCAATAGTGACTAGTTTTAATAAGACCTGTAGCCAACACCCAGCATCTGCCAGTACCCATCAACGTGTCCAGTAAACCTGTTGGCAAGCTGCTTTTTTTTAACCTCCTATTCAAGGGTTAGAGTCCCTTCCCCACAGCCTGTCCTTAATAGTAATAAGCTTAAGAGTATGATGGCCTCTCTCTTCCCATTACCTCAATCCTTTCATGTTTGGGTAAGAGTAATTTTTATATTATCCACCTTTATTGATAGCTATCACTTCTAGTAAGGGTTCTACAAACAAGGTCAGATAACGCTTCTGACTATATAAACTATATAAACTTACCCTTGTAAAGACCGACATTTGTGCTGACGGAGCAGGCATATGATTTCCACATGTCCTACATGGTTCTTTTTCTCCCCTTCTGCTTTTGGATGTGTTAATTCTGGGCTGACCCTTGTACCAAAATAAGGCAAGTGTTCCCAAGAAAAAATTTAATGCTATCTGGCGACTCAGGCTCAGACTGCCCTTGTTTTGATACCAGTAAGGAGGAAACTGGATTGCATTTACTCTTAATTCCAGAATTTCTAAAAGAAATTTGGACAGTCTTTCTAATCCAAGCTACTAGACTTTAGTTGGGGAGACAAGTCAGAAAGGAAAAAGTGATGGGGTGCCTGCTTGGCTCGGTGGGTAGAGCATGTGAGTCTTGATCTCAGGATAGTGGGTTCAAACCCCACATTGGGCATAGAGCTTACTTTAAAAAAAAAGAAAAGAAAAAATGAGTTCCAATTTCTCTTCCCTACGAAATGAGAGCTTGAGGTCCTTCTTAAGGCATGTTCCCAGCCCCCATGACTGTGCTCCACAAGCCTCTACAGAGCAGTAGTTTATGCCAGGCAGCTTCAGAATCGAGTCAGGTAGCTAGTGTGTCTGTTTCCCAGGGTTGCTGAAACCGATGAACACATTTGGTGGCTTAGAACAAGTTCTCTCACTGTTCTGGAGGCCAGAAGTCAAAAATCAAGTGCAGGGTTGGTTTTCTCCGGAGGTTCCCAGGGGCAATCTGTGTCTCTCCTTAGAGATATTTGGCTTGTAGGTACGTAACTCCACAGTCTCTGCTGCTTTCTGCACTTGGGTCTTCACATCTCCTCCCCTGGGGGTCTCTGTGTTTTCAACTGAATGGAGGGGCCCACGCCTCTACATACAGGTCAGCTGTATGGGTACCTTAGAAAAAACCGGATTTGTCCCATCTCGGGAAATTATTTGAATCTGTTCCAACAAATGAACTCAAAACTCCAAAGTTATCATAAAACAGGACCAAAATAATTTTGACTCGGGAAATGTTAGAGGGATTTATTACTTTATCATCAACAGAGAGAAACCTCAGTTGCTCTCACAAATTGATTCCGAGTAGTGAGGCTCCCTAGTATATCCATGAAAATACGTTAACTGTGAAAGTTAGCTCTATATATATTGTTGAGTAAGTGAGCAATTAGCAATGTTTTCTTAAAGGAGAATGAATAGAGGAGGCCTCTAACCTGTGTCCTGCCCCATGTATAGTTTGATCCATGATGGTTTCTTTGTTGAATCAAAATCTGATGAATCTTGAAAATATCGTAAGTAAAAGAAGCCAGACAAAAAGCCACATATTGTGCGATTTATTAATGTCAAATGTCAA
>CM052813.1:49359119-49388193 GCA_028533885.1 Nasua narica | reverse complement strand
TTTGGGTTGTATTCTAAAATGCAATTTTATTTAAAATCAGGCTCCCTTTATATTGCTGAAGATGGATTCATAGGTAGGAACTCAACTCCCAGGCTCCTTCCACATGTGAGCGTGTGGGACGGGGTGACTATCTCTGCCAAGATCTGCCTGCCCCCACCAGTCCCAGGTTGACCAGAGGCTTCTTAAATGCCAAGTCGAATGAACACTTTTCAGTCTTAGTCTTGCTGGATTTCTCTGTGGTGTATGACACCGCTCATTTCTCAGAGCTGTGTGCCTTTGGCTTTTGTGATGTCTCCCAATTCAGTCCTCCTTGTTTCTCTGCATTTCTTCTCCTCCGTCTCTCTGGGTTTCTTCTCTTTGGCCTGCCCCTTTCCTGTCAGGGCTCTCTGGGATGTGTCGTCACCCTCTGGTGCTCCTGTTCTGCATATTCTCATTGGAGTGACTGCATCCTGCTATTGATCCAACAGTTCTGTCAGTTCTCGTGGCTCACAGATTCATTGCTGCAGTCCCAGCTTCTCCCCGGGGCTTCTGCCTGCCTTCCCAGCTTCCTACCGGACTTGTCCTCCGGAACCTCCCCTCCCGGTTATCCCATAGGCACTCAGTCTCAGTGCGTCCAAATAGAAGCTCCTCGCATTTCCCCCAAGCTTGTTTCTCCTCCGGTATTCTGTCTCCATTGCTGCCCCACCAGCCACTGAATCAGGGAAGTCGTCCTGACTCGTCTCCGGCCTCCTCCAAATTGATCAGTTGTCCCTTTGTCTCCCCTTCCTCCACAGCCGTGGTTCAGTTTCCATCATCTGCCTTTTCAAGATTCTGCTTCCAGGCCTGCATCTCTCCCACCCACCCTCTTATTCAGACCTCTCCATAGCTCCCCAAGTGAGTCATGCAGGATCTGGCTCCCTTCACCACCCACCCCCACCCTGAAGTCCCAGACCCTTCAGTGGCTCTCCATCACCTACAGAAGAAAGTCCAGTCTTATCTCCAACAAAAGTGCTCCAAAGTCTGCCCCTAATCGTCGTTCCATTCTTTTTTTTTTTTTTTAAGATTTTATTTATTTATTTGACAGAGGGAGAATGATCACAAGCATACAGAGTGGCAGGCAGAGAGAGGGGGAAGCAGGCTCCTCGCCAAGCAGAAAGCCCGATGCGGGGCTTGATCCCAGGACCCCGGGACCATGACCTGAGCCGAAGGCAGAGGCTTTAACCCACTGAGCCACTCAGGTGCCCCTCGTCGTTCCATTCTTAATGCTCAAGGCCCCTTGCCCACTGTCTTTCACCCTCTGGCGGCACCAACCTACTCGTGGTTCCCCAAACACACTGTGCTCTTTCTTTATATATGTTCTCCTGCAGACCCCTCTGCCTGGAAGGCCACTTCCTCCCCTCCTCTCTCTTTCCTCACGACTCAATGCAGACATCACGTCTTCCAGGAAATCTTCCTGATCCCTGTGCTCTGGGTTAGACACTACCCCCGCCTCGTGGAACAACCTGGTGTGTTCTCTTGGGTTCCCCACTGGCCTGTGAGCATCTTGAGCCTGCATTGTTGCCTATCTTTACCTTTAGGGCCTAACACAGAGTTTGGCATGGGGTGGGAGTTCCAGAAACTCCTCTTGAGTGGAGGAATGGAGAATGACCCAGCTGGAATGGTTAGGCAGCTGGTGGGAACTGTTACCCAAGGAATAAATCGTGCAGGAGGAGCAGGTTTTGACAAAAGTAAGGACAGAAGAGGAGAGTGTGTGTCAAAGATGAGACACTCTGTGAGGTGAACACGCAGGGGCGGATATCCCGTATCCAGGTCTAGAGCTCCTGAAGAAGCTTGGGCCCCGTGGAATTGTGGCAGCTAAGACAAGGCTGACTTCGGGAGGCCTGAGAAGGAAGTCTATTCAGGGCTGGCTGGGGAGCCAGCTCCACCTTCTTCCAGATCTGGGCCAGGTTCCACATGACTCTGGATGGCGGAAAATAAACAGACACTCCTCTGCTGAGACATGCCAGAGAGAGGCCGCTGAGGCTGCCTGGGACTCTCCCAACCACGGCGAACTGCCCTTCCTGGATTCATGTACTGAATGACCGAGGCTCAGGTCGGGTGAGAGCTGCAACTGCACGCCAGATGCATGAGGAGATCACGATCAGGAATGAGCCCCAGCCTGTGCACAGAACACAAATGCCATCAGCTCCTTGCCTACCCAGGGTTCAGCATTTGTCTCGAAAGGGCCTTGCTTATCCCTTGTGGGACGGCTTGTCGTGACCCTTCCTAGGAATCCACTACCCAAACCCAAGCCGGAACCAAAGGCATTTGCTGGAGGAAATGCACCAGAATTTCATGGCATAGCAATGTGGCAGGAAGCCCAAGTTCCAAGCAACAGTTTCATGAAGGGTTCTCGGTTTCACTCTGTGAATTGCTCAACAAACAATTGCAGGGGTTTGGACAACATGCCCGGGGAGAAGGAAAAGTGGGCAGCCAGCAGAAGCAGACTCAAAACGCACTTCCCGGCGACCCACCTGCTGCTGCAAGATCCTGACTGAGCACACAGAGGTCAGTGTTCTGTTGCTGGTCTGCAGAGAACATTCTGCGTGGGGGTTATCCACTCCACTCGCCATGACCTTATCATCTGACACCTACCTGGAGTGGGGCCCGCGCAACAGCCATTTTTGTAATTCCCTCAGCCTCTGTGTGGATGGGTGTACTGTCTTCAGGGTTTCGGAATTGAAGGAGAAAGAAAAGGACAGTGTCTCCAGTGGCCACTTGTTCTGCCTCAAAGCTCGAAGAAGCAGAAAAGGTCTGTCTGCAGGAAGAGAAAATGAAGCAGAAGCCCAGACAGGAGCAGAGGTGAAAGAAGGGAATCCTGATGGCTCTTCAGCTCTTGATTCTTGTCCCACCTGCATCTCGGCACTCAGCCTCCAGGAGACACCTTGGACCCTTACGACAAATTCCCCGTGTTTTGAGTCCTTGGACTCAACTCCAGTTCACTGGGAATCCACATACTGGCAATGTGCCACTAATTCCCTGTGTGCCACGGGTCAGTTGCTTAACCTCTCTGGGCATCATTTCCTCATCTGTCCACTGAGGGTCATGAGATTCCTCACAGGATCAAAGGAACTAAATGAAATAATTTAGCACAAGTGAAAGTCCCAATGATATTGCCACTCACATGGCAGGCCTTTCCCGTTTTCTTCCCTAAGAGACCAAAGGCGCCCTCTAAAGGTCTGGAGGGAAGATTCTGGGGTCATTCAGCTATTGGTGATGGGTGGTTGACACCCAGAATTACATGAAAATAAGACACGGCATCTTCCCCTGATTCGCTTCTGGAGTTTGCAGGTCTAGACGTTTTGTTTGATGAACACTTCTCGTGGTAATTACCTACTGGTAATTACTCTCTCATTCCTTCTCTGACAGTCCCCAGCCATCCCTCCCCCATGCAGCCCATGCTCAGAGGAAGGAACTGACTTCGGTCCTGGATTCAGGGTGGTCCCCGGCTGGGTAAAGTCAATGAACATATTCCATGTCCCTGGGCAAATCAGGGTTTTTCAAGAGGCCACCTGGCCCAGGTAGTGCACGTGAAGCTGACTCTTACTTGAAATGTTGGCTCAGAGATGCTCTCTGTTCCTCTGGATATAAAGATAGAGGTATGTGTCCTCTTGGCTACTGACCATCATCCTCCAGACATGAGGGAAATTAGCCTCAGGATGAAGCCAACCTCATGAAGGCGAAAGAGAATTTGGAAAGAAAGAGGCTCCCAGTGCCACGCGTGGACTGCTTTGTCTGCCGTCTGACTACGTGAGCCAGCAAAGCCCCTGCTCAATTGGCTTTTCTATTACTGGCGAAACAGTATCGTAACGGCGGATGTCTGCGGGGCTTCAGAGTTCCATAAAAGCGGGCATCTGCTTGAAAGTGCAGTGTTTCAACAGGAGAAGTGCAAGTGTCTGAGATGAAAGACCATTATTCAAATCTTTCCCCAAATCCTGGAGTTTTCAACCAAGGACCTACCCCAAGATGACTCTGTCAATCATCTGGTTTTAGCTATTCCCCAGTATTTACCAGATTTGTCTCTCTCCTGACACCCTGGCACCTCCAACTCAGCATGTGTAGACCCGCCCTCATCTTCCTCCCCGAATCCCTCTCAGCCTCTGGTGCTCTCAGAGCTGCTGACCGAGTCTAACGAGGCCAGCTGTCACCGATGCCACCACTTCCTCACACCTCCCTCCTATCAGTCCCCAGGTCACACTTCCACCTCTCTGTTCTGCACCTTGGTTTTGTTTTGTTTTTTTTTTTCATTACCCTTGTTTAGGCTCTCTTCCTTTCTCTCCCAATTACTAGTCTGTTGGATCATACTTACTGCTTTTTCTGATGGATTTTTTTTTAAGATTTTATTTTTTTATTTGACAGAGATCACAAGTAGAGAGGCAGGCAGAGAGAGAGGGGGACGCAGGCTCCCCGCTGAGCAGAGAGCTGGATGCAGGGCTCGATCCCAGGACCCCGAGATCATGACCCAAGCTGAAGGCAGAGGCTTAACCCACTGAGCCACCCAGGCGCCCCGGATTTTTTTTTTTTTTTTTTTTTTGGACAGAAATTTGGGATCTTGCTGCATACCCACTGAGCACACTAAGTGACAAGGAGGAAACAAAACCGTATACAACATGCGCATCCCCTACTCATCCTGAAATAGTCTTTGCAGAAGTGATTTTTGGTAGTGGTGTAATAGTCCATTGTATGCACTTCAAATGTAGTTAATTGTTCCTCTGTTACTGAACATCTTTTAAAAAGATTTTATTTATTCATTTGTCAGAAGGAAAGAGAGCACAAGCAGGGGGAGTGGCAGGCAGAGAGAGAAGCAGGCTCCCCGCTGAGCAGGGAGCCCAATGCGGGGCTCGATCCCAGGACCCTGGGATCATGGCCTGAGCTGAAGACAGATGCTCCACCAGCTGAGTCACTCAAGTGCCCCTCAGCAGCTAATTTAAAAGCCTGCCGAGGTAGGTCTTGAGGCTGTGTGTGTGTGTGTGTGTGTACACACACACACACACACGTAACAGCCCAATGTCCGTCACTGAAAACTGGTTAAACAAATGGTGGCATCTGTGACTGAACATTAAGGTGGGATTCTCCCTGTCAGTGTTTCAGCTGAGACTACATGAAGGATGCTTAGTTCCCCTACACCGCAAGGGAAGGGCTGGACCGCACATGTGGGACACGCTAAGATGTCCTGCACCCAGCTCTGCAGGCGTTATTGCTCACCCCCATCCCACCTGTAAAAGGCCAGCAGGCTCAGGAGTTCTTGGAGCGCCCAAGCCTCCCCCCGCCCTCCATCGCCCACTGTGGGAGGGGCCGTGTGGGGGAACCATTCAGGAGACGACTAGAGGACTCACCTGGGCCCTGGACTTTGGGGGACAGAAAGCGCGAGGTCTGCGTCTCCCTGAGAAGGGGAGAGGTACACGGTGAGGAGGGGCTTAGCAGGGCTGCACAGGCAGCAGTGGCCTCCCACCGGCCAGTGCTGGACAGCAAGCATGCAGATAGCAAGCCACCTAGACGCAAATGTCTAGAAGGATTGAAACCAGAATATTAACAGTGACTGTCTGCAGAGGAGAGTGGAATTTGGGGTTGAAAGTAATGGAAAGGAACTCTCTTACATTTTAATCTAAGGACTTCTATATTGCTCAAATACAATGTGTTCACATGCTACAAAAAAAAGGAAGAAAGGAAGGAAGGGAAGGAAGGATGGATAAAGGAAGAGAAAAGTACATACAATAAACAGAACAGTAAATTGTTTCCTCTAGGAGGCAGTGCTGGGAAAATACTTGTAGCAAGTTTAGATTTTCATTGTGTTTGAAATTTTTACAATAAATATGTTTTATTCTTAGAAGCAGAAAAATATCCAGAGAGCACTTAATAAATGAATGAACGCATGCATGAATGAAAGAACGAGCGAAAGCCACCATATGGGCCACACACAACTCCAACTCCGTGGGTAGGACTGCAGCTCCCCTGCCAAGAACTCTTCGTTTCTTGGACTGCCCACGCCTGGTGGGGAGGGGACGCCCAGCCCGGACTGCAGATCGGTCTCCGTTCAGGAGCAGCGGTGGTTAACTTTCTGACGGGGAAACTGAGGCACGCTGAGAAAAGGAAGTCGAGCAGGGGTTAGAGAGAAGCAGGGTAAGGCTGGGACCCAGGTGTCCTAGTAGCTGGCATTCTGTTCTTTCCGTGAGTAGTGTTCATGTGGGTGGTGGCCAACAAGGGGACTTTTCCTCCTCCACCCTCCTCCAGCCAGCAATGCAGCAACCCACCTGTTCGCTCTTTGGCAAGTAAATGAGATTGGCAAGGTTTATTTGCCTGGTTTTTTTTTGTTTGTTTGTTTGTTTTACAGCACTGGACTCCTTGGAAAAATGAAGACAGCGCTCTTCACTTACTGTGCCCCTGTAGAAACCTGGAGGCTCTGTAATGACGACAAGTAACTTCCCACACTCTCCACTTCTCCTTACCTGCACGTTAGCTGCAGGCTACTGGGGAAATATTTCTGGAGCAGTGAATCTGAGGATGGAGCTAGAGCTTTGCTATCTGTCCCCAGGGGTCGGATCTTAAGCCGTCTATACTAGTTCCCAGCAGGCCTCTTTTCCTCTCTGGTGCAAGCCCCTTCCTTTTGGCTCCTGGCCTCACTCTTACATTTCCGAGGACTGACCTGGAGAAATGGGCTGTTCCCAGAGTTAATGTGTCCTTGACACATAGCCAGACTCCTCAATAAACTTCTTTTTTTTTAGAAAGTGAGAGAGAGCATGAGAGGAGAGAAGGTCAGAGGAAGAAGCAGACTCCCTGAGGAGCTGGGAGCCCGATGTGGGACTCGATCCCGGAACTCAAGGATCATGACCTGAGCAGAAGGCAGTCGCTCAACCAACTGAGCCACCCAGGTGCCCCTCCTCAATAAACTTCTTAATGAAACAGGGAAATTGCAAAGTTCAAGTGGGTGTTTAGCACTGAACTTTGGCTCATACACTCAGTGATCAAATAGCAATTGTCCTCAAACAAAATCCTCAAAGTTCTCGTCTCAACCTTCTTGAGGAAGGATGTTCCGGGTCTGAGAGTTCTTTAATAGGCCAGGCAGCTGGCTGGCAGGTGTTAGGAGCCGGCTGGGAGTTTTATGCAGACAGCTGCAGAAGGAGAGACCCCTAGCCTCTGCTGGTTTCAGCTCTAACCTAAGTGCTTAGATTCAGGTGTACCATGTGTTGGGGGATGGTAGTGGGGAACGTCAGCAGTGACTTTCCTTTCCTTTATGTCTTTGGGGGCCGTCTACCCATTTTTCTTCCACGTCTCCATCCTGTTCTCTGTTGGCCCTTGATCAACTCTCTAGGGTAACAGACCTGAGCAACAAAGGGCTTCGTGTCTTCTGAAAAGGATGTTGAAACGGAACTGAACATGCCTGTGTTTTCAGAACCTCCCATCTGCTGGCCACTCTTCTGGGTTCTTAACCTTTCTGTGTGCCACGAGCTCACTCCTTTGGCAGGCTGGCCAAGCCTATGGACTGTTTCTCAGAATGCCATTTCTAATGCCTAAAATAAGCGCAAAGGGAACCAATGAAATTGAAATATAGTTACCAAAATATAAACAAATCTGTGATATGGAAAGTAAATGCTGTTTTATTAACACATTGAAGGACAAAATCTAGCAGTGGGTCTAATGACTATGCTTTTGAAGAGGTGATGCATGGAAGTGATAATTCATGGACTCTGCAACAATTATAATGTGTTATGAAAATGTATATGACTCTGGCAGGTGACAAAGTCACAGGTCCCCTGCTACACCATGGTTTGTGGCCCACATGCTTAACCGAAGAAAATCTAAATTGTAGTTGGAAAAGCAGGGAAGCAGGGTGTCATCTTTTCCTTACGTGTATTTTGCAGGCCCTCTCAGTTTTCACTGTGGGCCTCTGACTGAGCCCCCAAGTCAAAGCCGCTGCCTGTAACAGGCTCTTTGCGCTGTTTGCGCTCTAGCGCTGGCCTGGGGATTGCAGCCAGACCCCCATCTTTACTCTCACCCCCGCCCGTACCCCCCCACCCCCTTCAGCCTCTCCGTGGCGCTCTTTGCTCGGAGCTGGGGGTAACATTTTCAGATTTGGATGGACTGGGCAAGAGGCGGGGATTGTATGGACCTCCCCCAGTAAACCGGCTGGTAGGTGGGTGAGGTCAACCTCCAAACCGAGGTCTGTCAGCGCCCAAAATAATGTTCTCCCCACCAGGCCCCAAGCATCCACGAGAACGTCCCCCAGAAGAGCGATGACTGCCTCTGCCTCCCTCTGGCTCGGGAACGGTTCATCTAAACTAAGGGCAGCCAGTCGGACCTGCAACAAGAGAACTTTCCAATGCTGCCCACGCACAGTGGGGCAACGGAGTGCTCAGCTGGCTTTGGGCCCCGGTCTGGTGCACCCCAGCATGCAGGCGTTTCAGAATGTCGTTTGGTAAAGATTTCATAATGCCTTCTCCTGTCATGGGCCCCCTACACTGGGGGAAAGAAGCCAACCCAAAACCTCTCCCTGCCAAAGCCAGGCACTTGCTCATGTTTATTGTCTCTGTGTCCTACAGATATCAAGCAGAAAGCACCTTTGGCCAGAGAAATAAAGTCCACAAAGTGTCCTGCACACACGGCCACGTGAGTTTTAGGACATCGTAAGCATTGTTTCTGTGTCACATGTGACTCGGCCATGCCTAGGTCTTCTCTCCAAGTTCTGGAGCCGCTTCTTCATCATAATCCTTCCATCCGAACCTTTTTTTCAGTGTCCCCAAGCCCTTTTCCCTTCATCCCTGAACAGGACTGTGTCAGCAGTGATAGCTGCCTACTTGAGTCCAGGCCTTGTTCTTTCTTTCAGTTTTACTGAGGTGACAAATAAAATTGTAAGGTATTTAAAGGGTATAACAAGATGGTTCGAGGTATTCACATTGTAAAAGGAGTCCTGCCATTGGGTTAATTTAATTAGCACATGCATCACCTCATATACTTAGCTATCTTTCTGTCTTTCTTTCTCTCTTCTTTCCTTTCTTTGTGGTAAGAACGCTTAAGTTCTACTCCAAGCCACAAAACGCAGACGCCTGCTTCTGCTTTCTTTATAGCTGATTTGATTTGGGGGCCTGTCCCTTGGGTGGCAGCTGCGAAGCCTGGGGCACTCGGTGTGTGGACAAGCTCCTTCCAAGCAGATAACCGTGACCGGATGTTACTGTGGGAGCAGGCTGGAGTGGAGAGGGCAGGAGGATCTCAAGGACGGCAGCCAGTCCCTCGCTGGGTGCTAAATGAGAAGCCGGAGCCTCAGGCAGTGGCATGTAGACTGTGTCATCAAGCCTGCCCCAGGGAAAGACGGGGAAATGGGCACTCCAGCTTCGTCTCCTTAGGCTGAGCCCCGGGGAGAGAGCAGTGGTGCTGGGCGCCCCTTAAAAACTATGTCTTTGCTGGCTTAGTCCTCTGGGTCTGCGGGCATGAGCCCCATTGGCTTTCAGAGCGAGGTGTTTCGGAGGCCTGTCTCTCCTGTAGGAGTCTTAAAAGTTGGGGTGCTAGATGTGAGGTCCAGACTCTTCGCTCCTCACAGCTAGTGAGATTACCTCTTTTTTGAAAAGTGAGAAAATAGAGCTCTGGGTCAGAGAAGTGAATTGCTCGAGGTCCTATCACATGTTCGTGGGTAGTATTCCTTCCTTCCAACTCAGGGCTTTCACTGGGAAAAAACTAACGATACGTGTGAATGTTAGAAGGCAAGACAAAATCGACTGGCAGCTTACTACTCCAGATTATACCCAGAAAATAAACATGCCCAAGAAGATTTACGTGGTAAAGATCCTGGTGGTACAGGAGGCATCGGGGCTTTCTAAACGTTACATTACACTTAAGATCAAACAGGTGCCTGAAATGGCAAAGTAGGAGCTCAAAATGTTTGGTGGTTAAAACAAAACCAAAACAAAACAAAACCCCCAAAGCCAAAAAACAACTCCCACACACCATGAGCAAGAAGCCTGGTCTCTGAATCAGGTTCACTTATTAAGAGCTGGGACAGCAAGTAACCGTTCATCCTTCCTTTCGTTTGTTCATTCAGCCAGCAAATGGACCCTACATCTCCCTGATGGAGCTTACTCTAACGAGGGGAACAGAAGCATAAAAAGTAAGTAAAATCTGTTTAAGACAATGACCTCCCTGAAAGAATGATGAAAACGCACACGAGGAGTAAGAACGAATTCTCACTAGGCATGCGCTATGTAGTGGGCATCTTCTAAGTGCTCTACATGTAGGAATTTATTTAAGCTTTCCAAAACCTCTATGAGGTGAGCAGCAGTACACGCCCAAAGTTTGTATTCGGAGACTCAGGCACAGCATGGTTCCATAACTTGCCGCAGACCACAAAGATGGTAAGGGGATTCAGGCCGTCCTCTCTGGGGCCTGAATCTCCCACGTCTCCCTTCTGTTCACAGAGGACGAGGCAGGTGAGCAGGTAGCTTCTGACCGGAAGGATCAGGAAGGCTTTATGGCAGAGCTGGCATTTGAGTTCATCCCTGAGGGTGAAGGAAAAGAGCGTTCTGGGTTGGAAGAGGAGATGCAGACATAAAAAGAGCAGATGTTGTGCTGGGTAAGGGCCTGGCATGGAAGGAGTAGGTGGGCGTCACGGGGGCCGGGGGGCCCAAGCTCCCTGATAGTTGTTTGCACATTATTCTGAAGGCACTGGGAACTTTTCTGACAGGGAAGGACTCTATTCTAACACTTCCTATCTGTCCCTTCAACAGTGTTTATTTAATATCTAATTAAATGCCTACGTAAACACCTAATTTAACACCCGTTGTGTATTTATTTAACACCCCATTTGGGTGGGGATAGAGGGGGATAGTGTCAGTGGTCAAAGCAGTACAACTGAATTGAAGACACAAGAAGTAACACTTTTCAAAACTGTAGACAATTAAACGATAGGATAAAAGTGATATTCCAAGGTAGTGCGTGATGGATGGTTGGACAAACCATCTGGTTTTGCAAATCTCAGGGTATATTAATTCTCTCTTTGACTTGGGTTGAGGGTTTGCAAGGGCAAAGCAGGAGAGGAGTCTGGGAAGCCTGTTGGGGCAGTACGTGGATGGAGGCCCTCAATAATAGGGCTACCCACGTAGCTAGCCCTGGGACTCCCAGATGCAGGAATAAAATGGTCCGTTTTGCAACTGTCTGCCCAAGTCCTCTGTCCTTACTCCCCACCATGCCCCAGGGAGAGCAGAATTCCTGTCCTCAGAGCCTGGAGCGAGGAGCTGGCTCTGGTAGGGGCCTGGCTATCTGGATCCGGGCTGTCCCAGGCTGGCCGTGTTGGTCCCACAATTCAGAGTGAGAAAATTCCAAAGCCTCCCTGCTAAGCCATGTCCTAAAGGCATAGGTTTCATCAGGAAAAACTGTCCAAGATACGGAAATGGGCAAAAGTGATTCTATACGAGATTTCCTTTCAATAGAATGCTTATCACTGCCTCTTGAAATCTCTGTCATTTTCTGATTCTATAGATTAGTGCAATTTGACTGATTTTTTATTAATTAGGCTATTTTCCCAACTCTGGAGGAATTGAGGTAAACTTGTAGGAAAAAAAATGTTAGTAATGCAAGTAGTTCTTATCCATACCAATAAAAACAAATTTTGTCTGGTAAAGATACAAGCAATTTCTCCTCTGTAGAAAAGAAAACCCCAGACATTACATTCTCTTGCACTAGGATATTAATTAGTTTTGCATATATTAGCAAAAGCATTTTAGGAGGTTTGGTTAGGACACCTCATTGCCCTCTGTTGCTCACATTCTCCTTTGAAACAGTCTTTACATCTTACTGGTGCCCTTATGAATTAATGGGTTTGATAAAAATCTTAGACCCACGTTCGTAGTCATATTTTTACATTTTTTGAAAATAACACTGTTAATTCCTGCAGGTCCTCCAACATCTAGGCTAATCAGAGAAAAGGAAGTGCCATAGTTTCCATTAAAGAACCAGAGGTAGTTTCCAGCAATTCTAACTGTGGAGCTTGTTGGCAACACTTTGGGAATTCCAAACAGAGTTGTAAACAGATGCTTTATGAGAAATTAGAAAAGAAAGGGAGAAAACATTTACTGCGTTTATTGCCAATTACCATGCTAGGTGATTTACATATATTATCTTAATCCTCAGGAAATCTCTGGAACAGGTATTATAGTTATTATAGCCCTAATTTTGCAGGTGAACAAGCAGGAAATATTTGAGTACGTATGGGAACACCCATCTGCAGGTGAAGTCATATAAGTGGAAAATTATAGTGATGGTTCATGAACCCCAGTGGTTAAAAGGGGACAGCATAAATAAGGGTGTAACATGTAATACACATGTGAGTGAGAGGGTAACCAGCAAGCTTAAAGTCATAAATCAGTAAAACCAGTGCTAATGCTCAGCTGTGCTCTTAGTGAACGTGGGTAGGGCCTGAAGGCTTCTTTAGGTAACCTGTTTCTTTAGGCCTCAGTTAACAACAGACCTTCCCACACATCCCTCCTCTGCCTCCCCTTCTGAGCAAGAGAGAGCGAATTTAGGTCCCACTTCAGTGCCTGCCTTCGAGTCCACTGGATGCTCTCAAGGGGATGTATGCTCCTCTGGTGGAAGGCAGCACCCCCAACAAGGAGCTGAGGGACATGGAGTCACCTCCTAGAAACAGGAAGAGCAGACCCCTCCACTGTATCTGTGATCTTCATCTCACTACAAGATTTATTGCAGAATGGCATAATGCTAACATTTAAAAGCTGAGTAGTGACATTTTTCTCTGTTCTTGTCTCTGTATTTCATTAAAAAAAATAAGTTTATTGTTAGGAGAAAAAAAAAAACCTAGGGGTGCCTGAATGGCTCAGTCAGTTAAGCATCTGCCTTCAGCTCAGGTCCTGGGATCAAACCTCACATTCGTCTCCCTGCTTCTCCCTCTCCCACTCCCCCTGCTTGTGTTCCCTCTCTTGCTGTCTCTCTCTCTGTCAAATAAATAAAATCTTGTTTTAGAGAGAGGGAAAAAAAGCTGGAGGGGGAAAAGGGTTTAAATGATTCATTTTGATTGTGGCCGCCCTCTTACAGCAGAGAGGTGAGAAGACAGAGGGAAGGCCGGGATGGTGCCCGGTGTTCTCAACACCCCCCAGGAGCTGGCGTGGCCCCGGTTCTTCCTGTCGGGGTGTGGCCTCCTGGGTCAGCAGGCCTCTCTGTCTTCCACCTGACAGATGCCTCTTTCTCTCGGACACATCTCTCGGGAAATGCATGACAGCTCAGCGAGATCCTATGTGTACAAGTTCTGCTGGCTTAGGCCCTGAGCGTGTCTCTTCAGGCCTCATTTCTCCTCTGGCTCCTGTCCCGGCTCCAGTTCTCACTCAGCCCTGCCGTCTGACTCTTCTCTCCTCTGTGCGTTTGCGCGTCTTGGCTCCTCATGCACATATTCCATGTCCAACTCGCACGCACGCAGGACCCTGACCAGTGTGTTCCAGGTCTGCCGCCTCACAGCACGTATCTGTTGATAATAAAGCAGAGCCTGGGAGTTCCTGCCTTGTGTGGCCTGCGGCGGACATGGCGGCTCTGCCTCTGGGAGCTCGTGCCGACGTCGGGGAGACCCCGTGGCCTGCCTGCTTCTACTCCCTCATTACCTTCTGGCAGGACTGCCCCAGTGGTTTGGAAGAATTTGGGCCTCGCGTGCCAACAGCATGTGAGGGCGGCTCCAGGAAAGCACCTGTCTACCCCCCCGCCCCCCGCCAGGGCACCTGTTTCCTATCTGGCAGAGAACCCGCTGATGTTTAAAAGAGGGTTTTTGCCACTGCTGGGTAAAAAGGAGTGTGTGTAAGGGCCTCCAGTCCCCAAGGAGAGCACCAGCCGTCAGCGTAGGTGTGCTGAGGGAGCCCGAAATAGCAGGGGCCGACGCCTGCCCACGGGCTGTCCCAGGAGCCCCTGTCAGGCCTTCATTTACCTGAGGAGTCTCCGTGCACTCGGACACGGCTGTGGCGCCTCGGGGGCCTTCCTTCTCCCTAAAGCCTACCCGCAAGTCTTTTTGGTGAATGGTGTTCCTTCACTCTGCCCTGAACCCCAGGCGTCCCTCGGGACAGTAAGTCTGTCGTGACAAGCTTTGACTGACACCTGTCTGAAACCAGGTGCCCCTGTGTGCTCAGGGCCCCAAGCAGCTGACTGGCTTGCTTCCTGTCAACAGAGCGAGCAGCGGGGCTGCTGTGCCTCATTTGTTATGAATCTCCCCGTTCTTCTGAACCACCTGACCCCCCGGGATCATGCTTCCTTTCTGAAACCCTGGGTTTTTCCTCATGACCTTTTGGAGGCCTGCTTGTGGGCTTTCAGCATTTCTATTTTTGGTTCTGGGCTCTGAGGGGGCAGGCTGCCGGCCTTTTTGCTCACGAAGGCTGGAGGCACACTGTGGGGAAGGGCAGAAGATGGCATAGAGGGAGCTGCTCTGAGAGAGGACAAGTGCAGCAGACGCAGCCCTCTGGCTGCCCTCATCCTAGGGGGAGAAGGAGAGTCCGGAAAAGCCTTGAAAAGGAGCCCCACAAGGCCACCTGGTGCCAGAGCCAAGGGAAGGTCAATGCACTATCAGCTACTGCGGTGGGGAAGGCTGTGAGGGGTGACTGCCGGCAGTTTCAGGAGATTGGTGGGGCCTGACAAACTGGACAAGTTAAGGAATGAGTGGACGGCTGGCAGGTGGAAATCCTACATATAACAACTCCTCGCAATATCGTGTCACGAGAGGAAGGGAAGAGTGGCCCCAGCATGCCAAGGGTATCTTGTAGCCGGAACTGATTTGGGTTGATTGTGTTTGTTTTTGCCCCAGAGAAACGTGTCAGTGCACTGCAAGGAAGGCCTGTAGGGAAAAGAGGAGACGGTAAAGCCGGAAGACGAAGGAGACGATTGAGCAATCCCAGTCCTCGTGAAGGAGGAGCCTCGGAAAATCAGACCAAGGTGGGAGTCTGTATTAGTTGGAGCAGCGCGTGGTGCCACGTCTGTGACAGAGTCGGACACAGTGGTTGCTGGGGTGGAGCTCTTGGCTTAGTGTAAAAGTTGCATCTCCTAAACCACCCCCAAGTCTGAATCTTGGCATCTTACTAGTGCATGGACCTGGAGCCCCAAGTCATGTTGTGAGAAGATGTAGGCCCCTGAAGAAAAGAAAAGAGGGTAAGGTGGCTGGCTTGCCCAGGCGCCGTGGGCCCTGAGCCAATTGACTCATGCCACTGCCTGGAAAGAGGAACAAAAAGGAAAGAGAGAGAGAGAAAACACACACACAGAGGATGGCCAAACCCACAGAGCAGGCTTGAGGCCATTTTTTCTTTCAGTTATCTATAAAGAAGACTTAGATAAAAAAGTAAGGGGGCGCCTGGGTGGCGCAGTTGGTTAAGCAACTGCCTTCGGCTCAGGTCATGATCCCGAAGTCCCGGGATCGAGTCCCACATCGGGCTCCCAGCTCCATGGGGAGTCCGCTTCTCACTCTGACCTTCTCCCTTCTCATGCTCTCTCTCACTCTCTCTCTTTCCTAATAAATAAATAAATAAAATCTTAAAAAAAAAAAAAAGTAAGAACAAGGGTCGCCTGAGTGACTCAGTCAGTTGAGCATCTGACTCTTGATTTCGGCCCAGGTCCTGATCTCAGGGTCATGGGATTCAGCCCAGTATCAGGGTCCTCACTCAGCGGGGAGTCTGCTTGAGATTCTCTCTTTCCCTCTCCCTTTCCCTTTGCCCCTCCCCTTGCTCACTTGCTCTCCCTCTCTCTCAAAGAAATAAATAAAATCTTTTTTTTTTTAATAAAATCTTAAAAAAAAAAAGTAAGAATAAGATGCTCATGCCTTCAAGTGGATTCCCCCAGCCCTTTCAACTTCCCTCCCTTCCAGCATGAAGACAGTGGAAGAGCGGAAGAAAGCCTCCAGGGCCTCCTGGCTGGCTCAGTTAGAAGAGCATTCAGCCCTTGATCTCTAAGTCCTGAGTTCGAGCTTGGATGTAAGAAAGCCTCCAACCAGAGGCCTGCGATCTAGTGTACCCTGCCTGGGCTCCTTGATGAACACATAACAGACCTTCCAAACTGTTGTGTCGAGTCTTCGATCTTCTCAGTCCCAGGAACAAGTGGGGTCTGGAGTCAACCGCCTCAGCGTGGGTGCTGGAGAGCCTAGATTTGTGCCAGCCTGTTATTTTTTTTTTAAGATTTATTTATGTATGTTTAGATTTAAGATTTATTTATTTATGTTTAGAGAGAGAGAGAGAGCAGGGGGGAGGGGGGGCTAGAAATCTCAAGCAGATTCCCCACTGAGCCTGGAGGCCAACTCAGGTCTTGATCTCATGACCCTGAGGTCATGATCTGAGCCAAAACCACGAGTTGGACACTCAAACCAACTGAGCCACCCAGGTGCCCCTGTGCCAAGCTGTTCTAACATAAAAAGGCACTCTAATACCTAATACCTTCTGAATGAATGACTACCTGTATTCATTATAGTTTATATTAGAAAAAAGATCTAGAAAGATCTATAACTAGCATAGTAATCCTATTGAGAGCATATAAAACACTCTACATTTCTTTTGAATATCTCTGTATGTTGAAAAATATATAATTAGCAAGTTAAACCCATGATTTCATGAATAATACTCTTTTAGTATAAGGATAAGTTAAAAAAAAAGAATTGACTTAAAGTTGATTTCAGGAAAAATATAAGTAAAACAAATTGCAAGGAGATAGGGCAGTCATTAGACTGAGATACACTGTCTCTCCCATTGCCTACACCACCCATGTGCACCTGCGTCACTGTTCCATCTCGGTGGGTGGGGGTGGACGGGGAGGAAGGAAGCTCCCCAAGTGTCAGGCTCTGGGTGTGCATTTTGCATAATGTCTCCTCTGACCTGGCAACAGCCCTCTGATTATTATCTCTTCAGAAGCATCATCAACCTTAGACAAATTAACTAACTTGTCCCAGATCAATCAACTGTAAATGGCAGAGCCAGAATTTGCACAACTCTGGCTGACTCCTCAGCCTCCATCCTTTTCTTCCGCCAGACAGGGAGAAGAGAGTGAGTCAGTGCTTAGAAAATGTTCAGTTCAGGGGAGGAAGCAGAAGGGAGTTTCCTTGGGAGGTTCTCTGTTTCCATGAAGTCAGTGGCGAGCCACTGTGGGGGATTTGATAAGAAGTCACCCTGACAGAAAGTTTCATCCTGATAGGAGAGAAAAATAAAAGAAATAAGATCACTGGAAAAGGTTTAGGAAAAGTGGTTTAAGTTAAACCACTTAATAGGTTTGTAGCCACGTGTGGCATCTCATGTTGGGAGCTAATACTTAGGGATTTATCTCCTGCAAGATAGATTTACACT
The DNA here is from genome assembly GCA_028533885.1 of Nasua narica. NCBI lineage: Eukaryota > Metazoa > Chordata > Mammalia > Carnivora > Procyonidae > Nasua > Nasua narica. The sequence continues at coordinate 49,370,890 of CM052813.1, read as the reverse complement.
TATCCCCATATTTAAAGGGTCTCGAATTTTCACAATCCTTCCTCCCACAGGAATCTCTAGCTCCTAACTGCTCAAAGTGCCATCTGTTGGACCAGTAGTGGGGTGACCAACCGTCCTGGTTGGCTTGGGGCTCAGGGTTTGCTTGGGACAAGGAAATTCCAGTGCTGAAACTGGGATAGTCCTGGGACATGTTGGTCGCCCTAACCAGTAGCACCTTGAAGCTTGTTAGAAACGGCCTTATTCCAGATTTATTGAATTGGAATCAGCACTTGAACAAAATCACGTGCCCATTCAGGTCTGAGAAGCAGTGCTCTCATCAAGCAGTGCTCGATGAGACACAGCCTAGTAGATCTAGTGGTAGCCCCTGTATTGGTGAGGGTTCTCCAGAGAAACAGAAGCAATAGAATGTGTAGGTATATATAGAAAGAGGTTTATTCTAATGAACTAGATTGCATGATTGTGGAGGCTTGGCAAATCCAAAACCCAGTGGAGAGGCTGGCAGGCTGGAGACTCTGGAAAGAGTTGTCCTTTGAGTCCAAAGGCAGTTAGGCTGGAGACCCAGGAAAAGCCAATGTTGTGGATGAAGTCCAAAGGCCGTTCACTGGCAAAATTCCTTCCGGCTTGGTGGAGGTCAGTCTTTTGTTCCATTCAGGCCTTCAACTGATTGGATGAGGCCCACGCACATCCCATAATACAACTTGCTTTACTGAAAGTCTATTGATTTAAATGTAAATCTCATGCAAAAACACCTTCAAGGAAATATCCAGAATAATTTTTTTTTTGCCACATTTCTGGGTAACATGGCCCAGCCAAGTTGACACACAAAATTAACCATCACACCCCCTCAAAAGATCTGTCCACCTCAAATCCTGGGAACCTATGAGTGTTAACTTATTGTTAAGAAGAGTCTCTGCAGGTGTTATTAGGTATCTTGAGATGAGAATGTCCTGGATCCTCCACAGAAACCCTTAATCCGATGGCAAGTGTCCTTACGAGAGACACACAGGAGAGACACGCAGAAGAATAAAAGGTCACATGAAGCCAGATGCTCAAGAGATGAGAGTGATGTGGCCACAGCCACATAAGCCGAGGAACACCTATAACCACTAGAAGCTGGAAGAGACAAAGGCCTTTCCCCTAGAACCTCTGGAGGGGGTGTGGCCCTGCAGGCACCCCCATGTTGGACTTCTGGCTTCCAGAACTGTAAGGGAATACAGTTTTGTGGTTTTAGGCCCCCCAATTTGTGGTCGTTGTCAGCTGCCGTAGGAAAGAGCCAGGGGCTCCCCCTCACTCCCCTCTCCGCTGTGGTCATACGTCAACTGCGAACTTGCCCAGGGCCCAGAAAAGGCTCGAGGCAGCCAGCCCTTCCCTCCTACTCCCAGCTTCTGGCTATTTGGGTGGTTTGATGCCAAGCCCCCAGGGCCCCACATCAGGACCCTTCACCTCTGAGGTCCCCTCAGACCTCCCGCCTGCCCAGCACCGAAGGCCTGGGCGCCTCGGGCCTCACAGATGGCCTAGCTCTAGCGTGGGTGGTCTCCTGCAGGCCTGGTGCTCCGCGCTGGGCCCCTGTGCTGTCGCTGTCTCCCGCCAGTGACAGTGTGCCATGTATCTGCTATGACGTAGGCCCCTACAAGTCGCTGGCCTCTGTGGGCTTACTGTCCGCTCAGTCACTTCCCATTTTCTCACCTCCCCGGAAACGAGGCTCCTGGCGGTGCATTTCCAGCAACCTGCAGTGCCTGCCCCTCGGTCTCTCTGGGGCCAGCACCCAGCCCGGCAAGAGAGGGGAACCGGGAGGCAGCTGAGGAGCTGCTTTCCAAGGTGCAGACTCGTTCCTTGGTCTTTGCTGTGGAAGAAGCGTGTACAGAATGAAAGTAAGGCGTGGGCTGAGTTGGGCTCATGGAGTTATAAATTCTTATTTCATTAAAGCCTTGGACCTAATGCTCAGTCAGTCGTGTTCGTACAAGATAGGGAACAATGATGGTATATTTTGTGATCTAGATTAGTGAAAATTTCTATAACCATTACCACAGCTATTAGAAAAATGTAAGGTGAGGCCTGATTTCAAATCCTGCCTCATTACAAAAACCAAACACCCTGTAAAACCTCACTTCAGTGATCAAGATATTTAATCAGGGGCGCCTGGGTGGCTCAGTTGGTTAAGCAACTGCCTTCGGCTCCGGTTATGATCCTGGAGTCCTGGGATCGAGTCCCACATCGGGCTCCCAGCTCCATGGGGAGTCTGCTTCTCACTCTGACCTTCTCCCCTCTCATGCTCTCTCTCACTCTCTCTCTTTCCTAATAAATAAATAAATAAAATCTTTTAAAAAAAAAGATATTTAATCAGTATATATTTGTATTGATCAATTTATCATACTCTTTGAGTGTGCACATGTTCTCTCCACATCTAATTTTCCTCTAAAAAAAGGATTCTCTTTCATATCTTGGATATGAAAATAATATTAAATATTAAATAATCCAAAACGTGTTTAATCACTTTTAATAGATCAAATAATCGATTCTAGACATAAAATCATAAAGATTAAGACTGAACTGACCTTCAGCACCAAAAAGACCATTCTTTTCTCTCTCGGCTTTTTTTTAGCTTCCGTACCCCCATTTATATCAGAAATCATGGGGGTAATATCCTACCCCATTCAGAAATCATCTCATCTCATTTTAATTGACCTCACTATTTACTGAGGGTCTACTATGTGCCTAGCATTATGCAAGAGTTTGGAAATACAAAGATGAACAAAATGACTGTGGCCAATCCTGATGGAGTTTACGGGTGTACCTGAAATTCCAGTCTGTTAAACCTATCCTACTCGGAGCAGCGGTTCTCCAAGTATGGTCCGGGGACCTCTAGGAAGGGAGGAGGAGATCCCTGGGACACTTGCATGGCTGTGTGTGAAATCCAAACTATATCCCTGTATTCACCGTGACATAGCCTGTTCCCGTCACACACAGTAGGATGTTCTATAAGGTGACTGTGAACGCTGACTCCATGAATGACTAAACCGCTCTGCCCAGGGGAAAAGTAGGATTATGTCCCTGCCCATCTCTGGTCACATTTTGATCAATTGATCAATATAATACCTGGTCTTCTGCGTATTTCTCTTTAAAAGCTCCTTAACGCGAGAGGACAGGAGGCTCGTGGGCTGTCTCTCATTCACCTCTCCAACTTTGTTGGGAGGAGATGGTGACTGATTCCTTCTGGCCTTCTAGGTTCTGATGAGGAGAGGGGCTTTCTGCCCCAGTCCCCTCCAAATGGAGCCTCAGAGCTTGCATCTGCTCAGCCACAACCCAGAATGGGCTCTTCAACAGCACTCATCCCGCATCTCGTACTGCCATCCATGTGGCCCGCTGTGTTCCTGTATTGTCCTTTCTGGTGCATGGGATGAAAACCAGGGCAGTTGGTACCCTAAAACTGGCTTATTGTATCTTTACCCTTGATTGATTGGTCAATCAAGCTTGTCTTCAGCCTTTCGTGTGTTTGGTTATCAGAGAGAGCCCAGGGCGGTTGTTGGGTAGGTGCACTCTCCAGATACTCTGCTCACAGCAGGGCCCTCTGACCCCGAGACCCCAGCCTGCAACCCCGTGATGAGAACATTCTTCAAGTCTCAGCTCTCACCGCTGAGCTTTTGTGACAGAGACTAGAAAAGGCAGGAGGGGAGAAGAGGACTTGTTTCCGAGAGTTTTGGGGTCATGAAGTGAAGCAGGCTGGATGTGAGGAGATGGATGGGAATGAAGAGTGGAGATTTAACAGAAGAATAGTGCTGAGGGTTCTGATACCGTTAGTCAGATTTGGCCAAGGTAAGAGAAAATTTGAGTTATTTAAAAATTACTCAGTGGTGGCCCAGCTGGTTTCTCTGATTGCAACACTGCTTTTAAATTCAGACCATGGTTTGCTTCATAATCTGTCAATATATAATGATTAACTAGGAATTTCTGTGCCTGGGGAGAGACTCGTGGTGCATGACACCCCGGAATATCCCAACCAAATTGCAAGAGGTGGTTCTGTCATTTTCTGGGTAAGTATAAATTCCTTAAGCTTTTTTTTTTTTTTAAAGATTTTTTATTTATTTATTAGAGAGAGAGACTGAGAATGAGAGGAGAGAAGGTCAGAGGGAGAAGCAGACTTCCCGCAGAGCCGGGAGTCCGATATGGGACTCGATCCCGGGACTCCGGGATCATGACCTGAGCCGAAGGCAGTCGCTTAACCAACTGAGCCACCCAGGCGCCCAAATTCCTTAAGCTTTTTGCATGTCTTTTTTTAAAAAAAGAGAGTGGGCATAATACTTTAGCAGAATTTCTCAGCAGGCAGGGTCTTGCCATTTGGATCAGGGAAGTTGTTCGGTGTGCAGGACAGGTCCTGGCATTGCAAAAAGTTCGTACCCGGTGAAAACCAAAAGCACCCACTCCTCATTGTGACAATGAAAAATACCTTCCCCCCTCGCACATAGTTTTAAATACACCCCCTTGGGAATGGAACTGCCTCCCCTGAGAACTATTACCAGTAAAGAGCAGATGGAGAATATCTGGGAAATTAAGCTCAAGCTTCCCTCTGCCCGGGCGCCTGGGTGGCTCCGTCGGTTAAGCATCTACCTTCCTGCTCAGGTCATGATCTCAGGTTCTGGGATCAAGCCTGGCAGTGGGCTCTCTGCTTAGCAGGGAGTCTGCTTCTCCCTCTGTCCCTCCCTCCTGCTGGTGCTCATGCGCCCTTTCCCTCTCTCTCTCACAAAAGTGAATAAATAAAATCTTTTTAAAAAAAAAGTTTCCCTCTGCCTAACCATACCACACCATTTATTTCACTCCTGCAGCTGCCCACGTTGGTGGGGCAGAGGAGAAGGGGGCCCATCCTGTGAGGCATTCTTATGAACTAAATATTTGTGTCTCCCCCAATATGTTGAAACCCTACCCCCCCCCCATGTGATGGTATTAGGAGATGGGGCCTTTGGGACGTAGTTCGGGTTAGATGAGGTCATGAAGGTGGGGCCTTCAAGGTGGGATTAGTGCCCTCATAAGAATCCGGAGAGTGCTGGCTTTCCCTCTGCTTTCCCCCACTTGAAGATACAACAAAAGTTGAGATGTTGACAGTTTGCACTTGAAAGAGGGCCTTCCCCAGAACGTAGCCTTGTTGGTACCCCAAGCTCAGACTTTCAGTCTCAAAGGCTGTGAAAAATACATTCTGCTGATTACACACCACTAAATTATTTAACTGTAGACTGAAAGTTCCTTCTCATAATTAACTCTACGTTGAAAACAAAAACTTAAACACCCGCACAACATTTTATATTGAGTCATTATGCTATTCGGGGTCATTCATTCATTTGTTCGTCCACCCAACCATTCTACAAACAATGGTTTGTAGACCATTGTTTGTAGACCTATTGAGTACTTACTGTACTCCAGGCACTGGGTTAGGTGCTGGGAGCACAGTGAGAACAAGACAGGCATGGCCTCAGTCATCAAGGAGCCTTCAGTCTATGGGGACAGGAAAAACTTAAAAATTAATTAAACCAATAAAAATCCCAATTGGGTTTCTCATGGAACTTGGCAAGTCGATCCTAAAGTTTATATGGAAAAGCAAAGAACAGAGAAGAAAAGAATAGTAAAGTATATCATAATACCAAAATTCTTAAATAGTAAAGACTATGTATGTAAATTTTCTAAGTTTTTAAACAGGTTTAAGTGAAGATTGGAAATCCTGTTTTAATGGTGCTTCTTTGAATGTTGTATTGCTTTTGGAATAAAATGTGATTTAGTGACCGCAGTAGTTATTGACGTTTATACATATATTTATAAAGTATATAGGATATAGTTTAGATTTATTTTTTACATACATGGGATACTGCACGTATGGTTTGGATGCTCCTTTCTCGTTTGACAATGTGTCCCAGAAGAGTTGCGTATTGACACATACAGACCTATGTGTTCCTTTGAATAATCACATGGTATTTTACAGTGTGGATATCCTGTATTTAACTGGTGTCCTATTGAGAGTTATTTAGATTTTCTCCAATTTATAAAAAAGATACAAAATCATGATTGTTCATATATCTTTGTACATATTTGGAGGTACATGTGTATAATAGATGATTTGAAGTGGAAATAATGAGTCAAATGGTATATACATTAAAAATACTGATAGATGCTATCAAATTGTTCTCCAAAAAAAAGGATGCAACTTTTTATACTCTCACCGGCAGAGTATGAGAGTTCTTATTCTGCCAACACCATCACCATCATTATATATTATCAAATTATTTTAGCTTCATAAGATTTGACAGGCAAAAGATAATTAGTCTGCCCATTTTAATTGGATTATTTGTTCTTGCTGGGTTTTTTTTGTTTGTCTGTTTTTGTTGGTTTTGGTGTCGACTTGTGTAAGTTCTTTGTATGTTTTGGATATTAACCCCTTATTGGATATAGCATTTGCAAACATCTTCTCCCATTCAGGGGATTGTCTTTTTGGTTTTTTGATGGTTTTTCACTGTGCGAAAGCTTTTTATTTTGGTATAGTCCTAGCAATTTAATTTTGCTTTTGTTTCCCTTACCAAAGGAGACATATCTAGAAAAATGTTTCTGCAGCTGATGTTAAAGAGATTATGGCCTACATTTTCTTCCAGAAGTTTTTTGGTTTCATGTTTTATATTTAGGTCTTTAATCCTTTTTCAGTTTATTTTTATGGGTGGTGTAAGAAAGTGGTCCAGTTTTATTCTTTTGCATGTAGCTGTACAGTTTTCCAACACTATTTGTTGAAAATACTGCCTTTTTCCCATTACATATTCTTGCCTCCTTTGTCAAAGATTAATTGACCATATAATGATGGCTTTATTTCTGGGCTCTCTATTCTGTTCCATTGATCTATGTGTCTATTTTTGTGCCAATACGCACTGTTGTGATTACTATAGCTTTGGTATGTCTTGAAATTTGGGATTGTAATGCTTCCAGTTCTGTTCTGTTCTTTTTTTTGGTGCAATTGTAAATGCGCTGTTTTCCCAATTTCACTTCCTGCTACTTCATTATTAGTATGTAGGAATACATTTTTGTACACGATTTTGTGTCCTGTGACTTTACTGAATTTACCAGTTCTAGTAGTTTTTTGGTGGAGTCTGTAGGGTTTTCCGTATATAGTATCATGTCTTCTGCAAATAGTGAGTTTTACTTCTTCCTCACCAATCTGGATGCCTTTTATTTCTTTTTGTTGTCCAATTGCTGTGGCTAGGACTTCCAGTACTGTGTTGAATAAAAGTGATGAGAGTGGACATCCTTGTCTTGTTCCTGATCTTAGGGAAAAAGATCTCAGTTTTTCCCCATTGAGATGATGTTAGCTGTGGGGTTTTTGTACATGGGGTTTGTTATGTTGTGTGTTTTCTCTAAGCCTACTTTGTTGTTGTTGTTGTTGTTTTTCTTAAGCCTACTTTGTTGAGAGTTTTTGTCATGAGTATATATTGTACTTTGTCAAGTTCTTTTTCTGCATCTATTGAAGTGATCATGTAGTTTTTACGCTTCCTTTTGTTAATGTGGTGTGTCACATTGGTTGATTTGTGAATACGGAGCCACCCTTGCATCCTGGAAGTAAAATCCACCAGATCACGTTGGATTCGGTTTGCTGATATTTTGTTAAGGACTTCTGCATCTATGTTCGTCAGCGACATTTGCTTATAGTTTTCTTTTTTTGTAGTGTCTTTGTTTGGTTTTGGCGTTAGGGTAATGCTGGCTTCATAGAATGAAATTTGAACCATTCCTTCCTCTTCTATCTTTTGGAATAGTTTGAGAAGACTAGTTATTAACTCTTCTTTAAATGTTTGGTAGAATTCACCCATGAAGATATCTGGTCCTGGGCTTTTCATTAAAAATTTTTTTTTGTTACTGATTCAGTTTCTTTGCTAACTGATCTGTTTAATTTTTCTGATTCAATTTTAGGAGGTTGTATGTTTCTAGAAATTTCTCCATTTCTTCTAGATTTTCTAATTTGCCGGTATATAATTCTTCATAATAGTTTCTTATAATCCTTCAGGTTTAAAAATTTTTATTCATTTATTTTAGAGAGAAGAGAGTGCGCACAAGCAAGCATGGGGAGAAGGGGAAGAGGGAGAAAAGAATCTCAAGCAGACTCCCTGCTAAGCATAGAGCCTGGTGTGAGGCTTGATGCCAGGACCCTGAGATCATGACCCGAGCTGAAACCAAGAGTCGGTCACTCAACTAACTGCACCACCTAGGCACCCGTCTTATAATCCTTTGTATTTCTGGGGAGTTGGTTGTTATTTCTTCTCTTTTATTTCTGATTTTCTTTACTTAATTGGAATTCTTTAAATCAATTTCATTTTTGATTGTGCTAGCTTGCACTAGTTCAGTAAATCTGCTAGCATATGCGAGTGTATATGCTTCCCATTGTTCATTGGTATTTACAAACAGCAGCATAAAGTGTTCCTTAAGTAGAGTATAAAGTTGTATGGTAGATAAGGCTAGGCTGGTGATGTGTTCAAATGAACATATGCCAATCAAATGGGAAGAAGCAGATGATCAGCCTATGTCCTTTGCCACCAGTCTGGCTGTGAGGGTCCCTGAGCACCAAAAGTGCAAGGTACATCCTTTAAAAAACATAGCCACAGTTTGCTATTGTAATTTAGCTTAGACAAAAATGCAACAATATTGATTTTTCCTTCAGTCTCATGAAACTAAGGATTCTAATAGTCAGTGACTATTAAAAAATCTTTAACCCTCCTTTTAGTTTAGTTTTCCATTAAAATTTTTAATTTTTTAGTTTTAACTTATTTTTAGTTTAATTTCTTTAGTTTCCTTCTTTGCTCAAAGTAGTATGTCAATAAGTGTTTTGAATATACCTGCGTGTGAAAACTGTGAAAAAGATTGAGATTTTTGATTGTGGATTTTTGTTGCTACCTTTGAGAAACTCAGAAGAAAATAATTTTTCAAGTGGAAAATAGAATCAAATGGTAGAAACAGGGAAGTAACACTCCGAAACTGACTGTCCTCCTGCTTTCAAGCCGCTGTCCGGGAACACAGGAAGAATTTAGAATCACTTTTTCTTTTTCCTGGTCTTCATTTTCAGAGGGGCGGGGCCCAAGATTTAGTCTGGGATTTAGATGCCTGTTAATGATTCTTAGCTCCGTGGCGGCTAAGTCCTGAGAACAAACAGCTGCCCTGTTCATTAATTCAAACAACATCGGGTACAGAGTCTTTGCTACGGGATGGAAATCAACGTGTATCCTCAGTGGAAGTTATGTCTTCAAGGACCCCACGTAAGTCATTTAGCAAGTCAGTAGAGCTTGATCGTGAAAACTGCAATCTGGGGAGAAAAAACAACAGAGAAATTACAAGGAAGAAGAGGAAAGCTTTGGTTTTAAGCTTCACCCATCCATCTTTTCTTAAATGTCTTCTTTTTGACTGCTAACCCCTGTTAGTCATTCCGTGGTTGCTGTTTGTTTCTCTGTTACCGTGCTGAAACTCCTGCTCAAAACTGAAAGCTCAAAATGAACTCTTTCCCTCAAATTCCTTGTGCTTTCATCAGATAAAGAGGGTTTGCTTTTCACTTTTTGAGTCTACTGCTTCCTTAAATGCAGTTTATTTCCAAAAGTGTGATGTTCCTGGCAACTATTTTTTACTTTCTTCTTTGCTTTTGAGACTCCCTGTATGGAGGGGCCCAGATAATGCTTCTTTATCCTCCAAACATTTAACTGTTGACTGTGAGTTAAATAGTATCCAATGGTAGTGGCAATTACCGTGTTTATTGAAATATAACTATGTCATATAGTGTGCTGTATTATAATGAAACTTATTTAACCTAAATTTTTTATTGAGGCAAAGGAAATCCAGATTTTTTAGGGAATTATCATCACATTTCAGTTTGGTGATTTTAAAAAATATATTTATATATCTAAAGATCATCTAGGGGCGGCAGGCTGGCTGAGTTGGTGGAGCATGTGATTCTTGATCTCAGGGTTGGGAGTTTGAGCCCCACAATGGGCATAAAGATTACTTAAAAAAATAAAATGTTAAAAAAAAATTAAGATCGTCTGTAGTTAAGGAATGGTTTATAAGCCGTTTTCCATCAAATAACGTCATTCTTGCAATTATTTGACACAGTCGACTTCTAGCTGTATCACTAATGTCTAATCTTAATTTGCCTCCTTCGGCGAGAATTCATTATCTTTATATTTTGTAGCACTTGCACTTACATTTAAATTCAAGGTCAGATTTTCTAAGTTGGAACTTCTCAGTTGTTTTTTTTTTTTTCTCTTCCTCATATCTTCAATGAAATCTAAGAAATGGCTGTCTCTAGTTACAAAGGTAATAGTTGTTCTGACTCTCATTTCTCATGTGACTGATTTTTTTTTAACGTGCCTTGAAATTACCATTTCATCCATCTGCCTAATGTTTGGTCGTTCTATGCCCACATCAACTCTGAAATACTCTATGTGGTTTTTAAGTTACCTTTCAAGGTTCTCTTCCCCTTAATACTGTTGTATTTTCCAATATTCCTCAACAAAACTTTTCTCCTGTTGGCCTATTCTCCTCTAAATGTTGTTCTCACTCCCTTATTATGTTCAATCATATCATATTCTCCCCTAGAAAAATTTTCATCTGAATTGTAAAATTGATAGGATCTCATGAGAGTCTGAATATGAGAGCTGATGGAGGAGAAGTCACAGAACTCTCCCAGTTACTGGGTGAATGATGATAACATTCACTGAGAATTAGAGTAGAAAAGCCCAAGTTTATGGAGAAGAAAATTTCACTCTGGCAAGTTGATTTGAAGGCCCTGTGGAATGCAGTGTCCTAAAGGAAGTTAATTATTTTTTAAAGATTTTATTTATTTATTTGAGAGACAGAGATAGCGACAGAAAGCATAAACAGGGAAAAGAGGGAGAAGCAGGCTCCCTGGGGAGCTCCATCCCAGGACCCAGGGATAATAACCTGAGCCAAAGGCAGACGCTTAACTGACCAAGTCTCCCAGGTGCCCCTAAAAGGAGTTAGTTATTTGGGTCTGGACTGAGAAGACTAAGGTTGAGTTTCAGATTTAGCAATAATTTAAAATGTTTGGTAAGCTGTGCAGGGGATGAGATTATGCTGGGAGTCTACTAAAGTGAGATGAAAAGCAAGCTAAGTGGGGAATTCGGAGAAAATATTAACTTTTAAGTAGTGGTTTGAGGAAGCATAGAATCAGAGAGGTGGCAGGTAGGCAGGAAACAAGGAGATGTCATGGAAACGTGAGAAGAAGAGAGTTTCCAGGACGAGGCAGTGACCATAGCGTAAAGAAGGGATTACGAGAAGAGCAGCCAGAGGGCAGGAAAGACTGGGTACCTGAGCAGTCAGAAGGAGTGAGTGGAGAAAGAGGGAACATGGCCAGGAAAGCACCACTGAATGTTTAATGTAAGACATCATAAACTGACGTCCTTGGGTTTACACAGGGTTTCACACCCTGTAAAATGAAATTTGATAATGTCTAAGAGTGTAATCATCTAGGACTTAGAAAACTTATACGCAGAGTATTGTAAAAAGAATTCTGAGCTGGCCAACGGTAAAAGTATAACAAACTGGGCATCGGGGGCATTTTAAAAAGTCTGGCCGAACAGGTAGAACAAGAAATGTAGCTGGGTGCCTTGGGCTAAGAGTGTGCAGTGTATTTCAAAATAGATATGAGTTTTTCTGGGTGAATTACGTCTATCACAAGGCGTATCTCTGACCACATCGTTCTCCAGATCGCCAGTCTAATGAAAATGACCTTCAGTTACTGCAAATTCAAC
>CM052813.1:49280177-49358619 GCA_028533885.1 Nasua narica | reverse complement strand
TTCTAGTGACTGCTGTTTAAAGTTACATATTTTGTTTGTGGTAGCAAGCACCTTTTGCTAGATTCTAGGACTTGTTCCTGTGTGTTCTTACTAGTTGATCCTATATTCAGATACTCTGCCTGGAATGTGGCAAACGTTTTTCTTTAGAATTTTTAAGCACAGATTTTGGGTCTTGCTTTTTAGAATTTGCTCCTTCCTCTTTAAGATTCTTAACTAATGAAGCAGTGTGGTTTGATTTTCTTTAAACAGGTGATGATGTAAAATCTAAAGATTACATTGTTGCGCTACAGCACCCTGTGACCACTGACATTAAGCATTCCATAAAAATGTTTGAATTAACGTTGGATGCGCTTATCTCATTTAACAAGCGGACCCTAGTTCTCTTTCCAAACATTGATGCAGGTAATTGAAACTGAAGTTATGCCGCCTACTTTTCCGATGCTGTGTTTCTATTATGTCTTCTTTTAACTGCCCCATCTGTCTTACTAATCTTATCTTTGAAGCCATTGTAGTCTGAAATGCATTCTGTTTATTAGGGGATCACCAAGTGTGTAGTAGATTGAAATTTGTGATCTTTTTGCCAAGTTTAGTAGGAACTGAATAGGAAAGAAATACTACAAAAATTTGTCCAGCCTCCACTGTAGTTCCAAATTTAGGCTCTTCTCTCCAGTTTCCACCAGTGAGAAAATGCAGTAGCTAAAAGACATTAACCTTAGAAGGTGAAAAGGTATCTTTAGGAAATTAAGGATCCTAGTGAGTGCCATAAAATAGCCACTATTGTTACTTCTTGCTTTCTTATTTATATCAGCTCTACCTTAGTCTTGAGCATAGGCAGTTGAAATCTGGAGTCCCCATCCAGTTCATCCTCAAGCCTGACCTCATTGACCACCTGCTGGTGGACGGTACTATAGCCTTTGGTGCCGATGAGACCTTAATCGGGTTAATGGGAAGATGAGATATAAAAGAAAGGCAGAGCAGGGCCTGACACTGCAGAATTTTCAGTTACTGGTTTAGCTGATACCACTTATTGCTGAGCTTTAGGCAGTTTTTGATGAAGGAGGCAGGACCCTTCTCTGCAATACCAAGATGTCACCATCTTACTCTGAAAGTATCCCTCTCTTAGTGTCTCTTGAATAATCTTTTCTGTTTGGGAGAAACAACATAGGATGTTAGTTGGGAAAAAAAATTAAGACTCTCCAACCCAGGTTTCATCCAGGTAGTATACTAGTATCTCAAAAACCTTAATATTGATTCTTCTAATCCTTTCAATTTTCTGAAAACATTTGGTAATTAATTATATGTCTCATTCAGTATTCATTGTCAGCGATACTCCGTTTGTTACATACTTTCCTGATTGTATACACTTTAGAATTAGAGATATTTTTCCCCTAGGAAAGTAAAGGGGTCAAGGAGTACCTAAATCATGTCCTCTACTCACCTCTCCTCCTCACAAGGTTTTTTATAAAATACACATAAGGGACAATAGGGAAATAATCATGGCATCCCTTTATCATTATGTGATGTAGGGCCCAATTCCCCGACGAAGGGGAATAGAAGTAGTGTCTGGTTTAGGCTTAAGGCCAGAGAAAGCCTTCACTGAGCCCAAATCTGGATCTTGGAATAGTACCATCTTCTGGCGTACCAAATACTACAATAATTATAGTCAATGACTGGCATGCTCCAGCAGGATTGGGCATAGAGAGAGGTGGCCAGGCCTGCCGTAAGGACTTACACCCCAAGTCTGTTACCTACCTACCTCGCCACATAGAAAATGTTAAAAAGAAAACACATGCATGTCCAGCTTTTCTTAAGTCAGTAGCTCCCTACCCACTGGTGAACACAGTGCGGTAACACAGTGTGGTCTGTGGTCCCTGTCTTGCTGTCTAACCAATCATGATAGCAACCTCGTCTCCCTTCCAGATGGTAGCTAGGAAAGGGTGAGGAAAGAGGCAAGCCGAGCATTAAATATTGCCTCCCTTTCATACATTTGTAACATTTTTAAAAATCATGCATTTGAAATAAAGTATCAGCTACAGTATCGGAATCTACATGTATTGTCTTGGAGCTTAGTCCGTGTAAGTGGGAGTGCCGGCCAGTTGAGCTGTTAAACATGAGCACAGCTGAGGCAGAGGCTCTCTGATCACCTTGGTGTGTGGAACCTAAGACCTTTCAATTTAGAAACTCCAGCTTAAGACATAGAGACTGCTGGCCTGTCTTTGAACCTCTTAATTGCTCTTTAAGGTAGAGCTTTTATTGAGGGCATTTATAAAAAGCATTTACTTTGCTGAAAAGTCCCAAATGCTGCTGTTTAAAGTTCCTAGGTGAGTTGAAGCAGAGAGCTGACCAGACATTTTAGATATTCATCATTCCTGAAAAGATCAGTAATTAAAATTACTCTCTAATAATTGTGAATATCTCTATAAAAATTGTGAATTTTTATAGGGTGATTTCTTTAAGTGGGGCTTTACTTGCCAGTGGAAATGGTTTATTTCCTAAGCCATTTCACAGGTGGTTCTTTTCATTTTCACAGGGAGCAAAGAGATGGTTCGAGTGATGCGGAAGAAGGGCATTGAGCATCATCCCAATTTCCGTGCAGTGAAGCATGTCCCATTTGACCAGTTCATACAGTTGGTCGCCCATGCTGGTTGTATGATTGGGAATAGCAGCTGTGGAGTACGAGAGGTTGGCGCTTTTGGAACACCTGTGATCAATCTAGGAACACGTCAGATTGGAAGAGAAACAGGTGTCTACCTCAGTTTGTGTCTCAATTGACTAGAAATATATATGGAATCAGTGGCCTCTGCTCATTGGTGAACACAATGTGGTTACTGTCCTGCTGTCAGACCAATCAGATAAGCGACTTGGCCTCCCTTGGTAGGCAGTAGCTAGGAAAGTGTGAGGAGGAGGCATTAAATATGGGCTCCCCCTTATACATCTGTGACATTTTTTTCATCATGTATTTGAATTATTACAAGGTTTGCATGTATTGGTGCTTGCATGCATTTTTATGAGCGAGTGAGTGAATGGGGTTAAGGGCCAGTTGTCACCTAAAATCTATAAATAACACAAGGTGATTATGAGTATTTTTAGGCCTCTACTTAATATTTTTATTGTAATGTCAGAGTTAAGATTTTCTTAGCTGATTATGGTCTTTGATGGCTGTGTTTAAGATAGAATGATTGTGTTATAATCACAATGAATATATATATTCATTTGTGGGTACAGTAGAGTTCCTTTAGTGAGTACTTTAGAGCATGGAAATTCTAAATAAGATGCCCAGATGCCCCCCTAATAACAAAAGTATAAGAAGGATTATTAATGAATTTGTTAGCTGAGCTAGATCTTATTATTCATATTAGTTCAAGTTCTAGTAGTATCCATGCAAGTATATTTCTGTATGTACTTCGTGGACAAAGAACTAGACTAGAATCAGAGAGGTGAGTTCCAGCTCTGCTCTTTCTGTGTTCACAGTTGCTACCCTAATTTTCTGTTACCTTTAGGTCTTCCTCCTCTTTCATTCCCAACATACTGCTTTGTTCCCCACTTCACAGAGAAAATACAACCCATTGAATGGAAGTTCTCTCAGCTTCATTCCTTAAGAAAATATTTAATAAGCACCTACTATGTATAGGCACTGGGATTTGGCAGTACACTATACTAACAGGGCTGAGCTCTCATGTAACTTTAGTCTAGTGGGAGGGGAGATCGATGATAGACCCAAAAAAAAGTATCAAACCTTCTGTGTCCTGTGTAGCCTGTAACACAGGTAATATGATGGGATACATTAGATGGCTTAAGGGAAGACCTCGTTGAGGAGATGACACTTCAGTTGAGACTTGAGTGATGATGAATCTGCTATGTGAGGATCAGGGAGGAAAAGAGGGAAAAGCCAGCGTGAAGACCCTAAGATGGGAACAAGCCTGATGTATTTGAGAAACAGAAGGGCCAGTGTAGCTGTAGGGTAATGGGCAAGAGGAAGAGTGATACAAGGTGATGATAGAGAAGGAGGCAGACGTCTGTAAGCCAGGTTAAAGAATCTGGGATTTTTTTCCAAGTATCATGGGAAGCCATGTATGGGAGGAGGACACAATGTGACTTGCATTTTCGAAAGACCACTCTGCTGCTCTATGCAGAGTGGAATATGGTGGGACAGGAGTGGAAACAGACCAATTAAGAGTTTATTTCAGTTCATATGAGAGATGATAGGGGCTTAGAGTACCTGATAATAACAGAGAGGGACAAAGTTTAGATTTGGGGTTTGTTAGAGCACTTGCTGCTGCTTGGATGTGAGCAGTGAAAGGAAGAAACTTTTAGATTTTGGATTGAGCAGTGGGGGAACTCTTTCCTGACATAGGGGACACTGCAGAAGGAACACATTTGGGAGGGGTGGAATTTAAGCCATGTTAAATTTGAGATGCCTGTCAGATTTCAAAGTGGACATGGTAAGCCAGCAGCTCCATAGTTCTAGGGAGAGTCAGAGTTGGAGATACAAATTTGAGAGTGGTATGAGGGTGTTTAGTTAAGATGTCCGTTCCTCTGCTATAACAGAGAGACCCAAAAATAATAGTGCCTAAGTTAGATTTTCTTCATTTCTCATTGGTATAGCTCCATGGTTGTCAGAGAATTAGCCTCTGTCTGTCTTTATAGATGCCCCAGCTCTTGCTGTCAGGTCCACATTTTAGCCATTGGGAAGGAAGAGAGGAAAGGTATCCTTCCTTATGAAAGCACAACGTGGAAGTTGCAAATACTTCTTCACATACCCTCTCAGAGTATAGTCACAGGGTCACATCTAGCTGTAGGAGAAGCTGAAGAATATAGTCTTTAACTCGATTATCAGATACACAGCTAAAAATTCTGATACTAGTACAGAGAAAGGATATGGAGGATAATGGTGCCCTCTGCCAGAGATGTCATTTAAAATGAAGGGACTACATGAGATTGCCCAGGGGTGACATGAAAATAGGGAGGAGAATGGACCCCAGGACTAGCCGCTGGAGCCCTTCAGCATTTAGAGTTCCAGTGAGGAGGAAGGGCCTGGCAAGGAAGACTGAAAAGAAACTGCCAGTGGGGTCAGAGGAAGAAATCCAGGAGGGTGATAGCAGTAAAGCCCAGAAAAGAAATTGTTTTGAAGAGATGAAGTTTAACTCTGCGGAGAGTTCAAGGACCGTGCGGACAGTTGACCACTGGATTTGCAGCGGGTCTTCTGTTGTCAAAGCAGTTTTGTATATTCCGTCACCACACTTAGATAAGCACATGCCCATCCGTCCTTTCCTTCTTACCTATTTACTTTGGAGGGTGTGGCGTCTCTCTGTCCTGCCCACTGCTCAGCCTCCTACCCACGTTCTAGATCCCCACCCTTCCTGCCTTTAATGGGACCTCAGGCACATCCTTTCTCTGCCATGGATCTTCAGCCTCATTGAAACATGCCTCGGCCTCTCACATCTTAGAAAGAACAATCCCACGCCTCTCTCTAGCTACCACTCTTCTCTTCTTAGCCAGCTCTATTGAAAAATATGGCTATTTTCACTTGACTCCATCACATTGGTCAGAAAATACATGGAAACAAAGTGGGTGAACAGCTGACTGAGTAGATGGAAGGGGGTGGATGGAAAGAGTGGACACACTGGACGACTAGGGCGGGGAGGGGTACGCGGTTGCTAGATTCCTGCATGTCATTTATTTCAGTAAATCAACAAGAACTTGATTTACTCTCTTTGGGAATAAAGGACCCTAGTGTTCTTAAGTATTTGATACATGGAAATCTTGCTGAGAGTGCTTTAAAAGGTATAAAGGAAAAAAGTTGACGTTGCTCTGACAGACTCATTTGAAGTCGTCTGGGTTTCAGGTTTAATTATGAGCACAACACAACACATTGCTAATTTCTTTATTCTTTGGACATTTCCACTTTCAAATCATTGTAATTTATCACTGGGTTCATCTAGGGGAGAATGTCCTTCATGTCCGGGATGCTGATACCCAAGACAAAATACTGCAAGCATTGCACCTTCAGTTTGGTAAACAATACCCTTGGTGAGTATATATACCCTTTTTAAAGTGATTTCAAAGGGGAGCTGCCTCGGGTACCATTTTTAAGCTGTGATCATTCTTTAGTCATTTTGACAGAGCTTTCATTCTGTATCCATAGGGGTCCCCTAACTGTGAGTGAGACAGGGCTTGCTAATAGAACCCCTTTTAATCTACCAAGGGTTCAAATGGAAGATAACTTATTTGTCTCAATTAATATAGCACTTCTGCCAGAAAATGCTTCTTGAGCCTACTTTGACTTTTTGTAAATAGTAGAAAATAACTGACTTTCTTTAAAAATAGTCTAATTCAGCATTGTAATTTAGACTGCTCTCCTTTCTATTTCAAATTAATGAGATTTTCCTATATTTGAATATTTGAATTCTGAAAATAACTATTTTCCCCCATGAATACAAAGATTTAAAAAGCAATAAATAAATTTGTTGTCCAAACTATGTTACATTCTGAAATTGGCTTAACAAAGGTAATTTGTCCTTGATGACAGAGGTATTTGTTAATGGTATCTCAGGTTGAAAATAGCTGTATTTCAGTCAACAGTAGAATTAGACCTTCCATTAGTAATGTGCACGTACTTACTGTGTTGCTGGTGATATCAGATGTTGTTATTTTAGAATGAAGCACAACTTTATTATCGGAAGTCTCGGTTTCTATTAGTACCATGTCCTCCATATCATTTAACATATATGAGAGAAGCATTTAATTTGACTTTTTTGATATTGCAGTTCAAAGATCTATGGGGATGGAAATGCTGTTCCAAGGATTTTGAAGTTTCTTAAATCTATTGATCTTCAAGAGCCACTCCAAAAGAAATTCTGCTTTCCTCCGGTGAAGGAGAATATCTCTCAAGATATTGACCATATTCTTGAAACTCTGAGTGCTTTGGCTGTTGATCTCGGTGGGACAAACCTCCGAGTTGCAATAGTCAGCATGAAGGTAAAATAATTCCTAAGTCTTAACTTCATATCTTATGTAAATAATTGATTTTTTTTTTAAGTATGGTTGGAAGGTAGGACTAGAAACATACATTAGAGCTTGTAATCATTTGCCCGCAGTATTGACTTTTGGATCCATTACAGTGTTTGCCTCACTATTTTACTAAGCATTAACATTTCAAAGTAAAATTTTCTAGGAATCCAAGTTAGTAGACTTGAGTTGAAAGTGGGAGGCCCCTTACTCAGCAGAGAGGGCTCTTGCCATCCAGGAGACCTGGAATTCTGTACTTGGTAAAGCATGGAGCGTGCTGATTACTGTCACTGCCCAGGGAAGGGTATCAGGAAATGGTGAAGGGAATTGCATCTTACAGCATACAGCATACCTCAATCCCTTAACCAAAAGATCAACACAGCGTTGACAGAAACTGAGAGAGCCTTCGTAACAACATAAATTGTTCATGTTAAAATGATTTCTCATGACTAAAGAATAAACGTACCAGAAAAACCTTTGAAATATTGTAGGTGTATAAAATTTTAGGAGTCTGTGAGAAATAGCAAGGATTTAAAAAATGCAGTCGTTTAGGTCAAATAAAGCAAAGCAAAACAAAACATAATTTTCTCAAAAGAAGCCTGTGTCTCCTTTGTAAATACTCTTTAAAAAGCATTAATAGGGGCGCCTGGGTGGCTCAGTGGGTTAAAGCCTCTGCCTTCAGCTCAGATCATGATTCCAGAGTCCTGGGATTGAGCCCCTCATTGGGCTCTGGGCTCAGCAGGGAGCCTGCTTCCCCCTCTCCCACTGCCTGCCTCTCTGCCTACTTGTGATCTCTCTCTCTGTCAAATAAATAAAATCTTTAAAAAAATAAATTAAAAAAATAAAAAGCATTAATAGAAGATTTTCTTAACTTAAAGATGATCTTTCTATATCACTGGCCAGAACCCTTTGTAGTGGTCAAATTCTAGAAACATTCCTATTTAAATCAAGAAGAAGAGAAAGATGTTTTCTGCAACATTATTGCACATAATTCTGGAAGTTAGGAAGAGAATAAAAGCAAGGGACAGCACAAGTGGAGATTATGCACAGAGTAAAACAAAAAATACTATAGACAATATGAATAAATAAGCTTGCAAAATTAAAAAGACACCTGAGTAAAATGGTTAGATGTTAGGATAAATATATAAATATCAGTGACTTCCTACTTACATGAACTTGTAGGCGAAGCTTTTTGAGTTTTTCTGTAAACGAAAAACTCAAAAATTTTAACGAGTGTTTGTTAGCCTGACTGCACATTGTTACCTTGAAGCTCTAAAAAATATATAGATACCTGGCTCCCACCCCAACACTAATTTGAATCTCTGGGCAGCATTTAGTATTTATTCAAAGCCCAGGTGATTCTGCCCCACAGTGAACATCGAAAAGCACAAATTAGGTTTGCTTTCTTGTTTGTTTATTTAGTTTAAGTAGGCTCCACAACCAGCATGGTGCTCAGTGTGGGGCTCAAACTCACAACCATGATAAGACCTGAGCCGGTATCAAGAGTCGGACCCTTAACCAACTGAGCCACGAAGGTGCCTCTAGATTTATTTTTAATGACAGTCATTAGAGACAGCTCTAATCTTTGTAAATGGGTAAAATCCATTAGTAACAAAAGAATGGAGAGCCTATTCAGAACAACAACCAGAAAAATTGTAAGAATCACCTGAACCAAAAAACTATGTAACCTATGTAAAAAATTATAAAACTTAAGTATATAATGTAAGGGCTTGTCCTGGATGGGAGTGCTGAGTATTGTTAAAATGTCAACACTTTCCAAATTGAATTGTAAGTTTAACCTAATTGTAATCCACGTTTTAATGGGATTTTTTTAAAAAAGATTCTAATTATTTATTTGACAGAGAGAGAGAGAGATCACAAGTAGGCAGAGAGGCAGGCAGAGAGAGAGGGGGAAGCAGGCTCCCCGCTGAGCAGAGAGCCCGATGAGGGGCTCGATCCCAGGACCCTGAGATCATGACCTGAGCCCAAGGCAGAGGCTTAACCCACTGAGCCACCCAGGCGCCCCTTAGCTGCCTTAGTTTTTAAGCTAGGAAATTTGGTCACCCCGAAAGAGTAAACTGTGACCTTCTCATGAAGATTGAGATGAGCCAGCATTCACTTGGCGCCAGAGAGGGGCCGGGGTTTGCTGTGGAGCCACCACTCCTGCAGGATGGCTTCCCCGAGACGGCTTGGGTGGACCCCAGGGCTGGCCCAGGCCAGAGCGGCTCCCCTCCTGAACACTCAGCTGGGTCTGCAGGACTCTCGGTTCTATAGCGAAGCCTGATTGCACACAAAAAAGGTCAGAAGAGTCTCAGGATGTTCCTTAGGTAAGATCAGTGAGATAAGGCTTGTTTGTTTTCTCTTTTAGGGTGAAATTGTTAAGAAGTATACTCAGTTCAATCCTAAAACCTATGAAGAGAGGATTAATTTAATCCTACAGATGTGTGTAGAAGCTGCAGCAGAAGCTGTAAAACTGAACTGCAGAATTTTGGGAGTAGGTGAGCTTGTGAATTGCATATTCAAGAAATGTTCTTTTTTTTTTTTTTTTTTTTAAGAAATGTTCATTTTGATACACAGAGTTTACTGAGTTCTGATATGTGACTGACCCATCAGGTCACTTCCCTGTGTTTGTGGCTCCAGGTCCTGTCTGTGGTCCCAAGCATGGGGACTTTCTGGAACACTAGTAATCATTATGGGTACATTGGTGGGGAGCTGCAGATGTAGTTCAGAATTGCCTGACGTTTCCTTGCAGTCTTTGGTAATATTTGTCTTAGGAGATCTGGGTGGATTAATTTGTGTTTGAAACCCAGAAAGTTGGCACACTTTTCTAAGATTGCTTATGAGAATGATTTTCCTTGTGTGTGTGGTGGAGCTCAGGTATTTCTACGGGTGGCCGTGTAAATCCTCGGGAAGGAATTGTGCTGCATTCAACCAAGTTGATTCAAGAGTGGAACTCCGTGGACCTCAGGACCCCACTCTCTGACACCTTGCATCTTCCTGTGTGGGTGGACAATGATGGCAATTGTGCTGCCCTGGCGGAAAGGAAATTTGGCCAAGGAAAAGGCCTGGAAAACTTTGTGACACTTATCACAGGCACAGGTGAGAGGAGTAAGAGAAGGTCGCTTCGGTAGTTAGGATGTGTGTTGGGGCCTTCCTAGGCTTTCCTGCGCGTGCGCCCTGCCCTGGGCATGCATGTGGACCTCAGACTCCTCAGGATTTGTCAGGCTATTTAAAGCCCTTACTGCCCAAAGCTTCTCATTCCCAGCTTCTTCTCCCAGTGTTTTTGGTTAGTATAATATTCAGCATATGGACGGGTCCTGTCATTTTATCCATTCTGCAACCCTGTGCTGTTTTTAGTTAGTATAATATTCGCCTCAACTGGCAGCTGTTGTCCTGGGCAGCAGAGACTAATAAATAGATTTTTCCTTTAAATGTCTTTTACACCTACCCCCCTCAATAGCCCCCTCAAGTTCTGTGGGAGGTGACATAGCAAGCTCTTTGAGCTGGCCCTCCAGGAGCTGCCAGGGAGGTGAAAACAAACCAGCACAGTTTTTTGAAAATGTTAGTCTTGCTCACTCCAGTACTGCCATCTTTTCTGAGAATGTGGGCTGGTTCAAGGCTACCAAGCTGGGGAGGGGATGATGGGGACAGAAAATGCTAGAAAGTCCTCTTATTAAAATTTAGCTGTTTTTTTTCCCCTTGATTAAGCATTCCCTTTTTTGTTCCAAACTTGTTAGTTTCCAGAGTTCCAAAAAATTTGATTCTGATGGTTTTTTGCCAGTTTATTCATTCCTTCAGTGGAGGGATGGACTTCTGGAGTTGCCTCCTCTGCCATTTTTGCTGATGTTCTAGTTTGTTTTCAGAATGAGGAAACAGACTCAGCCAGTAGGTGGGTGAGCCACCCTGTGATCCCAGATAGGTCTAACCTCAAAATGTGTGTGCTTTTCAACTCTCCATGCTATGCTATCTCCTCTGGAAGCTCAGACCCTTCTTCTCTTAGTCTCAGACACAGTTATAGCAAGGTCGCAAAGCGTTCCCGAGATTTTCTGTCAGAGAAGATAGTCTGCAGATTAGAGAGGGGTGGCGTTGAAGAGTAGGTGCCACAGGAAGTAACTGCTGGCAGGATAAGTCCAAAAAGCAGAGCCTTCTCAGGCTTTCCTCCTTAATGACTCCTAAACTCCACAAAACAAGAGAGTCATTGATATTCATAATCACTGAGTAACAGATTTTTTGATGTGGTGCCATTAAGAGGCAAAATCATACTTTGTATGCTCTGTTTGGGAAAGAGGGTGGTATATGATATATTTTGGAAAGATGGTCTTCTCTTGGGTTTCCCCTACACCAAAGCCCAAGATGAGGACTTAGGGTATTTCATGTTGGAGGTGATCCTGAGAAGCAGGAGTGAAGGAGTGAGAAGAGTAGAAGAGAGTAGGTGGAAAGCCATTATCCAAGTTGCCTTGAGGGCAGCGGGGGCTGAAATATACCAGAACCTCCAAAGAAGTCTGCAGAAGACCAAGCAGAATTGTCCACTAGAACCTGTTGGCTCTTGTTTTGCTTGCTTGAGGATGTCCTATGTTCTCATGGGTGACGAGGCTCTTATTTGGTGTTGGAGATGGCCTCGGTGAGGAGACAGGCCGTGAGAGCTTGAGGTGGCATACTGTCATGACAATGAGTCTGAGCCCACTTGGATCTGTTCCCCACAGCTGTGGTTGAAACCACAGTGAGCCACGTAGATGCAACACGGCGTTGCAACATGAGGCTTAGGGTTAGGGATCTGCCTAAAACATTTCCCTCCAGAATGCTTCCAGGTGAAATGTTGGGTATTAGTAAGTGGCTACTTAGGAAAGAGAGCATCATAAAGAACCCCACATTCCAAAATTGCTAAACCGACGAAGCATTGCTGTATCACAGCTTCCTGTTTGAGCTGAAGAGCCACGCCAGTGACTGTTCTCTCGCTGCAGGGATTGGCGGGGGGATCATCCATCAGCACGAGCTGATCCATGGAAGCTCCTTCTGTGCTGCAGAACTTGGCCACCTCGTCGTGTCTCTGGATGGACCTGATTGTTCCTGTGGAGGTCATGGATGTATTGAAGCCTACGCCTCTGGAATGGCCTTGCAGAGGGAAGCAAAAAAGCTACATGATGGTTGGTTTCTTTGACCTGAGGAATTAAATAGCTAAATAGTAGACAAGTATTTCAAAGTAGATGTTCCAAAAAGAGCTGGATACTGAAGCCAGAACTTCTACCCTTCTCACTTCCTGGAGGGAAGGTGGGGCTTCCTCATGCCACAGCTCCGAAATGCCCTTAGTCCTGACCCATCTTAACACTTTCCTCTCCAGTGGGGGGATGTACAAGGGTCTTGAGCTCCAGGATAGCTGGAAGACTTGATCGTTGTTTCCTCAGCCCCGAGCCCAAGAAGTAAATGGATTAACATATTACAGTTGTGAATTCCGAGAAGCATATTTGAATTAAAGCCGTTTCTGGATATGTTATAAAAGTCAGGATGGTTTCTGGTCTAATGCAAGAGGGAGTCATTTGCTGTCATTATAATACAGCGTCGAGTGCACCGAGAATGGTGGCCTGGGGATGTAGATGCACATAAGGACACCAGTGTTCCCTCCCTGCCCTCTTCATACAGGGAAGGGAGTGTTAGGGTGCTGTCCGGGGGTTGAGAGAGGGTAAGTAGAATTAGCGGGGCAAGTTGGGATGAGCCCAGGACGCTCTCAAGCCTGGGAAACAGTGCTGTGGGTGCATAAAGGGCAAGGTAGGGTCGAGCATAGCAAGAGGTTAGGCCAAGACCAGTAGCCAACGGAGAAGCCATTGAGAACTTTGAGAGGGGGGGGGGACCATGGTCAGATCTGAATTTTAGACTCCACTAAACTGTAACTCTTTGTTTTTGGGGAGAAAAATTCTAGTTGAATGGAGTAGCTTTAAATGGTGCAGTTCTAGAGTGACTTCTGGTTTTCTGGTCAGATAGGCTGGGAATATAGAAGGAGGAGCCAGCTGTGGCGGAAGGGGATGGGTGGGTGCCTGTGGGACGTCGGCTGGAGATGTGCGGGCGGCAGCTGGCTACGGGGTCTGGCATTCAGGAGAGGGAACTGGGCTAGAGGTGGGGATTTGGGAATCATTAGCACTGAGGTGGCCGTTAAACTTCTGAATGAGATCTGGAGGGAGGCAAGAGAGTCAGGGATGGAATCCTGCAAAACAGCATTTAACAGGCAGAAAGGAAAACCAGGAAAGGGTAAAATCACAAAAGCCAAAGGGAGAGTTTCAAGGAGGGAGTAGTTGGAATGTCAAGTGCTGCTTATGAGTAAGAGAAAATCAGAAGAGTTTCTATTAGCTTTGGCCATGAGGACATCATTTGAAACCCTGAAAACCTTTTCAACTTCATTTTTATCATTAGCCTCCCTTAGGGGCCTGTTCGAACTTTTTTTCCCTAATCATCGTCCCCACACATGCTACTTTGGTACCACAGACCTACTGTTTATCTGTTTGTGTTTATGTACTATTTGTATAAAAAGAGTAAGCTTTTTTTTTTTTCTCTGTTGTTTCAAAAAACCAGTTTTTGTCCCCCTGGGGGCAAATGCATGTCTTAAGAAAGAGCGCCTTCAGATATCAGGCACAGAAGCCTGACTACACTGAGAGAGAGGGAAGAAGTGCTTTCAGGACGGGGAGACTGTGAGCACCTGCCCGTGGAAAGCAGGCAGTGGGGATGGAAGCGAAGGCTGAAAATGCAGGAGAGAAGGGGCAGTTGAGTCCCCACCGCCAGGCTCCTGAGGAGCGGGGAGATGAGCTGGAAGGCCTGGGTAGAGGGCCTGAGAGAGGGAGAGGGAGAGGGAGAATGAAGGTGTGCAGGTACAGATGTGTTTTTAGGCAGGGTCAGGAAAGTAAGGGAACCCCTGCCTCGCGGGGTCCTTTACCAGAGAGGTCAGCAGCCCGGAGATCTCGTGGTAGTGGGGACAGAGTAGAAGGTGCGAGGTGGTGGAAGCTGAGAGGAGCCGTGAGGGGGCACGGGAGACAGCTGGCAGGGCAGCTGTGAGGAGACCCCTGGGAGGGGGGCTTTGGAGAGCAGCCTGCATGGTTGGGATTTGCTCTTATCAGAGCCCAAGTATGATAGCAGATGAGGAAGATGGACCCGGGTTGATGATGGGCAGAGTGGGGGCAGGAGAGACAAGGTCTGCAGTTAATAGACCTACTTACTGTTGAGTGAGCCTTGACTCTGGCCAGCATTTGACTTAAGTTCTTTACGTCCATGATTTCATATAGTTCCTCAAATAATCCTGCTAGTACATGGCATTACCCCCATTTTCTAGAGAAGAGAAGGGTCCAGAGGTTTTGTGACCTGGATGGAGTTGTGCTGTGGGTTGTGGCCAAGCTGGTGACTGAACCCGTTAGGTGCTGCCGTAGAATGGGGGGGGCGTTGCTGCAAGTGATGTGACGTGCCCCTGGGAGGGAGAAATGAAGGAGAGAAATAGACGGCTCTGTTGCATGCGGAAGTGAGAAGTCAGGAGCCCGAGGGCTGGCTAGGAGGCTCTGGTCAGAGGTGCGGAGTTCCCAGTTGGGAAAGTTCTGGATGATGTGTGACCAAGGCAGCAAGAGGGCAGCAGTGGCCTCCGGAGCAACATATGTGGACATTCGTGGATGATAAAAAGCTTGGCCAATGTGAAAAGAACATGCTGTCTTCCCACTTGGCTTGCTGCCCGCAGGCGCAGGCGGACTTCTCAGCCTGGCCCCTGCAGGGCTGCCACAGCTCGCTAATGACTGCTGCTTCTCCCCTCTGCTCAGAGGACCAGCTCTTGGTGGAAGGGATGTCAGTGCCGAAAGACGAGGCTGTGAGCGCGGTCCATCTCATTCAAGCTGCGAAACTTGGCAACGTGAAGGCCCAGAGCATCTTGAGAACAGGTGAGGGCGGGGCTCCGGGCAGCTCTGCCATAGGCGGGGGCTCCGGCTTCCCTCGGCCAGCGCTCTGCAGTGTGTGTTCAGAGGTGTTTTTCCTGCTTTCCAAGAGAGAAAGGGAATGGCATTCAAGGTATTGAATTGCTGTTTACAGCATTGCTGTTAGTAAACAGGCTTTTTGTTTTTTGACTATGAATAAACTACTTGTTCATCGTATAGGAAATCTAGAGAAATATAGGAGAGTAAGAAAAAGTATCACTTGAAGTTTTACCATTCAGCGATGAACTATTAACATTTCCTTGCAGTTTTTCCTGCCTTTTTTTTTTTTTTTACATAGTAGAGATCATATGGTATAGTATACATAGCTTTTTTAAATTTCAAAGCATAACATCATTTTCTCATATTAAGAATAAATCATGGGGCGCCTGGGTGGCTCAGTCATTAAGCATCTGTCTTCAGCTCAGGTCACGATCCCAGGGTCCTAGGATGCAGCCCCGCATCGGGCTCCCTGCTCGGCAGGAGGTCTGCTTCTCCCTCTCACACCCCCTCGTTCATGTTCCCTCTCTCGCTGTCTCTCGGTCAATTAAATAAACAAAATCTTAAAATATATAAATCTTGAATCTCTTTACAAGTACTGCTTTCTGTTATGTAGTGTGAATGTACTAAGTATTCTAGGCTGCTGACTCTACCATCCTCTGGTGGTTTTTTTGTTGTTGTGGTTTTATTTGTTTCTTAAAGATTTTATTTATTTGAGAGAGAGAGAGTACAAGCAGGGGGAAGGGCAGAGGGAGAAACAGACTCCCCACTGAGCAAAGAGCCCAGCGCTGGCTTGAGCCCAAGGCAGACGCTTAACCGACTGAGCCCCCCGGGCGCCCCCGCTGGTATTTCTGATTTGGCTCTTGAGACTTACTTTCATTTTCGTTTTCTTGTAGCTGGAACAGCTTTGGGTCTTGGGGTGGTGAACATCCTCCACACCATAAATCCTTCCCTTGTGATCCTCTCTGGAGTCCTGGCCAGCCACTACATCCACATCGTCAAAGACGTCATCCGCCAGCAAGCCTTGTCCTCGGTTCAGGATGTGGACGTGGTGGTGTCGGACTTGGTGGACCCCGCCCTGCTCGGTGCGGCCAGCATGGTTCTGGACTACACCACACGCAGGGTCTGCTAGGCCTTCTGGGAGTGGACCCGGACCGAGACTCCGAGCTTCTTCGTGGAATCAGGTTGTCTTTTAGACGAGCATTTCTTATAAAGCAGATTTGGTATTTAAATTTGGTATTTGGCAGGTGACTTTGGCAGTTACATTTTTGCTTTTAGTCTCCTCTTCCCAAGCCACCTTTCCCAACCTCCATTTTTGTAGATGCTGCTCTTTCCGGGGTCATTTCAGCCCAAACCCTGGAAGTACCAGTCACAGTCTTCTGTGCCAAAGTTGCTGTGATCGTAGACAAGGATGCCTCGGGGCTCTGCTTACTAGATGGACCACACAGACCTGCAGGCCTTGCCTAGGTGGGGCCTTGAGACGGGAGTGGAGAGCATTCATCCTTCCTCCTCTGACCCTAAAGTCAGATTGCAGAAAGGGATCCAGTCAGGAAACAGAAGGAAATCTCACTGTGAAAGGCATGAGTAACCTTTTTTCAAAACAGCTTTCCTGAGGTATTTTTAAAAGTGTACAATTTGATAAGCTTTGACATATGTATACACCTGTGAAACCATCACTGCAATCAAGATATTGCTCAACCTCTGTCACCCCCAAATGTTTGCTTAATGATGTTATTTATTACCCTTGCAGAATCTTGAGCAACTTTAGGGATCTGAATGACAGTGGCTTTCCTGACCTTGTCCTTATCTTCTTAAGGACAGCTGAGAAGCCACTAGGACTTACAGCCTCTGCAAGGAGATTAACCATCCCCAAAGGATCTTTGCTACTGACAGATATGTCTCCCTTCAATAACCTTTCCTACTGATGTTGAGTATGACCTTGGAGTATCCATTAAGGCAGTGTTTGTGGAGCTCGTATCTGTGAATCTGGATTCTGGCTAAATAAGATCCTGTGCCTTCACTGGTGTCAAGATACAAAGGCCAAGGTTCTTGCTATCAATTTTAACCTAGAAGAAATACTAATACTCTCCATTTATTAAGTGCCTACTGGATGCCGGGCTCTGAACTAGGTGCTTCATATACATTCTTCCTAATCTGCACAACCTGGGAGGTAGGTGTCCTTGTTTCCATTTTATACAACCCCAAACTAAGTCTTGGTGTGCTGCAGTGATATACTACCTAAAGCCTCATGGCCAGTGAGTCTTAGAAACAGGGTTTGATCCTAGGTCCCTCTGTGCTTCTCTGCTATGCCACACAACCTCTCAGATAAGAAACTTACAAAATGTGAATATATCCCAATTTGCTTCATACTACCAACTTCAGTAAGACTGACTCAATTTGTCTTTGATGCTGTCTTTCAATGATAAACTTAATCAAATATTCCTCTATGCTGTGGACATTTTGCCCATACAGTATTTGGTCTAGTAACAGGTTTTTATGGGTACTTTTAGATGATCTAAAAAAGCACATGCATGTTTTTCATATTTTAATTTTAGGAAAACCCGAAGGTTTGCACTGTTTCGGTGTTAGCATACAAAATAAAGTGGAAGAATTAATATTGCCACTTCCTTCCTGGTGGTTAATGTGAAAAGATGGGTTGGCTGATGCCTAGAATTCCACCAGCCCTGAAATAATCTCCATGTCCTGGTTATTGTTGAAAAATTCCACAGTGATTCCTAGGAAGGAAGCTGGTCTGCTTGGCCATCAGTGCCCCAGGAGAGGTGGTGGACTGTGAAGGGCATTGGTTGTCCCTTGGTGGCACCTCTGACTGCCCTGTACACCAGGGAGGTGCGTTGCTACCAAGTTTCATACCAAATATTTGGAAGGATGGTACTAAATCTAAAACCAAATCTTAGTTTTTATTAAATTCACGGAAAGGCTAATATATTCCAACGTAATTATTACATATACTTAAATAATCACATATTAATTTATTTTAATGTAAATATTTTTATGTTACTGTTCTGAGCCAAATTTTAAAGAAAAAATAAATATATTTCTTTGTGGAAAGCCTAACATTTTTGCATTTTGTTTTCTTAATTAACTAATTAAAATCCCTTTCTAGAAGAGATTTATATTGTTGCACTGCTTACTTTTTGAAGGTCATGTAACTTCTTAAGCCATCTAATATGAATTTCCTAATAATAATTTTTTGATAATAGAAAGCATTGTTGTATAACATTTATATATATTGCAAAATGATCGCCACAGTAAAAGAACCATCACCGCACATATAGAACTTTTTGTTTTTGTTATGAGAATGGGTAAGATCTACTCTTGTACCAGCTTTCAAATACACAGCACAGGCATATAGTACAGACATACCTCATTTTGTTGCACTTCATAGACAATGTGTTGTTACAATTGAAGGTTTGTGGCAACCCTGCATCACACAAGTCTCTCGGCACCATTTTTCCAATAGCATTTGCTCACTTTGCGTCTCTGTGTCATATTGTGGTAATTCTTGTAGTATTTCAAACTTGTTGCAGTGATCTGTGATCAGTGATCTTTGATGTTCCTGTTGTGTTTTGGGGTACCACGAACTGCACCCATATAAGATGGTGAACTCAGTGTTCTGTGTTCTGATTGGTCCACTGACCCATCCATGCCTCCATCTCTCTCTCCCTCTCTTCAAACCTCCCTATCCCCTGAGACACAATATTGAAATCAGGCCAATTAATAACCCCACAGGAGCCTTTGTGTAATCAAGTGAAAGGAAGAGTTAGATGTCTCTCACTTTAAACCAAAAGCTAGAGATGAGTGAGAAAGGCCTGTCAGAAGCTGGGACAGGCCAAAGATAATAGGCTTCTCACGCCAAACAGCCAAGCTGTGGATGCAAAAGAAAAGTTCCTGAAGGAAATTAAAAGTGCTACTCAAGTGAACATAAAAAAGATAAGAAAGCAAAACAGCCTTATTGCTGATATGGAGAAAGTTTCAGTGGTGGATAC
The DNA here is from genome assembly GCA_028533885.1 of Nasua narica. NCBI lineage: Eukaryota > Metazoa > Chordata > Mammalia > Carnivora > Procyonidae > Nasua > Nasua narica. The sequence continues at coordinate 49,339,673 of CM052813.1, read as the reverse complement.
AAGGTCAGACCAGCCACAATATTCCCTTAAGCCAAAGCCTAATCCAGAGCAAGTCCCTAACTCTCTTCAGTTTTGTGAAGGCTGGGAGAGGTGAGGAAGCTACAGAAGAAAGTTGGAAGCTAGCAGGGGTTGCTTCATGAGGTTTGAGGAACGAAGCCATCTCCATAACATCAAAGTGCAAGGTGAAGCCTCAGGTGCTGTAGAAGCTGCAGCAAGTTCTCCAGAAGATCCAGCTAAGATCATTCATGAAGGTGGCTCCACTAAACCACGGATTTTCAGTGAAGACGAAACAGCCTTCTACTGGAAGAAGATGCCTTCTAGGACTTGTAGAGTTAGAGAGGAGAGAGAAGTCAATGCCTGGCTTTAAACTTCAAAGGACAGGTTGACTCTCTCGCTTGGGGCTAATGCAGCGGGTGACCTTAAGTTGAAACAGTGTTCCCATGCCATTCTGAAAATCTTAGGCCCTTAAGAATTATGTTGTTATCATTATTATAGTAATAATTATATTAATATAATTAATGGTATATATAAATATGAAATAATATTGATAATACTAATAATTTATATTATCGTGTAATTATTATTACTCTGCCTGTGCTCTGTAAATGGAACAAAGCCTGGATGACAGCATATCTGTTTACAACATGGTTTGCGGACCATGTAAGCCCACTGTTGAGACGTCCTGCTCAGACAAAAAAAGATTCCTTTTGAAGTTCTGTTTGGGGCGCCTGGGTGGCTCAGTCATTAAGTGTATGCCTTCGGCTCAGGTTCTTGTTCTTGATCTCAGGGTCCTGGGATCGAGCCCCACATCGGGATCCCTGCTCGGCAGGGAGTCTCCCTCTGCCTCTGTCTTTCTCTACTGCATGTGTTCTCTCTCTCAAATTAAAAAAAAGAAATCTTAAAAAAAAAAAACATTACTGCTCATTGACAAGGCGCCTGGTCACCCAAGAGCTCTTATGGAGATGTTCTCAATCCTGCTAACAAAACATCCACTCTGCAGCCCATGGATTGAGGAGTTATTTCAACTTTCAAGTCTTATTTAAGAAATTCATTTCGTCAGGCTATGGCTGTCATGGATGGTGATTCCTTTGATGGATCTGGGCAAAGTTAATTGAAAACCTTCTGGAAAGGATTCACCATTCCTGATGCCATTAAGAATATTCATGGGGCACCTGGGTGATTCAGCTGGTTGAATGTTCAACTCTTGGTCTCCGCTTAGTTTTTAACCTTAGGGTCGTGAGTTCAAGCCCCATGTTGTGCTCCATGCTGGGCGTGGAGCCTACTTAAATTAAAAAAAAACCATTGATGATTCATGGAAGAGGTCAAAATAGCAACAGCAGTTTGGAAGAAGTTGACTTCAACCCTCACAGATGACTTTGAGGGGTTCAAGACTTCAGTGAAGGAAGTAAGTGCAGGTGTGATGGAAATAGCAAGGGAACTAGAATTAGAAGTGGAGCCTAAAGATGTCTGAATTGTTATAATCTCAGGATAAAACTGTAATGGATGAGGAGTGCTCCTTATGGATGAGCAAAAGAAAATTGTTTTTTTTTTTTAAGATTTTGTTTATTGAGAGCAAGAGACAGAATGAGAGAGAAAGCATGAGGTGGGGAGGGTCAGAGGGAGAAGTCGACTCCCTGCTGAGCAGGGAGCCTGATGCCGAACTGGATCCTGGGACTTTAGGATCATGACCTGAGCCACAAGCAGTTGCTTAACCAGCAGAGCCACTCAGGCGCCCAGAAAGTGGTTTCTTGAGATGGAATCTACTCCTGGTGGAGATCCAGTGAAGACTGCTAAAATGACAAAGAATTTACAAAGTACATAAACCTAGTTGATAAAGCAGCAGCAGGGTTTGAGAGAACCGACTCCCAATTTTTTTTTTTTTTTAAAGATTTTATTTATTTGACAGATCACAAGCAGGCAGAGAGGCAGGCAGAGAGAAATGTCCTCAAACAGTATCAAGTGCTACAGAGAAATTGTGAAAGGAAGAGTCAACTGACGTAGCAAACTTCATTGTCTTATTTTAAGAACTTGCCCCAGCTGCCCCAGCCTTCAGCAACCACCACCCTGATCAGTCAGGAGCCATCATCTTGGAGGGCAAGACCCTCCACCGGCAAAAAGATTACAAGTCGCTGAAAGCTCAGATGATGGCTGGCCTTTTTTAATTAAGGTATGTGCATTTTTTAGACATAATGCTGTGGCACCCTTAACAGATTACAGTATAAACACTTATATGCACTGGGAAACCAGAAAACTCATTCGACTCACCTCATGGCGACGTTCCCTTTGTTGCAGTGCTGCGGGGCTGAACGGGCATATCTACACGGTGGGCCTCCGCTGCTGGCTGGCCTTGCCCTGCTGTGTGCCACCGCCCCGGGACTTTTTATAACTGGACGTTTGTACCTTCTGCCTCCCTTTACCCAGTTCACCTCCCCTCTCCTCCCCCTTCACCTCTGACAACCACTGGTCTGTTACCGGTTCTCTGTATCTGTGAGCACGGTTGTTGGTTTTGGTTTTCAGATTCCACATACAAGTGACATCACGTAGTATTTGTCTTTCCCGACTGCCCTCAGGGTCTAGCCATGTCACAAATGGCAATACTCTGTTCTTTTTTACGGTTGAACAGTACTTCATTATGAGTGTGCGCGTGTGTAAAAATATATATATATATTTGTAAAACTACCAGAAAATGTATGTGTATATAGATACACACATGTGTATAGATACTTGATGTATAGATACATGGTGGAGTTTACATCAGTCTCCAACTTGGAATTACCAGGTAACTAAGCAGATTTGACTTGGCTTTATTAGTTGCTCGAACCATCACCTAAAATGTGACAGGATGAAGACAAGTGTCGAAGCCTGAACGGCACACAGTCTCTTAGTGGTACCTGTTGTGTAGATCAGTATGGTCTAGAACTTTCTGTGATGATGGAAATGTTCTCTGTGCTGTGCAGTTGGGGTGCTACCTAACACCTATACACATGTGTGTATCTATATACACATATATTTTCTGGTAGTTTTACATTTAAACCTTTGAGGAACCTCCACATTTTTTCACAGTGGCTACACCAATTTGCTTTCCCACCAACACAAGGGTTCTCTTTTCTCTCACCAACACTTGTTGTCTTTGATAATAGCCATTGTAACAGGTATAAGATGATAATTTCATTGTGGTTTTGATTTGCCTTTCTCCCTGATTAGGGATATTGAGCATCTATTCATCTTATCTGTTGGCCATCTGTGTATCTTTAGAAACATGTCTATTCAGATCCCCTGCCTAATTTTTAGTTGGGTTTTTAGTTTGTTTTTGCTATTGAGTTATAGGAGTTTCTATTATTTTATTTTTTGAAGACTTTATTTGAGAGCAAGAGAGCACAAGCTGGAGGAGTGGCAGAGAGAGAGGGAGAACCAGACTCCCTGCTGAACCCTGGGATCATGACCTGAGCTGAAGGCAGATGCTTAACCAACTGAGCCACACAGGTGCCCTGATTTATAGGATTTTTTATTTTTTTTTAAAGATTTCATTTACTTATTTGACAGGGAGATCATAAGCAGGGGCAGTGGCAGGCAGAGGGAGAGGCAAAAGTAGGCTCCCTGGCTGAGCAGGGAGCCTAACTCTGGACTCGATCCCAGGACTCTGGGATCGTGACCTGAGCCGAAGGCAGACAACCAACTGAGCTACCCAGGCGCCCCTCCAGATTTTAAATATATTTTGGATATTAACCCTTTAGTAGATATGATTTGCAAATACTTTCTCCCATTCATCAGGTTGCCTTTTCATTTTTTGTTGGTTTCCTTTGCTATACAGAAGCTTTTTAGTTTGATGTAGTCCCATTTGTTCATTTTTGCTTCTGGGGTCAGATTAAAAAAAATCATCCAAGATTGATGTCAAGGAGCTTACTGCCTATTGGTTTCAGGTCTTACATTCAAGTCTTTAATCCATTGTGAGTTAATCTTTGCATAGTATAAGATAGTGATCTAATTTTCCCATCACCATTTGCTGAAGAGACTGTTTTTTCTCAATTATATTCTTGCCTCCTTTGTCATAAATTAACTGACCATACACCCATGGTTTTATTTCTAAACTCTCTATTTTGTTCTAGTGATCTAGATCATACTGTTTTGAATACTATAGCTTTGTAATGTAGTCTGAAATTAGGGAGCATGATGCCTCCAGCTTTGTTCTTCTTTCTCAAGGTTGTGTTGGCTATTTGGGGTCTTTCTGGGTTCCATACACGTTTTAGGATTGTTTTATTTTTTTATTTGGTATTTGGTTGGAGGGAGAGGGAAAGTCTTAAGCAGACCCCATGCTGAGCATGGAGCCTGATGAGGGGCTCAATCTCACAACCCTAAGATCTTGACCGAAGATGAAACCAAGAGTTGGTCACTCGACTGATTGCTACACCCAGGTGCCCCTTAGGACTGCTTTAAAATGTCATTGGAATTTTGAGAGATTGCACTGATTCTCTAAGTTGCTTTGGGTAGTGTGAATATTTTAATAATATTCTTCCAATCTGTAAACATGGAGTATCTTTCCATTTATTTTGTCTTCAGTTTCCTTTAATCTCAGAGTTTTCAGTGTACAGGTCTTTCATGTCTTTGTTTAAATTTATTCCTGGGTATTTTGTTCTTTCTGATGCCATTGTAAATGGGATAGTTTTCTTAATTTCTTTCTGGTAGTTTGTTTTGAGTGTACATAAACACAAAAGATTGCTGTGTACTGATTTTGTGTCCTGTAACTTTACTGAATTTAGTAGTTCCAACATTTTTTGGTCTTTAGGGTTTTCTCTCTATATAATGTCATGTTATCTGCAAAGACTGACAGCTTTATTTTTTTTCTTTTTGCCTAATTGCTCTGGCTAAAATGTTATTTATTTTAAAGATTTTATTTATTTGACAGATTACAGGTAGGCAGAGAGAGGGGGGAAGCAGGCTCCTGCTGAGCAGAGAGCCCCGATGTGGGGCTTGATCCCAGGACCCTGAGATCACGACCTGAGCTGAAAGCAGAGGCTTTAACCCACTGAGCCACCGAGGTGCTCCTAAAATGTTATTTTAAATAACATTTAAAATTGGACATAAAAGGCAAAGTGGCCCAAAGAAAAGCTTAAAACTAAATGTTGAACCCTGAGTTCCTGGACCAGCTCCCTTCTTTTTATGGAGCCCCAGTTGGGTAATGGAGGCATCAGAAATAGTTCTAAGTTACCGCTCTGGAACAAACCACCTCAAAGCTTACAGGTTCGAACAGTAATCGTTTCTCTATGGGTTGGGAATTTAGGAAAAGCTGTACTCGGCAGTTCTGACTCAGGGTATCTGAGGCATCTGCAGTTAGAGTGGGTAGAGCCAGAGTAGCAAGAGGTTAGAACACGAGGGATCGGCCAGGCATTTCTCTCTGCTTGTGTCAGGGTCTGTGTGGGCCGTTTGGGCTTCATCACAGAATGTGGCTTCAGGGTAGTATCTGTACATGGTGACACAAGGACTGCCAGCCTGTGTAGCTTGCCTGTTTCAACACACCAGCTGCGAGGTGTGTTGCCTTTTATGATCTAGCTTTGGAAGTCTCACAGCAGTACTGTCATATTAACCAGTCTTGATCTGGGGAGTATCAGACTTTACTGATCTTTCACAACTGCCACATCTACCCTCAAGAAGCCCATCCGCTGTGGGACGCAAGACCAGTCCAGGTAACACCACCAAGAAAATACCAAAAGGTAAGCCTCCCCAGGTAGAGGGCCATGGGAGCTCACGGAAGCAAGTAAGGGAAGGTGTTGGAAGTGACCTTTGAGCTGATTCCTAAATGGGACTGACATTTTGAAGGGCATTAGCAAGCCTGGAAATAATAAATGAGTGATTACTTGATTGCAACCAGAAGTGGCTAAAGGGAAGGAGTGAGCAAAGAGGCCAGAAACGTGACCCAGATCAAAGAATGCCCAACTAAGTAAGCAGTTTGGGGGAACCAGGTAGGTGTGTGCGTGTGTGTGTGTGTGAGAGAGAGAGAGAGAGACATGGGCAGAAAAGTAACGAAGGTTCCTCTCCCCTCCAGCCATAATTACCATAGGAGAGATGATGGATTTTCCTTTTTGCCAACACCCACCCTTCTGAGTGGTTTTCACGGGAGTTTACATCAGTCTCCAACTTGGAAATACCAGGTAACTAAGCAGATTTGACTTGGCTTTATTAGTTGCTCGAACCATCACCTAAAATGTGACAGGATGAAGACAAGTGTCGAAGCCTGAATGGCACAGTCTCTTAGTGGTACCTGTTGTGTAGATCAGTATGGTCTAGAACTTTCTGTGATGATGGAAATGTTCTCTGTGCTGTGCAGTTGGGGTGCTACCTAACCACATGTGGACATTGAGCATATGAGACCTAGGGCTAGAAATGTACTTTTATTTAAATAAGCACATGTGCTTAGTGTATTGGCCAATAAGGCCTAGTCGAAGGATTTGACAAGTGAAATAGAGTGGCTAGAGCTGGCATTGAACCCAGTGTGTACATGGTAGTCCAGAGTAATGGGACTAGCCATAAAGTAATGCCACCCTGATTCAGGTTTACTGGCTGAATCTGAAGGATTAATATATACCCAAAGAGACCCCTGTTGAAAAATGTTATCCAAGACCTTAAAGTAGGGAACAGTGACAAGAGCCAGCTGGGAGAAATGTCTAGGTTGGTGAGGGGTTCCCAGCTCTCTCAGCTGGGCAGGGGTGGATAGTCAGTGGCTGTGTCACCTCAGTCCTAGAAATGGTAACAGGAAATTCTTCATCCCTTCCACTTGCTCTCCAACCTGCAGTGGGTCTTGAAATCAATAATGCAGCTTCAGGTTTATTGTTTGAAACAAATTTATTCTCAGAATGCACAAAAGTAGAGGTTGAGGCTACCTTTGGGAGGCTTCCCCCCCCCCCTTTCCTCCCCCTCCTCTCTGACTGCCAGGGAGAACAGAGTTGAAGGAAACATGCAATCACGAACAATGATCAACTCTAAAGACAAAAAGGTTTGGTCCAAAAGAACTCAACATAATTAATCCAATTACTGTGAAGAGCTTCACTGAGTAGGATTAAGATATTGCAGATGTAGTGTTTCCACAGGGGGTGGGGCTCTTCAGTGCACCAAGGGGGCCTGCTTGAGGGAGATGAGGACAGAGCGCATGCGGGAGACGTCTTTGGCCTGCTTGCTGGACTTGGGGTTAAAGTCACACAGCCGGGCCACCCGTTCCCACTCAGTGCCTGGGGACGACTCGTCTATGTCGTTTACAAAGGCTTCTTCTGCTGCCCTGGAAACAACAACAAAGTATGTTGGTTTAATGCAGAACCCCTCCCCGCCCCGGGAGCTACCTGGTGGCTGCCTGGTGACAGAAGTGACTGCCTCTTCGTGCCTGACTTCCTGCATTCTGGTTTTCCAAAGAAGAACAGCCCTTGGCTCAGGTCAGACTCGGGAGCAGACATGTGGCCAGTTTTCCTAGGCACAGGGTGCCCGGACCGCTGTGTAAAATGTTGGAATACAGGTGTTGGGTTCAGGGCTCACTCTCTGTCGATACAGAGCATTAAAAAAGCAAGTCCTTAAGCCAGCTATGCACTGCCTTCATCAACAGGAGCAAAGCAGCAGGCCGGTCAAAAATGTGCACAGTAGTTGCTGTTGGGCTCTGAATTTCAAGTGAATTGAGCGACTTCTCAAAAGCCCACCGGTCATTGCACCATAGCCTCTGGATTTATTCCGAAGGCCGGGAAGGGAGAAACAGGGCAGATCAAGAGGAATTCAAGACACAGCTCCCATGCGAGCAGGCGCTGGAGACTAAAGCCATTCTGGAAGGGGGTCTGTTAGGACATTCTCCAGTTGAGCTGCAAGTTGGCCATTTCCCCTCACTCAGGGCACACTCTCGAAGGGGCTGGGCTGAAAAGCCCATCCAGGTTAGCTGCTTTGGGGTAGGATGCTGCTCCAACCGTCTTTCATGTCAGCCCACCCCCAGTTGGGAACTACCTCGTGGGAGCTACAGCCTGAAAGGACAGTGGGAAGAGGAGGGAAGACACACTCTATTCATCTACTCCAACAAGCATCACGGGCAAAGCGAAAGCGATGGAGATGACTGGTCTGTGGGGACGGAGGGGTGGCACTCTCACAGGGATGGCCGTGGCAAACACTGCTGAAGCCCGGAGCCACTACAACACTGCGACTTCATGGCACACACAGTGAGGGGCAGTGAGAAAGGTTTACTTAACTGTTCTAGGCTGTAGCAAGGATGGTTTATGTTTGTGCTTAAAGGTGAAGAGAAGAAAAGAAACGAGAGAAACTTTAGGTCAGATATAGAAAATGGGAATGAGCTCAATGCAGATGGTCAGTAAGCTAGACATGCCCTTGCCACTCCGCCTACACTGGGGAACGTGCAGCTGGCTTTGCTGGGCCACCCTGCTGCCCAGCAAACCCAGACTCGACCTTTCCAGTCTCCATTTCTACTCCAGAGAGAATGTGCAAAAATCAAGCCAACACCACCTGTAAGTCCAGCATTTCACAAACCTCACTGCAAAGGCATCTGGGGACCCAGGAAACCCCGCTCTGTATTCTAAAAGGATGAACATGTCGAAGTCACAGGCCCTAAGCAGCTCTACAGACATGACCCTATCGTCCACCCATCCCGCCAGTTCTTCCTTCTACCCTCTTGAGTCCTAATTTTCGAGGAAACAGCAACAATTGTTTCCAAGTCATCTTCAGCAATACTGCTTTGAGAACAAGAGTCCTTAAATCTTGTTGCAGAAAAGATCCAGTTTTCTTGGGGAAAAAAAGCCACAGTGACCTGTATCAGACCGCTTAGGCTATCCTGACCTTAAAAAGCTGGGGCTTCTTTGTGCCCAAGTGGGGGAAGAGGCATCAGAAGCTGGCCACTAAATTTCCAACATAAACAGTTACAGGACCCCCCCCCCCCAAGTGAGACAACCTCCTCTGCTCCCAAGGGAGAAGCAACCAACCCACATGGTCTTCGGAAGAAGCAAATGGAGAAAATCCTCCCCTCACTGGCTCCTGAGCAGGGAGGCAGCAGTGGTGGCAGCAACAGCTTAAGAGACCACCCCAGGCCCAAAGCCTTCCCCAACAAGGTCACAAAGGACCCGCATTTTAAAAGGGAATCCGCTTCCTTCCCTCCAAAACCCCGAATTCGAATTCGTGGAAAAAAGCCTCTCAGAGTTAGAGTCACGCTTCTGCAAGACAATTGGTGGTCCACACCCCCAACCTTCTAACTCTTAGGCAATCCCCAGAGTGCCAATTTGAAATCATTTAGAAAGCAGAACAACTTGTGACATAACAGGAGCATTAACTCTAAACAGAAAGAATCAAAACAGGAAAAAATTAGTTTTGCAACATACACATAACCAATCACGTCAGCGAAGGGTTGTTTGTAGAAAGCTTCATCTGCCACCCTAGACAGCAAGAGGTCCAAAAGGCAGGCAAGCAGGCAGGAAAAAAGAGAGAACATTGAGAAGCAGAAACATCTCAAATCCGTAACAGAGGCACTGTGCTCCGGGCACTGCTCGCCCAGCGAGGCTTCGAGCACCGGAGACCCCTGCAGACAAGGTTCCCGCTGGCCTTCCCCCCCGGGGGTTCTCCGGAGCACGCCCTGCCGGGTCCTTCCCCGCCTTCTCCCAGCCACCGCGGGCCGCTCTCGGCGCCCACTTACAGGTAAGGCCTCGCAGAGCCACTGCGTCCGAGCAGTGCGCTCCTCAGCCCCGACCACCTCGGGCCGTGTCCTCACCGACACTTTGCACGTAACAGGAGGCCTGGACAGGCAACAACCTGCCCAAGCGAGGTGGCCCCAGAACTGCCCGGCAGCCATGCACCGGGAGGCTGTCTCGCTGGGCATCGACGCTGCCGGACCCGCTATGCCCCGAAGGCAACGTTTATCTTCGCTTAGCTGACTCCTGCCCCGCCTGACTGGACGGGATCCATTTTCCGTGTTCCAGGAACAGAGGTGGTCACTGCAAAATCCCCACCTTACAGGAAGAAGTTGCTGGACACAACTGTAGCCAGGGGCTCTGGCTTCCCATCTGTCCCTGGAGAGGCTGGTCTGCTCAGTCCACGCGGGACCACACCGCTGTCACAAGGACACCGCTGTCACAGGGTGCAGGCCGGGAACCGGACCTTCGCTTAACCCTAACTCTTACCCCGGAAATGGGGGCATCCTGGGCAGAAAACTTCCCACCCCAGGGGACAGGCTGGCTTAAACCTTAGTGGCCCAGGCCAACCCACTCCATCCACTGTTGGTGGGCAGGAAACCGCCCCCCTCCAGGAGTCCTACCCTGTCCTTTGCCAGGTGGGTTTGGGGTACAGGAGTAGAAGGGACATTTTTAAGGAGGATCATGCCTGCTTATTAACCTAGGCTCCCTTCATTATTTGAAGGGAAATTCTAGTTATTTTCAGTTTATTTTTAAACTCACACATAGCCTTCTTTCTTTCCCCTTTTGGTTGATACATAGGTGGTAGTTTGTGGAAATTTAAAGAAAGCAAAAAGAACAGCCCGATTTAATTGAGTCAGCAGGAAAACAGAGTTGTTTGTGGGCAGAATAAGGAAAGGCAGGCCAGCTTGTAAACCCATAATCCCTTTAGTTTACACAAAGGGCTAAACATCAATTTGAATTTGTGCTTGCCCCTACTGAATAAAGGTTGAATGACTACAGTCAAAGCATCACTAAGACAACAAAAGCTTGACTGGCCGCTTTCCGGCCTTTGCCGCCAACCCCAGGGCTACCCCACCCAGGTTACAGACAAATGGAGGAAACAGAAAACCCTGCTCACCACAGGCAGCCCCTCTGCTCTTCACGGCCAGAGGGGCCTGAGAGCAGCAATCCTCAGGGAAGCCTGTGGGAAACGGGGGCCAGACGGCAGGATGCTCAAGCAGTGACGAACATAAATACCCCCCAGGGGGCGTGGAAAAGTTTGCCATCCCGGAGAATCATCAGGTTCCCCAAACTTTTATAAGTCAGTCTTGAGAAAGGCACACCAGAGCTCCCTGTGAAAGGGAATGTTTCTGTTACTGTTCACAAGGGAACGTGGTCTGGGGCTGCTCTCAGGTCAGCGCTGTCCTGACTGGTTCCGGTGGAGAGTTTGGTTTTTCCCACAGGCTGGGAAAATATAATTCATGGCTCTTGTACGGCAGGATTTGGGCCCTGAGTTGGGATAAAAGGAAGGAGATGCCAACTGCAGAGGGACACCAGACTACAGATGCCACGACGGCAGGGTCAGCTGACTGCCGTCCGCCCGCTGCCCAGCACGGTGCTCGCACAGAGGTGTTCCTGAGGTTTTAGGTCAGCGCATCTAGAAGGCAGGAGGCCTGGTGATTCGCTCCTAGAAACAGGCCCTTGCTCCCCACATCTCTTCTCTCAAACTGCTCCGCCTTAGCATTGTGGGCCCTTAAACACCTAGCTGCAATAAAGTCACCTGCCGGAAGACACACCTAAAATGAGCACTCTTATTTTCTCCTGAGAGTCACTCTTTACCTACAGAGTTTTTACATATATAAACGGACTTACTCCTTTAGTCCCATGGGACGCCGTTCAGCAAGTCGAAAATGGAGGGGGAGTGGTCAGCAACGTCAAAATCTCCAGGGAAGGGGGAAACCATTGGAAGAAGTCCCCCAGGGTGGCTCTGAGTAGCTCCCGCCCCAGCCCACGAAGGATAAGTGGAATAAAGTGTCAAAACCATCCCTTCTATCCTGGAACCCTGGTGACAAAGGCCAGTGTGCCACTAGTTTGACACAGAGTCCACCCTATGCTTCAAGGTCTCGGCAAGGGATCTGGTTTGGGAGCAGCCCGACATTCTCCGTGAGTGGCAAGTTTGGAACTTGGGAGGTTCCTCTCTGAGACCACCCCCACCCCCTTCTACAATTCTGAGACAGGAACCAAGGCCCTAAGTCCATGCCTGGGGGGACTAACCCTTGGAGACTGAGCTCCTAGAAACAGGTGTGCTTCTCTGCTCCAAGGACAACAGATGCTGTTCAGACAGCCCCCTTCTTTACAGAAAGGGGTACAGTTTAGCAAAACTACAATCAGAAGCCTATTTCCAACAGTCATTTTTTAAGTCTGAGAATCTATACGTCAGCTTGTCTACACATCGGGGATCCTGAACAGGGAGGGTCCGCCTGCTTCTCCCAAGTACTTGAGGGCAGAAGGACTCACGGGCAATTTGCCAGGATAAACGGGGCCTCACCCAGGGCTTGCACAAAGCACCCACTCGTCTCCCTTTAGAGCTCTGAACTTGAACCCCAGGTCAGTCATCTCGAATGAGCAGAGAATAAAGCAGCCTGGACATTTCAGCACTTGAAACTGATCACAAGCTCAGGAGACACCCCGAATGCCCCCCGCCCCGAGCAACTCGAAACCAAGGGCAGAGGGTGGCCCCGCCATACTGATCACGCAGCTTCACCTGGAACCCGAGAGGCACACCTAGAGAATGCATCCCCCACCGGACATGGGCTCCAGCCTGCCAGGTGCAAGGATGGCCAACCAGAGCCAGGTAGCTGACGGCGACCGCACACGACAGCCCAGCTCTTCTGCCGCTGCTGCCCGACGATACCCGGGGCGCTGGCAAAGCAGTCCACTCCCTCTTTCCCGGCGCATTTCTAGCTAAGAGCCGCCGGAGGCAAGAGCACGTAAACCGGCTTCTGCCACTGAGGGCAGGAACCTAAGGCTCTTTACCCTGAAAACTACAAACACCCCCGGCTCAGTCTCGCCTCTCTTCCCCGTGAAGAGGCGGAGTGACGCGGAGAGCTGGGCCCCGAATCCCACAGGGCAGGCCGGCCCCTGGCCCACGCCGAGGCCGGCAGTGCTGCCTCCGCCTTTCTCTGAGCTACTTCCAAGTGCACATCAAGCATGGAAGTCAAAGACCACAGGTGCTGGCAGCGGGGCCGGGAGAACGAACGTCGTTTCTCCCCACAACTACTCTTAACCTCCGGTGAGTGAGTCCATTCTGAAGAGTATTTAAAAAATCAACTCGAGTTTTTCTTAAACATACAAGTACCCCGAGAACCCTTAATTCTGAAGTCACCATGCTGGAACATTCTTGGCTACCTGATGACACATACATTTCCCAGCTACTGGCCCCGTTTATAAAGAGCTTTCAGAAGGCAGGTTTGTATTTAGGGGAAGCAACATGACCAGGTCTATAATCATCTCGAAGGTACCGAGATCCTGGTATACTCACGAAAGTGGCCCTTCATTTCAGCGTTCAAAGGGTTCCCTTTTGCTGTTTCATACTATTACAAGTAATACAGATTAACCAAACTCTTAACCGAAGAGCTAAAGTCACTACAACTGGGGTGCCTAAAGGACAGGCTGAATTATGCTCCCGTGACCCGTGAGACTCGCAACCCTTATGTTTCAAGTACTTTTTTCAAAACCTGCAGAGACATTTCACACTACAAGAGGCAGCATGTGAGAATTATGCTGTTAGAAATGAATGCGACTCCATCTTGGAACGCAAGCAGTGCTAGTGGCACGGGGACTGACCTGTTGTTTGCTTTTGTTTTCTGCAGCTGCTCGTCCTGCCTCGCGTACCACTCTTCTAGCTCCTTTATTGCTTTTTCTTTCCACTCTGCTTCTTGCTTCCGAGAATTGGCATCTTTGAAGGGAAGGAAAAGAAACACAAATGAGCAAAACGCAAACTGAAGTTTACACCATCAATTTCTTTTGGTCTTTTTTTTTTTAATATTTTATTTATTCATTTGACAGAGAGAGATCACAAGCAGGCAGAGAGGCAGGCAGAGAGAGAGGGGGAGGCAGGCTCCCCGCTGAGCAGAGAGCCCGATGCGGGGCTCGATCCCAGGACCCCGAGATCATGACCCGAGCCGAAGGCAGAGGCTTAACCCACTGAGCCACCCGGGCGCCCCTCTTTTGGTCTTATTAAACTTACGGGGTGTGCGGGTTTGTGTCCGTGTCTGTGTGTTTTGGAGGGCTAATAGTCAGGAGGGAAGACAAAAATCCTATCTTCCCTATTTGTACATCCAACCTCTGATCCCAGTGATTCTATCCAAGTTGTTTCACATTTTCTCTCAGCCCACTGACATCTTAGTGGATTCACTTGTTCTGGGGTTTCTTTTGGGGGTAGGGAAGATACAAAGGAAAAAAGCCTTTGGTGGCACCAACTGGGGAAAAAGCAGAGGATTTTTTTTTTTTTTTAAAGATTTATTTGACAAGAGTGCACACGCATGAGAGCCTGGGGGGGGAGGGGGAGAGAGAAAGTCTCAAGCAGATTCTGTGCTAAGTGTGGAACCCGACTTGGGGCTCAATCCCAGGACCCTGAGATCATGAGCTGAAATCAAGAGTCAGGTGCTCCACCGACTGAGCTACCCAGGCACCCCAGGAGGATTCTTTAATAATTATGCTGCCGGGCGCCTGGGTGGCTTAGTTGGTTGGGCAACTGCCTTTGGCTCAGGTCATGACCCCAGAGTCCCGGGATCAAGTCCCATATCGGGCTCCCGGCTCTGCGGGAAGTCTGCTTCTCCCTCTGACCTTCTTCTCCCCTCTCATTCTCTCTCTCTCTCTCAAATAAGTCAAACAAACAAACAAACAAAATTAATAATTATGCTGCCAATATTAGTTCAGGGTGGACTGTTATTAGATACTCTTTCCAAAAAACCTTCTTACAAACTATATTTAACACCCCAACTCTGTCAATGGATGGTTTTGTAAAACACAAGGTAGCACTCTCTTAACTGAACATGGTAGAAGCACTTCTACGAAGCAAAAAGCCATTGTTAAAATTACCAGAGGGAGAGAGGATTTAGGAACCAGGGAACAGAATATAGATGTTAAGAGTTTAAGGGGACCACAAAACATCTATTCCTGCTTAGACTGCAGAGTGAGTTTGTGGCAGAGCTAGGACAGAACTAAAAAAGTTCTAATGGAGAAGACTGCAGGGGGTTGAGGTGGGGTGGTGGAATCATTAACAGTTATCCAGAAAGTTCTAGAATGAAAGAGAAAACACAAACTTACCAAGTTTGCTAGACTGCATTCTCAAATACGACAACTAGCTAAAAAGAGCAAGTCAGCAGACAGCAAGAGACGGTAGTGCAGATCATGGCTCCCGCTGCAGTTGGCATCTGAAGTTACCGAGACCTTGCTTGAAACCTGTTCTTAAGCATCCTCTCTGGCAGGTGTTTTCTCATAGACCTCTCATGTAATCTTTACAACAATCCCGAGGTCAATTCTAGACCCATGTTCAGCACTGAGAAAAACTATAGCTCAGAAAGTTTGAGTAACCTTTCCTAAAGTGGCTAAGATTCAAACCCAGGTCTGACTGTGAAGCCTACCCGTTCTTACTTCACTAAGCTGCCTCCAAGGGGAGGGATGGAAAGGAAAACAACCCTAGCAACAGTCAGTCACAAGATGGGAACAGAAGGTGATCCAGACAAGAGTTCGGACAGTGCAGAGGCAGAGCCCAAGCTGTAACTGGCATCAGGGAAGAGTAGAAAGCAGTGGCGGCTACAGTGAGTAGCCCCTTAAAGGGAAGAAATTCAGCACTTTGGGGCATTTTTAGGGCCTTTCCAAGAAAGTCTTACGGTAACAACCATAAGGCTGGGTCTGTACCACTGGAAATAGCTTGTTAGCAGCTAGAAACTTCGCCAACGTTTGATTATAAAGAACTTGTACCGGTTACTTAACAAGTGACCTATCACTCAGATTTTTTTTTTTTTTTTGAGAGAGAGATTGGGGGGGCCCACAAAGGGAGAGAGACAGTCTTAAGGCCACATGCCCAGTATGGAGCCTGACATGGGGTTTAATCTCACAACCCTGAGATCATGACCTGAGCCACCCAGGCACCCCACTCAGAATTCTTTTACTCAGATTTTCACTGATGAGTCAAGTCTATACAGCAGACTTCTGATACACGTCTGCAGCACTAAGGGGAAGTGGAATGGAGGGCGCTAGGGTGCGGCAGGAGATGCTGTGGGCTGCCAGGGCATGTGGGCAAGAAACCGAAAAATACGAAGCTTAAACTCTCCTTTTCGATAGTGGTGAAATCACTTCTGAAACATTACTTTTTGATTGGGAAGTATTTCCTTTCTTTGCAGTCTAAAGATGACTTTTTAAAAAGTTTGGGCGCCTGGGTGGCTCAGTTGGTTGAGCGACTGCCTTTGGCTCAGGTCATGATCCTGGAGTCCCGGGATCGAGTCCCATATCGGACTTCCGGCTCTGTGGGAAGTCTGCTTCTCCCTCTGACCTTCTCCCCTCTCATTCTCAGTCTCTGTCTCTAATAAATAAAATAAAAAAAAAAAATCTTTAAAAAGTTTTAATACACAAGAAACAAAATAGCACAGAAATTTACCTCTGAAACATTATTCTAAATAAAAATTATAACCATCTGCACAGATTATAGTTACTGCATAAAACCATCCCTTTCAATTGTCTTCTTGCTTTTACAGGTGTTTTTAAAAAGTGACACTGGCAATAAGAATTTAGAATTCTGGGGCATCTGGGTGGCTCAAGTGGTTAAGCATCTGCCTTTAGCTCAGGTTATGATCCCAGGGTCCTGAGATCAAGCCCCACATTGGGTTCCCTGGTCAGTGAGGAGTCTGCTTCTCCCTCTCCCTCTGTTGCTCCCTCTGCCTCCTGCCTGTGCTCTCTGGCTCTCAAATAAATCTTTTTTTTTTTTTTTAAAGATTTTTATTTATTTATTAGAGAGCGAGAGACTGAGAATGAGAAGGGAGAAAGAAAGTCAGAGGGAGAAGCAGACTTCCCGCAGAGCCAGGAGTCCGATATGGGACTCGATCCCGGGACTCCGGGATCATGACCTGAGCCGAAGGCAGTTGCTCAACCAACTGAGCCACCCAGGCGCCCTCAAATAAATCTTAAAAAAAAAAAAAAAAAATTAGAATTCTTAAATGCTTAGCTCAGCAGGACAAAGATCCAAGCGACAACACAATCTGTGTATCTGGGCAGGAGAAGAGGGAGGGAAGGCTGAAGAGTCTCCTTAGAGAGGAGGGAACACTGACAGCTGTCTTCCCGAGCAGTCCTTCTTACTGTTCACGGAAAATAAAACTATGTGAGAACGTAGTCACCAGCTAAGCTGAAAGCCATGCACACTGGTTCTCTATTTTTAGCATCTTGTGCTTTCTTGCAAAGAAAAAAGATGAAACTGAAGAAACACCTAGTTCACAGACCAATTTAATTCAATTGCAAAGCCAAATGTCTGACAGCAGAAAAGCATCCTGAGTTAAGGAAACAACACTTCATGGAATATTCCCAAAGTGCCCAATCTGATCATTGGAAAAAAAGGGGTGGGAGTAATTTTTCCAGATACCAAAGTGACCACAGTGTACTCTCGTCATGGGGAAGACAACTTTGCTAAGCTTCAGGGAAAGAGAAAGGTTGGGTTCTGTAACATGATAAATACTAGTAGTACCAGCGATGTCCTGCCTTTCTGCCCACTCAGAAGAGACACACGAAGAACAAGCAAAGACTGAAGCTACCAGCACCATGAAGACAATGTTCATCTTCTTAAAGCACTATTCAATACAGTAGCTACTAGCCACGTGTGGTTATTTATCAAATTCAAAGTTCAGTTTCTCAGTCACACCAGTCACATCTCAAGTTCTTAACAGCCACATGCAGTAGTGGCTACCACACGGGACAGCACAGATCTGTAATATTTCCATCAAAAAAACTCTGCTGGATCGTGCCACAAAGGTTCCCACAGAAGCATGCCCTTTGTTCTGAAAGCCACAGAAGCTGGGCTGGAGAGAGGACAGACTTGGCACTAACTGGGTCGTACTTCTAGGTGTCAGGTAACCCCATGTAACAAACAAGGAGTCAGTTTTTACTAATTCAGTGGTTCCCAAGAAGGACTAATAATGTTGACATTGTGGGTACACAGAAGAACATTGTTATTTCCAGATCTACAATAAAGTAGGCATGAGACAGATGATGTATCTGAAAGTGGATCAGAAATGTGTGTGTGTAAAATATACATACATACATGCTTCACTTACATACAGATAACCCAAAATGTTAATCACTGAATCTAAGGGAATGCACACAAGTTCATTTTACTCTTCTTTCAACCATCTGCTGTTTGAAATTTTATTTCAAGTTTTATTAAGTAATCTCTACACCCAGTGTGAGGCTCGAACTCACGACCCCAAGATCAAGAGTTGCACACTCTACCAACTGAGCCAGCCAGATGCCTGTGTTTGGAATTTTAATAAATAGCTGAGAGGGGCGCCTGGGTGGCTCAGTGGGTTAAGGCCTCTGCCTTCGGCTCAGGTCATGATCTCAGGGTCCTGGGATCGAGCCCCACATCGGGCTCTCTGCTCAGCGGGGAGCCTGCCTCCTCCTCTCTCTCCTCCTCTCTCTCCGCCTCTCTGCCTACTTGTGATCTCTGTCAAGTAAATAAACCTTAAAAAAAAAAAAAAAAAAGCTGAGAAAAGAATACCCCATGGCTTTATCTCCACATTGTGTCCCACCTCTGCAACCCACCTACGCACAGATACCACGTCGCATGACCTTGACCAAAAGCGCCACACCACGTACACAGTTCTTCACCGAAGCCAGGCCGGCCGGCGCTGATGTCGGTGGAACGGTGCGCACCCCATGCGACGCAGCTAAGGGGACGGAGGGGTGTGGACCATGAGGCAGGGCAGACATAAGTGGAGTTCTGACACTACCACTTCTTAGCTGTGTGATTCAAAAGCTCATCCTGGGATTCTCGCTTTCCTCACTCACGAAAACATAAAAATTTAGTTTACAGGGATAACAGAGTAGGAAAATCAAATTATACATGTTTCCTAGCATACTTCACGTTTTCTTCTTAAAGCGTTACCTTATGTTCTGCCTACGAGTGATAAATGGACTCTGAAGTCTCTCACACGGAGACCTTCAAGCTTACATAACACTCGCATAAATACCATCTCAGACTAACCCTGGAGTTGGTAACACTGATCTTACCCACAGACTAAGGAACAGACTCTGCGAGGTTTGAACCACCAAGTGCCCACAGCTGGGAAGAGTTAAGGCTGGGCCTTGAACCTACTCTCTCCTTGCTCCAAGCTCAGCACTCTCCTCCGCTCTGCTCTTCCCGAGGATGCACTTGGTGTTGGCTCTCGGAGCTGCCCTAATCCTCACAAAATCGCCTATGATTAAGCATCTCCCTGTGGGTGACCCTGTAACCCTCGGGCTGAGGAAGGTACCTTCCCAAATACTAGACAGTTATGGCTAATTCCAGTTAAAAAGGGCTAAGAGTCAAGGTCAACTACTCCACTGAAAACAGACACCCCATGACAGAGAAAGATTCCTTACCAAGGGCTTCCAAGCGTTCCGTTTGCTCTTCTCTCCATTTACGGATACTTTCAGGCTCCGATTGCAATCGATCCACTTGTGAAATAGCTGCGTAACCGTCTGTTGGACCATTACTCTCCTTAACACAAAACACAATTGTGTTCTGTCAGTACCAAACACGCCTTCCAGAAACACGCTTCATCCGCCATAGAACCACCCCGGTCATGTGTGGACGGCTGTTGTAAAATGTTCAAGGATTACCTTAAGCGCCACCACCACCTTACACGCTCACAGGGAGCTCTCAACGTTACTGCACACAATCCTCACACTCCATAAGGGAGGCAGGGTAGTTGTTACCCTGCCTGGTGATACCTGGGACAGAAGTGGGAGACAGGAAAGCAGGGGAGGTGGGTCATGGACTTACTAGGGAACAGTGTTATTAGTTTTAGTTTCCCAATTTGACACGCAGCTTATGTGGGATCTTCAAAGTAACAAAGGTAAATACACTGCACAGCAAGGCCTCGGAGCTAAAACTTCTGAATGTGATTATACAATACAGGAGAGAGCGCACTGGAAACCACCTAATATGTGAATTCTGGGTAAAAGGGAGTCCAAAAGAAAATGTGCAGCCACTAGTCACACTGAGGAAAAGAATAAAAAAGCAGGCAAATAGGAGCTGAGAGAGTAGGCATGGGGACAGGGGGACAGATTCCTTATAGTGCATAAGATCTGACCGCTAATAAACTGATAAAACTCAAATAGATTTTAATCTTTAGAAAATTTTTCACCTGTTGAACTAGGGAATAAATTCCAGGTTCACCCAACCTCTTTTTATAAAGAGGGAAGAATTACTGGAATATTAGTAACCAACTTATTGACATTTCCCATGTGTCAGGCACATTAAAAGCTTTATCTCCCAAGCAACTTGCAAAGTTTTTATTCCCATTTCACATTTGGGGAGACTAACCTGAGGCACAGAGAAATGACACGTCCAATTCACAGCTAGTAAGAGGTAGAGCCAGGATCGAAACCCCATTCTGTTTCACCCTAAAGTCTAAGCTCCAAACCAGGCATGGAAACCAGAGTCCAAGCCAGCTGCCTGTTTCTGTAATGCAATTCTACAGGAACACAGCTAGGTGCGTTCGTTTACGTACGGTCTCTGGCTGCTTTCACATGGCAGCAAGAGTAGTTTCACACAGACCTTATGACAAAGCTTAAAATGTTTACTATCTGGTACTTTACGAAAAAGTCAGTCCCTCCTTGGTTTAAACCAATTAGACTAACATCCGTCCTGCTAGTTAACTGGTTGAAGGATGGGCAGAAACCCAGGCCTAAACAAAGCATCATGCTATTTCCGCAGGCTGTAGTGACTACTTCCAGGTGATCCAGAGGGAAATGTAAGATTTTTGTTGGGTGGCTGGGAGAAGAGGAGAAACCCCCATCTTGTTCTAGATAACATGACATGCACATGAGAAGCCCAGAGGTGCTGTAGTCATTTAACCACCACAAAAAAAGCTTGAGCACAAAAATGCACGCTCAGCAAGCAGAGCCAGAGTCCTAGGGGAACTGAGTCAGAGTCCTGGTCTTCAATTATATAAACTGTAAGATTTTTTGTGTTTAAGCTAATCTGAGTTGGCAGGCAACTCAATGCTTAGTGATACAGAGGGGAAAATAATGGAAGTCAGCACAAATTCCAGTGGCCCCCCTAATACAATCTCAAAGGTTCGAATGCTGGCCCCACCGCATAGCAGCTTTGTTACTTTCAGACTACTTTGTGCCTCAGTTTCTTCATCTGTGAATAGGAACAACAGTACAGGAACCCCAGATTGGTGAGAATATTAAAGAGTAAATATAAACAGTGCCTGACACACGGGGTTTAAATCAGCCACTGCTATCATCGTCACCATGAAGGCTCATTTCTTAAGAATAAAATCAGTAATATACTAGGGCCAGGTCAGTAACATTTTAAAGGAATGATCAATGTCACTTTTCAAATCCTCCCATTTTAGCAGATAACATACCCAATTCTAATACATCTAGGAAAGTCAAAGGTGTGGGATCCTTTCTAGGTGAATCAATTCAAATCACAGGAAGACTCAACCACTATCTTTTAACAGAATCAGAGTCCTCTGTACCTGGTAGTACTCGCCATTCATCACTCCATCCACAGCATCTGCAAGACAAAAATTTCCGTCGGTCAGTCGGGACAGTCAAATGCTGGGCCAGAGCATTACCGAGGAACACAGTACTATCTGCTGCAGGTACTGAAGTTACACTAATGCTATCCCTGAGCTATGCACCTGGCACAAGTTCCCGTTTAATGAAACCAACATATGCTTATTCACAAATTATTTCACCAAAATGTGGACAAATCTGTACCAAACCCCCAGTTCCAAAGCCCTAGAGAGAGAACACCTGGATGCCTGGCAGAAGAGTCTCACAGAGCGACGGTGTTTCTCTATGAAAGTTCTGGAAAAGGCAAAAGAAAAGTGGGGCCTGGAATCATTCCATGAACAAGGACAAGCAGTTTCATGTTCAAACTAAGGTGCTTTTTTGGTGGTAAAGACTCTCCATTCTGTGCCTGTAGACCTAAGGGTCTACAGTTGAGACTTTTTTTTTTTAAGATTTTATTTATGAGAGAGAGAGAGTGTGTGTGTGTGTGAGAGAGAGAGAGAGAGAGAGAGAGAGAGAGAGCGAGAGAGCGCATGAGAGGGGAGAAGGTCAGAGTGAGAAGCAGACTCCCCATGGAGCTAGGAGCCCGGTGCAGGACTCGATCCCAGGACACCGGGATCATGACCTGAGCTGAAGGCAGTCGCCTAACCAACTGAGCCACCCAGGAGCCCTACAGTTGAGACTTCTTAAGCTAATTCCTCTAGACCCCTGGAACTAGTCTGGGATAATAAGATCTCAGCACACCAAATTAAGTCAGTATTTTCAAGAATGGAAATTACAAAAAACTCAAAGCATGGTGTACGATCCAGTCTTACCTGTACAATTCGTTCCTGAGCTAAATGATAAAGTATCTGAAAAATGTGGACATGTTCTTTTTTTAGTAAGACCTAGAGACCATCAACCCATATAGTACAAAATGGTGGTCCACAGGCTAAACATATCTACAACACATACTATTAAGTCAGAAAATGTCACACTTTCAGGATGTCTAGGTTTGGGGCTGAGGGCAGGCAGAAGATCTGGCAATCTTGGGTCTGCGTGAGAGGAGGGCAGCCTTTACATACAGTACTCTCTGGTCTATCGGCCAGGACCCCCATCCCCCCCCCCTTTTAACCCATTCTGTGTCTCAGTAATTCAGTTATCTGATCAGCCTGAGAAGTATGCATCCTAAGCCCTGCCCTGCCCCACAAGCCATCGTGAAGAGGCAGTCTGTACAGGGCTGCCCACCATCCCTCTGGGTGGCTGCTCCGCCTTCTTTCCAAGCCTCCACACAGGCACCATAAAGACTTAGCTTCCTCCTACACATTCTGTACTCTGGATCTGTTGATCAACCCATATTTACTACGTACTACCTAGGACTTGCATTACTTTATCCAAAAAAATTTTTTTTCACCTATTTGTCCATTTTTTCCCCCAAAATTTATTGCATGGGGTAGGATAAGGAAGATGAGAGAAGAGATGCACGCAGTGCCCAAAAAACTAACAAGAGTATTTGGGGGGCACATTCAATTGTTCCTCAGTAATAAATCCCTTCACCAAGAACCGCTAGCACAGACTGTGCCCAGCGGGCAGCACCCAGAGTGGCCCGGCGCGGAGCTTTGGCGACACCATGCCGGTCACCGAAGACCCTCCAGCAGTCGACCTTCAAGATCCAGATTCCTGGGTCACAGAATATATGCATTTTAAAAACTTCTAAATACAGACCACTTGCCCCCCTTTAGTGTCTCATTTATATTACTATATTACTATATTACATCAGCACATGACTGCCCCATTTCTCAGAATCTTAGTGATACTAAAGATGGAGTTTTAATTTTTTAAATTTTTGCTAAATTGATAGCAGGGGAAAACCTTAAGGTAGCTTTGTCCTGCAGATTTCTTTTTGTTGTAAGGGAATCATGGAACTGACATTTGATTTTCTTCTTTACTGAATTGTCCGAGTTTTGCCCATTTTTCTATCTTTTGCTCTCTATTCACTTTATATTATTTGTCCTCTCATATTACAAACATTCCCCTATTGTCATTTTATATGGTTTCTTCTGGTACTAACAAAACAGAAATGTCTCTTTAATCTACCCGGAATTTATTTTTGTGTAAGATAGAAAAGAGTCAGATAACTTTGACTCTTAGAGCTTATAATGGCTAGTATGGCCAGGCCTAGTCCTAAATTCTGGTTAATATATTACATTTAACACACCAACTATCCAGTTAATATATTCCAGCCTAGGGCCATTCCCAAGAGGAGAGCCTTTGATCACTACTCCATACACAAAACTAGAAGCAATTCTCATCACATACCTCCTCCTAAGTCACCACATGCTGCCTGTCCTTTAGGACAGAAGACACATCCAAACCCACTGGCAAGTGCTTTGAGCTTGTATTAGTTATTGTACTGAGGAACACCTGGCCCAAGTCAAAGAATTGCCTGTTGCCACGAAACATGCAGAAAGACAGTTAGGGCCTTGATTTATTAGGACAACTAAGCTAAGCAACCTGATGCTCCAGAAGGAAACTTTCTAGGGAATCTCAGGAACTCCAGAGAGAAACGAAGGCCAGAATAAATTTCCTGAGAAGAAAGGCATTTTGTCCCAAACCTACCTTCGACTTTCCATGGTGCCCATCCACTGGAAGTCAAGCAGACGTGGGTCTGAATTCCAGTGGAGACATCTACTAGCTTGCTACCTTAGGAACACTGCTTAACGTCCATGACGATTTCTTATCTGAAATAGGATGCCACTACTTGGGCTGCAGTTAGCGCGTGGATCGGCGGCTACAGAGAACCAGCAAACAGTAAGTGCACGGTACTAATTAGCAAGCGTGGAATTTCCCTGAACTTCTTTCCACCACTGCTACCAAGAAAATTACTCTCCTCCTCCAGAAGGCTTTCCTTTAATTCCTGTGCCTCTCTCCCTCCTCCAAGGAAAGACGTGTCACAAACAACAAATGGTGCCTCACTGCCATACTCTCTCAGTAGCTCCTTAATCACCTGTTTTTCTCATCCCTCATAATTGAGGGCTTTTCAACAGCTCTACTTATGCTGCCTCTCTCCTGACTACTTGCTCCTCCTCAGTATCTGAGCCACTTCACTCGGCTGGTTACCTCCCACCTCTAAACTTACCTCTCTTCTCCAGATCTCCTAACTGAAGGAGTCACCCAAGGCTCGGGCCCTCTGGTTTTTGCCTGCTCCCGTCCTACATGGGAGTTTTCCCCAAGGCCGCAGCTCAATCTGTTCAAGTCTCCTGCCGATGTTCCTCTGTATAGTAATACACCCGATACTGGGCTCCCTCCTAAAATCTTTTACCTCAGCACACTCCAAAGCCTACAGGCTTTGTAATGTCTCTCTTTCTACTCCCAAGGAATAAGAGTATAGCCAGGTACTGTGGCAGTAATATACCAAGTACTGTGTGTAAGCACTTTACAGGTACTAATGTAATCCTAGTAACCTTATGTGGTATACATCTGTACCTTGTATAGATGAAAAATGTAAGGCAGGGCAGTGGTGGTTACCTAAGTCGCCCGAGACCACAAAGTTAAACTTACACTCAAGCAGTCTAGAACAGCATAGAATCTCAACCAATAGAGTGCCTCTTTTCAAGGAAAGAAAGTGTCCGACTAGTTCTCTAATCCCCAAAGGAAGTGCTGACCATGCACTACTGCCAACCAGAGGTCTGGCTTTCAATCACTAAATGCTTAGTTCACTAAGAAAGTCCTTCCTAGAAACTAAGTCAGCAATCACCCCTTCCTTCCCTTTGCTGAAAGCTTAATGCACAAGGGACCTGTGGATCCAACTCTACCCTCCCCCTTTTACCTCTCCAAACTGCCTATCATCAAGATTTGTCATTTCTCTAGAGGACTCTTGGAACTGTATTTTTGTTCATTCCTTTGTGAGTATCTACTAAATGCCAGACACCCTGCTAGGCACTAGGGATACAACTGTAAGCAAGAGTAACATAGAAAAGGACAGTTTTCTAATTATGGGTCCTGACTCTCCCAACTCTGTCCTACCCAAGGCAGCCACACTGCCTTTCAGAAATGACAATCTCTTGTCCTATGATACCCCTGCTGAACCAACTGCAACGGCATATGGTACAGTCTACGGTTAGGGAGACCGGGGGCATAGCCCAGACCTCACCCTTTTTTCTTAAGAAAGTAATTTCTCTGCAGGACTCAAGTTCTTGTACTAAATGAGGGAAGGAAACTAACAATCTAATAAGTAAATTTTACGATTCTCAGGCAAATGTTAATAAGCACCACCCAACAACAAACCCCTACTGACTTAAGGCCAACTTCATTTCCCAGCCACAACCCAGTTCAGTCCAACCTGCTTGCTGTAATTTGCATTTTCAGGTGTATCATGTTCTTGTGTAAATTCTTATTTGGGAGCTAATTTGCTTAGGAGATAACATGGTGCAGTATAAAAATTCAAGAGGCTGCAAATGAGCATTCTCCCTATCCCTGTTCACAAAAACGGTTCTGCCTGGCTGGCACAGTAATTTGAGATTTCTGAGTCTGAATGCTTTCATAAGTACAGCAGGTTTCTCTCATTTATGTTATCTGCCTGGCTCCTTAAAGGTTTGAGGTTAGAGTAGTACAAACACTCGTATCTGCCCCACCAGTGCCCTATTCTCTTTTAATTAGAATTTTTTAAGTAAATGAAAACCCAGGTCTCATTTCTTCCAGCTAATTTCCTACTTCCTCATTCTACTGAATAGGTCTCTTCCACTCATCTTTTCCTCCCACTGTAATTCGAAGCATCACACACAGGTAAGGCATTCAGAGGTCAAGCTGGGAAAAGGCCACGCTACCCGCTACACTCTATTCACCTTTTGAAAGACTAGTTCAGCCTAATCTTAAACTCTGCTTAGGCAACAGTGCCTACCAAAGCTGTAGCTAGAGGAAGTAGAGCTCCAGAAATCCTGGCCATAATCCCTTCCACAAATGGTAAAACTCTTATCCTTCTTTGGCTGGAGTTTCTTCCTTCAGGGTTAGACCACCTTCCTTGAGTTCCCTATTCAGGCTTCCTTCCCTCCCCATAATCCAACATTCTGTACACCTGAAGTGCTTAAATGCTGCATTGCATTGCCATTTTTGTTTGTATATATCTCAAAAACGATACTACTATTCTCATTTTTTTCTGCCCCCCTTTCCTAATAACTGGTCTGTGCTGGGCTCAGGCTTGCCTTTAAGTCTGGCCAAACTGCGCCAATGCGGCTGTGTTTCAGAGGCTAGGCTCAAAGCACAGCAAGCGCTCAATGAAAAGTTCCTGAACTGAACCGGCTTCTTCAACCTCTTCAGCCTGTCACCCCATATTCTTTGCTTTCTCGCTCTGCCCCGTCCGGAAGCACTCAAACATACTCATACCACCCGACCCTAGGTTTCTGCTATGACTGAGCCGGGGTCTCGTTTCCTCCTTGCACTCTTCCTTAACCTCCGGGTTCAGCAAGAAACAAGGGTTCACAGAGCCCTCAGACCCACTCTGGGCCGAGTTTCTTTACAAGCCCTCCCGCCCCAAACGCGGCCGCGCTCTCACCCGGACCCCCTGGCGGCTCGCCGTGCGGTTGGGGCCCGGGGGCACCGCCGTCCAGTATGGCAAAGGCCTCGTCGTTCTCGATGCCCGCAATCTCGCTCTCTTGCTGCGCCAAGAAGGCCGCGGCAGGGTCTTCTTCACCGGCACCGGCCACCCCGTTCCCCAGCGCGGGGCCGCCGGGAGCGCCGGCAGGAGCGCCGAACGGATCTAGTTCAGCCATGGCGGACAGTTCAACGGCACGGACACCGACGTTGAGAGATAAGTCAACCGACCCACCAACACCGCGCCCCGCAGCGGCAGCTGTGGCGGCGACCGCGAACCGACGACAAGCGGCAGGGAGAAGGCGGAAGCGGAAACCCTGCCCCTATATCCGGCTAGTGTAGGCCGTGTAGGAGAGCCGAAGGGATAACAACCAATCAGAGGACAGCGATCATTCAAGAACTACCCAATCAGCAGGAGGAGGGGCGGGCCCCCGAGGAAAACTCGTGACTCGGGCCGCCGCGGCTTTGAGGGTGGTAAACGCAGCAGGGCCGGAGGGAGGCGGAAGTGGCTTGACTTAAAGCAGCCTTCCCGGCCTTCCATTTGGGGCGGTCTTGACTCCGGACTGCCACCTTTGAGGAAACTCAAGTGCCAAAGCCGGAGGTGAGATGGAGTGAGGGCGGCAACGATCGATCGGTCGACTACCAAGGAGGCAAGCTACCTAGGCTTTCTGAATCCCCGTTTCCTCGTTTGTAAAATGGGAACGAGCACCCTGCACTGCTTCCCTCCCAGGCTCCTCAGGAAGACTAAATCCTTTCACGGCTTTGTACTGGCTTTATTAAAAAGTTTGTATTTGGTAATTCATTCACCCCGCCTGGATTATTTTCCCTTGTAGAGCCGCCCGACTTAAACGTAATTGATTGAAATCCGCTCAGATTTTTTTTTACCCCCGCCGTATGTTTATAAAAAGGGGACTCAACTTTCCAAAGCTCTTTTGCAGCCAGTACACCTTACCAGGGCTAGACGGAAGTTTCTAGAACTGGAACACTGCGTAGGGATCACCTAAAAATTTCATATGGAAACAGGCCCCAGTATAAGGGATTAATCACGCCAGGGAGTGGTCAAGAAGAAACCCAGGTTCTCTGGGTACCTCGGTAATGGATACAACCTCTTGTAAGTACTATTTCTCTCAGCTAAGGAGAGCAGGAGCTTTCTCTAAAATTCCTTCAGTATTTTACCTCAGGGGATTTTGTCTACCCATAAAATATCAGTTAACTGTGCTCTTGCCGAGATAAGCAATGGCCAACAGGACGACCTTTCTCCTTCACCACCACCCCCTAAAAAGGAAAAAAAGTAAAGACCAACCAACCAGAGGTCAAAGTCGTCTCCAGAGATAGTCAGTAAAGGACAGAAAAGTGGTCTTTAAAAATATGCGTGTATCTTTAAAGACAAAGAGGTAATTATTTGCTTAAAGCATGTATTTTTAGTCACTTTAGGTACAGAACGTAGGAAAGTTTTGAAGAAAAACAGTTAAGAAACTTAAAATTTTAGTGCCTGCATTTTACTCAGTTTTCTCCTCTTCTTGTTAAATGCTTATCCCTAACTTATCAACAACATATGATGTAGTTTCACATTCATCTTTTCCTGGAAACAATCTCTCTTGTTCTGAGTGAAGGATAATAGGAAAGGATGACCATGAGAGAGTCCAGAGAAGACAGTGTTGGATGCTCACAGCGGTAGTAGCTGAAGGACAGAGGGCACTCACTCCTGAAAATAAATGGATACAGCTGAAGGCAAGTGTGGCGTCGACTCAGGGAGGACTTGAGTGCCCAGGTGAAGATTATTTCTGAATTTCACGGGCTGTGAGGAGCCTTTGAAAGACTTTAAGCAGGCAATGACTTAGAACCTGTTTTGAAAGAATCTTCTGGCAGCTCAGGCAGTGTAATCATATGGGAAGGTTCTGAAAGCAGGGAGGTCAGGAAAGGTGCTGCGGTGAACCTGAAGGGGTTTGGAGGAGGCCGGTCGGAGGGCGGTATTTCAAGAACAGAGCAGTGGGCTCTGATGGAAGGTAAATAATGGAGGTAATGTACAGAGAACTTGGTAACTGACAGCACTTAGGAGGGAAGAGATTCACAATCAATATATTAAAGATTTAGAAAGAATGTGAGCAGGGGGAGGGGCAGAGGGAGAAGGAGAATCTCAAGCAGATTCCCTGGTGCTGAGCATGGAGCCCGCCACGCAGGGCCCAATCTCAAGACCCTGAGATCCTGACCTGAGCCAAATGAGGCTTAACAGACTGAGCCACGTAGGCGCCCCCACAGACAATATTTATAGCTTAGAAAACCATGAACAGAAATAGCTACAACAGGAAAAGCCAGTTGAGTAGGATGAGGCAGGAGATAAGACGCAGACTTCAGTGTGGCTTCTTACGGAGCACAAGAGACCTGTGAGATACTCAGGAGGCATTCAACAGGATATTGGAAATCAGTCTGACATTTAGGAGTGGAGGCTCTAATTCTAGCAATGGTGGGCAGAGTTGCCCAGGGCTAACTCTTCTGCTGAAAATAACTAGAAAAGCTGGGCAAGAAGTTCTCAAAATCTGACAGCATCAGAGGACTACCAAAACAGTGAGGAAGTGTGGGCCCAAGTTCTACAAGAGGAGGATAGGCCAAGAAAAATGATCCTAACATTCCAAGCCACTTTTTCTCTCAAGGACATTGTTACTTCTAAAAGCTGAGAAGCTGAGTAGAGCTTTCAATAAGGGTGGGTGGAGGGGTGCCAGGGTGGCTCAGTCGGTTAAGTGACTTGCCTTTGGCTCGGGTCATGTTCCCAGGGGCCTGGGATTGGGCCCTGCATCGGCTCCCTGCTCGACAGAGAGCCTGTTTCTCTCTCTGCCCCTCACGCCGCTCATGCACGCACGCTCATTCGCACGTGCTCCCGCGCTCGCTCGCTCTCTCTCTCTCAAATCAATCAATCAATCAATCTTTGGGGCTTGGGGGACAAGGCTGGGAGGAGAAAATAGTAGAGGGCTTACCAAAAAGGAAGGACCCTGGTAACTGTTACCAGGTTTTTAGTTGGGATCCTGCAGGGCTACATAGCTGGAATCATGGTGAAAATTGACTAAATTACAGCTTCAAATCCTATAATTCCTTGATTGAATTAAAATGATCCAGGCTTTCTAGTGTCTTTAGCCTAGAGCTGCCTGCCAAAAGCAACAGTAAATTCTCTCCAATAGAAAAAATTTTATCCAAAAATAACTTCAGCATGAAAAGACAAGGTGCTCAGAGACATTTTGAGAGACAGACTTAGAATAGAAATTCCAGAGGATTCAGATAATGGATTTATCAGACGTTATATCAGACAAATATATCAGACGTTTATCAAATAAATTTTTTAGCTTTAAAATAGCCATGATTGAGTTAAAGAAATTAAAATAGAGAATTTCAACAGTTTAAGAATGTAAGAACTAAAATTTGTAGTATCTGTTATTAACAATTCAGTGGATGAATTCAACAGTGGATCAGACTTGGCTGAAAAGAGAATTAGTGAACCAGAAGATAAAGCACAAAAGTATCCAGGCTGAAACACAGAAAGGAGCATAAACATCATATGCGATATGAGGAATAGGTTTTGGGTTTCTTTTTTAAGGTTTTATTTATTTTGGAGAGAGAGTTTGTGTGCGCGTGTGCTCCCTATCGAGCAGGGGCGGGGGACTGGGGTGTGAGACGGAGGGAGAGGATCTGAAACAGAATCTGCAGTGGAGGCAGAGCCAGACGCAGGCTCAGTCCCTCGATCCCAGGACTGTGACCGGAGCCAAGACTAAGAGTTCGAGGCTCAACTGACCGAGCCGCCCAGGTGCCCCAGGAATAGGTTTTATAAACATGCAATTTTAGCTAGAAGGAGAAGAGAAAGAAGGGAGCAGTGTTAGAAGACAAATTGGTAAGAATTTCCCCAAATTGATGAAACCAGGCCACAGTTTTAAGAATCACTGTCAACTCCAAGCAAGAAAAAAAATACCCTCCCAACAAAATGTAATGAGCACTGGGTATTATATAAGACTGATGAATCACTGACCTCTACCTCTGAAATAATACATTAATGTTAGTTAAATTTAAGTAAAAAATTAAAAATGCCTTCCTAAAACAATTTTTAGAAAATTTACAGGCCTCTTGTGCATTTTTAAATTGACATCTGAATTTTTTCATAACTTAATTAATTGCAAGGATGTAATTTCTAATATAAATACTGATCCTTTCAAATAAAACTGTTGCATTGCTCTTTAAAAAGTATCCAATGGGGGGGCGCCTGGGTGGCTCAGTGGGTTAAAGCCTCTGCCTTCTGCTCAGGTCATGATCTCAGGGTCCTGGGATCGAGCCCCGCATAGGGCTCTCTGCTCAGCGGGGAGCCTGCTTCCCACTCACTCACTCTCTCTGCCGGCCTCTCTGCCTACTTGTGATCTGTCAAATAAATAAATAAAATCTTTAAAAAAAAAAAAGCATCCAATGGTGTCTACGTACACCATTTGTTACTATCATCCTTTAAAAAAATACATTACAGGGCGCCTGGGTGGCTCAGTTGGTTGGGCGACTGCCTTCAGCTCAGGTCGTGATCCCGGAGACCGGGAATCGAGTCCCATATCGGACTCCCAGCTCTGCAGGAAGTCTGCTTCTCCCTCTGACCTTCTCCCCTCTCATTCTCAGTCTCTCTCTCTCTCTCTAATGAATAAAAATCTATAAAAATAAAAAAATACATTACAGTCTTTTATTAACACTAAAAAATTTCATAGTCTTACCTTTGCTCTTTGATGTTTTTGTGCTTGTGCTCCTGAAACCATAAGGCTCTTAAAATTTTGTTTGGGACTGACATAATTTTTAGTAGTATACATTTAATCAAATAGCAAAGTAACCAGAAAATCTTATAATTATTAAATATAAAATGTAAAATTGTATTAGAAATTCCTGTCTTAGGGCGCCTGGGTGGCTCAGTTGGTTGAGTAACTGCCTTCGGCTCAGGTCATGATCCCGGAGTCCCGGGATTGAGTCCCACATCGGGGTCCCAGCTCCGTGGGGAGTCTGCTTCTCACTCTGACCTTCTCCCTTCTCATGCTCTCTCTCACTCTCTCTCTTTCCTAATAAATAAATAAATAAAATCTTTAAAAAAAAAAAAAAGAAATTCCTGTCTTAAAGAGCTAGATCGGCTTGTATTATCTATTGCTGTGTAATAAGTTATCTTAAAACTTAGCACTTTAAGGTAACAAACATTATTTCACAATTTCTGAGGGTCAGGAATCTGGGCAGGCTTAACTGGGTGGTTCTGACTAGGGATCTCTCATAAGGTTGCAGTCAATCTGTTGGCAATGGCTGCAGTCATGAAAATCTTGATGGGGAC
Organism: Nasua narica; assembly: GCA_028533885.1. Classification (NCBI taxonomy): domain Eukaryota; kingdom Metazoa; phylum Chordata; class Mammalia; order Carnivora; family Procyonidae; genus Nasua; species Nasua narica. Next base: position 49,307,360 of record CM052813.1, on the reverse strand, counting down.
AGGATAACCACTTTCGAATCGAGGTCACTCACATGGCTGTTGGTTCCTTGCCACATGAGCCTTTCCAAAATGTTGCTTAGGACACAGAAGTTGGCATTCTCTAGAGTGAGTAACCGAAGAGAGAATGACCAAGACAGAGGCACGACATCTTTTAATAGCTTTATTGAGGTACAATTCACATCCCATACAATTCACCCATGTTAAAGTGTACAATTCAGTGGCTTTTAGCATATTCACATAGTTGTGCATCCATCACCACTATCAATTTTAGAACATTTTCATTACCCCCAGAGAAATTTTACACTGCATCTTGTCAAACCCTCTAATTCTAGGCACTAAGTTTCTACTTTTGTCTCTATAAGTTTGCCTAATAAGGACATTCCATGAAAATGGAATTATACAATATGTGGTTCTTTGTGACTAGCCTCTTTCACTTAGCATAATAGTTACAATGGTTGTCCATGTTATAGCACACATCAGTACTTTGTTTCTTTTGATGATTCAATAAGATTCCACTGTGTGGATATATATCATTTATCCATGTATCAGTTGATGGATATTTGGGTTGTTTCTACTTTTTGACCATTATATATAAACATTCATGTACACGTTTTTTATGCACATGTGTTTTCATTTCTCTTGAGTATACATACCTAAAAATGAAATTAATGGTAAACCCCATACATATATTACTGGGTCATATGGTAACCCCATGTTTAATCATCTGAGAAACTGCCATACTGTTTTCTAAAGTGGTTACACCATTTTACATTCCTACCAACATTGTATAAGTTTTCCATTTTTTTTTTTCACATCCTCACCAACACTTATTTTTATTATAGTGATCCTAGTGGGTATGAAGTAGCATTTCATGGTTTAGATTTGCATTTCATTGGTGGCTAATGATACTAGCTAGACATCTTGTCATGGGCTTATTTGCCATGTGCACATCTTTTTTGAGGAAAGGTCTATTCAGATCCTTTGCCCATCTTTTAATTTTTCTTTCTTTTTCTTAATTTTTTTTGGTTTTATTGTTGAGTTGTAAGAGTTCTTTATATATTCTAAATACAAGTTCCTTGTCAGATACGTGATTTCCAAATATTTTCTCAATTGTGTTTTTTCACATTCTTGATGGTGTCCTTTGAGGCACACTTGTTTTTAAACTTGATAAAGGTTATTTGTGTTTTTCGAGTAATATCTTAAGAAACCATTGCCTATCCAAAGTCATAAAGACACTTATGTGAGAATGATACTTTTTTTAAAATTCAAAATCTGGACTAAAAATGGGGTCACTAAAATTTTAAACACATTATAAAGATCAAAAAAAGATATAAAACAATTGTATGTTAATAACTTTGAAAGTCTACATGAAAAATTCCTAGAAAATGTAACTTAAAAATAACACAAGGAGAAATAGAATTGAATATTCCTATAACTAGTAAAACCAGTTTAATAAACCAAAATTCTTCCCACAAAAAAGACTCCATTTGCTTTTGTCAGTGAAACTTGTCTTCCCATATTCTTCCAGAGAATTTTAAAAAGGAGAATACACTCCAACTGATTTTATTGTAAGCACAGTCTTGATACAAAACCCAAAAAAGACACTAAGAGAAAGGAAAATTACAGGCAAAATCATTCATGAATATAGTTGAAAAAACCATGAGTGGGAGTGAGATGGAGTAAGCACATTCTTCCCGGTCTTTCCCACTGAATGCAGCTATAAAACCTAGCCAGAATGCATGGAGCAGAAGTTATTTGAGGACTCTGAAGAGTAAATAGTGGCAGGCAAATTGGGGAAGAAGACCAAAAATATGAAGCACTGAACTGGCACTGAGTATACTATTTTTATCCTCTGGTTCGTCTGCCACCTGGCCTCAGATATGGGCACAGTTATGAAAGTGGATGGCAGGCAGAGTGGGCTAAGCGAAGCTCCAGCTTTCTGGTGGAGAGCCAAAAAGAGGAACCTCAAGGAAATGAACAGTACAAGGGAGATCACAGAGGGAGTACCTTGGGACGTGACCCTGTAAAATTTGTTCACAAACTTCTGGTCTCAGCCCTGAGCTGTAATTAAGTTGACCTGGTCTTAATCAGTACATAAGACTTTGAGATCTGAATTTTCCACTGTTCAGGTCCCAGACTGTGCACTGGGTGGCGCACATGTAGAATAGATCTGAACATCCCTGCAAAGTCTTTGAAAATTGAAATGAAATGAAATTCTCACCAGAGTCCACAACAGTGGTTTGGAACTTATGGCCTGAATCTGATTAGGTCAATTGCTAATTGCAATTACTAATACAAAAATATTAACATTCTTCATATTATTTAAACAAGAGCCAGAGTTTCACAGCCTAACACTCAAAATGTTTAATATATATTCTCAAACTTGGCAGATGAATAATTAATTGGCATATGAGTAAGGAAAATCTCAACTCACAAAGACAGTCGACACATGTCAATACCAAGATGACTTAGACATTGGAATCATTTGACAAAGACACTATTATAAAAATGCTCTAAGAATCATAAACACCATTGGAACAAAAGGATAACTAGAAAGGTTTCAGTAAGGAAATAGAAAATACAGAGAATAACAAAATGAAAATGTTAGGACTGGAAAATAAGAAAACCCAGAAATTAAAAACTCACTGGATATATTCCAAAACAGAATAGAGATGACAGAGAGAAAAGTCAGTGAACATAACAATGAGTATAAATAAGTCTGGAAAACAGCTGAGGAAAAATACAACCCAAAAATATCCCCAGGGACCTGTGCAACAATAAAAAAAAGTCCAGCGTTTGTTCGGTGCAGAACTGGAAAAATGTTTGCAGTAATAACAGCTGAAAACCTCCCAAATTTGGCAAGTGACATAAATCTACATATTCTAAAAGCTCTGTGAACTTCAAATCAGATAAAGCCAAAGAATTTGTCCCCATACACATCATAATAAAACTGCTGAAAACTAAAGAAATCTTCCACATAGCTAGACAAAAACAAAACATTCAGAGAAGCAATGATTTGAATGAATGTTGAAATCTTGTCAGAAACCAAGAAGGCCAGAGGCACCTGGGTGATGCAGTTGGTTAAGCATCTAACTCTTGATTTCTGCTCAGTTCGTGATCCCAGGATCATGGGATCGCCCCACGCTTAGCGTGGAGTCTGTTTGAGATTCTCTCCCTCTCCTTCTGCCCCTCTCCTTGCTCATGTTCTCTCTCAAACAAACACACAAACAAATAAATAAAATCTTAAAAAAAAAAAAGAAAAAAGAAACCATGAAGGCCAGAGGAGGTGGCGCAACATTTTTAAGGTGTTAAAAAAACTATCCAGCCAGAATTTTCTATCCCGTAAAAATAACCTCCAAGAATGAAGATAAAGACATTCTCAGAAGAAGGAAAAGTAAGAGAATTCATGGCCACTTGATGTGCTCTAAAAGAATGGCTAAAGGAAGTTCTTCAGAGAAAGGAAATGACACCAACATGAAAGCTAGAACATCAGGAATGAAGGAAAAGCAACAAAAATGATAAGCATCTGCGTAAATATAATAGACCATTCTTTTTCTCTTGAGTTCCTTAAAATATATTTGATATTTGAAAGCAAAAAAAATATAACGGTGTCTGATGGGGTTTTCAATGTGTGTAGATGTAATATACAAGATAAATATAAAGCGTAAGCGTAAAGGGACCTATATGGAGTAGGCTTTTAAAATTCCACTTGAAGTAGTAAAATATTAATTTTAAATAGACAATGAAGTTCAGTATGTATACTGTAATTGCTAGAACAACCACTAAAAACTTTATACAAGAGACATTGTCAAAAGACAATAAATTAAAATGGAATACTAAAAAATATTCAAATAACCCAAAAGAAGGCAGAAAAGGTGGCAGAGGAATGACAGAGGGAGGAAATGGAAAATGAATAATAAAACAATAGACCTAAATCCAAGCATATCAATAAGTGCCATTAAATATAACTGTTTTAAACATACCAATACGAAAATCAGAGTTTGTTAGAGTAACAAGATATGAACCAATTACAGTGTGTCTACAAGAAACTTCAACATGATATAGATTAAAAGGATGGAAAAAGATAAACCATGCAAACACTAATATCAGACAAAGTAGACTCAAAGCCAGGAAAATAACAGGGACAAATGCATATATTACCCAACGATAAAAGGATCAATTCACCAAGAAAACATTAAAATCCTAAATGTGTATGTAAGTAACAACAGTTACTTCAAAATACATGATGCAAAAACTGACAGGACGAAAAGGAGGAACACAAATACACAATTATAGTTGGGGACTTCAACACTCAGAAAAATCTATAGAACTAGTACAAAGTCAACACCATCAACCAACTGGATCTAATTGACATTTATAGGACACTCTATTCAACAATAACTAAATATACATTTTTTTCCAAGTACACATGGGACATTCATCAAGACAAACCATATCTGGGGTCATGAAACAAACCTCAACAAGTATTTCAAAGGACTAGGAAAATAGTGTATGCTCTCTGACCATAATGGAATTAAAGTAGATACGATGATCAGAAAGATATAAAGAAATTTCCAAAACTTTGGGAATTAAACCAAACACTTCTAAATAATCCATGAGTCAAGTCTCTAGAGAAATTAGAAAAATATTTTTAACTGAATGAATGAAAATACAAATATAAAGTTTGTGGGATGTAGTCGAGATAGTTTTTAGAGTGAAATTTATAGTAGCAAATGCTAGTATTAGAAAAGAAGATCTCAAGTAAATAAGCTTCCACCTTAAGAGACTGGAAATAGAGCAAAATAAACCCAAAGCAAGCAGAAAAAACAATAAAGAGCATAAATTGATAAAATTGAAAACAGAGAAAGAGAGAAAATTAATGAAATCGAAAGTTGGTTCTTGGGGGAAAAAATCAATAAAATAAATCTCTAGCAAGACTGAAGAGAAGGTGCTCGCTTCGGCAGCACATATACTAAAATTGGAACGATACAGAGAAGATTAGCATGGCCCCTGCGCAAGGATGACACGCAAATTCGTGAAGCGTTCCATATTTTTCCTGGGTGGCTCAGTTGGTTAAGCGACTGCCTTTGGCTCAGGTCATGATCCTGGAGTCCCAGGATCGAGTCCCATATCGGACTCCCGGCTCTGCGGGACGTCTGCTTCTCCCTCTGACCTTCTCGCCTCTCATTCTCAGTCTCTCTCTCTAATAAATAAATAAATAAATAAATCTTTAAAAAAAAAAAAGACTGAAGAGAAGACACAAATTACTGGCATCATGAAGTACTCTGCCACATTGAAAGGATAATAAGAGAATATTATGAATTACTCTAGGCACACAAATTTGGCAACGTAAGGGAAATGGACAAATTCCTGAAAGCCACAAACTACCAAAACTCACCAAAGAGGAAATGGATAATCTGAATAGCCCTATAACTAAAAAATGGAATTTGTAGTTAAAAGTAATCTCCCCCCTCCCCCCCACAGGCACCTGGGTGGCTCAGTCTTAAGCATCTGCCTGTCTGCCTTCCACTCAGGTCATGATCCCAGAGTCCTGGGCTTGAGCCCCTAATCGGGCACCCTGCTCAGCGGGGAGCCTGCTTCTCCCTCTGCCTGCAGCGCCGCCTGCTTGTGTTTATGCACTCTCTTTCTCTGTCAAATAAATAAAATCTTAAAAAAAAAAACCCCAAAAAACAAAACCTCTCCCCCAATGCAAAACAAAAACCAAAAACAAACAAACGAACAACAACAACAAAAAAAACCAGAACAAAACAAAAAACCGTCACGACCAACAACAAAGCAAAACCAAACTCCAGGACTAGGTAATATTGTCAGTCAGTTCTACCAAATATTTAAGGAAGTAACACCAATTTTAAGCACTATCTCCTGAAAAAAGAGAGACAGAGAGAGAGAAGGGAACACTTCCCAACTCATTTTATGAAGCAAGCATTACTCTGTAACTAAAACTAGACAAGGGGAGTACCAAAAAAGAAAACTATAGGTCAATATCCCCTAAGAACATAGATGCAAAAATCCGCCCCAAAGAGTACAGTCCCCAATTTAATGATGGTCCAATGTATGATTTTTCAACTTTATCATGGAGCAAAAGCAGTATTCATTCAGTAGAAACTGTATGAATTTTGTATTTTGATCTTTTGCCAGGATAGTGATATGTGGTACAATGCTCCCCAGTGGGGATGGCTCCAGATCACAAGGGTAAACCACCTACCTAATTGGAACCATTCCACACCCATACAACCGATCTGCTTTTCCCTCTCAGTAGTCAATAAATCACATGAGCTCTTCAACAATTCATTATAAAATAGGCTTTGTGTTAGATGACTTTTTCCAACCGCTAGTTAATGTGAGTGAGCGTGTTTAAAGCAGACCAGGTTAAGCTATGATGTTTGGTAGGTTAGGTGTATTAAATGCACTTTTGACTTGGATATGGTTTATTAGGACATAACCCCACTGTAAGCTGAGAAAGAGCTGTATTTTTTTTTTTAAGATTTCATTCATTTTTGACAGAGAGAGAGAGGGAGAGGGAGGGAGGGAGAGAGAGAGAGAGACAGTGAGAGAGGGAACACAAGCAGGGAGAGTGGCAGAGGGAGAAGCAGGCTTCCCACTGAGCAGGGAGCCTCAGGCTCCATCCGGGTCATCCCACCCCAGAGCCACCCAGGTGCCCTGAGAAAGATCTGAATTAGCAAATTGAACCATCAACATATAAAAAGAACTGTATATCTTGACAAAATGGAGTTTATCCCAGGAAGCAAAGCTGGTTCAATATTTGAAAAAATCAGGGGCACCTGGGTGGCTCAGTGGGTTAGGCCTCTGCCTTCAGCTCAGGTCATGGTCTCAGGGTCCTGGAATCGAGCCCCGCATCAGACTCTCTGCTCAGCTGGGAGCCTGCTTCCCCCTCTCTCTCTGCCTGCCTCTCTGCCTACTTGTGATCTCTCTCTCTATGTCAAATAAATAAATAAAATCTTTAAAAAAAAATTTTGAAAAACAAATCTATGTAATCCACCATATTCACAGTCTAATGAAGAAAAAATCATGTAATTCACACAGAAAAAAATTTGACAAAATTCATGTGATATATTTACTTTTGTTCAAAGATGTAACACTGATCTTTTGGAAGTAAATGTGGAATGTCTTATGTCATCCTTTAAATGGTGTAAAATATGCAACTAGACATGGGATAACGGAGCTCCTTCTCACTAGTGAGAAAGGTAAAAATGCAAAGCAGACATACTTGGTCCTGGGTATTTTCTAAAATACTTTTTTTTTTAAAAGATTTTATTTATTTATTTGATAGAAAGAGAGCACACAAGGAGGCAGAGCAGCAGGCAGAGAGGGAAGAAGTAGGCTTTCCGCCGAGCAAGGTGCCTGATGCGGGCGGGGCTCAATCCCAGGACCCCAGAATCGTGACCTGAGCCAAGGCAGATGCTTTAACTGACTGAGCCACCCAGGGGCCCCTCTAAGAGTTTTAATAACTCTTGAATATTCTAATTCGGAAATAAATGGTAGGTAGGTAGGTAAGCATAGACTTGCCGTGATTCTGTGGCCAGAATGAAATAAGACACTATGACTGTCAATGTTTCTGAGCCACATCATCTTTGTTTTGTCCTCACAGAACCCTTCTTTCTCTGACAACAACTGAGAGCAGAAAAGGCAAGGTTATTAAGCAACCGTCATATAGTAAGCCCATGAAAAGATGCTTGGCATCATTAACCATCAGGGAAATGTAAATTAAAACCACAATGAGATGCCACTTTGCTCCCAGTAGGATGACTGTATTTGGAAAGGCAGATAATAAGAAGTGTTGACAAGGACATGGAGAAGTTGAAACTGCCATACATTGCAGGTGGGAATGTAAAATGATGCATCTGCTTTGAAGAGAGTCTGGCACTTCCTGAAATAATTAAACAGTTACCACAGGATCCAACAATTCTACTCTGAGATATACACCTAATGGAAATGAAGACACATGTGAACACAAAAACTTTGACATGAATGTTCATTGAGCATTATCATACCAGCTAGGAAGTGGAAACAACCCAGATGTCCATCAATTAACTGATACATGAATTAGTAAAATGCGATATATCCATAAAGTAGAATATTACTCAGCCATAAGAAAGGAATGAAGTACCAGCATATGCTACGACATAGGTGAACCTTGCAAATATCATGCTAAGTGAAAGAAGCCAGGTAAGAAGTGACATACTGTATGATTCTGTTTTTATGAAATGTCTTGGATAGGCTAATCCATAGAGACAGAAAGTAGACTAGTGGTTGCCTATGGCTAGGAAATAAGGGAGCTAGAGAGTGACAACTAAGAAGTTCAAGTTTTGGGGGGTGTAATGAGGAGGTTATAAAATCAATTGTGATAATGATCGTACAACTTTGTGAATATATTAAGAGCCATTAATTGTACACTTTGGTTGAATTGTATGGTAGGTAAATTATATCTCTATAATAAAGGTTTTCAAAATATGTCATCATTTCATTGTGTTATTTAATATTTCCAAACAACCTAACTTGGACAAAAGTACCCCAGTTTTTAACACCAGACTTCACTTCTTAACAGAAACACTGTATGAATAAGAAGAAATGGCAAATCCTTCTTTGGATATTGGTGTCTTGATGAAAGGAGACTTCACTGACATCAGTTTACACCCTTGTGTGGCACCCTAAGGCAGTACATCCTAGGAAGCTGTGGAATGGGTAAAGCGTGCTGTGTGTGTATAAAGTGTTTGAAGAATAATTTTGAAAGGGAAGGTGGGAAGGAAAAGAGAACTAGAAGGAAATCACCATAGGTGTATTCTCAGGTAGATTGATTTTAGGAAAAAAGTTGGAGATCTGGAAACTGATTGCCTAAAAACTGTGCATGTCTGAATTTCCCCTGGAAAGACTTCATGTTCCAGAGTTTGAAGACCTGAGTTATAGTTCAAAAGGCTTGTCTTTCAAGACCACAACCTCTACTATGAATTGCTAAAGCTTCCCTTGTAGCTTAAAGCCACGATTTTGACCGAGTCCTGCATTCGGCTCTGCCAGCCTCCTCAAGGTGGTAAGCCTTGAATGTTTCAGGCTTATGGTCTGATTTTAATGTGGGAAGGGCTTAGGAAGGAAGGAAGGGGAGGAAGGAAGGACAACATGGGTTAATATATCAAATTATAATACTACCATGCCTAAGATCTCCCTTTTTAGCAAGGACCCTAGTGATTCTGCCACAGGCAGGAGAGGCCAATGCTGCCCAGTACTGCAAGAGAAAGAATCGAAGGAGAAAAGGACAAAGAGGACAAAGTGGTCAGGAGTCAGTTCAGTAGCATGGTAGGAGCAGAAGACAGACTGAGTTCTTTAGAGATTGATCTGGAAATGATAGAGCCAGAGAGCAGAGACATTTAGGATGCTCAACTGAGGGAAAAGAGGGGCAGATAGCAAGAGGTGGGCCTCAGAGTTGAGGAAGGTTTTTTTCTAGAAAAAGAGAAACTTGAGAATATTTATGGAACAGAGAGAAATTATCAGGAAGGGGATGTACAGAGAGAAGGAATGGAGGGTCCTGAGAAGCTGTGAGGTGACAGAAGGGAGAGCCAGGGGAGGGGGATCGACGTTGAATCGTGGAAAGACACTGCTTCCTCTGAGAGGCAGGAAAGCAGCAGCAGCTCTGGAGAGAGTTTTGGCGGACGGACGTGGGAGTGTCTGTGGAGCTCAGATCACATGACCTCTCTTTCTCTGGAGATCTGGTGGCAGGATGAGAGGTAGGCAGTTGAGAAAGAGGAGAAGAGTGGGGCCTCAGGGCACCGGAGAGGACTAGAGAATCAGCTGTGGAGAAGGCAGGAGTCAGATCAGCCTGGTGGGGTGGGGGTGGGGCAGCTGGGCCGAGTTGCCTGGATGTGTAAGACCCTTTTGTACTTCCGGCTCGAGGGGCTCGAGGACGCAGTGAGGTGAGCAGAGCTGGGGGTTGTCTAGTGCAGAAGAGGTGAGAAAGGTGGGAGACAAGCCAGAGAAGAGAGGGTCAGCTGTGAAGTCCAAGGTCCTCACCTGCAGGGAGCAAAGTAAGACTTGGGCAGAAGGTGGGCTTTGAAGCAAGTGGCTACTCAGCAGAGAGGTCAAAGAGATGACCTTGAGTGGGTCGAACAGGACTGAGAGGGAAAAAGAAGCGTCAGAGCCGGTGTGAGCCATGAAGCTATCTAAACTGTCCTGCACTATCTAATCCAGTAGCCACGAGCCTCCTGGGGCCTTATGTATTTGGTTTAGTCCAAATTCATTTGTGCTCTAAGTGTAAAATATACATAGTACTCTGGAGACTTAATATGGAAAAAAAAGAACGTTAAATATCTCATTAATAAATGCTTACACTGTTTATTTATTTAAATAATATATGGATCTATTGGGTTAAATAAAATATATTATTAAAATTAATCTCACCTGTTTATTTTTACCTTTGTAGTGAAGCTTCTAGAAAAATTTAAATTACATGTGTGACTCGTGTTATATTTCTCTCGCACAGCACTGCTCTGGACACTCCCTTACTGGGGCATGGATTGTCTGTGTTGTGCCTATAGCCCCAATACCTGGGACAAGGACTACAGAGAGAGGCCTCAGGGAATGGGGTGTGTGTGTGTGTGTGTGTGTGTGCGAATCAATGAGTAGATGAATAAGTAAATTCATGAATGAATGAGTGGATAAATGAGGTTCCTATATGGTTTTCAAGGACTCGGTCATTTTCTTCTCAATTGTGGAGAATTATATATCAGTACACCACTGGGTGAAAGGGAAACAGAGATAGTTAGAATTGAGGCAATCTCACTAAGGCTTTGAGGGAGGAAATCTCCAAGAGCATTTTAGGGGACCTTATACTTGATATAAAGGTTCAAGAAACCGGACCCTTGCCACACTCCTTTTTTTTCCTTTAAAAAAATGTCTTCTTGTAGCACCTTAACAATGCCAGGGACTGTCCTAGGTATTCTGCACATATTAACTCATTAAACTTCACATCACCCTAGGAGGCAGGCACTCTCTCCTTTGCAGATAAGGAAACTAAGGCACAGAGATGTGAAGTAGGTTGGCCAGGACTACCCAGCAGGTGGTGGGACTGGTACTTCAACCAGGCAGACCGGCCCCAGTGGCCACGCTCCTAGTGACTACACCATCCTGTCCTCTCGCCTCATCCCCAAGGTTCTCCCCAACAGAGATACAGTAGTCCCCCCTTATCTGCAGGGGACCCATTTCAAGACCCCTTGTGGATGCCTGAGACTGCAGATAGTACAGGGCCCTCTATATGCTATGTGTTTTCCTATACACACATATCTATGATAAAGTTTAATTTATACATTAGGCACGGTAAGAGATTGACAGCAATGGCGAATAAAAGCACAATTTGAATATACTGTAATAAAAGTTATGTGAATGTGGTCTCTCTCTCTCAAAATACCTTATTGTGCTGTACTCACCCGTCTTGTGATGAAGTGAGGTGATAACGTGCCTACGTGAGGAGATGAAGTGACGTGAATGGCGGGGGTGTTGGGACATGGTGTAGGGCTACTACCGACCTTCTGAGGATACGTCGGAAGCAGGATCATCTGCTTCTGGACCACAGCTGACCACAGGACGCAAAACCACACCTAAGCGGCCGGGGGTGCGGGAGGAGAACAGGACTACTGCCGAGATTCCTTTTTTCTCCCTTTTCTGATCTCTCCTTCACTCCCAGTCCCTCAGGCCCTGTATTCCTGGAGAAAGGTCCTGGTGTACTTTGCTTACTGAAAACGATTATAAGTAACCCCCCAACTTGCCCACCACTAAGACACAAACACACCACAGCTGCACAGTCAAATACAACAGCCAAGTGACCCTGCCTCCTCTGTTCCTGCCGTCCCCACCTCTGAGCCTTTCCCGCACCATTTTCTCCACCTCCCAACCCCCAATCCCAGTCTCCTGTCCCGAGCCTGGGACTGGCCCTCACCTGCCTTCCTGGACAGACTCGAGGGCAGCGAGAGCTGGAGGAGCCCGAGGCTTCCTAACTCTAAGCAAAAACACTGTAACTGCCCGTCTCGTAGACGCCGGCGAGGTGACTAGGGGGGCAGAATGGGGGCTGCTCAGACACCACCTTGGCCAGTGCCCAGGAGACGCTTCAGTCCCACCCGCCAGGGACTCCATTCCATCGGCAGCTTGGATCCCTCCAAGGACAGGATAGCCCTGAACGTCCACCCGCCGGGAGCAGCCCTAGCCCAGGTTCTCCACTTCCAGGGCCAAACAGACTGACACTAAGAAGGAACCAACAGGCCATCTTCCTCTCTCTCTCATTAAATTGTGAATAATAATGCATTTACTTATTCTCCCACTTAAAAAGTTGTTTAAATCCTTTGAAGAATCTTGCAAGGTAGCTTGGCTAGACAGCAGGCAGGGCAGTCCAGAGCCTCTGGTGGGGGGGCCAGGGTCTTCCACTCGCCTGTCTTTTGGTCCAACAAGTAGGCGTTTGGGTTGATGGTGTAGTCCTTTGTCTGGACGTCGCTGGCCGTGGTGACACCCCCGCACACGAACACTCTGCTGTCTCCAATAGAGCAGATAGCATGGGACACATCCAAGGGGCAGTTGTTGGGCAAGAGAGGCACCGAGGTGGTGGTCTTGTTGGCCTTTATCTTCTGCAGGTTGATTTCTACGCTCTGCCGGTGGCTGTGTACACAGAGGATGTTGTCCTGATGGAAAGAGAGCAGGGGCCGGTGGTTGAACTCGATGGGGAAGGTGATACACTGGACCACATCCCCGGTGTTGGTGTCAAAGCAGTCCACCACTCCGACCCGGGAAATATAGCCCTTCACCAAGCAGCGGCCCGTGACAATGTACAGGTTCCGGTCCCCCTTGGTGATCACGGCTGTGCCATCCATAGGGATGCTCATCTTCCCTGCCAGGCACCAGGCCTCCTTGCGCTCATCGTAGCGATAGATGTTGGAGACATAACGCCTTGGGGCAATGCTCCCACCCACTGAGTACACTGTCCCCCCGCAGGTCACCATGGTGTGGAAGACGAGCCCAATAGGCAGGTCCGGCAACTTGGTCCAGGAGTTGTCATCCATGTCATACCGCCAAGCCGTCTTCAGCCCTGAAATCTGCTCAGTGGTCCCACCAGAGATGTAGATGTAGCGGCCAGCAGAGGTGGCACTAAGTGCTGCCGCCCGATAGGGCATCTCTGACAGCTTCAACCACAGGTTCTCCTGGATGATGTAGGCAAACACTCCATCATTGAACTTGCCGTGGGCCTTCTGGCCGCCCAGGATGACCACCGAGTCGAGCAGGGCGCCTTTCCGCTGGTAGCTCAACAAGCTGGATGGCCTCTCCTGCTTTCGGTCCACGAGGACACTCTCGATCAGGGTCGCATGGGCTGAGCTGTTCTCCATGCCCATCAACTTGTTGCTGGCAAACATCAGGGTCTTGTTGGAGACGGCATTAAGATTGATGTAGTTGAAGAACTTCTTGAAATACTTCTCCCGCTCATCCTTCCGGAAGTACACCCAGTTGATGAGTGCGCTGAGAGCCTGGTCCTCATTGAGCACGTGCAGGTTTTCATCTCGGAGCAGGCGGCCAAAGATGACAGGGGGACAGCGCATGAAGTGCATACAGCCCTCGGGACTGGCCCAGTAGTGGAAGTTGTCACGAATGCCAGAGTAGGCCAAGTCTGACACCTCCTTCAGCTCAAACAACTCAGCCAAGAAGAGGTAGCGCAAGCAGTTCGCACGGCGGATGGACTTAATCAGGAAGTCGTTACAGTGAATTCGAAGGCGTGGTGTGTTGAAATACTGGGCCCCGCGAAGGAGCTCCTCCACGTTCTGCTCCGAGATCACCACCTTGCCACTGTAGAAGTAGTCTAGGAGCTGGTCCACCGTGGCCGGACTCAGGTAGTTGGGGTCAATGGTGATGAAGAGCTCATCGGTGGTCTTCATGTCATTGCTGGAGATGAGGCTCTTCACCAGTGGAGACACGGCAGCCAGCACGTTGCGATGTGCAAAGAAGACATGGTGGTCCACAGTCAGGGCCATGTCCCAGTACTCTTTGCGTTTCCTCTGTTTGTTCAGGTTCTGCAGCACGAAGCTGTTGTAGTTTTTCTCCGTGAATTCCAATTTCATGGTGCTTCTGGCTGGCTGAGGCAGAAGATCAGCAGCGGGTACTGGAGAACAGACGTTCTCAGGCCTTTGGGATTCAGATTGATGGTTGTTTGCACAGCAGTTGATCAGGGAGGAGGGGGGCTGGGAAAGAGGGTGATGTCATAGAACGGATGAGGTCATCACAATGCCAGCCCCTGAGGCATTTCTCAGAGGCACAGGACCTTTCTCTCCTCTGATGGCTCCAACCTGTCAAGGCTAGATCCCCTGCCACCACTTAAAGCCCTGGGCCTAGAGCTCAGGAGAAACTCAGAGATGGGTTGCAACTCTTACCCGGGCCTTTTAAAACTCAGTTCAAGTCTATTTCTGGAGTGTCTGGGTGGGGGTGGTATAGGAAGGGAAAAGGGGAGGGTGGAAGAAGAAAAGAGATTTTCAGATCTAGAAAGATCCTTCCATGTACAGGACAGAAACAGGCCCAGAGAGGAGAAGGGACTTGCCCAAGATCACACAGCAGGTTGGAATCAGACCCCCGGAAGCCAAGCCTTTTGTAACTCAGTATTCATCTTTCCGGGAAGCTCCTAACTACCTAGCTTTCCCCAGTCTCTGATTCTTAGGCCTCAAGGTACCTTTCTCTGCCAAAGCTCCTGGCCATCAGAGAAGAATTTCAGGCTCTGTCCTTTGCCTTCTGACCTTTGTAGCCATGGACACCATTCTTCTTTAAAATGGAGGGAGAGGCCACTGGCTGCAGCAGGGATAGAGGAGTTAGCCACACACTGGGGAATGGGAGGGCCTCTGAAGCCCTGATGATTCCAGTTCCACAGCAAACTGGAACCTTCTCTCCACATTTCCAAGTCTACAGTCATTCAGCTTAGGGGGCTGTGGTGGGTCAGCTCTCTCCGTCAAGCGTCGACTTGGACAAGCAGCTCAGACTCCCTAACCTTCAGTTTCCTCATCTGTGAGATGGGAGTAATAGTAACCACTTCGACGATTATTAAGAACTTAAGTGAAAAAACGATTAGAGCGTGTTAAGTACAATGTTTGGCTCGTAGCAAACGTTCAATAAATGTTAGCTGCCGTTACTTTGTTGATATATTAGTTCACCCAGCGCCGGTGTCCTTGGCTTCTCCCTTTGTACGTAAATACCTGTTGTTCTCTGGCTGGTGTTTAGTGGTGGTGGGGAATCTGGAATCCCTCCGGAATCCCGCGCCCCCTTTGGGCGGGCTGCAGCAGCCCGGTCCCGCCACGCGGTGGAGCTGGAGGGCCATCTCCGGCCGCGGAGGCGCGGGCGGCCGCGCTCCCCGCGCTCGCCCGCCGAAGCCGCTGCCCGCGGGGGCAGCAGCGCCCCCTCCCATCCACCCCAACCCCCGCGCCGCGGGGCTCCCTCGCGCCCGGCGCCCAGTGGCGACTGCAATGCCTGTGGCAGGGCCTCCTATGTCCAGCACAAAGCCGCCTGTGCCCGCTTTACAGGTGGGGTGCGGAGCTCGGGAGAGGAGCCGTCTGACTCGGGCGCCCCGCCGGGTGGGTTGTCCGCAGACTCCGCCGCCCGCCGGGGGGGGGGGGGGGGGGGGGGCGTCCCCGAGCGCCCGCGGCGCGTCTCTGTGCTGCCCGTGCCAAGGAAGGGCTAAGGGTTAGCCGGAGCCCCCACGGAGGGCGGACGGCTTCTACGGAGAGTGGAAGAGCCTACGGGCCTCACCCCGGTCCAGCCTTGGGGGGCTCCCAGCAAGGGGCTCAACTCGAAGGCCTTTGCGACGACGGCCAGATGGTCCCGAGAGAACCTGGGCCCCAAGCCCCATTCCCGACCCTTAGGTCGTCCTTAGCGCCCCTACAAGGAAGAGTGGCGCCTGCAGCTTCGGGAATGGGAGCCTGCCCGCTCTTTCCCTCCCCGTCTCCACCTCATTCCTCCATTTCAGACCTGGCTTTTTCTTTGGGGATTTGGCAACTTGAAAGCGATTTAAAAGTACTTACGTTTTAATGCTGAATCTGTTCACCTTCATTCCTGAATAGTATAGAGGCACTCAGTCTCTTGACAGATCTCTGCACAAGGTTAAGAACTGTCTTTCCCAGGAAAATGCTTAGATTTCAGCCTCTCCACCAGACTAGCTGTGTGGTTTGGGTGGGTTCTTCTCCGTTTTCTCCACGTGAGACTGACTGAGCTCCAATGGCTTCGCCACCCCTGATCTCGCGAGATGTAGCAGCCGTTTTGGTACAGGTGAGACCTGTTGGTGTTGATCCCAGACACCTTTTCATTTCCATTGGCGTCCAGGCCTGCCCTAATGAGAGGCTGGCCGACCTCAGCTTCCAACCAAGAGTAGAGCCTGGGGTCAGACCTGTTTTTGTACCCGAAGCTTTGCCCCCACATCCTGGGGGCATTTTGGTGGAGGAATGACTGTGCCCCTTTGCTTTTGTTTCAGGCGCCAGAAACACCAGGGCAGGAAGGTCTCTCCAGTTGACAAAGTTGGGTATGGGGGTGCCATGGACCTGAGAAGATCCAGTAGACTTAACTCCACGTGCCAGACCTTGAACAGCTGGACAGATTGCAGCCCAGAGAGGGGAAGGGCGCACAACTGAGAGCACAGGGCTGGAGCTTGGAGCTGGGGTTCCTGACTCCTTCCTCTATTCGCTGGCCACAAAAGGGAGCTGGCAATCTGGCTTGTCCTCTGCTCTTATTGAACTGTGGTAGTTGCTGTCTTTAAGAAATGCATTAAGGAGGGCCGCCTGGGTGGCTCAGTGGGTTAAAGCCTCTGCCTTCAGCTCAGGTCCTGATCTCAGGGTCCTGGGATGGAGCCCCACAAGGGGCTCTCTGCTCGTCAGGGAGCCTGCTTCCCCCTCCACCCGGCCTGCTTGTGATCTCTCTAGGTAAATAGGTAAATAAATAAAATTTGGGGTGCGGAGGTAAATAAATAAAATCAGGTAAATAAAATCTTAAAAAAAAAAAAGAAATCCATTAAGGAAGTAATATTAGTGCCCACCTGCTCAGCTGAGCTTTGTTGCCTGGCTTTTCTTCAGCCTAGAAAGCTCTTCTGGTCAGCTCTTATCCTTCTCCAGCCAACTGGGGAAACAGATGCCAGCCTCAAGAGCTTGGTTGCGTGCCAGCGTCCATGACCTGGCTATGTGTGTGTACTGGGCGTATGGTCTCCTTGGGAGCTACCAGGAAGTTCACAGACTGGTCATTCAGTCCCTGTGGCTCATGGTGGCCGCGCAGGTGTGGCCTCAGACCCGTCTTAATTCTACCTGCCCTCCACTCCCTGCCCAGCTCAGCATTTTGGGCTTAAGAAGACGCCCTAAGGTCTAAGTCCCTAATAGTCTAACTTTCTGGGAAACATCAGTTGACATATCATTTTGCTGGAAAGCCCTGAAGATGAGTATGTTTTAATGATACGCAGATTGGCCTGAGCTAGAAAGCTCAGGAACTGCCCCTCTGTTGTACCTCTAACACTGGCTTTCTCCCTTCCACTTATTTTCAGCTGGCCACCTGGCTTCCATGTAGTTTTGGCTGGCCACGGCTCTATTTCGAACTCATGGCATCATCATTTTTTTAGTTCCACCGGCAAATTCTCTTTCTCATTTCTTAGCTCAAATGCCTGGTCCATGGCCAGCCCAGGGATTGACTGCCCTTGGATCACATGTACTTTAGTCCAATCAGCCGAGTGAGGGTGGGTCCCACGGATGAAAACATAGAGGCCAGTGGGGTGCAAGGTACAGGGGAGAGGTTGGAGGGACTCGGAAGCGAGTTACCTAAGGCAGGAACTACGAGTTACGGTTACCTTACTCACCAATTAAGAATCGGGCATGAATGACATGGAAGATATGACACAAAAGAGAAAGATTTTATTGTTGTTTTAGCCCATATCCCTGGGTGAAAGGAAGGGCACAGCACGAGGCTGCGTTCACAGCGCAGACCTTCAGGAAGCGCGTTCCCTGACTGGCCTGGTGGGACTCAGTCTCTCGGGCGGCAGCCCCCGTCTCACCGCTTGGAGAGGCCCTGCTTCCCCGACACCCAGCGCGGCGTCCAGGTCGGTTCCTCCCACACGACCACGTGAAATCGTTATGCAGGGGAACTTTGTATCGTGTGAGGCCCAACAAAGAACCAAACTGGCGACTCTAAGCGCCCCCCACCCCCCGGAACGTCTCCCTGGAACATTTGGGCCCGTCCCGCATTCCTGGAGGGAGCGGCGCACAGCTGCCCCTGCAGCTGCCAGAAACAGGCCGGGGCTCCCGCCCTGCAGCGCGGGGAGGGCAGAGGCCGGAGGGCTTCCTCTGGGGGCCCTAGTGAGCTCACACTCACCCCCACGCTCACTGACTTCATCCTTTGGTCGCTTGGCTGGGAGCCCAGGCAGTGTGAGGGGCTTTCTCCCTGAACAGGCCCTGGGCCACTCGCCCAGGCGGGGGAGGGGCGGCTTTCCGGCCTGACTAGAGGCCCCAAGAACCGGGAGGCACACGGGGAGCTCTGAGATGCCAGAGGATTTTAAGAAAAAAGGTGGGAGGGGGACAAGGGCAGTGGTGGGTAGTGGTACTTTGCTATTTAAAGTATCGGAGAGAAGGGAGAAAATGTAAGGAAGTGAAACTTTTCTCTCCATTTGTTCTTTGGCATTCCCATCAGAGAATTCCAGGAGGCATGCAGATGACATCATGTCTTACAACCGAGAAATCTCGATCATTCTGTGAACGGCAGTTTCTGCCTGTCCCATGTTTCCAATGGAAGCTGCTTTATACTTACGTGTTTAAAGCTGTTTTAGGTTACATTTAGATGAGGGTTTAATAATCTTAAATATCTACCAGAAGTAGATTACAATGCATGAAGATCACATAAAATGAACTTCACCTCAAAGCATCACAAACATTTGGAATTAGAAAAAGACCAGGGATGGATATTAGAAATGTACAAAAGTTTGCTTAAAAAAAAAATAATTGTGGTCTAGGTAACCATCAGGGTAAAGGCTTCATTCAATAGGCTCATTCCTTTCAATAAGAATAAGTTCGTACAGAACTGTATATCCAAGTGTGTGTGCAAGAGACACTCACAAGCATAACACACACAAGCACATACACCCCCAGGGACAGACACACAGCTGAGTTTTTGTTGTTCTAGGCACTTCGTATCCATGTTAAGTCGGCCACGTTCCCATTACATTTAATGAATTACTTCTTTGGAGGCAGGACATTTTCTTCAAAGAAGCCCTGGTTGACGACATTCCCTGCCGGGAAGTATCGGGCCACCACAAAGGAAGACCCGTCGCTTGCGGATGCCTTCCCCACTCCCATCTTCTTTGTGTTCTTCCACACCATGGCTGTGAAGTGTCCTGGAGGGGCAGGGGGAGAGGGAAACGGGTTAGTGAGCAGAAGGTGGAGAAGGACGTTTGCAAGGATTCTTGAACCCCTGCACCATCCTGTCAGGCTCGGGACGCTTGAGCTTCACGCACACCAGTCAGAGGCTGGACACACACAACACTCCGCCTGCCTGAGTTTCCGAGGCATCGGGTCCTTCCTCTCCATCAGCCCCACAGACCATCCTCACCTCACCGTTTCCCGAGGCCCAAAGGGACAACAAAGCCGAGTGACCCCAACAGTTAGGATGCCATGCCGCCGGCACCTGCCTCCACTCCTCCCCGCCCCCCAGACTGTATTCTTCAAGGTCGCCCATGATCGCCATGTTTCTCCCCAAAGATCACTTTTTGTCTCTCTCTTACTTGATATCTCAGGAACATTTAATAGTCGACTCCTCCCCTTTTGGAAGTACCCTCTCTTTTGGTTTCCATGATGCTGCCCTCTTTAGGCATTGCCATCTTACTGCCTCTTCCTCCTCTTCCATTTCACTGGTAAATGTTGGAGGGGCCTGCCCTTCCCAAGGCTCAGTCCTGGGCTTGCTTTTCTTTACCTGCTGTGGTCTTTGGGCAATTTCATCTTTCCCTGGTTCCCAAATTTATTTCCCTAGCCCAGATCTCTCCTCTGTGCTCCAGATACAACTACTTACTTGACATTTCCACTTGGATGGCTCACAGGCATTTTGAATGTAACCTATCCAAACCTCACTCTTGATTTTTTTTTTTTTTAAGATTTTATTTATTTATTTGAGAGACAGAGAAAGTGAGAAGAGAGCATGAGAGGAGAGAAGGTTAGAGGAAGAAGCAGACTCCCCGTGGAGTTGGGAGCCCGATGTGGGACTCGATCCCAGAACTCAAGGATCATGACCTGAGCCGAAGGCAGTTGCTCAACCAACTGAGCCACCCAGGCGCCCCCTCACTCTTGATTTTGGACCCCCCAGAGTTACTCCTCTTCCTACCTTCCATTTCCATTAATGTTCCCTCTATGCACCCAACCCTGGGTATTGGTCTGTATTCCTCCTTCTCCCTCATTTCCCCCTTGACAACCCATCATTCAATCCTTGAGACTCTAACACCAAAACAGATCTTAAGGCCATCCACTCCCCAAACTTGGGTTCCAACCACAAACTTTCTTCACACGGATCACTGTAATAGCCCTCGACCAGTTCCCCAGCACCCACCTTTGCCTCCTCCAATTCACTTTCTCTAAAGGAGCCAGAATAATCATTTTTAGACATAAACTATATCTGTTTACTTCCCCACTTAAAAATTCCTCAACTGCTTCCAGTTGCACCTAGAAAGAAAGGAAGCGCTTTGGCCCAATGGCCACCTTTCCATTCCTTGAACATGTCAGGTTAGTTCCCACTGTGGAACCCTTACACACATTGGCCACTGTGTGAAAAGCTCTCCTGATGACCAACATCTTCTTATGCCTTAGGCCTCAGTCTAGATGTCACTTGTGCAGAGAAGCCTTTCACAATCACGTATTTCCTCAACACCTCCCTCCCAAGATCATCCTATCATTCCCTGTTTTTCCCCCTCATAGCATTCGTACTATTTGCAGTATTATGTGTGTTTGATTTCTTATTCATTTCCTTGGGTCCTTCACTAGGCCAACGGACTCACAGGGGCAAGAACCAAACTGTTTCATTCACCAAAGTATACTCAGTACCCTGGCACAGCCTAGCACATGAAAAGTATAAAATAAGCCTTTGTTGCATGAATGAGTGGAATGAATGAAAAGGCCAATGGAAGAACCATCTTGGGTGTGGGTTCTACCCTCACCACAAGTGCCGGCCTTCTACATTTTGCACTCTCTGAGACCATGACAAGTTAGAGCTTCCTTAATTCCCTCTGCTCTAAGCTAAACAGCCCAGGTCCTTCTCCAGCTACTGCCTGACCCTTTAGAAACTTCTGTGGTTTGCTAAGCTTCTCAGCCTCAGTGTCCCACTGCTGAGGCTGCCTGCCCCTCCCTCACTGCTTCCTTCCAACTTTCATATAGCTTAGCTTCCAACTCCCCTTCCACTTGGGGGTCAAAGAGCTGCTGTAATGTACTCCTTGCTCAATGACCATAATTCTTCCGTCTCCAAGGAGGAGAGGGTGGAAGCTTATCCTTCCCACCTTTACTGTTAAGGACTTAGAGATCCTTTGACAGGTCAATATTGACTTCCGTAGCACAGAATGGCATTCACTTCCCCAAACAACACTGAAGAGATTATGTTTCCTCCTTGAGGGTAGGGACCACACCTGTCTTATTATATTTTATTTTTTGAAGATTTTATTTATTAAAAAAAAAACGAAAGCTTTATTTACTTGAGGAGAGCAAGAGAGAGAGCACAGAGAGAGAAGCAGACACCCCGCTGCACAGACAGGCTGACGGCGGGGCTCGTTATCAGGACCCCGAGATCAGGACCGGAGCCGAAGGCGGACACTTAACCAACGGAGCCCCCCGGCTGCCTGCACACCTGTCTCACCGATCACAATATCCCCAGTGTTTAGCACTGAGCTTGGCACCCAGGAGATGCTCTACAAATATCTGATGAAAGTGAAAGAGACAGAGGGAAGGAGGAAAACTGAATCGGAGTGGCTAAGTATCCCATAGGGTAAGAAAGAAAGAGGGTAACCATTTTACACCCATTTGCGTGGGTTGTTTTTTTTTTTTTTTTTTTTTTTAAGAAGAAAATAACAGGTGTTGGGGAGGATGTGCAGAAATCGGAACCCTTGTGCACTGCTGGGGGGAATGAGAAATGGTACAGCTGCTGTGGAAGACGGTACGGTGGTTCCCTAAAAAATGAAATATAGAATTACCATCTGAACCAGTAATTCCACTTCCAGGAATAAACCCCAAAGACCTGAAAGTAGGGACGCAGATGTTTGTACACCAGTGTTTATAGCAGCGTCACTCACAACAGCCGACAGGGGGACAAACCTAAATGTCCACCAACGGATGAATGAATAAACAAGATGTTATATATACACATACACTAAAATAGTATTCAGCCTTAAAAAGGAATGACACTCTGATACATTCTACCTTGAGGACATTATGCTAAGTGAAATAAACCAAACACAGAAGGACAAATATTCTATGACTCCACTTATATGATACCCAGAATCACCAAACTTACAGAGACAGAGAGTAGAATGGTGGTCACCGGAGCTCAGGGGTGGGGAGGGAGAGAGGGAGGGACAGGAGTTACCGTTCTATGGGTTCAACCTGAGATGACTGAAAAGCTCTGGAGATGGACAGGGCAATGGGTGTACATCAGTGTGAATGTACGTAATCTCACTGAACTGTGCTCTTAAAATGATTACTTTTTTGGAAGATTTTATGTATTCATGAGACACAGAGAGAGAGGCAGAGGGAGAGGGAGAAGCAGGCTCCCTGAGGGACTTGTCCCTAAAAATGGTTATTTTTATGGTAAATATGTTTTTTTGCCAGAAAGTGAAAGAAGAAAGAAAGAAAGAAAGAGAAAGAAAGAAAGAAAAGGGGCACCTGGGGGGCTTAGTCGGTTAAGCATCTGCCTTCGGCTCAGGGTCCTGATCCCAGGGTCCTCAGACAGGGGCTCCCTGCTCAGCAAGGAGTCTGCTTCTCCCTCTGCCCCTCCCCCTACTTGTGCTCTCGTGCAGGCACGTGCTCGCTCTCTCTCTCTCTCTCTCTCTCTCTCATTCACTCTCTCTCTCTCTCTCACGAATAAATAAAAATCTTTTTTAAAAAATTGTGTGTATTTTGCCCTACAGGTGAACTCCATTTTTATAATTTCTAAATGTAGGTAATATTTTATTTAATTGTCTATATCCACAGCAGATCTGAGGTTACCACATCGTTTACGAGAATAACAAACCACAAACAGTAATCAGCAGAGCTGCTGTGATAAAATCAAAGCAAGAACTAAAGGAAAACAAATCCCAGGCACAATTACGCATCTTTTTCACTTATCCTTAAACTTGTATTAACCACCGCCCACTAAACTCTGATTTTCACCTCAGAACAAGAGAAACGCTTCTTGCACTTCCCCCTGGCTCCTCCCACTCTTTAAGTCACAGCTCCAGGCTTTCAGGCAGCTTGGCGAGGTGTCACCGCCCCCACAGGCTGTCTTTTCATTAAGGCCCAAGACCTTTGCCACGCGAGCCTTTTCTCTCAAGAGAACCGGACACTTCGGCCACTGACCACCCACTACCTCTGTTGCCTGGACGAGGAAGAACTGCCATTTATCCGCTGGTTGCCAAGAAAATGATCACAGACACAAGCAGCATCGGGCCTGTGGAGGCCTTTTCCAAATAGATGAGACTAAGTGATTTTTTTCCCTCTGGCTGGGGAGGTTTCTGTCCAGAGATAATTAAGTATGGGTATTTAGAGGCGAGTTAAAGGACACAACTTCCTTAGCAACCATCAGAAACAGTGGTTTCTAACTAAATCACGAACTGACACAAAATCAGACATAAAACCTTTTCTTTTGTTTTCCTAAAAGGGATCACATCCTCTTTCCTACAAAATTCCCTGGAATATACATTTGAAAGACACATTAAATAAGTCACAGTATGTTCCTGCAAGGGAATAATGATAATGGGCAACAGTAAGAAAGAATGACAAGGCTCTTTTTGTATTAACAAGGAACAATCTCTAACAATCTGCTGGGCGAAGAAAGCAAGTGCAAAACAGATCATACACCAGGGCATAAAAAAGGGGAAAAGAGAACATATTTACTTGATGCTGGTATAAGATCAGACCAACTCTAGGATGGTACACAAGAAATGGGTATCACTGATTGGAAGGGAAAGTGCTAGAGGCCAGGAATGGAAGGACGACTTTTTACTTTATACAGTTTGCAGATTTCATATCATGTAAAGGTATTACTCAGAATAAATAAACAAACCAATCTACTCATTAAAATAGAATGTAATGAAGGGGGTGCCTGGTTGGCTCAGTTGGTTAAGTGACTGCCTTCGGCTGAGGTCATAATCCTGGAGTCCAGGATCAAGTCCTACATTGGGCTAGGACGTCTGCATCGCCCTCTGATCCTCCCCCATCTCGTGCTGTCTCTCTCTCATTCTCTCTCTCAAATAAATAAATTAAAGATTTCTTTTAAAAAAGTAACAAAGGAATCACAAGAAACAGTTTATCTCCACCCAGGCGGCAGCACAAACCGCGTCCTTCATCACTAGATGTTGCTGACGCGGGCTGGGTGGGGACGGATTATAGGACACTTCAAAGGCTCTTTCCCTACAACATGGACTCGGCAGGGAATGAAGCACGGGGAACGGGCCTGAGGATCTTTAAGGGTCTTGCAAGCTCTCATTTTACCACCACCCAAAGCTGTGCTCCTGTCTCAGGATCAAGCTCTGTCTGTCCCCAGGCCTTGCCCACTGGCACCTGGGACAGCCCAGAGCTAGTTCCTCTGGGGTTTTCCTCTTTAGGGGTGGGAGATGTGGGGCAATGGGTTGGACAGGTGGTCAGTGATCACAGCAAGCCCCATTCCCGACTCTGACACTTGCGAGGTTCCCACCTTGGAGCAGGAGCCACGGAAAAAACATCAGATTGAGGATAGGAGATCTAAAAGAAGTCTCTTTCTCTTTCTGGGCCTCAGTTTCCTCCCCTTCAAAATGGGTAGAATAAAGCCCCACCTACAACTGGTATGGCTTGCGTGGCTGGGAATGCGGAGGCACCCTGTAATTGTCAGAATTACAATTCTGACAGAATTACAACAGGGGCAGGCACACACGAGCAACGCTAGTAACCTCCTCCGACACACGTCCAGTTGCTCAGGAGCCTTGCTCCTGGGAAAAGAAATCCAGAGGCTGTGAAATAAAATGTCTTCTGGACACTGAACTTTATGAAAAGAAGACAGGTTCTGTATCTTCACAGAACTTTAGTCACTGGGAGAAGCTTGTTCCTGTTCCCTCCCTTACTTCTCGAATTTAACTGCCCCGGAACCATCCTTGAGCGAAGAGGAGAAATGCCTCAGCAGATCTGCACCTCTGCCCCACAGTCCTGCCCACACTGTTGCAAGAACCCCTGCCCTGAAGGGGTGAGCAGCAAACAGGAAACAGTGACTGGCTCTGAGAGCGTGTCACTTCCTGCGGCGGAAGAATCTTCCAGAGGGTGGGAGGCCACAGGGGCTCCACCCATGGGTGGGATGGGGTGGGGTGAGGTAGGGGGTGGGCAGGGAATCCCCTTTTCAGTGTCCCTGGCTCCTCCTGGTCAGAGAAACTTTCAGCTCCGTCTAACCCATCCTAGGGCGCAAGTAGATCTATCTGAGTGGGTTCTGAGGAAGACAAGCAACCGCCAGGTGAAGGGAGTCTGAGGGGAGTCGGCTGAGGGGCAGGCGGCGGCCCAGAACTCAGAGCGGTTGCCTGGGGCTTCAGTCAGCTGAATCTTTACTGCTCACCCTGGAGGCCTCACAGAAAAGCAGGATGGTCCCAGGCCACTGTGGCCTGAGTCATCGCCCCACATCTACACACAACTCTCAGAATGTCCCCTAGAGGCTATCGCCTTGCCCCTTGCCCTCTGGGACAGGGAAAGACAGAGAGTCAACCCAAGTTCACACAACTACTAGTGCTGGGTCTGAGAGCAGATCAAGGCTGTCTGCACCCCAAGCTCATCTGAACGCAAACTGGAGAGAAAAGGTGAAGGGGCAGTGGTAAGGGGGTAGGGGGGATGCCTGGGAGGCTGGAGGTGTGGGGAGCACGTAGGATGGATGCAGGGTATGAGGGGGAAGGGAGGTAAGACGAGAAGGACAGAGTGAACAGTGTGACCCTTTTCCTGAAGAGAGGGCTTTAGAATATTCTGGATGCTGGAGCAGCCCGGGTTGGAGGGGACCAAAACTGGCAGTAGGACGACCAGTTAGTTATAGCACCACTTCTGGGAGGAGGCACTCGGGAATTTTTAAAGTCCACAGCCTCCTTATGCACACTGTAGTCATGTGGAGAACTTGGGGCTGGTGGGGCAGGAACCTGTGGTCCGGTGTTCTCGGACAGAGCGGGGTGCATGTGTTGGAAGAAGTGGGGGAGAGTACTGCCCTTTGGGCCAAGTCGAGCCAGAGAAATACAGAGAGGTAAAATAGGAGAGAAATGGTCAATTTTCAGAGGGTTAGTGCCTTTCCAAAGTCAGACACCCAAACTGCAACCTTGCCCAGGCCCAGAACATGGGGGTGACCCCCTCCCTCACCGGTCCCAGAGGTGAAGCCAGGCTTCTGGAAGTTGTAGTTCTCGATTTCACTGTACCATCGATCAGCCACCTCCTTTCCTGTATGGAAAAGATACTGTTTCAAACTCAGCAGCAAAGTTAACCCACTCGCTACTCCTACCATCTTCTCCCACTAACCCCAAACCACCCACCCGGTTAGACTCTCTGATAAAGCACCAGTGAGCTGAACCAGGGACTCCTGTCCATGAGCATATCTAGGCTGAAGAGAGGGCCTTGCTTGGGAAGACACTTGGCCTGGCTTTGCCCAGGCCACTAACTTACTGTGTAATCCTGCCCAAGGCCTTCCCCTCTTTGGGCCTCCGTGCAAGGGTTGAATGCAATGTATTCCAAGGGCTTCTAATGATGTTCTGAGTTTTCGGGACACTCTGCCCTTACCCCACCCCAAGTGTGTCTCCTGAAATATCCACAGGAGGAAACGCAATTGGGCTGGTGGGTCAGGGTCTCCACTGCAGGCAGGAGAAAACCCACAACATTTCCCTGGGGGCTGCTGATGTCCAAGGCCACTGAGGGTACCTCCAACCCACAGCAGTAAGTCTCGCTCTTAACTTTGATATGTACA
>CM052813.1:49264183-49280077 GCA_028533885.1 Nasua narica | reverse complement strand
AAAAGGCTTCAGAGGGCAAAGTAGCTCTCTCCAGCATTTTTCCTAAAAAGCCACGACAGCCCACTCAAGAGCCAGGAAGCTCAAGAATGTTTGGTCAGTGTGGCGGAGGGATTGTCGTTCTCATTTTTTTTCCCTAACATGGAGGAAGCTCAATTGCATTTTTCTGATGATAAAAGTGAATACACCAACATTTTAAAAAAGAAAGCAAAATGTGAAGAAAGCAAAACTGGCTGGGGATACTTGGGAGCCCACAGGGTCAGGCTGAAACTCTGCGCAGAAAGGGCAGAGAAATGATTTGTCTCCCCGCCCCCATTCCTCAGCTGGGAGCTCTTCCGAAGGGGAGGGCTGGGCAATCTGACTCATCTCTGTGTCCCTGGCACCGGCACAGGCCTGGCCCGGAGCCGGCCATCTGAGACACTGCGTGAGCTGCAGGCAGCCCCCGGGAGCACACACAGAGAGCTCTGGGGGCCCTTTCCCTCTCTGGGCCCGCGCACCAAGGCTGCAAGGAGGGTGCTGGGGCCTGAAGGCTGGATGTCCCGGGCCCAGCTCAGGTGGAGGGGAGGGCAGGGCGGCGGAGAAAGTGACCTACCTGTCTGATCGTAGGAGGCCCATGCCAGGTTCTCTCCACACTGGCCACGACTGGACTCCGGGCTGTGCTTGAGGATCCTCGTGCTGGCCAGGGCCTCTGAATACCTGCCAGAGTCCACGTGCCTCCTCAGAGCGGGCCAGCCCAGGGAAGCCCCAGAGTGTGAGCCCTAAACTGGTGTGGCCGAGCCTCCTCCCCCGCCCCGGGCTAGCGTGGACACCAGGAGCGTCGCACCAGGCTCTCTTCTGAGCCCCACGACAGCCCCATTTTACAGAGGAGCAAACCGAGGCTCGGAGGAAAAGGACCTGCCGAGGCCGGGGGCACAAGGGTTATTTATTCAAGCCTGGATGGACCTGTCCCCCAAACCTGCATCCTCCCGACCGACCCACTGCCCCTCCGTGATGGCGGCAGCAGCGCCGCAAAGGGCCTGCGTTGGCCCGGAGCCCTAGGGGACTCACTGCTGAGCCTCCCGGTTGAGCTTCTTGCAGAGCTTCAGCGGGGGGACGCCGTGCTGCCGCCGGTACTCGTTGTGGGCCTTCAGGACCTCATTATTAAACTGCTTGGAAGCTGCAATGATTTCAAAATGGAGAAGGTCTCAGTGCAGAGAAGAGGCCCACTAAAAAAGTATGATGGCCGGCTTCAGGGTGACGGCCAGCTCAAGCCTCAGGGCACACGGACAGGCTGTCTGGCCAACCGGGCAACTGTGACGCCCCTGATGCCGGTCTCCCCATCTCTGCACCTTGTGGGGCACGCGGACCACACGTGAGGGGTCTAGGGCTTTATCCGGGGCAACGGGAAGGGGCTGAAAGGGCACAAGGGGCTGAGAGGAGGACATGTGTGTTTCTGAGAGACTCCTGCTGGCCGCCGAGTGGAGGCAGCGGGTGCCCGGAAGGCTGGGGGGTGGGACAGGGAGCAATGCAACTGCTGCAAAAAAATGTGTGGAGACCTGTGAGCTCAGACTGGACCTACAGGTGTGGTGGGGGCTGGGAAAGGCTGGAGGTGGGAGCCCAGGGAGAACAGGCCTGGCCGTGGCGAGGGTGCAAGCGCTGTGCTGGGCAAACCAAAAAGACTGGGGCAGTTAAAGGAGGCCGGGCGGGACAGCACTGGGGAATTGGAGTGAGGGGACAGGGTGGAAAAGAATGTGCGGGGCAGGGGGGCCAGCTGGGCCCAGGGATGCAGTGGACCCCTGTGCCCAACTGGGTAATGACCTCCGAAAGGACAAGCTCAAGGAGGCCGCAGTTCGGGACAGAATAAGTGGGCGGAGGCGAGGTCAACAGCAGACAGAAGTCACCTCAGTTTGGCTCTGGAATGGAACGCCCTCCATCCCACACCCTCCATCTGTCTCCCCACCACTCATCCGTCCACCTCGTGGTTCATCGTCCGTTCGGCCACAGCCAGCCACCCATCACCCACCCATCGGTTCATCTGCTCTCTGAGCGCCTCCTCCACTCGGGCCTCCTGGATTGTGCGAGAGCTCCGGAGACACATCCACCTTGGCCTGCCCTCGGGGAGCTCACACACAGAGGGAGACGGCCTTGTCAACAGGCACCAGCAGAGTGACAGGGCCCAGGTGCAGGTGAGTACAGGTCAAGAGGAACTTGGGGAAAAGTAACCTACCATGGGCTGGGGGATCAGGAAGGTGGCCCCTGATCTGAGGCCCCGAAGTTGCCCAGACAGGAGCCAGTGAGGCTGATTGGGAAGGCACTGAACACCAGCAGTGGGAACCTGGGAGCGAGTCAGGCGGGTTATGAGTACGAGCCACCGGGGCCCTTACACAGAGCTAGTCTCTTGCGGCAGGGGCCTGGCCCTGAGGCTTGGCCGTGGGCAGTAAGGCTGCAAGTGGAGGGTGAAGAAGCAGTTGCTCCCCCCGCCCCCGCCCCAGGTCATTCGGCAGCCTCCTCTCCTCTCCTCTGCTCTTTTCACCCCAGAGGCTGAGATGACCCAACAGGGAGCCTTCTTCTCCTCCCTCAGCCAGATTCCCCAGGTCTCCTGGGGCTTCTAATCAAATCCCACTGCGTCTCTGAGGGGACTCAGGAGAAGCAGGAGAAGGAAGACCCGTGGTGGGGCTTGCCCTCAGGGAGCTCTGGGCCACCTGCGGCCCAGGAGAGGTGAGGTGACTGCGGGCCACGCCCATGGTGGGTGGCAGTTGAGCCGGCCCAGGGGGTTCTAATCACCTGAAGAGTTAGGCCTCTGGGGCCCAGCAGGGCAGTTCAGAGGTGTGGTCACAGCAGTGTGCGCAGGGGGACAGGGGCTGAAGAGCAGGATTTGGGAGGCTGTGGCTGACAGGCAGACACACTGTGGTGGGGGACACCGCGAAGGAAGAGGTGACGGTAGCCGCTTGCTACCATCTTGTCACCGAGACAGGGGAGGAGCTGCGACCTGAACTCTTCAGGTCCTTGTGGTCAAGAGAGGGGCCAAATGCTTGTTGGTGTGAAAGGTAAAGATTTCAGGTTTATGGGAGGGAGGCGGAAAAGGGAAGGTACTGCTTACTGGGCGGAGTTTCAGATTTTCAGGATGGAAAAGTTCGGGAGATCTGCTGCGTAACAATGTGAACGCATGTAACGCTACTGAACTCTGTGCTCTGAACTGGTGACGATGGCAAATTTTATGTCCTGTGGTTTTTTTTTTTTTTTTTTACCACAGGAATAAAAAAAAGATTGGGGTTGAGTATGTTAATGTGGTATTTGGGATAATGGAGTCACAGAGGTTCTTAAAGAATATCTCAGATGGAAGCCATAGCGACTGGTGGGAACCGGACGGGTTCTAGACGCTGAAACGCGAAGGAGTCAGCAGGGTGGCCTGGCAGCCAGAACCCCACCAGCTCCTGGGTAAGGTACTGCTAGTCCTGCAGGAGCCAGTA
This sequence comes from Nasua narica, assembly GCA_028533885.1. Taxonomy (NCBI): domain Eukaryota; kingdom Metazoa; phylum Chordata; class Mammalia; order Carnivora; family Procyonidae; genus Nasua; species Nasua narica. The sequence goes on along the minus strand of CM052813.1, from coordinate 49,276,631 downwards.
TCCAGCTGGACTTCCTCAGCCGGCCTGGCCCTGGCCTTGTCTGAGAGGCGGCAACTACCGGAAGTGTGTCCAGGTGCACAAGGGGCTGGAAACGGGTCTTATAAGGAATGGTGGCAAATACTGGGTCTGTTCCTCCTGGAGATCAGCCTTTGGAAGACACAGTGGAGACCTCTGATAATTCTGGGGCTCCAGAGCCAAAGGCGGGGCCAATGGGTGGAAAGGGCAGGATGACAGATTTTAGCTCACCCTGAAAAAGATCTTTCAGTCAGAGCTTTCCAAAAACTGAAAGAGTGACCTCACAAGGTAATGAGCTCTCCAGCACTGAAGAATACAAGCGAGTAACTCTTCTCAAAAGGAGTCAGGCAGTGGAGGCCAGTTGGATGACCCTCAAGTCCCTTCAATCCTGAGATCCCATAAGGTCCCATCAGGGTGGGGCGAGAGGAGACAAGTAATGGCTGATCTCAGACTTCCAAAGAGTTCAGAGCTTCTCTAAGGAGATGCAGTGATCACAAGTGTACATGTCTGTGCAGGGGCAGGTGTGGGTGCACACATTCAAGGGGGCAGAGGGTCCCCATCTGAGGGACAGGCTTGGCGAGGCCCACACTAACATCCCTGCCAGCTCCCATGTCCCCGCAGGCCACAGTGAGACACCTCAGGAGTTGCATGGGACTGAGTGGTGTGGGCAATGGGGACCACCAACGTACCAGAGAAGGCTCCCAGGAGGAGGCAGTGAGGAGGCAAAGCGGGCACAGAAAGAGCCAGGGAGGACCAGAGACCTGGTGGATCTGGGACTATGGGGAGGAGGGGGAGATAGGGGAAGCAGGTGGGTTAGCTGAGGTGAAGCCAGGTTAAAGGCAGCTCTGAGTGCCGGGTTCAGGTTGCACTGGATCCAGAAGTGCTGTGGGTCCTGCAGTCTTTTTGGCAGAGAGGGACATACAAGGCTGCTAAAAAGTAGGTCACTGCACTCCCAGAATGCGGGAAGTAAAAAGAAACAAAAGTGAAAGTTCCTGTGCCCAAACTAAGTTTGGTGCCCAGAAGCCAACGCCGGTCATTGTTACCAGCAGGGCCAGTGTCCTGGGCCAGGGTTTCTATAAAGGGATCAGGAAGGCTTTTGGGTAGGGGAGGCTTCTCTCCCTACCCCCAGCCACACTTCAGAGGCCAGTCCCCACCCAGGTGGCTCCTTAGAGCAGGGCTTAGCCTCTGGGAGGCAAGATATCGCTCGTTGAACACACCCAGCAAAGGGCACACCTTATTCCGTACAAAAACCCTAGAACACAGATAACATAAATATCAAAAGTAAAAGAAAACCCACCCACTCCCCCATTAGGCAGGGAGAGACCTCGTAGCCACCCCACAATGGGGGAGTGTGGGAATGATGCCTTTATGTTGTAGGAGGGTAAACCAAGGCTCAGAGAACTCCTACAGACTCAGGGTCCCAGCCTAGAATGAAAGAGGTCTTTTCGGGGCACCTGGGTGGCTCGGTCATTAAATGTCTGCCTTCGGCTCAGGTCACGATCCCGGGATCCTGGGATCAAGCCTCGCATTGGGCTCTCTGCTCCTCAGGAAGCTTGCTTTCTCCCTCTGCGACTCCCCCTGCTTGTGTTCCCCCTTGCTATGTCTCTCTCTGTCAAATAAACAAAATCGAGAGAGAGAGAGAAAGAAAGAATGAAAGAAAGAAAGTCTTCTCTTCTGCTGACCAACCATTTCTAGGTGCCAAGCCTATGCATGATTTTATTTGCTTATTGCCACCTTTTGTGGGAGCCCCCACTACTGTACTTTTTATTTAATAAAGAAACTGAGGCTACAGAAGGGAAGTTACCTGCCCAAATTCCCACAAATGGTCCAGGGGTAGTAGACCCACGAAGAGGAAAACCCTGTCCTTAACCCCATACCACCCCTGAGGCCCAGGAGACAGAGGAAAGTGCACTTTCAGACGGAGGAAGAGACAGTGGGGTCACCAGATCCAGGAGGAGGATCAGGGCCAGTGAGGTTGGGCCTGCCAATCTCTGAGGAGGTGGAAGGAAGAGGAGAGAAGAACTTCCTCAAAAGCCTCCTCTACGCCAAGCCCTTTATGAACAGACCTGTCTGAGGGGCCGCAGATGAACATCTGGAGTTTCCGGGGACAGGTATGGGGCTTAAGGTCAGAGCTGCTGGAAGGTGCAAGGAGCTGCCTGGGCCTGGCTCCCTGGGGCTGGGGGGGAGGGGGCGCCTGTACTGGGCTGGGGGCTCCTGAAGGTCCTTTGGGGCCCAGGCTTCTAACTGGCAGATAAAAACTCAGGTCTTGCCCCTCCTCCCTGGGGCTGTTGACTGGGACAGACTCCTCCCTCAGCATTGGTCCTCTTCTGAGGCCTCCCCGGGGCCCAGCCTGAGTCATTTCCCTGCCCTCTCCAAAATCCCCCCCAAAGACAGGCCCATCAGGGGTCAGGGCAGAAATTGTGGACAGGTTCCTTCTGTCCCCTTGGCAAGAGGCTGGAAAGTGACCTGGTCCCATCTTTGGGGCAGAGCTGGTTTTACTAGTTTATCAGGAGGAAAAATTACAAGTTGATTAAAAAAAAAAAAAAAAAAAGTTCCAGACAGGTAGCAGTAGTTCCTGCTCTTTCTGCCTGGGTTCCAGGAAATTCAAGACCAGCTCTGCCTTTTACCAGCTGTGTGATCTTGGACAAGTTGCTTAATCACTGTGTCTCACTTCTCCCATATATATAAAATGGGGAGAACAGTTTCTACCTCACAGGGTTGTTGTGAGAATTAAATGAATTAATGCTTCAGAAAATGCTTCAGAACAGTTCTGGAACACAGTGAATAGTTCCTAAATGTCCACTATAATTATTATCGTCATTTTTGGGCAGAGACACTTTATCCCTTGGCCTTGGGAGAAACTGTCCCGTCGAAGCCTAGATTTTAGGGGCGCCTGGGTGGCTCAGTCGATTGAGCCTCAGGTCCTGATCCCAGGATCCCCGAAGGAGCTCCATGTTGGGAATCCCTGCTCAGCAGAGAGCCTGCTTTTCCCTTCCCTCTGCCCCTCCCCCAGGCTTGTGTGCTCTCTCTCTCTCCCCCCCCAATAAATAAAATCTTAAAACAAAACCTAGATTTTAAAGCGAGCAAGGCTGCTGGTATTTAAATTGGTCTCAGACATTTGCAGGGTGAAGGAGTCCATGAACAAATGAATGGAGCCCCCCAACACGAGCCCCCGAGAAGAACTAGGATGGGAGCCTTCTCATTAGAAGAGGAAACTGTGGTTTTCGGCTGGACACTTGAATTGCCCAAGGTCACACAATGAGTCCGCATTACAGCCCGATCTAGGTTGTCCCTCCCTTTGCCTTCTCACCTCCCTCAAATCTCACACTCTACACACTTTCACCTCACAGACGTCCTCCCCTCCCTAAGGGCAAAGTTGACTGACAATGAAGTTTGCCCAATTGCCTCTTGGGAACACCGATGTCCTGGAGCACTAGCCCCAGGCTGTCCCTTTGCAGGCCCACAATCACCCCTGAAGGACTGAAGGAGCCAGGGAGAGTTCGCTCTGGCCTGCAGAGCGGCCGTGTGTTCCTGCGGCCCCTCAGGCCTGCCACACACACAGGCGAGTCCTGGGCCCTCTGCACTGGTTCCCCATCTGTGTGAAGGAAGGATGACATCTGTGGTTTTCAAAGTATCTTCAAAGCAGGAAACCCTTTCTTTGAACCACTCCCCCCTGCTTTTTTTTTTTTCAATAAAATCAACATGAAAATGGAACTGCTGGAATGACCCGGCCCACACAGCCCTCCCTAGCAGAGGTGTGACCTCCCCCTTGGGAGGAAATTCCCTGCCTAGTCCCTAAAAGGCCTTCTGCTCTGCCACCCTCTGGTGCTGGGCGATGTGGGCGGAGGGACACTAAGATTCTCAGAGGTAACTACAGGCTGTGTAGAGGTCCCTGTGGGGCTGCCATCCAGGGTGAGTAGATGGGGAGCACTGGCAAGTGGTCCCTGTGGTAGAGGGAAAAGCACACAGCTGGGAGGGCAGAAACCCGGTTCAAATCCCGGTTGGTCCACTTACGGGTCAAGGTGTGAATTTGGGCAAGGTACTCAACCTCTATAAACCTACAAAATTGGTAATACCTGCCCCATAGTGCTGTTAACAAATGTTGGTAACATGTATAAAACACCTAGCTCCGGGCGCCCTGGTGGCATAGTTGTTAAGCGTCTGCCTGAGGCTCAAAACATGATCCCAGGGTCCTGGGATCGGGCCCCGCATTGAGCTCCCTGCTCGCTGGGAAGCCTGCTTCTCCCTCTCCCACTTTTACTCCCTCTCCTTCTGTTCCCTCTCTGGCTGTCTTTCTCTCCGTCAAATAAATAAATAAAATCTTAAAAAAAAAATAAAGTAAAATAATATACAAGTCCAAGTCTGGTACGCGCTAGGAGCTTAATAATTGGTAATCACTATTATTAGGGACCAGGGGCTTCTACAGAGCCAGAGGCCACTGCCTTTCTTCTCTGCCCCCTTCACACTTGGTGCAAACTGAAGCCCAACACGGAAACCGGGGCTAGGAGCAGGTCCTGGGAATCTCGAAGTACTGGGCCAAGTGTCTTCTGGAATTTAAGCTTGTGTCAGTTGTGTGATAGTCTTCAGCAATTCCCACAACCCCACGCAGCTCTAATGTACATCTGAAGTTAAAAATTAAAAAGAGATTGGCTCCTATGCAGTGATGAGGAAACTGAGGCCCAGTAGAGGCAGGGGCTGGCTCCTTTCCCTGGTCTTTCTGGAACTACGTAAAGCCCCTGTGTAGATAAATATCTGTGAGTGCTATGGCACTGCAGGCACAGATAACCTTAGGCCGGTGGCCTGGAACCTCAAGGCTGGGCCTGTGTTGAAGGGCCATGGGGCCTGGGTGACCTAGAAAAGTCCCTTTCTCTTGGGGACCCTTAGGGGAACCAGATACTGTTCTGGGGGTTCATAGTCTCTGGGAGAGCCAAATAAAACGCATGTGGCTACGAGGGAGAGAGGCCTGGACCGGCATTCTGGACGGTCCCTGGGTCTGCGTGGTGTGGGTGGGGATGGGAGTGACGCCTGCCTACACCAGCTCTTCCCGGCCTCTGCCACTGTCCTCTGCCTCCAAGAGCGGTCTGACTGTGCATCTCGGGGCCTTCAAGTGTCACCACCAGCCTGCACCCAGACTCACCCTGCTGGCCCTTCCCTCATGTTCACAGTCAGTCAGTCACCAAGTCTGCTTCTGACTACCCTCTCAAATACCCATCTCCTCTCCTCTGTGGTCCTTAGATGTCTCTGTCATCTCCTGAGCAACCACAGTAGTCTCCCCACTCTCCCCATCTTAGCCACACTCCACCCTGGCACAACTCAGGCTTTCAGATCAGTGCCTTTCAGTGGCACCTGAGGTCCCATGGGTAAAGTCCAAATCCCAAAGATCCTCCAGGAAGTCCGACGGTCCCTTCTGCAGAGATCTCTCCCTCCCCTGATCTCCTGCCACTCTCCACCTGCACCTGCCTTGTGGTTTGAATCACTTCCCAGCTCTTTCTGGAGCCTATCCACCCCCACCTCAATCAGCTTTATGATCCATTTCACGATCCAAATGAATACTGCTGAGGACAGAGGCCGTGCCTCGACAGCAGCGAGTCTACAGCTTGGCACACAGCTAATAGGTGGGAAAGAGAAAAGGAAGGAAGAGGGGAGGGAGGGAGGGAAAGAGGGAGGGAGGGATACATGGATGAATAGATAGAAGAATGGGCATACAGCTGAATATTAGAAGTTCTGGAAAACTGTTTCTTAGGGAAGAAGCCAGAAACAACTGATACAAACGTGGCTTTAGAGAATTTGTGGGTTTTCTCTGAGGGTACAGAAAAAGAAGTTGAATTCTCAAAATGCCTTTTCACATCTGCCATCCTCTTGCCCATCAGCCTGTTCTTTTTTTTTTTTTTTTAAAGATTTTATTTATTTGACAGAGAGAGAGATCACAAGCAGGCAGAGAGAGAGGGGGAAGCAGGCTCCCCGCTGAGCAGAGAGCCCTATGTGGGGCTCGATCCCAGGACCCTGAGATCATGACCTGAGCCCAAGGCAGAGGCTTTAACCCACTGAGCCACCCAGGCGCCCCGCCTATCAGCCTGTTCTTGAACTACATGACAACTCATGTCACCTTTCCGTACTGGAGAGCCTCCGGGCCACCTTCTGAGGCACAGAGAAGGAAAGGGCCTTGTTCAAGATCGCAGCAAGTGATCAGCAGTGCCAGGGCGAAAGCCAGACCTGTCACAGCAGGTCAGCATGAAGGCCAGGGAAAGCCACTTACCCCCAACACCAGTACCTCATGAGTCTGAATCTTGAGAAGAGATTCAGGGAGAGACCCAGCCTCACCCACCTAAGGATCACAGCCCCAACTTCGCACGAAGCAGGACCTCTGGGGCCTGCTGAACAGTTGTTCGTGGACAGCCTCCTGTGAGGCAGGCACTATGCTGGGATAGACTCTGCCCCTGGGCCCCGGCAGTGAGGAGGAGTCTGTGGGAATCAGGTCCATATCTGAGGTAGTGTCCCAAGCTGACCGGCTGGGAGGGCTGCAACAAAGAAGATACAGAGTGGCGCCGCCCCGGTCGGGAGAGGGGTGGAGGGGAAAATCAGGGACCAGCTCCCAGGCCTCGAGGGATGGGGAGGATTTGCAACCTCAGAGAAGTGGGAAAGGCAGAGAGGTGGTGGTGAGCGCAGGGAGAGGGAACCCAGGGGAAGGGACCAGCCTGCCAGTCTCCTAACAGCAGAGTGCAGGGGGAGGTAAGGGTGCGGATCAACTCCCAGAGGGCCCCAGGCCCCGCGGACGAGTGGCACTCTTTCTCCTGCAGAAAACGGGATGAAAGGTGTTAGAAGTGACAGGACAGACCTGCATTTTAGAAAGTTCACCCAGACAGCCACAGTGGTGACGATGGGCAGCGACAGGTCAGACATAAAGGGGAAGTGCGAGAATGTACCCAAGTGGAGCCAGACTGAGCCTGGCACAGAGCTTGGCACAGAAGGGGCGCTCAGGGGAGAGGGACAACCACAGAAGAAAAGGATGCTCAGAGCTGTTCTTAGGAGGGCTGGCTGGGGCGAGCTGTGTTGCAGCAACTATGCTGTCATAGTTTGGAGGCTTTTTCCAAATCTAACTCTGCTCCAGAAACAAAGCAAAAGCCACGCCTTGGCCGGACGCTGCGCGCTAATCCCATCAGCGCCTGTAAACCCTCCCTGACGCAATCTCTGGCTCGCAGACAGGGGGACCCTCCCTTGGTCTCGCCTTCCCTCCCTCTCTCCCGGTGGCCCCAAGGCCACCCCGGCTTCCTGGCTGCCCCGGAAACTGCCGGCGCGGAGCCCCGGGGCGCTTTGCCCCGCACGCCTCTCCATCCCGCACCCGGGGTCCCGCAGCGCAGCCGGCGCCCTGACCTGGCGTGGCGGTGGCCGCCCCGCTCCCCCGGGCACCCGCCTGCCGCGGGGCAGGGTGAAGGCTAGGGGGTCCCGGCGCCCAGGCTCGAGAGCCCTCCCCGCACCCAGCCGGCCGGCCCGCGGGCTCACCTGACTTGCCCATGGTCCGCTCGGCGCGCTCCCCGGCTCCCGCCGCTGCTGCGCTGCGCTGCGCTGCGCTCCGTCGCCGGCCCGGCGCAGCGAGACAGCCCAGGAGGAGGACGGGCGGCCGCAGCCCCTCCCCCGGCGCGGCCCGGCCCCCGCCTTATAAGGCAGCGGCAGCTGCAGGCGGAGGCCCTGGGGCCACCCCGCAGGCTGCTCGGAGGAGGCGCCACGCTTCCCGCGCTCTGCGCGCCTCCCAGTCCGGCTCCGGAGAACTCGCCTCGCGAGGGCATCCCCTCAACTGTCCAGGGCTCTCCAGGTGTGGACTGGGAGTCGGGGACCTCCCGGATCTCAGCCCCGAACTGCCCCTCGTGGGACGCGGAATGGGGGTGCATAGGGAAGCCGCTAAGGCGCTGCGGGTACCGTAGTGCTTACTGTCGCGGCATGAAGGAGACAGACAGTTCCAGCCGCATCACCAAGGGTCGGGGTTCTCCCCACTTCGTCCTGACCCCCCCAAACACCTCAGGCTCCGAGTGCACCGCCTTCTGCTCCCCACTGACACTGGGCTCCAAGGGCATCTGTCTTCTTCATTTGCCATACCCTGTGGTGAGAATCGGGCTTGGAGTCCGGTACTCACCCCCCACCCCCAACTCCTGCGTGGGCTCTCCGAGGGAGGCTGTTGCAGCCCTGCACTGACCTGTGGGCCTGTCCCTCACTGGCTACCAAACCAAGCCAAATCCCCCACCCCTGAAGTCTGGCTCCAGACCTCTCTCTTCAACTCCCATGCTCCAAACTAGACTTTTTGATACTTCCCAAAGGGCTGGGAAACTTCCCTCCTCACTTTTGCTGGGGCTGTTTCCTCAGTCTGGGTGCTGGTTCTTCTCTGCCCATTGGAGTCCTGCCTATCCCTCAGGGCCTTTGGGTCCCTTTAACTTCCAGAGGCCCGAGCCCTTCTTGACTTTGGGGGCAGTGGTCAGTACACACCTGGCACTGGGGAGACTTGGTCTCAGTCATGGCCCCACCGGTGTGTGAGAAGAGCACGCGCATAAAGACACAGCCTGGGTCACCTGTGTCCCTCCCCAGAGTAACTCTGAGGTAAAGGAAGCTAAATTTAGGTGGTCCCTTTCAATAAATGGTCACTGAAGTGAAGTGACTTGCTGATTAAAAGGGAGAATTTGCCGTATCACGGGCTTCAAAAGTCCAGTAAGGCAATGATACTCTCTACTCCCCCCTCCTTTGTCAGACTTTCAAACTCTGGTAGAGTGTTAGAAAGAGTGACCTACCCTGAATCAAAGGGATTTTTGGTGTTAGGTGAAGATCCAACCCATTGTGTTGTTCAATGCCCTCTCCCGTTTTGCCAAAAAATCCCCATTGAAATGACCAAAACACACCCTGTTCCATATCACATCTAGAATCTCCAGAAGGCTGTCTCCATTGTAAGGAAAACTCCAAGGCAGTGAGTGGAGACAGTTGAGCACAATGGAGCCACTCACTGCCTGCTGAGAGGGACCATTGAATTTCATTCCCATTTCACCCCCAAACAGAGATGAGGGTGGTCTTGGAGGGAGTGGGACAAAATTCAAACTTTAGTAGCATCTTTGGAGTCTGTGTGGGGTGGGATGCTGTAGGCTATAGAGATGGCCTTAGCAGCAGGCTTGTGGAAAGGACAGTGTGCTGAGTGGGGTTAGGGCAGTGCCAAAGTTGCCCCATTCCGAGGGCTGTGGGCTGGTTGGGGGGGGGGACCATTGCCCAGCTTGTCCCAGCCAGTGCCCAGGCAGCAGACAGAGATGAGAGAAATGGCAACAAAGGTCAGACACAGGGAGCAGCTGACCCAAGGTAACACTTCTTTTTCATTTTATGTTCTATTTAAGAACTCCTTACCTACTCCAAGATCATGAAATATTTGTTTTCCAGAAGTTTTATTTTCTTAAAGATTTGATCGATTGATCCATTGATTGCAACTGGGAGGGGACAGAGGGGGAGAGAGAGGGAGAGAGAGAGAATCTCAAGCAGACTCCACCCTGAGACAGAGCTAGACGTGGGGTTCAATCTCATAACCCTGAGATCATAACCTGGGCTGAAACCAAGAGTCAGATGTTGAACCAACTGTAGCACCACCCCTCTTCTAGAAGTTTTTTTTTTTTTTTTTTTAAAGATTTTATTTATTTATTTGACACAGAGATAGAGAGAGATCACAGGCAGGCAGAGAGAGGGGGAAGCAGGCTTCCCACTGAGCAGAGAGCCCGATGCGGGGCTCGATCCCAGGACCCTGAGATCATGACCTGAGCCAAAGGCAGAGGCTTTAACCCACTGAGCCACCCAGGCGCCCCCCCTCTTCTAGAAGTTTTAAAGTTTTAGCTCTCACATTTAGTTTTAGCTCTTACACTCATTCTGATTATGGTGTGTAGTATGAAGTCAGGATTATAACTCTCTCTTATTATCTGGCATATGAATGCCCTATTGCTCCAGTATCATTTCTGGAGTCGGCTATCTATATGTGGGCTCCCTATTATATTCCACTGATCTATACACATATTTTTACACTAATACCACTCTGTCTTGATTGCTACAGCTTTATAAATATATATATTTTAAGTAGGCTCCATTCCCTTTGTGGAGCCCAGTGTGGGGCTTGAACTCACAACCGTGAGATCAAGAACTGAGCCAACATCAAGACTTGAACGCTTAACTGATGGAGCCACTCAGGTGCGCCATAATAAATCTCGATATCAAGTAGTGTAAATCTTCTTTTTCTTTTCAAAGTTGCTTTGTTCATTTTACTTTATATTTATTTTTTGTTTTGTTCATTTTAAGTCCTTTGCATTTCCATAGAATCAGCTTATCCATTACTGTAAAACAAACAAACAACCTGCTGGGATTTTGATTGGGATTGTCATGAATACATACATACACTTGGGGGGAACTGACCTCTTAACGATATCGAGTAGCTGGCCCATCACCATGGTGTATCTTTCTATCTTCTTTTGTGTTTTGTGGGGTGTTTGCTCTGTATTTAGTTTTTCTTTCTTGTAATGTCTTTTTCAGATTTGGGGATCAACACTGGCCTTATAAAAGTTGGAAAGGGTTCTCTCTACTATTTTCTGTAAGAGTCTGTATAGAATTAGTATTATTTCTTTCTTAGATATTTGCTACAAATCATCAGTGAAGCCATCTAGTCATGGAGATGTTTTATTCTTTTTGGTGGGAGGGAAGGTTTTCAATTACAAATTCAGCTTTATTGATAGATATGGAACTCTTCAGATTGCCCTTTTCTTCTTCAGTGAGCTTTGGTAACTTGACTCTTTTAAGAAATTTGTGTATTTCATTTACCTCAATGGTGGAATTTATATGCATGAGGTTTCTAATATTGTTATCCTTTAATTGAATTATGTCTAAGGGTGACTATCAATTCTGATATTGTGCCTTCTAAAGGTTTATCAACATAGTTGATCCTCATCATTTGTGGATTCTGTATTTATAAATTCACCTACTTGCTAAGATCTTTTGTAACCCTAGCAGCACTGGGTCAGTATCCTCTAATGCAGCATCCCCTGCAATTTTACAGAACATAACTGCTGCAAATCATAAGCAGCAGATCTTAAAAAACCAGCTTTTTGTTTCATTGACTTTCTCTATTGTTTTCCCATTTACTATTTCATTGATTTTTATATTTCTTCTTTTTTTTTCTGTTTACATGGGGTTTAATTTGCTCTTGTTTTTCCAGGGTTGTTTTTTTTTTTTTTTCTTTTTAAGATTTTATTTATTTATTTGCCAGAGAGAAAGCGTGCAGGCTCTCCACAGAGCAGGGGGAGCCTGATGTGGGACTCAATCCCAGGACCTGGGGACCATGACCCGAGCCACAGGCAAACACTTAACAGACTGAGCCACCAGGTGCTTTTATTTTTCCAGTTTCTCAAGGGGGAGTTAAAGTCCAATTTTCCCAACACCGTTTATTGAAGAGACTGTCTTTTTTCCATTGGATATTCTTTCCTGCCTTGTCGAAGATTAGTTGACCATAGACTTGGGGGTCCATTTCTGGGCTCTCTATTCTGTTCCATTGATCTATGTGTCTGTTTTTGTGCCAGTACCACACTGTCTTGATGATTACAGCCTTGTAATAGAGCTTCAAGTCTGGAATTATGATGCCAATTGACTGTACCGCTCAGGCACCCCAGAGCCATTCTTGACACAGAATAAGCACTATAGAAACGTTTACTACTACTTCACCCTTTAACTTCTAACCAATCTGTTTCATTACATTAAAAATGGACAGCTGTAGTTGACAAGATGTAGCTGGACCTTTATTTTTATCCAGTCTGACAATATCTGCCTTTTAATCTGTGTTAAGACCATTTAAGCTGGATAATTTTTTTTTAAAGATTTTATTTATTTATTTAACAGAGAACACAAGCAGGCAGAGAGGCAGGCAGAGGCAGAGAGAGGAGCAGGCTCCCTGCCGAGCAAGGAGCCCGATGTGGGACTTGATCCCAGGACGCTGGGATCATGACCTGAGCCAAAGGCAGCTGCTCAACCAACTGAGCCACCCAGGCGTCCCTAAGCTGGATAATTTTATTTTCACAAATTTCTAGGGGACAAATACAAAAGTTGAGGGGCGCCTGGGTGGCTCAGTGGGTTAAAGCCTCTGCCTTCAGCTCAGGTCATGATCTCAGGGTCCTGGGACCGAGCCCCAAATTGGGCTCTCTGCTCGGCAGGGAGCCAGCTTCCCCCCCTCTCTCTGCCTGCCTCTCTGCCTACTTGTGATCTCTCTCTCTCTCTCAGATAAATAAAATCTTTAAAAAACAAAAAAACAAAAAAACAACAACAAAAAACCAAAAAGTTGACACCAATAGTAGGCCTTAAAGTAAACCACGATAAATTCCTGAAAGTAGAATTGTTTAAATTTTCTGAGAACGAGGTAGTAAAATTAAAACTTGGTAACAAA
>CM052813.1:49225833-49263683 GCA_028533885.1 Nasua narica | reverse complement strand
TTGCTGTTTGTGTATAGGAATGCAACTGATTTCTGTGCATTAATTTTATATGCTGACACATGATTGAATTCCTGTATGAGTTCTAGCAGTCTTGGAGTGGAGTCTTTTGGGTTTTCCACATAAAGTATCATATCATCTGCAAAGAGTGAGAGTTTGACTTCTTCTTTGCCAATTTGGATGCCTTGGAATGGAAGTATTTTATCATTATCTTTTTTTAAAATAAGTGAAAGGGCCACTTTACTCTGATTTTTACTCTGATGCTAAGTTAAAAGGAAGTGGCATTTTTTTTTGTGATTTCATCTTTAAATGCTATAACCCATCCAGTAAATCACCTCTGGGAAAGGAGGCACTATAACAAAGTCCCTTCTAGACTAGAGATACTCAAAGCATCTAGAATTCTAAGAACCTTTTCTGCCTCAGTCTACCATTCTTCCCTTCTTCCTTCTATTACAAAACCAGTGGAAACAATACATTGCAGAATAAATCACTGTGAACAATTTGGCCATCAAATGCCCTCTTTTGAACAGTTTACTTCAACCAGTCTGGAGGTCCCACTCAGTGAATTCCCTATTTCATACAAAAATATTGTCTTACTTATTTGTATTTTCTTGAGGTATCAAGTATGATCAGAAAAACAAGGGCCCAAAACCGAATGGCCAAACAAACAGTGAAGAAAACAAAAAGGCATCCAGAGGCATAGAGAACATCATATCAGAGAAGGCAGAGAGAGCATTTCTCAGCAAGAGGGGGCTGGTTTCGTGAGCTACAGCCTGGAGATCAATGGGGCAAAGAGGGAAAGAATCATTCAGTTGGGCCAGACAGAAGTTCAAAAGAGCATAAACCCTATTCTTTTAAAAGTATTCAGAATATATTTTTTAAAGGTATTCAGAATATTGTTTTGGGTAAGAAAATTGAGATATCTTTACAGCTGGTGATAGAGTGTTAGCCAATAAGGACCTGGTTTAGAGATTGAGTAAATTTGAAACTTTTGAAATGTTTGAAGTTAAACTAGGACTTATAGTCTGGCTTCTGGGGATAGTGGAGTAGTTTGTATCAAACTAATACTTCTGCAAGTCCCAATTATGAACCCTGTACAAAATATGAAAAAAGTATTGTTTTGAAGGTGGTAGAGAGTGACCAAAAGCAGGAGGGGCTGTATCTCGTGAAACATGGAAACCACACTGCATGAGGGCCACATTTATCCAGTTTTTCCTTTATGGGCACCCTCAGCCCCCTTGCATGGCATAAAGAATTCAAGCAAAAAGCAGCAGTCTTCAGCTGAGGAGTTAGAGATCAGAGTTTAGGACTGTCAGAGTGGCTAGATGTAGGAGTAGAAAACCCCAGAAAGGTGGGAACCACAAAAGGAGATGCCCCCAAATATGCAAACAAACTCCCTGTAAACCCTTAAATTTAACAAAGTGACAGTATACAAGGTTAACATAGAAAAGCCTATTGTAATTCCGTATGTTAGCAACAAACAGTGGGAAAATGAAATTTATTTTAAAAATACAAATTTACAAAATTACATAAAAAAACATGAGATACTTAGGGTAAATTTAACAAAAGAGGTGCAAAAACTATACATTGAGAACTGGTAAACTTTGCAGAGAGAAATTAAAGACAGTGAAGAAACAGAGAGAGGCACCCTGTTCATGGATTAGAAGACTCAATATTGTTAAAATGTTAATTCTCTTGAAACTGATCTCTAGATTCAGTGCAATCCCAATCAAAATCCCAACAGGCTTTTTAAGATTGAAATTGACAGACTAATTCTGAAATTCAAATGAAAATACCAAGGACCCAGGATAGCTAAAATAATTTTTTTAAAAAAATAACAAATTTGGGGAACTTAGAGTACCTAATTTCAAGACTTGTTATAAAGCAACACAAATTAGAGGCACCCAGGGTGGCTCAGTTGATTAAGCATCATGATCCCAGGGTGCTGGGATCAAGCCATTGCACTGCGTGCTCATTACAGAGTCTGCTTGATATTCTCTCTCCCTCCGCCTCCTACTTGTTCTCTCTCTCAATAAATAAATCAATAAGATTAATTAATTTAAGATGGGTCATAGAACAAAACATAAAAGCTGAGAATATAAAGCTTCTGGAAGAAAATATAGGAGAATATCTGGACAAATTTGGTATAGATAAGGATTTTGTAGACAGGAGACAAAATGCACTAATTGTAAAAAGAAAAAATTAGGGGCACCTGGGTGGCTCGGTGGGTTGAAGCCTCTGCCTTCGACTCGGGTCGTGATCTCAGGGTCCTGGGATCAAGCCCCATGTCAGGATCTCTGCTCGGCCGGGGTTTTGCTTCTCCCTCTCTCTCTGCCTGCCTCTCTGCCTACTTGTGATCTCTCTGTCAAATAAACAAATAAAATCTTTAAAAAGAAAAGATAAGAAAAAGTTCATGAGTTAGGGTTCAACAGTAAACCCTACGGTTTTGGTGAACCTTATTCACCGAAAGACACCATTTAAGATTTGAAAAGGCAGGCCACAGTTTGAGAGAAAACATTCAGTGTATCACATGTGCACACTTACAGTCACACACACATTTGACAAAGGACCTGTAACCAAAATATATAAATAACTCCTATAACCTCATAATAAAAAGTCAAAAAACCCTTGAGGCGGTTGGGTAGTTCAGTTGGTTAAGCATCTGCCTTTGGCTCAGGTCATGATTGCAGAGTCCTGGGATCGAGCCCCACATCGGGCTCCTTGCTGAGCAGAGAGCCTGCTTCTCCCTCTCCCTGCGCCTGCTACTACCCCTGCTTGTGCTCTCTCTTTCTCTGTCAAATAAATAAAATCTTTAAAAAAAAAAAGTCAAACAACCCAATTAAAAAAAAGTGGGCAAAAAAACTTTCAAGGGTCTTTCACCAAAGGCGACATCAAAGTAGCCACCACATGTTCAAAGCTGATATCCTTTGTTGCATTATATGTACTTTAAGAACGTCAGATTTTCCTACTGCATTTTGAATGTATGTCAGGATCTATTACTTCTCTCTAGAAAATAATTGCCTCATGATTCTGGCCTTTTTTCTTTTCAGGCCAACAGAGCTTTTCAGGAGTTGTAATGCTCAGTCAGATCAAGGAGCCATGAATGACATGAAGCTGTGGGAGAAAGGAAGCATAAAGATGCCATTTATCAACATCCCTGTTCTTGACATTAAGAAGTGCCAGCCAGAAATGTGGAAAGCAGTCGCTTGTTCACTGCAGATTAAACCTTGTCATAGTAAATCCCGGGGAAGTATTATTTGCAAGTAAGTTTCTCTCCTCGTAATGGCTCTCCAGTCTTGGTTCAGACAATGATCTGAACCGCAGCCCATCTTTAGCGTTTTTTCTCCCACCACTTCCCTTTGCCCAATCTCCCCACATGTCAAATGCTTTCCCACTTTTTCCTCCTCTGCTTGGAATACTCTTCCATTTCCACTTGCCCACTCGTGTCTTTCATAGCTTCTCTCAAATGCCAGCCATTCCCATGGAATCTTCCCAGATCTCTCCAGCTGTAGTAATTTATCCTTCCTACAAACTTCTGTAGACCTTTATTTGAACTTCTCTTATGGAATTTAGTTTCAGGAACATTTGTCAAGTGCCTTCAATAATTCTATTTTTATACTTTAATTTGTGAACTTATATTCTGTTAGACTTTGCTCTCCTTGAGTTTATTCTTTATAACTTCTTTTTCTTGTCTCCTCTTTCCTCTTTTTCTCCTCTTCAGGGATTAACACAATTCTGACACACAGTAGGTGTTCCATACTGTTTAATGAGTGAGGGAGTGAGTGAATATAGCCATTAGGGCCTATTTCTAGTGAGCATTTTGTGAATGGTTTGTTTAGGAGATCTAGGATAGAGTAAAGATGAAAGCTGCAGTCCTGCGTGAAACCAGAAGCATTAGCCATGTAGTAATCTATGCCAGCTGATCTTCAAACATCTAAAAAGCTTTTCCAAAAAGCTTTTCTAAAAACCAGCCCCTAAGTTGTTGGTATGTGTCTTGGTGCTACCGGGCACTTGATGACTGATTGCAGATCATTTCAACCTTAAACAGGGTCCAGATCTATTGTCTCGCATGAGTTGGCAATGACTTGAGTGAGGAGAAAGATGGGGGGTAAGTTAGGTGACAAGAGGCAACCAGTGGGGAATTTATAGACTCTTAGCACAAAAACTTATAGAAAAGGAGCCAAATCCCTTTTGAAGACTGAGAAAATTTTAAAGTAGTGTACTTTCTAGTTGTTATGGGCCAAACACCTTAATGTTGATAACTAAAAAGATATTTAAAAGGCGAAGGGGAGGGAGGGAGGAAGAAGCAAGTAAGCATAAGGTCCTGAAAGAAAAGATGTATGATTTTGCAAAGAGCAAATCAGACTAGCCTAATTTAATTTCCTGTCAAAGATAAGGACAAGCCACACCAATGGTAGTAACAGTATGAGTATAAAATTTGAGCAAGGCCTTTGATCTCAGGTAAGAGAAAGGGATGTTTTGCTAGTATAATACGTTACTTACTCCTGTGCCACCTGAGGTCTTCTATGACTCCTGTTTTCTTTTGCCATTACTCTGACCTAACCAATTGTAAAATATTGTTATGAAAACTCACCTTCTGGAAGGCTTCAGAAACAAGGTATTGACTAGACAACATGAGGAGGTTCTTTGAACCCTAAATTTGTGTGTATTTTTCTTTTTAAGGTCAGACTGTGTGGAGATTCTCAAGAAATGTGGGGACCAGAACAAATTCCCTGAAGACCACACAGCTGAAAGTATTTGTGAGCTTCTATCACCTACAGATGACCTAGAGAATTGTATACCTTTGGATACATATCTCCGTAAGTACTTTGTTTTTTAAGATTTCAAATATTTCTCCCTTCCATCTCTGCCCTTCATGTTTGCTTTGGATGAACACCTGTCTGTTGAGAATGAGTAAGGGATTTCTCAATTGAATACTCTTATTTGCTTGGCCTTTTTGGCCCTGGAAAGAATTGTCATCTTAAAACGTATAAGCCCAAATGACTATCTTATCAGTCTGAGGAAATGATGAACTATTGTCAATCAGGAATTGTAAGCAGTGAATCTGGGGCAAGCATCTAAGATAATAGCTCCATATCATTGCTGTCCCCTTGCCGTGATTTGACCAGGAAGTAGAATTTCCCCAGGGAATCTTCATCGTTTTGTCATCAGAGTATTAGTGGACCTGAACCAGGCATTGGCTGAGACCCACCCACCAAAAAGGGAGTAAGGAATGACGGTCTGAGTTAGTACATGAAAATGGAACTTTTGTCTCTGCCAAAATATTCCTGCCAAGAGTTAGCCCAAGAGCTGGAAGAATAAGTTGGTATCTCATTGAGGGATCCTAGAGCTCAGTTTCTCAGCAGGAGGTGACCCTGTGTGGTGGAAACCAGAGGGATAATGAGTAGAAACCATATACTCCCAAGTATTGTAGTTAGAGTAGCGCAAGTGTCTGGGATGCCGCCAGGGGGCGTTAGTGCCCTGAGCTGGCTGGAAAGGCAGACTGTGAATTCAACTCCTACTTGCTTTGTTTTCCTGTGTCAGATAGGACTAAGTTCTACTCCAAATAATAGAACAACAGGTAAACGTAAAGGAAAGCCCAGAAATAAATAGTCCAGGGCTGTTATAGTGGTTCCACCATCCAGAGTCCAGGCTCCTTTTGTTTTCTGCATTGTCCTTAGTGTGTGGCTTCCATCCTCAAGGTTACTTCAGGTACTTTATTATCACAACGTGGCTCCTGGAATTCTAGCCACCATATCCTAGTGTAAGGGAAAACCACCCTAGCTGTAAGGGAAACTGAGAAAGGTGATCTTTTTAGTTATGGACCCATTGTCGAACGATTATTAGTAAGCAGAAAAAGAAGAGTGGATGCTAGATTTGCAGCTAGTGATATCAGCCACATTTTCTTAAGGCCAACAAACTATGTCTCTCAGCCTTTATGATCAGTATAGCCAAAAAAAAAAAAAAAGGAGCATTAGACTAGAATATAGGCCTCTGTGACTTTGGGCAGATCACCTCTTTCTGCCTCAGCTTCCCTGTTTATAAAGGGATTGGGCTCGACGAGATGAGCTCCAAGAACCCTTATACCTTTATTAGCCCTACAGTGTGAGTCTGGCCTAAAATCAAGTAAGCAAAGTTAATGTATTCACAAGGCTAGACTCTATTAAAGCAGTGAAATATATGTGTAGAAGGAAAAAAGTTAAATGTTTTTGTTTGAATTTTAATACTCTGTTTAAATATCGCATATACTTTATATTAAGCGAGACTCTTCCATGGTCATTATTTCATAAGGTGACAAATATAATCACGGTACAGGATCCATCTTACCATAGTGAGTGATTATAGTTTATGGTAAAATGTGCTAAGTTATTCCTCTTAGGCATAAGCACCTATTTGACTACCCTACCCAAAGTATACTTGTCACTTTCCATTCCTTTATACTACTTATTACTTATCATTAGGTGACTTTTTTTATTTATACACACAGAGACTCACATGCACACACATATCCCCAGTCTATTTATTGTCTATTTCCCAAATAAAATGTAAATTCTACATTAGGGATTTGTCAGTTTTGTTCACTACTGTATCTCTAGCGCTCAGAACTTTGTCCAGTGTCTCATAGGTACCCGGTAAATAAACAGGTGAATAAATGTATGTATGTTTATACTAAATGCACAAATGATCAGAAAATCTGTGTGTTTTAATAGTTTACTAGAATCGGGCCTTGCTTTCTGCTCATGAGCTCTCTGTTTATTCTAGCCATAATTAACTGAGATAATTTACAGACCTCTGTTACCTTTTTGGGTTGGTAAAACTGATCTGTGTTTGGTTTTTTAGGGCCCAGTACTTTGGGTAACATTATAGAAGAGGTCACTCATCCCTGTAACCCAAATCCTTGCCCTGCTAATGAGCTCTGTGAGGTAAACCGGAAGGGGTGTCTGTCTGGAGATCCTTGCCTTCCATACTCTTGTGTTCAAGGTAAGAGCTAGACAGGTGTGGGTGTGGGGTGATATGGATTTGGGCTACGGGTGTTTCTGTATAGGGATTATCTTTGGAGTAAGGTCATAATGGACTTTATTTTCTAAGTTATGTTTTCCTTTAACATTTGAGGTTTTCCCAATAAACATATTTTAGTTATAAGGCAGGAAAAGACAAATGTATTTTCAGTTATCATTTAGATTGTAAACTGATTCTCAAAAGAGTTACAGGTTTTTTGACAACAAAAGAAAAGAAAACCAAAAAAAAAAAAAGAAAAGAAAACCTTGAGCCAGTTTTTCTGTACATTCTCTTCCTTGTTGTAATGTTTGAGAAAGTGTACTGCAGGTTGTTCATGGTTTTTTTTCTTTCCTTTAGTTTTATGGAGAAAAGGCATAGTCAATGGGATGTGCAATTATCTCTATAAGCTTAATGTTTTATTGAGACACATGTGATTTTACAACTATTTTTTTTAATGCAGGAAGCCTCTTGAATAAGAAATGCTTATCCCATTGAATTTTGATAGTCTTTCTTGGTGCATCCCTTTAGAGTACAGTGTGGCAACGTTTTGCTTCTTTTTATTTATTGCCCAATTGAAAATGTTTCTTTGTCCTGTTAAAACCACCATTTAAGAATATCTTGAAGTAATAAAGAATAGAAGATTAAATTAAATAAGCATGATGTCTCAAAGCATCATCTATATTATTTGTGTGATACCAGAATATATCAGTCAAGATAAATCATGTTAAAATTGGAAATGAATGGATTTTCCTTAAGCACAATCAAGTATTCAGCTTTTTTTGAATTTATGATATCCTTATATTCTATCACTAAAAGTTTTCCTGACCAAGAGTGTTCTAAAAATATTGTCAGTTTCCATAGTCCATTTTTTAAATATCTGTGATTTTTAAAATATCCTTGATAAGCCCATGCCAGTAAAAAAATACATATCTTACAGCATTTTTGCACTGAACTATGACTAACTTTGGGGTATAGGTCCATAATCACCACCATCTCATGGAACATGGAATTTTTCATTTGAGAGGATATGTTTTGGTCAGTGAACCAGACCAGTTCTTTAACTTAGAGAAAGTTTTATTACATAATCTTAGGTAGCCACACAATACCTATGAGACCAATGTAAAATATACCTAATGTCATAACACAACGTCATGGCACAATACCATCTCTCTCAGCTTATTTTTGTTTGTACAGGTTGCAAATTAGGAGAAGCCTCTGATTTCATCGTCCGTCAAGGGACACTAATCCAGGTGCCATCATCTGCTGGGGAAGTTGGTTGTTACAAAATTTGCTCATGTGGACAAAGTGGACTCTTGGAAAATTGTATGGAGATGCACTGTATAGACCTTCAGAAGTCATGTATCGTCGGAGGAAAAAGAAAAAGTGAGTCTTGAGCTGTATTTATTTGCTTTTTGTTTTTAATATGAGATTAGTTATCTTAACTTTGTAGGAAGAACTTTGGATAGATTCCCACCAAAGAGTAAGGTCTACAAATCAGATCCTCCAGGGCAGTATTTTCCAAACTGTACTCTACAGAACACTAGGGCTTCTAAGGAATCCTCTTAGGAGCCTCCTCAAGAATGGACTAATAGCTAATAACAATTCATTAATACTTACTGAACTTTGAACCGTGTGCCTAGCACTGTGCTAAGTCTTGGCCTGTGTTATCTCATGTGAGCCTGCCAGTTCTTTGATTTCAGCGTTGTTGTGAGGAAGACGATACTCAAACAGGTCACCCAGCTAGTAAGTGACCAAAGCAGAATTCAGGCCTTGGCCTATCTGACTCCACAGCCCTTGACCTCCACAGGCAAAGACACGGGTGTGCTCCTTCCCATCTCTTCTTCAAGTATGTCTCTTTACGAGAAGTAAAAGTCAGTGTTTGACCTTGTGGAAAGCGAACTGTCGACTAAGCATTGGGAGAGAGCACATGAAGAAGTGCCACCCTTTGAAGCCCTCTTTAAAAGTCTGAGGGTCAAAAAAAAAAAAAAAAAAAAAAAAAAAAAGTCTGAGGGTCTTGCTTTCTCACTGCTTCCTTAACCATGTTTTGCTTATAGCCCCAACAACCATTCATGTTAATATACAACCTCAAAAATTGTGGGGAAAAAATACTATTTTTGAGAATGTACTCCCCTACAGCTGTTCACTCCACTCCTCTCACCCCTACATCATCCCATACCCATCAACCTGGGAAGTTCAGCTTTTATATGCCTCTTGGTTTGCTCTTCTGTGTGAGATCTTATTTGAAAGAAGAGTGCTTTTAGCTAAAAAGAGCCTGCAAGTGTCTGCCTTAGAACAAGTCAGGTATTCATTTTTCAATCCATATTCTAAGCCAAAATCTAAGGTAGGTACCCTGTATTACAAGATATCTGAGGATAAACAAATTCATTCCTTCCATAGACTTCCACCAATTAACCTACTCTTTACAGAGCATACTAGTGACTTATGGGGCTGAAACTGGGATGAGGGGTTCAGGTCATGTTGTACATGATCAGACGGGGGAGAATTAGAGCCACAAAAAGAGCAGACCCAGTGCTCTTCAAGGACCTAGTCATTCCTGCCAGGGTGTCAGGAGAGTCTTCAATTCTAAGATGGCATCGGGGCTGATTGTGGAGAGATGACCAAAGTTCCAGAAGGAGGAGAGGAGCAAGAGGGGAGCCAGAAACATTCTCAGAGAATAGGAAGCAGTCTGGTAAGACTAGCACTTTAGGGGTTTGGAGAGAAATGGTGAGAGATAAGCATGAAAATATAAATATTACAGATTTAGCTTCTCGGTTTGTATATTCAGAAGTCATCTTTCAAGAATTTTTATTTTAAAACCTTTTAAACTATTAAATTGTTAATATATGATTTACTTATAAATGCATGAAATAGATCAACATTTTATTTCTCCTTTCCTTAGGTCACGGGACCTCATTCAATATTGACTGCAATATTTGTTCTTGTTTTGCTGGTAACTTGGTGTGTTCTACCCGCCTGTGCCTCAGTGAGCACAGTTCAGAAGATGACCGGCGCACCTTCACAGGTAACCACGGCCCCCCAGAACCTGTCCTTAGCAGCCATCATCCCTTTGTACCCATTTCCCTTCAAGGCAGCTTCACTGGTTTCGCCATAACTGCAGCTGTACACGGTAAAATAAATACATAATCTGAGAACTAGGTACTTTCCCTCTCTGGCTCTGTTTCTTCCTCTGTGAATTGAAGGCATTAAACTAAGTGGTTTCCTAGGACCCTTCCAGCACTAATATTCTGAAATTCCATGGGTTAAAAAGAACAGGGCCAAGTGATTGGCACAGTTTCAGTTAAATGAAACTTTGCTACCTGCTAAAATTATGTTTAGCCCTGCCCCTACCATTATGTTAGAAAATGTACTTTCTAAGTTTGTGTTGTAATGTTTTTCTCATCACCTTCTTCCTGTCCTGACTTAGCTTACTAGTTCATTAGGTAGAGACCCCTATAAATAAAGCTATAAGTAGGAAAAGTAAAGAATGCTCCTTCCAATCTAGTGTACAAAATCTAGAAATTAAATGTTTAAAGTCTGGCATGGGGGATTTCTGGAATATCAAAGAGTAATACCAAAACCAAGATAAAGACAAAGGTTGTAAACTCATCATGTTCCACTCTTCATCTCCTTAGAGAAGGGGAAGAACAAGAACAAGAAAGGGAAAAACAGGAACTTGGGAAATTATTGTAATTTTGAGACTTGGGCATTTTTATGAACATCTCTGAGTTGTGTTTGGACTGGGACAATGGCTGAGTCCCAGGAAGTGTGGTGCACTTTGTGGCCAATGAAATCTCTTTAGTCTGCTAGCTACACAGTCACTACCTTAATTTATCCCAAGATGTGAAGGGCTACACACCCCAGGGAAAATGGGTCCTGCTAGTTGTAAAGTTCATCTTCCAAATACATTTAGATGTGAGTAAGTAAAGAAGTAAATTAAATAAAGAGTTTTCCACAAAAATCTTTAATTAATTTTTCATCCCCAGTGGTTTTATGGTTTCTCTAAGCAGAATGAATTGCTCTCATCAAAGCAAAGCAGATAAAGGATAATAATTAGGATCACAACAACAATGACAATAAAGCATCAAGGTTGGTACTCAGAGGTGGGGTTAGTCTTGCCCTTACTTCCCCAGCAGCCTGCTATGCATTTCTTATTTCTGATTCCTTTTTATTTCCAATGGTCTGGTGGTACAAGATCAGTAAATCCCTAATCTGTTCTCTTTCTGCCCTCTCCCTGCGCCATACTAACTCCCAGGAAAGAAGAATCAACTTGCTGCTGCAGCCGCATGAAGTGGGATAAATTTAGGCTGCTACCTGGCTCCTCTTTACCCAGAACCACCGGTATTTCAGATCTGGAGCAAAGCAGATCCCACGAGATCCCAGCAATAGACTGTGCTGTTACTGTCCACAGCTATAGCTGCTTGTCGAGAAAAGAGCATCACGTCTCCCTGGCCTTTTCCCCTACTGGAGCATAACCCCGCACAGTAAAGCATAGCAATGTCAAGAAAGCGGTGTTCTTGACTGATTGCTCATAAAACACTTTTAAGTCTCAAAATTACAGTAATTTCCCAAGTTACTTTCTTGTTCTTTTGGTATTACCCTTTAACATTCCAGAAATCTCCCAAGCCAGACTTCAGACATCTAAATTCTAGATTTATATACACTAGATTGGGAGGCGCATTCTTTACTTTTCCTACCTATAGCTTTGTTTATGTGGCTGGGTCTCTACCCCTGGGGTCAAAGTCTGGAAGCCCTCAATTAGCTGGCAATAAATGGAACAAAGGAAAGCCATTATGCAGACAAACGGCTTTTCAGAGCCTTGCCACCTTTAAAAGCACTCTCAGAGATTGGAGGGATGTTTTTTCCTGACTTAATTGCAGTACTATTTTAACTTGAGAGCTCCATGTTAATTAGGGAATATGACGGGCAGGAGAACGTTCAAGTACCCATCATTGAATCTGTGTCCTCTCCGCAGGTCTGCCCTGTAACTGTGCAGATCAGTTCGTCCCCGTGTGTGGGCAGAATGGACGTACTTACCCCAGTGCCTGCATTGCTCGCTGTGTGGGCCTCCAAGACCATCAGTTTGAGTTTGGATCCTGCATCTCAAAGGATCCATGTAATCCTAATCCCTGCCCAAAAAACCAAAGGTAAATTAAATGGCTCCTTATCTTTTTATTTTTCCTTTTTTTTTAATTTTTATTTTAATCACCTGGTGCTGATCACCTATTTCACCCATCCCCCCACCCACATCCCCTCTGGTAACCATCAGTTTGTTCTCTAGTTAAGAGTCTGTTGGTTTGTCTCTCTCTCTCTCTTTTTTATCCCATGTTTGTTTTGTTTCTTAAGTTCCACATCTGAATGAAATCATATGATATTTGTCTTTCTCCGACTTATTTCACTTAGAACTACACTCTCTAGCTCCATCTGTGTTGTTGGAAATGGAAAGATTTTATTCTTTCTGATGGCTGAATAATATTCCATCGTGTGTATATGTATACCACATCTTCTTTATCCTTTCATCAGTTGATGGACATTGGGCAGCTTCCATAGCTTGGCTTTTGTAAATAATGTTGCTATAAACATAGAGGTGCATATATCCCTTTGAATGAGTATTTTTGTATTATTTTGGGTAAATACCCAGTAGTGTGATTGCCAGATCATAGGGTATTTCTATTTTTAACTTTTTGAGGAACCTCAACACTGTTTTCCACAGCGGCTGCACCAATTTCCATTCCCATAAACAGTGCAAGAGGGTTCCTTTTTCTCCACATCCTCGCCAACCACCAGTTGTTGATTTTAGCCATTCTGGCACGTGTGAGATGATATCTCATTGTAATTTTGATTTGCATTTCCTGATGATAAGTGATGAGCATCTTTTCATGTGTGTATTGGACATCTGATTGTCTTCTTTGGAGAAATATCTGTTCATGTCTTCTATTTCTTAACTGGATTGTTTTTGGGTATTGAATTTATAAATTCTTTATGTATTTTGGATACTAACCCTTTATCAGATATGTCATTTGCAAATATCTTCTCCCATTGTGTAGGTTGCCTTTTAGTTTTATTGATTGTTTCCTTGGCTGTGCACAAGCTTTTTATTTTGATATAGTCCAAATAACTTGTTTTTGCTTTTATTTCCCTTGCCTCAGAGGACCCATCCAGAAAAAAGTTGCTACAGCCAATGTCAGAAAAATTACTGCCTGTGTTTTCTTCTAGGATTTTTATGGTTTCAGGTCTGACATTTAGGTCTTTAATCCAGTTTTAATTTATTTTTGTGTATGGTTTTAAAAAGCGGTCCAGTTTCTTTCTATTATATGTTGCTATCCAATTTTCCCAACACCATTTGTTGAAGAGACTGTCTTTTTCCCATTGGATATTCTTTCCTGTGTTGTCAAAGATTAATTGACCATATATAACTGTGGATTTACTTCTAGATTTTCTACTCATTGATCTATGTGTCTATTTTTGTGCCAGTACTATATTGTTTTGATTGCTACATCTTTGTAATATAACTTGAAGTCTAGAATTGTGATGCCTCCAGCTCTGCTTTGCTTTTTCAAGATTGTTTTGGCTATTGAGGGTCTTTTGTGGTTCCATAACCATTTTGGGATTATTTGTTCTAGTTCTGTGAAAAACGCTGTTGGTATTTTGATAGGGATTATATTAAATGTGTAGATTGCTTTGGTTAATATAGACATTTTAACAGTATTTGTTCTTCCAGTCCATGAGTATGGAATGTCTTTCCATTTCTTTGTGTCATCTTCAATTTCTTTCATCAGTGCTTTGTAGTTTTTAGAGTACAGGTCTTTTACCTCTTTGGTTAAGTTTATTCTTAGACATCTTATTATTTTTGGTGTAACTGTAAATGGGATTATTTTCTTAATTTCTCTTTCTGCTATTTCATTATTGTTGTATAGAAATGCAACAGGTTTCTGTAAATTGATTTTGTATCCTGGGACTTTATTGATTTTGTGTATCAGTTCTAGCAGTTTGTTGGCGGAGTCTTTGTGGTCTTCTATGTGTAGTATCATGTCATCTGCAAATAGTGAAAGTTTTTCTTCCTTACTAATTTAGATGCCTTTTATTTCTTTTTGTTGTCTGATTGTTGTGTCTAGGACTTCCAGTACTATGTTGAATAAAAGTGATGAGAATTGTCATCCTTCTCTTGTTCCTGACCTCAGGGGATAGACTCTCAGTTTTTCCCTATTGAGGATGATGTTAGCTGTGTGTTTTTCATATATGGCCATTACTATGTTGAGGTGTGTTCCCTCCAAACATTTTCTGAGGGTTTTTCTCATGAATGGATGTTGTACTTTGTCAACTGCTGTTTCTGCATCTGTTGAAATGATCATATGGTCCTTATCCTTTCTCTTAGTGATGTGATGTATCATGTTGATTGTTTTACGAATATTGAATCACCCTTGCAACCCAGGAATAAATCCCACTTAAGCATGGTGTATGATTTTTTTAATGTATTGTTGGATTCAATTTGCTAGTATTTTGTTGAGGGTTTTTGCATCTATGTTCATCACAGACATTGGCCTGTAGTTCTCTTTTTGTGGTATCTTCATCTGGTTTTGGTATCTGGGTAGTTTTGGCCAATGAATTTGGAAGTTTTCCTTCCTTCTCTATTTTTTGGTATAGTTTGAGAAGAATAGGTACTAACTCCTTTTTAAATGTTTGGTAGATTTTTCCTATGAAACCATCTGTCCTGGACTGTTGTTTTTTGGGAGCTTTTAAGTTACTGATTCAGTTTCTTTACCGGTAATCAGTCTGTTCAGATTTTCTATTTCTTCTTGTTTCAATTTTGGTAGGTATATGTTTCTAGGAATTTATCCATTTCTTCTGGATTGCTCAATTTGTTGGCATATTATTTTTCATAATATTCTCGTAACGGTTTGTATTTCTGTGGTGTTTATTGTTACTTCTCTTTCACTTGTGATTTTATTTATTTGGGGCCTTTCCCTTTTTTTCTTGATAAGTCTAGCTAGAGGTTTTTCAATTTTATTGGTTTGTTTTTTGTTCTGTTTTGTTGTTGTTGTTTTGTTGTTGTTGTTTGTTGTTGTTGTTTTGGAACTAGCTCCTGGTTTCATTGATCTGTTGTATTGGTTTCTGGTTTTTTGTGTATTTTAGTTTCTACACAACTTATTTCTGCTCTAATCCATATTATTTCCTTCCTTCTTCTGGTTTGAGGTTTTAATTGTTCTTTTTCTTGCTCCTTTAGGTGTAAGGTTAAGTTATTTATTTGAAAATTTTCCTGCTTCTTAAGGTAGGCTTGTATTGCTATAAATTTCCCTCTTAGAACCACTTCTGCTGTGTCCCAAAGGTTTTGGACCACTTTATTTTCATTTTCATTTGTTTCCACGTACTTTTTTCTTTCTTCTTGTATTTCCTGATTGACCCATTCATTTTTAGTAGCATGTTACTTAACATCCATGTTTTTGTGGTCTTTCCAGATTTTTTCTGTGGTTAACTTCTAGTTTCATATAGCATTGGGTGAGAAAAGATATATGATATGACTTAAGTCTTTTTAAATTCATTGAGGCTTGTTTTGTGGCCCGATGTGTGATCTATCCTGAAGAGTGTTCCATCTGCACTTGAAAAGAATGTATTGTACTGTTTTGTGATGGAATGTTCTCAATATATTTGCTAAATTCATCTGGTCCAGTGTGTCATCAAAGCTATTGTTTCCTTGTTGATCTTCTGTTTAGATGACCTATTGATGTCAGTGGGGTGTTAAAATCCCTTACTTTGTGTTACTGTCAGTTAGTTCCTTTATGTTTGTTACTATTATATGTATTTGGGTGCTCCCAGGTTGAGTGCATAAATATTTACAATTGTTTTATCTTCCTGTTGGATTGTGCCCTTTATTATTATAGAGTGTCCTTCTTAGTCTCTTGTTACAGTCTTTATTTTAAAGTCTGTTTTATTTAATATAAATATTGCTACTCTGGCCTTCTTTACAATCCATTTGCATGATAAATGTTTCTCTATCTCCTCACTTTCTTTTTTTTTTTTAAGATTTTATTTATTTATTTGATACAGAGAGAGAGAGATCACAAGTAAGCAGAGAGGCAAGAAGTGGGGGGAGCAGGCTCCCCGCTGAGCAGAGAGCCCGATGCGGGTCTCGATCCCAGGACCCTGAGATCACAACCCAAGCCAAAGGCAGAAGCTTTAACCCACTGAGCCACCCAGGTACCCCAACCCCTCACTTTCAATCTGCAGGTGTCTTTGTGTGTAAAACGAGTCTCTTATAGGCGGTATATGGATGGGTTGTTTCCTTATCCATTCTGTCAGCCTATTCTTTTGATTGGAGTGTTTAGCTCATTATATGCAAAGTAATTATTGATAGCTGTGTACTTATTGCCATTTTATTACTTGTTTTGTGGTGCTTTCTGAAGATTTCCCTGATCCTTTCTTGTCTTTCCCTCTTTAATGGTTAGCTGGTTTTCTTTAATGATGTATTTGGATTTCTTTCTCTTTTTCTTTGCGTATTTATTAGTGCTTTTTGAATTGTGGTTACCATTCAATTTGTATATAACATCTGCATATTATTAAGTTGATGATCATTTAAATTTGAATTCATTCTTTACTCTTCTCCTTCCCACATTTTAGGTATATGGTGTCATATATTACATCATTTTATTTTGAGTTCTTTGGGTTTTTTTTACAGAAACACTCATTTTTGGTGTTATGTATTTCCTACCTTCATATGGTATTTTTTAGCCTTTACACTCAAAAGAATACTCTTTAATATTTCTTATAGGGCTGGTTTAGTGGTCATGAACTCTTTTAGTTCTTGTTTGTCTGGGAAGCTCTATCTCTCCTTCTATTCTGAATGGTAGCCTTGCTGGGTAGGGTATTCTTGTCTGCAGGTTTTTCCCATTCAGCACTTTGAATATATCATGCCACTCCTTTCTGGTTTGGAAAGTTTCTACTGAAAAATCCACTGATAGCCTTATGAGGTTTCTTTTGTATGTAACTCTCTTCTTTTGTCTTGTGGTTTTTAATATTTTTTTTCTCTATCACTGTGTTTGGCCATTTTAATTGCAGTATGTCTTGGTGTGTATCTGCTTTTATTGATTTTATTGGGGGTTCTCTGTACCTCCAGGACCTGGTTATCTGTTTCCTTCCCCATATTGGAGAAATTTTCAGCTGTTATTTCATCAAATAGATTTCCTGACCCCTTTTTTCTCTTCTTCTAGGACTCCTATAACATGAATGTTAATATGTTTGATGGAGTCACTGAGTTCCCTAAGTCTTTTTTCATTTTGCCTAATTCTCTTTTCTCTTTTTTGTTCAGGATGATTACTTTCCATTACTCTGTCTTCTAGGTCATTAATTCATTCCTCTGCTTCTTCCAGCCTGCTGTTCTTTCCATCAAGTGGGTTTTTCATTTCGTTTATTGAGCACTTTATCTCTGCTATGTTATTCCTTATCTCTGTGTTAAGTGTCTCACTGATGTCCTCCACTCTTTTCTCAATTCCAGTGAGTATCCATATGATCATTGCTTTAAATTCTCCATCAGCATGTTACAACATCAGTTGTTACATCTATTTTGCTTAGATCTCTGGCCATGGCCATGGCCTTGTCCTATTCTTTCATTAGGGATAAATTTCTCTGTCTTCTCATTTTGTCTAAGTCTCTGTATGTTAGGAAAGTCAACTACATCCTTGAGGGTAGTGGCTTGAGGGTAATGGCTTTATGAAGAAGTCCTATAGTGCCCTGCAGTATAGTGTCACCTATTCCCCAGGGCCTGGCACTTTTGGGAGTGTCTCCAATGTGTGCTGTGTGTGCTCTCCTATTGTGTCCTGGCCACTTTATTCTTCAGGCCAGTCATCTGCAGAGGATCTCTGCTTGTTGTGGGCAGTGCTTGGCCCTGGCCTGAATGTGAGGCATTTTACTAGGTGTGCTCCGGTCCGTTTGTGAAATGAGACCTGTCACCACTGCTACTAGAACGTAGGCTCTCCAAAATCGCACATGGGGAGATGC
The DNA here is from genome assembly GCA_028533885.1 of Nasua narica. Taxonomy (NCBI): domain Eukaryota; kingdom Metazoa; phylum Chordata; class Mammalia; order Carnivora; family Procyonidae; genus Nasua; species Nasua narica. Next base: position 49,245,698 of record CM052813.1, on the reverse strand, counting down.
AGTGTGAGCAGGGCTTTGGCCTAGTCTTCTGGAGGGCCTGCCACATTGGGACTCAGGCAGTTGTGACCAGAAGGGGCAGTTCTACCAGAACATGATGGGGTGGGGCTTGGTTTAAGCAAGTAAAGTAGCGAGTGTTGGTGCTGCACTGTTTCCCAAAGGTGGCCCTGTGGCTATGCTGAGAAGTAGGGGAGGGAAATGGCACCTACCAGTTCCTTTTTTCCCTGGAGGGTCTCTCCATGAATGCTGTCTCTCTGGGACACATTCTGAGATGAATGAATAACCTCCCTACTGTGTGTCCCAGGTGTTCTTCAGATTGCTATTTCCACACTGTATGTCTGCAAGCTATTTGACCTGCCTTCTCCTCAAAACCAGCCCCCATGTCCTCTGAGCTCTCCCAGAGCCAAGCACGCTGACCTTTAAAACTCCAAGGTTTAAGCCCCACTGGTTCCAAGAATTCATGAAATTCAGACCCTCTCACCTTCCAAGCCAATCGCTATGGGGATTTGTTTTCTCCATGCACTCCCCTCTATGCAAGTTTGTCTCTCGCCTTTCTCGGCAACTGTGGCTGCTTCCCCACCACAGAGGCCACGATCCATTTCTCTCCCAAGCCATGTCTCTACACTTCCTGCCTTCCTCTCTGCTTTTAGTTGTGGAGTTTGTTCTACTAGTCTTCAGATCAATTTCCAGAGTATTTAGAATGGTTTGATAGTTATCTAGGGTGTGTGTGGGATGAGGTGAGCCTAGGGTCCTCCTATTCTACCACCATCTTCCCCAATGGTTCCTCATCCTTTTCTACTGAAGATCAGCGCTTATTAAGCATCTATTGTATACCAGACACTGAAATACAAAAATGAATTAAGAAGACCTCTACCCTGGGACGCCTGGGTGGCATAGTTGGTTGGGCAACTGCCTTTGGCTCGGGTCATGATCCTGGTGTCTTGGGATCAAGTCCCGCATTGGGCTCCTTGCTCCGCAGGGAGCCTGCTCCTCTCTCTGCTTCTGCCTGCCTCTCTGCCTGCTTGTGTTCTCTCTCTGTTAAATGAATAAATAAAATCTTTAAAAAAAAAAAAAAAGAAGACCTCTACCCTAAAAAAAAAAAAAAAAAGAAGACCTCTACCCTGAAGAGTACAGTCTACAGGGAAAGAGCCATGTAAAGCTCCTTGAGAACACACTATGATTGGGGGCCCAGAAGTGGAGTTGATGCAGCCTGGGGGAACCCTGGGAAAGCCTCTAGAGGATGTGAAACTCAGCTAAGAAGATGAGGAGGAGATTGCCGGCAAGGTTGATGGTAGAGGGTGGTGTTGGTGAAGGCAGGGAGAACAACAGGAGCAAAGATCTTGGCCACTAGAAATAAGGAAATAGCATGGTGTCTCCCGGGAGCTACAGCAGTTCTCTAAGACCGAAACGGAAAGTGCAAGGCACAGAATGGTAGCTGAGAGAAATGGATGTATTCTCTTTATTAGCTATTTATGCCTGATAGTAATGGAAATTTTCTTTTACTTATCTACCTCCATTTTAGGGATTAGACAAAAAACTTCAGTTTTATGTGAAGTTATTTGTTTAGGGGCTCCTTCCTCTGCAGTTTCCTCATGAGCTCAGAGTGCAGTGGACCTAGCCTTAATGATGCGTTTCTGTATGTAGTGGCCATAGGGCAGGAGTCCTGCTGACTCAGGTTTAGGCTTCTAGAACAGGAGTCTTCACTAGCTACCTCAGAGACCTGAATAGGATCATCCTTTCCTCATGAAGAATGTTGTGGAGAATAAGCAATTGCTTCTCCATCCTGAAAACCCTTTTGCAGTAGGGATTGAGGGGAAGATTCTCACACATACTAAAAGAAATGACAAAGAGAATCGGTCACCCCTCTGTCAAAGTTTATACCATGAAAACTAAGCCCAAAAAGTTCCTATAGAAAGAAGACAGGAAAAAAAAGAAAGAAAGAAAGAAAGAAGACAGGATGCTGGGCCTAAGAAATAAGCTGATAGGATGATATAGTTGCGTTGGGAGGTGACTCGATGGTTGTTTTATTATTTGTTCATTTGTTTTCTCTATTAGCTAGCCCTTCTGAATAAGGTTGTTTTGCTCTTATAATAAAACAATAAAATCTCAAAGTGGGAAGGTCATGCTGGGTATAGTACAAAAGCAATATAAAAAGAAAAGATGGAAAATTGCAGCTACATGAAAATGCAAATATTCTGCTTAGTAACAAATGATAAACTGGAAAGAATATCACAGAGAAAGGGCTGGTGTCCTTACAGTATAAAGAGTCCCTACAAATCAACATGAAAAAATCAACGACCTAATATCTGCTGGCCAGACAGAGAAGGTAAGGGGACTATGAGTCTGCAGGAGCTGGGAGTCACTAGATGGAGGGATCTTGGGTTTCTGAATCACTTTGTGGAAATTCACCTGCTGAACACACAAATGGACTGTGTTTGAACTTCTATTATATTAAAGTACTAAAACTTTGGGGTTTGTAGTCACTATCTAGAATTATTCCATTAAAAGCCTCATTTCAAATGTTTAATAACTTTGTTTTTCTATGTTTATATTTTTGGTTCATTTTTCTTTTTTTTTTTTTAGATTTTATTTATTTATTTATTTGAGAGAGATGGAGAGAGAGCCAGAGAGAAAGCATGAGCTAAGTGGAAGGGCAGCGGGAGAGGGAGAAGCAGGCTCCCCGCTGAGCAGGGAGCCTGATGCGGGGCTCGATCCCAGGACCCTGGAATCATGACCTGAGCTAAAGGCAGACACTTAACTGACAGAGCCACCCAGGCGCCCCTGGTTCATTTTTCTATTAGGTTTTTTATTTTTGCCCATTTTTATATTAAGTTGTTGATGAAGGATGCTCTTGAGAAGCTTTCATAGGCCAGGTTTAAAAGTGGCATTTACCTCTACTTCCAGCCACCCTCTCCTGTTAGAACCCAATCATTTGGCCACAACTTTTGCCAGGGAGTCTGGGGAATATAATCTAGATGTGTGCCCAGGAAGAAAATTAAATGAATTGGATGAACATCCAGCCAATGTGACACCATGCTTCACCTTTCTCATATTAAGAGAAATGTAAATTAAATTAAAACTACAACTATACACCATTTTCCATCTATCAGATTGGCAAAGGTAAAAAGTTTTGATAACTTAATGTAGGAAAACAGGCACTCCCATATAAGAAGGGGGTTGAAGGAAGGGTTGGTACATCCCCTATAGAGGGCAATTTGTCCAAGCCTATCAAAATTTTAAATGCACATACTCTTGACTCAGCATATATAAATGTTTATACTTACATAAAAGATCTCGGGAAGACTAAACAAAAAATTGACAATAGCAGCTGTCTCTGGGAAGTGGAGGGCCGGCTGGGATGGAAGAGTAGGAGGCAGACTTATTTTGCATCATATATGATTTTCTGTCTTTCCAGTTTCACCATGGGCTTGTGTTAGCTGTTCAAAAAATAGTTGTTTAAAAAATACAAAGTTGTGTTCATTCATCAAATATCTACTAATGTACCAGCCATCTTTCTAAACACCAGGACACAACACTAAGCAAGACTGAGTCCCTGCCCTGATCATGTTTAATTTAGTCCCTGGATTCTCAACTTTCCAATTGATCTTATTTCTCTATACTCAAACTGATAAAGTTTTTCCTTCCAAAATTACCGAATATCTCCTGATATTCTTGGTTCTCGTCCTTTCCATGTTAATAGATAATGAATTTCTAACTAATCTTTTCCATTATTTTTTTTCAAATGTCTTACATTTCCAAAAAACCATAACTACATGCATTCTAATTTTAAATCCTGTCAGAAAAGGCCGCCATAGGTAGTGTAGTGTTGGTACTGGTGGTCATTTCAGAGCAGGAGGCTTATCCCTAAAGAGAGTAGAGGTCATTTCCTTTGAAATCAAAATAATGCTAGCTGCTAAGTTCTTCTCCTTTTATTTTACAGACTAACATTAGTGTATCCTGTTATTTCAAAGGCCCAGTGAAAGCTCAACATTTTAATAGGTCTCCTTTTTTTTTTATTAAAGATTTTTTTTTATTTATTTAACAAAGAGAGAGAAATCACAAGTAGGCAGAGAGGCAGGCAGAGAGAGGGGGGAAACGGGCTCCCTGCTGAGCAGAGAGCCCGATGTGGCGCTCGATCCCAGGACCCTGAGATCATGACCTGAGCTGAAGGCAGAGGCTTTAACCCACAGGCGCCCCTTAATAGGTCTCCTTATAGAAAATTATAAATGCCCAATGTAGAAATGAAAGAGCAGAAAAGTCTGAAGAAGAGCTATCATCCCCAGCCCCTTCGAGGAAGTTCAGGAATTGAGAATGAGACCCGGCTTCATGGGGTGGGGCGGCATTGTCTCCGTGATTCACAACCAGCCAGTGGCAGTCCTCAGCCTGCAAGCACAGAAGCCTGAGTTTTTCAGCTCATACTGTGAAGCTTTCTCTTAAGACGGACTCAGTAATACCCAAGCTGGAAATTAAACCCCAGAAAATGCTTCATTTATTATTGACTAAAAGGCCTCAAGCGTCGGATCCCAACCCACCTGATGGGCCTCATATCCTGCCACTTCTCTCCCTGCGACCTTGGCTCCTGCCCTCAGGGTCACCTCCCCTTTCCCCCAGCACTGTACTCGCACCCCACCTTTGTTTGCCCTTGCTGCTCCCTCAGCCAGGCAGGCCAGTGCAGCCCTCCTTATCCCCCAGGTGACAGCCAGGACGCCACCTGCTTCTGCCGCTTTCTCCAGGCTCCTGAATCAGAATGACTCATTTGCAATTCATTCACATGGGCCTTTGGGCATTTCTCGCGGAACCTGCTTGCTCACTTCATATCCATGCTTGACTCTCCCACTCTACATAGGCTCTTGGGGATAGGGACTCCTGATTTCTCTCTTGCTTTTTCCTCAACCTCTTGCACCATGTCAGTGCCTTACTGGCCCCATCATGGCCCCTCCCAGCATTGGCTGATGGTGCTGCATTTGTGTTTTTCAGATGCATACCCAAACCACAAGTCTGCCTGACAACTTTCGATAAATTTGGATGTAGCCAATATGAGTGTTTGCCGAGACAGCTCACCTGTGACCAGGTTCGCGATCCTGTTTGTGACACAAACCACATGGAACACGGCAATCTCTGCACTTTGTACCAGAGGGGGCAAAGCCTCTTATACAAAGGCCCTTGCCAGGTACGGTTGTTTGGCTAACAAACCCAAGCATGAGATCAGTAAATGATCTTTTATAGATGAAGCGACAGGAAGACCACTTGGGGGTCTTCCGTGAATCCTATCAAATCGAGAGAATTAAAATGAGCCATCCCAAGCCTGGCTTTTTTCCTCCTAACTCTGGAGGGCCGTCCTGCTCCTGTTGGTACCTTGGGGCATCTAGTGAACAAGCAAGAACAGAGTGCCCTCCTGTCGCCCACCATCAGGAAAATAATGTAAAGTTACACACCCTGGGGTGCGTCGGTACCGCTTTCACTTCCCCTTCTGTGGCCCTCATTAGCAAATGGCCCAGGAAGAATGTGAGTTAAAGCCATCAAGAAAAGAGTGCTTTCCCACTTTTTCCACCAAAGTCCCACTCATAGAAGAGTGGAAATTTCTTGAAGACTTCATGTCTTTTTACATCAGTTTATCTCTCAGTGTTTTACAATCCATGTCAGAAAACTACCCCCAAGGACAACCCACACACACCACTGCAGGGCCCCCTCCCACAGCCAGCTAACACCTGACATGATTGCTTCTCATTTCCTGGTCTTCACTGGGTGGAGAATGCCTTCAGCATGTCCCCTAGGTCTGTTTTCCCTCAGAGCTTGTGTTCCAAGTGCATTGATACTGTCTACTCTGAATTCCCAGTCTTCTCTTCCTATTTGTTCCCTCCTACTGGCCACAAATTTTACCTTACTTATCCTAACCTACCTGATGGGACAGTCTCTGCCCCATTGGTCTCTCCACTCTTCCCTCTACCTGTCCTTACCCAGCATGAAATGATAAGGCTTCTGAATTTGCATGGAGATTGATGTTGCTTTCATCAAACAGGTAGGTACTTCTGGACTGATAGAAGTCTGGAGTGGAGGGGGGCAGTATCTCATATCAGTTCACATGAAATGAGCACTCAAGTCCCAGAGAGGCTCAGCAAAGTAATCCTTTCAGTTCTTGGGACAGCCCTATTGACCCCACTCCCAACCCAAAGTTTAGCTGACCTTAGGAGCTTAATTAAGAGGGTCCAGGAATTTACTTGTATCTTTTTTCCTTTCTGTTCTGTGCTCTTGGTTAGGAAAAACGTACCACCGAGGTTTATAGGCTAAATGTGCTTTGTTTGTCGTCAGCCCTTCTGCAGAGCCACGGAGCCTGTCTGCGGGCACAATGGGGAGACCTACAGTAGCGTGTGTGCTGCCTACTCAGATCGCGTAGCCGTCGATTACTATGGGCCCTGCCAGGCGGTCGGGGTCCTCTCAGAGTACAGTTCTGTCGCTGAGTGTGCTGCTGTCAAGTGTCCTTCGCTCTCTGCGACTGAGTGCAAACCCATCATCCCACCAGGTAGGGTGGTGGTATTTGCGGCGAGATTGGAAGATTTCCTTCCCTACCTCCAGGGAGTGAGTCACTCAGAAAGAGAATAGACTCATTTACTTCAATTTTTCAAAAAGTCTTGGCTTGGGGCGCCTGGGTGGCTCCGTTGGGTAAGCATCCAACTCTTGGCTCAGGTCACGATCATGGTGTCGTGAGATCCAGCCCTGCGTCAGGCTCTGTGCGGAGCATGGAGTCTACTTGAGATGCTCTTTCTCCTTCGTCTGCCCTCCCCCTGCTCGTGATCTCTCTTTCTCTCTTTCTAAATAAATAGAATCTTAAGGAAAAAAAAAAGTTTTGGCTCTACCTGATGCCGATTAGACGCATTACCCTGGGTCCACCTTAAAAAGTTCTAGATTACCTTAGACATCACCTTGTCCGTTGGATTTAAAACATTATAGCAGGGTTGCCTGGCTGGCTCAGTCAACAGAGCATGCAACTCTTGATCTCAGATATGTCAGTCTGAGCCCCACATTGGGTGTAGAGATTACTTAAAAATAAATCAACTTAATGGGGTGCCTCGGTGGTTCAGTGGGTTAAGCCTCTGCCTTTGGCTCAGGTCATGATCTCTGGGTCCTGGGATCGAACCCCTCATCGGGCTCTCTGCTCAGCAGGGGAACTGCTTCTCCCTCTCTCTCTGCCTGCCTCTCTGCCTCCTTGTGATCTGTCTGTCAAATAAATAAATAAAATCTTTATAAATAAATAAATAAATAAACTTAATAAATAAATAAAACAATATGGCAAACTTTTTCAGGCAAAATCCCACCAAACACCAATATATAAATAGATAAAGTGACATTTCATTACTAAAATTATTATTAGTTCAAATGCTTAAAGTTTACTCATTATAAATTCAATAAACAAAGAACTAGTAGTTCATGAATAAAGAATAAGTAATTAATGAATGAATAATGGAAGTACTTTTGAGGAACACAAACATTTGAAATTGAAAGAAACGTAAGATAGTGGTCTTAGATTGGCCTTAGCATCTGGTTGCATATAATTAAGAAAGTCTTGCTTCATACAGACTGTTATAAAGAGTAACAGGGTTTTTTTTAAGTTTTTTTTGAAAAGATTTTACTTATTTATTTGACAGAGAGCATAAGCAGGGGGAGTGGCAGGGAGAGGGAGAAGCAGGCTCCCACTGAGCAGAGAGCCCAACGTGGGGCTTGATCCCAGGACCCTGGGATCATGACCTGAGCTGAAGGCAGCCACTTAACCACCTGAACCACCCAGGCACCCCAGTAGTAACGGTTTTCTTAAACTCCTTACTGTAGAGTGCTGTACTTTTCAGTTAAACAGAGTTAATAGAAAAGACTTTATCCCGTGTCTGCACGAACAGGTTAATCTGGAGTCTGACAAGTTCATTCTTCCATTCCTGGACTCGTCAAATGTTTCTTGAGCTTCTACCATGTGCCAGAGACTCTCGTAGGCACTGGGGCATAGTAGTGAGCAAAAAAAAAAAAAAAAGCCTCTTTCTTCCTGAAGACCATGTTCTCATATTTTATCATCATTTTTTAACAGCTTAAATATAATTTTTAAAATTAAATTTGAATCAAACACTCATGGGAACCCTCAAACATCTGCTTCCTTGTGTTGCAGACAGGAAAGCAAAGGCGCAGGAAAGCACTTGCCTGGGATCACAGTGAGTTCTGAGGCAGGCAGGGTCCAGGCCCCACACCTCGTGGAAGGCGAGCTCTCTCTGCTGTCCTATACCATCACGCATCGCCCTGAGAAGTGATAAAGGATGAAACCAAGGGGGGAGGAAGGATTTGGGTAAATGCATAGATAATAAGATCCCAGTTGGTCAGGGAACGTATCTAAAAGCACAGTCATCAGGGAGGATAGCTACAGCTCTCCTAGCACAGAATGAAGGGTTGGTTATTTCACTGACTATTTTGAGTTCTCATTTTCTAATTCTAAACACGCATAAAATGGTTTCTGTTATACAGGTGCTTGTTGCCCATTATGTGCTGGAATGTTAAGAGTTTTATTTGACAAAGAAAAACTGGATACTATTGCGAAGGTAAATTGCTTTATGTGCCACGTACTGTTGGAACCTTATTGATCAACCTCTCAGTAATCCACAGAAGAGAATGTGTCAACCCATTTATAGAGGAAGAAAGTAATTCACAGAAAAGCAACTTGCCCCACACGGTATAGCTCGTAACTAGTAGAACTCAGGGTGTCTGGCCCCCAATCCCGTGCTCCTTTCCTCTGCACCCTGGCTGTTTGGTGACCTTGCTCTGCATGGCACAGTCTGACCTGCCTTAGAAAAGGTCCCCAGCTGGCAGAGTATGTAGAGTTATGGCTGGAGGCAGAACCAAGCAGCCAGAGACTGGTAGATGTCTGGATGGTTTCAAGGCTGCCTGCCCTCATGGTGCCCATTCCTCCGCAGGGGGTGCTTTCAGAGCCTGCCACCTTCCCATGGCCGCTTTTCCCCTTTCCCTTCAATGTACCATCACTTCTGCTTCACTTCTGTGGACACAGAAATGTAGCAGCCAACACCTGCCACTATCTAGAAAATTATCCCATTTGGATTCAAACAACTGTATTTTTATAGGAAGACTTTAATCATTTTCCTTGGCTCCCAACTCAGAACAGTGCCTTAAAAGGGAGCGGGGGCTTCAGGTGAGAGTGTTTATCTTGGCTACAAAACTCAGGAGTCAGACAAAAGCCCTTTGGAATGGACTCTGGAGGTTTCAAATTTATCCAGCAGGGGCTTTGGGGGCCCCACACTTAGGGGTTCCAATAGGCAAGGTAGCAAGGCAGCCTCAGCAGTAATAAGGAATTCCTCTTTTATTCAGGTAATGGGATTTTTTTTTATCTTCCCAGGTAACGAACAAAAAGCCAATAACAGTTCTGGAAATACTTCAGAAAATCCGCATGCATGTGTCTGTCCCACAGTGTGACGTATTTGGATACTTCAGCATTGAATCCGAAATCGTGATCCTCATCATTCCTGTCGATCATTATCCAAAAGCTTTGCAGGTGGGGCTCAGCACGCCTCTCGCAGCCTTCTGGTTTAGAGGACTCGGGAGAGGGGAGGAAGTGGAGGCACTTGGAAAGGTAGGTAGGGCAGGACGGGGGAAAGCAAGGCAGTCTCAGAAGGACAGAGCTCTACCAGGTGACTGAGGCCAGACTCAGATCTGACAACAGAATGTGAAGGAGCGGGAGAGCCGAGAGGCTGAGGGGCGGCTCGGAGAACGCACACATGGAGGGCATCTGCTTACGTGCAGATGAGGCAGCGGAGCCCCAGGGAGGGAAGCGGCTGATACGGGTCGTGCAGCGACACAGCTGGAGTAGACAGCGGCCCCATCCGGGAGGAGAAGCCCACCGGGCCTGGTCTTATGGACCCCATTTTTCTTCCTCGTACTCTAGAGGTGGGCCTCACTCCTGTGGGCCCAAGTGTCAGCATCAGAACAGTGGGGCTCCAGTGAGGGGCATGAACACACGTGGTTTGTAGACTGCCAGTCAGGAAGCTGAGTCAAGCGCCATTGCTCTCCTCTGGAATAGGTAAGGAAGCACTGAAAGTCCATTGCCTGGGACTGTGTCTAACCGTGGGAAGGTAACGTCTAAACATGGCTGAGTGGTAGGGGCTGTGGCGTGCATCATTTCTTTTCTGATTTGATTTCCCTCGATGCTGTTACTATTGGTGTCCTTAGGACTGTATTAAAATGTTATTTTGGCTCATAAAAGGAAAGAGAAAGCATATTCTCTGCTGGAATATATGTGGATTGTATCTGACTCGACCTTTTCACAGGTTCTGTGGTTGTAGATTTTAAAAATCTGATTCTCGGGCTCCTGGGTGGCTCAGTGGGTTAAAGGCTCTGGTCAAAATAGTGAGTCTTTAATCACAGGGCAGGGGTCCTCCGAAATCTGTCTTGCAATCACCTTCAAAAGCAACAAACTTTTGGGGTGCCTGGGTGGCTCAGTGGGTTAAAGCCTCTGCCTTCAACTCAGGTCATGATCCCAGGGTCCTGGGATCAAGCCCCGCATTGGGCTCTCTGCTCAGTGGGGAGCCTGCTTCCCCCTCTCCCTCTGCCTGCCTTTCTGCCTACTTGTGATCTCTTTCTCTCTGTATCAAATAAATAAAATCTTTAAAAAATAATAATAAAAATGTGATTCTCCTCTCCCAGATTGAGGCCTGCAATAAAGAAGCAGAGAAGATTGAATCCCTCATCAACTCTGACAGCCCCACTCTGGCGTCCCATGTCCCTCTGTCTGCCCTCATCATTTCCCAGGTACAGGTCTCAAGCAGTGTGCCATCAGCCGGCATCGAGGCCAGAGCCCCTTGCCCCTCCTGCCTCATCCTCCTCAGCCTGGGCCCTGCCTTGCACATGGTCTGGACACATAACTGACCACCTGTGAAAAGTGCAAAATGTTCCTCCATCGAGTTTTTCTACATTGTGAAAGATATGCAGGAACCCTGGTTTATAGTTGAATAGTGGCCAAGGAAAAGCACTTGTCACCTCTGTTCACCACACAGTATTTTTTTTAATCTGCCAATATTAGGGTTTTTGTTTTGTTCTTACAAATGTTAAAATATGTTCTTCCAGATACTAATGAAAAAAGGATGTCTTCTTTTGGTGGATCACTGCCTTATAGTTTATACTTTGCTCATTGGATAGGTCCTCCCATACTGTAAAACAAATTGGGTACCATTGGTAAGTGAGATGATTACTTTTTAGAAAGATAACTCACTTTACTAGAAGCTTCATACCCAGAAACTTCATTTCAGAGTTCCTTTAAGTGCTAAGGTGCCCCTAGTGTGTGTGTGTTTACAGATAATTACCTACTCTATCTAGAAGCTAGGGGTCACCATGAAGAGCCTGCTATTAGAATGTGAAATAAAGGTAATGTATCTTTGGAATTATCATATAAATCATCAGGCAAATTTAATTTACAGAAATTTAATTCAGGAACCCATCAATTGTGTTAGGCAAAGCCAACTAAGGAAGTGGCATTTACAAGATACATTGTACACAATAGGCTGAGTGATTACTAATGTGTGTATGACTTTTGTGAAAGGGAGAAATTATATCACATCAAGGCAGATTGCATTGTGCATTTTTATATTAACCAATGTATATTCTTCGGTATTCATCCGAGTTAAACTTAGAGTTTTTAAATATCAATCTTTAAACCAATTGCTGCTACTTATATACTTGCCAAAAAGTGAAATAATTAGTAGTTCATGTAAATAATACATGATATTTCTATTTTATTATGAAGAAGGTAAATAGCCATATTTGTAAAATGACAATCATGTGTGTTAACCCAGTACTTTCTGTTCAATGAAGACACATTGCTTTTTGTGATATGCACAGTGTGGATAAATGTTCTGTCTTTCTTTTTTGATATAGAATTATAAAGAATTGTGGTTTATATATTTAAAAATGTCAATCTAAGTATTAAAGTGTTTGCATGTTGTCTAAGCAATTGAATACTTTGAATGTGTTTCACAGTTTGAAATAAGCTATTCAATGTAATGCTTCTTGTTTGTATGCATCTAAACTTAGATGTTACATGAAGTATTTTTTTTCAGTATTATACATACCCTTTGAAATATGTAGGGATATGCTCATTATACCAAAATATGTTTAAAAGTGGGCACTTAAAGCTTTCAGAATATCTCAGTGCTGATGTAGCATGTTTGTTGCAATTGCTTTTTCTATATAAATGTCTTCAATGCAATATACTGGAAAGCTTTTCTATTTTAATAAAAGTAATTTTATATGATTATGTGTACTTCCAAGCAGTGTGGACATTTAAAATGAAACCACTGACCACTCTCGGGTAAGCTATGTCCTTTGCTCCAGAAGAAGAAATTATGGGAGTTTTATTATTCAAAGCTTCGAATAATAGTGCACTTTTCTGCCCCAGGAAAGCGGGGCAGCTGGAACGGCACTGGTCAGACCAGATAGAGGCTTGAGCAGAGGGCATACGGTGGCAGAAAGACAAGTACAGAGACCCCAGCTTTCGGCCCTCCAAGAGCATGGAACGGACGAGGCAGTCCCACTCCCCACTGCCTTGGACCCGGCGCTACAGTTCCAGGGTACAGCCTGAGGCAGAGAGGACTCTGGGCTGTGGAGACAGAGGGCCCGTCGATTAGAGCCTGAGAGGATCTGTCGGTCAGCTGAGGCTCAGGCCCCAAACCTCCATGGCTGACAACAGAGGCTCACACTTTCCTTCCATCACGTGTTTACTGTGTGTCAACCGCACTCCTGCTTTACACCGTCTTCACTCGAGGACCCCTTCCAGTGTCCTCGCAGAGTGGGAGGAAAGAGGCTGGAGCTCTGAGGGAGCTACTCAGCAGCTCTTGGGCTGCTGGTCCTCGCGGGGTGGACAGCACAGGTGCTGCTAAGGCCCAGGCTGACGACGGATGCCTGCCCGGTTCCTGGAGGGGCCGCCGAGGTCACCATTCTGCCACCATGGATTCACAATTAGCTGTGACGGATTCCTGTGCAGGAACTAGGAGACCTGTTGGTGTTTTACCTGGAGGCATGGCTGGCTGACTTGATCTTCAGCCCAGACCACGTCATCATTCTGAGCCAGGTCCCGCCGACAGTGGACTTAGTGCACTCTGGAGACTGAGCTGAAATCACTGTCCTTGGTCAGCCCTGTGTACAAAATCAGGTGGAGAGCATACCCCCGAGCCCAGCATGGTGGCACCGGGAACATCGTGCCCGACATATGTGTGTGCACAGAGGAAAGAGCACGTGAGGAGAAAGGAAGACGGGAGCCATCTGCACGCTAAGGAAAAAGGCCTCAGAAGAAACCAACCCTGCTGACACCTTGATCTTGGACTTCCAGCCTTCAGATCTTTGAGAAAATGAGTATCTGTTGTTTAAACCAAAAAACAAAACAACAATAACAAAAGGCAGAGGGAAAGAGACAGAACCACAGCTGTCCCTTAGGCCCCTGCTTAGAAGTGACTGTTATTCCTGCTTATGTCTAACTGGCCCAAGCAAGCCACATGGCCACTCCTGAGCTCAAAAGGTAGGGAGGTATAATCTGGGGTGGGTGTTGTGTGTTGTGGGGAGGGAGCAAGGATGGAGCTGCGGGAGGGACCATGAGTATTTGGAACAATAATAAAATCCACTACGGAAGTTGTTTCTCATCAGGATAGCCAGGACTGACTAAAATGTTTTATTAGAAAATTAGTAGAAGTTTCATGTTCTGAGAAGGAATGACAGAAATGAGGGAGGTGCTTGGGTTTGGGGAAAGGAGAATAGTAAGGGAGGGAAAGATCTACAGGTCGCTCCTGCTCTCGTGACACAATCATGAGAACTCTGAAGACTCTTACGGGCGAAACAAGGCCGGGTCAGGTCCGTTAGGAGAGATAAGCCCCGCCTGGCATGTGGGTGGTTGTCGGTGGCTCTCCAGCACCGGTGCAGGATGGAGGCCCTGCTCTCCAGCATTCTGCCTGGGGTCCAGTGTGTCGGGCTGGCAGAGGCCTTGAATCAGGATTCTGTAGGGCTGTGGGAGGAGAGAGAGGAGGTCCCTGCGCCCCAATAATTTTAGCAGGGAGGACCTGGGAGTTCAGGAGGAAGTGGTTCTGCAGGAGGAAGACAATTTAAAAAGTGAGATGACCACATGAAAAGTAGTTTCCAGAGAGATCCAGAGGCTCCTCTGGCCATAGGTAATGAACCAAGATACTAGAAAAACAAATTAAATCATTCTCCATCCAGGCTTCAGTAAGTTATTGGGCAGGAATGAACCCTGAGAGAGCCATAGGTCCAGCCTGGGTCACCTGCCCTCCTCTGTGGCAGAGAAGGAAAGGTAGGGGAGCTCGGGTCCCACCTCAACCTGATGGAGTGGATTTCTTTCAGGAAATAACCCCTCTCCTAGAAGAGACCTCTGCCAGATGTGTCCTCTGGAGAGTGTGCATTTCTAACAGGCCGTTAGCCCCCATCCCCCTTCAGCCTGGGAGCACACAGCAATGCCTCGCCCTCGGGCTGAGCACACACTTGGGGGTATTACATCGGCAGCCGTGAGAGCCCAGTAACGACCATGGGGGTGCCCTGAAGGCTGGCCTACTGAGAAAGGGAATTATCCAAGTGACTGATAATAATATATTTGTTATACCAAGAACAAAACTGGGAACAAAGAGGACCATCTGTGACAAGTGCAGGAAATTTAAATCCATCAGTGCCAAAAGGAATAGGCTAACTCAGGGAAGATTCTCCTTGCTCTATCAGGGAGCTTCCCGAGGGCTCCAGGACCCGGGCTTAAGGCCTGTCACTGGATGACACTGAATGATCGCTCCAAAGACACCATTTTTCTATAGCATAGGGATAGCACAGGTATGTCCCTCACGCCACCACCTCCTCATTTTGTGTCCATGGCAGAGATCACAGCTCTGTTACGGTTTCCTGGTGGTTGTCTCAGCTCTAAGCTAAGCTTCAAGCACAGCGTTCTGAGCGAGAAGAAAGACAAGAGTCACGAGGGCCTTCTCCTTTTGCTGCCAGTGCCTCTTTTGAGTAAGAAAACCATTTCTCAGAAATCCTCAGCAGTTGTCCCTTGCCCAGATCAGGTGGTACTCCCGGCGCTAGACGACTGGCCCTAGGGAGCAGCAGGGCTCTAGCCGGCTAGCTGGGGGCTGTACACTCCGCGGCCCAAGCCGGGCCAAAGTCCAGGAAGGCAGGGAGGAAGGCAAAGGCCACCAACAGCCTTTGCCTCAAGATAAAACCAGTCTTTTGGCAGGCTCGGCTTGTTAGGGTGCAAACATGAAAACACTTGTACTTTGCTCGGAACTGGCCTCAGCTGTTCTAGGTGGACCCCCGCGTGCAGCTGGGTAGCAGAGCCCCGTATCAACAGTGTCTCCCTCCGGATGGCCACTATTAGCCCCAGCAACCCAAACAGCCTCATTTCGTTTCTCAGGCCTCTTCCCGGGTTATTTTAAAACTTCAATCCCACATCCAACACAAAGGCCCCTTCGGCCTCCTCCAGCCTCAGCTCACTTCTCAGTGAGTTGGTGACTTGGCATGGTGTCACGATTGGCATCCGTGACAATCCCTAGGACATCTTCAGTACAGGCTCTGGGACATTTGTTTCTGGTAAGAAGGTTTGTCCAGTAAGATCTCCGGAGTGGCACAGCCATTAGTTCTGGCTTGCCTGTACCAGACCGGAGTAGGTCATCTAACCGTAGTCTGTGCACTCAGTGTGCCTTGGGGGGAGTCAGGAGGAGGAGAGAAAGGGGAAGACAGAAGGCTTCTCAGGGTTTGATTTGAGCAGGGCCTGAGAGAAACAGGAAGGCTTTGCCAGATGACTTCAGGAGATGTATTCCCGGTAAAAGGTACAGTTGGGGCGAAGGTAGAGAAGCAGGAGAGTCTGCGTGGGTCCCAGTGATGAGTGGAGCTGACAAGTTAGGAAGGGGAGGTGTCGGGCAGATCAGATGTGCTGGCCTCGAGTGTCAGGCCAGAATGGCATCCAGAGCCTCTGCCCTCGCCCTCTCGGTTCTTCTGACTGACCTGGATAGCTCTGGTGTGCATCAGACTTCAGTGTCACGAGAGATCTTTGATTTGAGATCATCCACTGATCTCGTGCTCAGACTGTGCTTCCTCTCCCTCCGAACTGTGAACATCCTGGCCTCTACTGAGGAGACGTGAACTGAGCCAGGCCGGGTGCCAGGCTTCGCCTGGGCCTGGCCTCCATTGTCGGGATTTAGCCTCAGCCTGCTTCAGTTCCACTGTGGGAAGAAAGTTAAGCCTGCCAGCAAGGCCTGCTGATGGCCTTAACACAAAATCCACAGAAGACATTTTATTTTCCTTCACTTGATTTCATGGTTTTCCCTCAACCCTGGGCTGGTGGGAGTCAAACCCCCACACTCCCACAGAGGCCTATTTCTCAAAGGCACAGGAGGCCCTGCTCCAGGATACTCCTCTCCCCCTGCCTCCGCGCTGTGGAAGAGGCCTGAGTTGTGAGCCCTGCCGGCTGAGGGGAAGGGACAGCAGAGGCATCATTCCTGGGGAAATTCATTTCCCCAATCCAACAAGCTTGGAGCTAGCGGGTAGATTCCTCTTTGTACACAGAGGGAAACAGGCCTAGAGAACAGAAGTACTATCCCAGGGTCCCACAGCAAGTCAGGGCAAAGCCAAGGCCCAGGGCCAGGTCTGGGGTTTCCCTGGCACAAGGAAATGGGCAGGATGTGTGCTGCTGGGAGATGGAGGCAGCCATGAGGGAGAGCTCCACGAGGCTGGACACCAAGTGGCGGGTAAAGCGAACTAGGTTCTGTGTCAGTCCGACTGACAGGGCAGGCACACCAGGCAGGGTCTGACAGACAAGTCCAGGGAGAAACAGGAATCATGAGAGTAATTGATAGCAGCTCTCGAGCACTTCTACTGACGGTTTACACAGTGTTTTTCATCTCGTTCTCTAACCGGCCCACAGTAAAATGGAGCAAAGAGACAGTACATGCAAAGTCTAAGTTCAAGTTAGATTCTCAGGAACTTAGGCCCCTGGGAGGCAAGGGTAAGGGAGGAAGCCTTCATATGGGGAAGCATGCTAACACCCCTGGTCCCAACTCCAGACACTTTCATTTTTCCAAAATGAAGTCCACTGTACTGTTTTCTCACCATAAAAAATAACACGGGCATTCCCCCAAATACTTGGAAATATAAACAAAGGGAAAAGTTAACCCACAATGCACTTTCCTCTCCCAGCTTCTGCCAGTGAGTGCAGAATCCTTCCAGAGCCTTCTCTGTAGGAAGCTCTCTAATTGGGGCAGAATCCCTCCTCCCTCCACCTGAGGGCAGAGGTGGTCACCTCACAGCCCTGTGAGGGGAAGTTCAGGAACCTGGTTTCAGATTTAGGATGTCTCTACTGTCCCTGCTGGCTTGGCACTTTCCTGCCAGATGGAAACCCCAGCTTGGCCAGAATCAGGTGACAGGCTACCCTCTTCCTGTACCAACCCACCTGACTTCCCCCTACCCATCGGGCACTGAACCCCGCTGGAGATGTGAGTAGGTGCTTCCCTGAGCCAGCAGGTCAGCTTTCCTGTTGGTCCTGGCCCAGCAGGAAAACAGGTGGCCCTCCCAGGTGGCATCATCTGAGCAAAGCTTGATAAGGGGACTCTCTACAAAGGTGCGAGCAGAGGGTGAGAAACTGCAGGGGCGTGAGGGCGAGAGCTGTAACACGGCGCTCCTAGGGCCCCTAAGCCCACAGCGGGGAGGTGGTCCCCAGGCCACAGAAGGGCCCCCGACGGCCCGCCACTTGCTCCCTTCGCGGAACCCAGTCACAAACTCAAGGACAAGGGAGCCCGCTGCTGCGGCAACGCCGGTCAGCCTCCCGGGGAGAGCAGAGCCAGGTCAGTTTAGGGAAGGAAGTCAAGTTGTCCAGGGCAACGCAGAGTCAGAGGAGAAGCAAATGTGGCAGCGTCTGCCCACCTGTTCCAGCGCGGCGCCCAAGATGGCGCCCAAGATGGCGGAGGCCTCTCGGCTTCCCGCTCCCGAGGCGGCTCCCGAGGCGACCCCCGGCGCGCTCCTTCCTGCCTGACCCCGCTCCCCTTTTGGGTCCTCTCCTGACCCTTCACACCACCATTTTCCAGCATCTGTCCCCACGGTCCCCGACGGAGAACTCGCCCGGGCCCCTCTGCACCTTCTTCACTCGCTCAAACCCGCCCTCAGGCACTGGCCCTGGAGGGGCCGTGGGGCCGGTGGGCGCTCCGGAGCCCCCTCACCTGCCGGGCAGCAAGCACCCATCGGAAGAGTGAGTATGCCTTTTGTTGCTAAAACAGCCCAGGCTGTTCTTGTGAGGAGGGGAGGTAGTCAAAAGAAAATACGTGTGGTCCTGTGTCCACGGACAGAAGCCTATCCCGGTGTGCTTTTACGACGCGGTGCTCCTGCCGTTGCTCCCTCAGTGTGTTCCCCCTCCCCCCCCCAGTCTAACTGGTTATTGATGCTTTTTAATAAAGCTATTGACTATTTATTTGAGAGAGAGAGTGAGAGAGAGCACCAGTGGGGGTAGGGGCAGAGAGAGAGAGAGAAAGAGACAGAAAGAGAGAGAACCTCAAGCAGACCAGCATGGGGCTTGAACTCACGACCCTGAGATCATGACCTCAGCCAAATCAGGAGTCAGATGCTTAACCAACTGAACCACCCAGGCGCCCCCCTATTGATTTTTTAAAAATATTTTTTAGACCTGGTTATCATTTTTAAATTTTTATATTAATGTAATGGATTTTCTTAGGTTTTTCCAGAGGGAAACTTATAGCTTCTTCTCTCCCTTCTGATATTTATACTTCTTACATGTTTCTGTTGCCCTAGTATTAGCTAGAACTCTCAGAACAAAGTCAAATAACTGGTGATAACTGGAAACCTTGTTATGTTCTTGACTTTAATGGGAATATCCATCCTTTTACTGTCAAGCATGAGGGATTCCCTTTATACTGTTGAGGGAAAATTTAAGAGTTTTTTTCTTTTTTAACTCAGTAATGGATATTGAATTGTAGCAAAGATATATTTAGCATCTGTTGATGTTTTTCTTTGACTTATAAATTGTGAATATATTTCTTAATATGAAACCATCCTTATACCCTTGAAATAAATGTTATTTGGTCATAATGTATTATTCAAGTAATACACTACTAGATTCAATTTGCTGACTCTAGCATTTATATTCGTAAATAATGTTGCACTGTGGTTTTTTGTATTTGCTATACTTTTCAGGTTTTAGAATTAAGATCATTCTAGCTCCATTAAATGAACAGAGGAGGTTTTCTATGCCTTAGAACATAAAAAAGACATAAGAATCACTTGTCTCTCAAAGGTTTGACAGAACTTGGCTGCAAACCTATTCTGGTCCATCTGTATTTGGGAAAGCAGTAATATTTTCCCTTTTTTCAAATAGCTATATTGGTTTAGATTGTTTTCTCTTTTAAATAAACCTTAGTAATTTGTAGTTTCCTAGAAAAGTGCCCAATCCAGAAAAAATGCTAGTGGACAGTTGACAATATTATTTTTCTGAACTCTCCTGAAAAGAGATTATATCCTCTTTTTTTTTTTTTTTTACTAATCACTAATGTAGTACATTTGAGTTTTCTCTCCATATTTAGAGTTTTTATTGGTTTGTTTTTATGGAGTTTTATCTATTTGATCTCCTTTCCATCTCTAGGATGTATTTTTCAATTCTGCTCTTTTTCTGTTTTTTAATACATAATTTTCTGTTTTTAACTATATTAATTTCTATATTGAGTTAAATTTTAAACACTTCATTATGGAAGACTTCAACCTTATAATTGGAAAGTGAAAATTCACATACTCACTATTGAGGTTCTTCAGTGACATTTTGCTATATTTGCTTTATCATTATTTTTTTT